>JAUPFV010000003.1:326177892-326872940 GCA_036936605.1 Limnanthes douglasii subsp. nivea
ATGAATGTATGGTTTTGGATTTTTGTTTATACTTCAGGTTTGGACTATCCTAAATTAAGCCCAATAATCGTAATGTTCTATTAAAAACTTATTAACTTTCATTTAGCCCTTTGGAAATATGTCTCTCGCGTAATCGCATCAAACATTTCATAACAATATTATTTTCTATGTAGAGTTATAGAGAAAATCCTAATTCTTCATTAAATGCTATAGATTAAAGCCCATTAAACAACGGAAGGGATAAATTTTACTCTATTAATATAGAAACCTCATAAACATAAAATCATAATTAATATAAAATATCCAATTAATATATGAAATCTAACTAATATATGAAGATTAAAATAGAATACCTAATTAATATAAGAATTCTAGAAAATAGAATATCATGCTTCAACCTACCTTGGTGTTAAAATCCAGCTCGCTTCATATCAAAGTGGTGTTTCAGATCACCCAACTTCAAACCACTCTGATTCAGACCATCCTGCTTTGGTTTAGTACATATTTCCTTCAACCTAATAGTCATCAGTCTTTAATAACTTATCTCATCTTTGGTATCAGTAGACGTCTCTAAAACTAATTGATGACTCAAGCTTCAGAATAGAGTTTCAACAGTTCTTGTATACAAGACTTCCAACTAACCACTCTTTCAAGTAAAATAAACAAATAACCCGAAGTAGATTTCCTTATGTCGAGACAGCCTACATAATCGGAGTCAACATACTCTCTCAGCACTACATCACACATATCCTTCTGATTGTAACATCACCATATATCGGTTGGGTTTTTTAAGTATCTAATGAGTTACTTTAGTGCATGACAGCGCAGCTTCCTCGTATTCAATATGAATCTTCTTAAAATACTTATGACGTAGGCAAGATCATATCTCGTGCAAATCCTAGCATATATAATGCTACCAATAATACTTGTATAAGGTATATCTAACATATACTTCTTATATGTTACTTCAACTGGTGTTTGAGTGATATTAAGTTTGAATTATGAACCGACGAGAGTTCCAACCACTTTTACTTCAAACAAAGAAAACCTCATTGGGACTTTATGGATATATTATTGTTAGAATAAGAATAAATATAATTTCTGCCAGTTTTTCTTAATCTCAACACCAAGTACACTCTTAGCTTTTTGCATGTCCTTCATCTCAAACTCTCATTTTAACTGACTATTTACCGTTCGAATCTTCCTCATATCAATTCCAGTTATTAGACACAATTATTGTAGAAGCTCCATATATACCTACTAGATACACAACACTCGACATGTATAGTCGAAAGACATATGAGAATTATTCGTGTAAGTGAATAATGACAACATCAAGTAGATGTAGTGTTTTACATCTTACTATCATAATTTTAAGAGTACCTAAATAGTGTACTTTATCCTTATACCATAAGAATCCTTGAAATTCATACCTTGATCGAACAAATTTATTGTTAAACAACCCGAAAAATCTTCTAAAATATATTACTCTTTAACTAATGAAGCACATGACTTAAGTGGAGTTGATTTCATATCATAAGACCAATAGTAGGTTTTTAGGTTTTCAGAAGATGAACGACACTATACGGACCACCTCCAAGAAACTTGACCATCTCAAGTTTTATAGTTCTTGTCTTTTAGTTTATCTTTTATACAACTACAAAATTAATAGAAAATGGTAATAAATTTTAAAACTAATATATATATATATATAATTAGTTATACTCTCATATTTGGGGAATTGTTTTAAAAAAAACACGAAGATTCAGATGAATAATGTTACAAGATTGTGAATGAACCATAAACTATATCTACATTTTATATAAATAAACTTATATCATTCAAAATTTCAAATAAAACAGAAACGAATGTATAACTAACACAAAAAATATATAAACTTCTAGTTGAACAATGTTACAAGATTTAAAAAATTTAAATAAAAACCCGTAAATTATTTATTTTTCATAAATATATTTATCTTATCTAAAACTTGAAAAAACTTAGATCTGACTTAACAGATTTTCTCGTGCATAAATGATAATTGTTTTTCGACTTAAAATAGATTTCAGACCAAGAGATGTAAACTTAACGTCAAAATTTCTATTTAAAACGGAAGAAATACATATCATGGACTACTGAATATTATAGTCTAAAAAAACAAAATAAAATCCAATAGAAATTAAGTGAAATATAGTGAATTATAAAAGTTTTAACGTTCAGAATAACAAAGTGTTTGGTTAACGGTACCTAAAGCCATATAGAGTTGTCTAGCATGATAAAAAAAACTTTTCCTTAACCATGAAGAAAGGTTTGGATGACTGCTAAAAAACACTCTCAAATGAGAAAATATTATAACTTAAATCCATTTTTCTTAAGAAATGATTGTGCGAATGCGTGTTTTAAACCAATAAATCTTCCGTAAGACAATCTCATTTGCTTAGCAAGTGAGAACTCTTTGACTTGAGGTCAACACTAGAGCTCCTCTTATTCTTTTATATCCACATTGGAAAATGATGTTCGTCAAGCTTCAATTGTCAATCATCACTCTCTTGATATTTATTTATGCTATAATTACTACTACTGCATCATTATGTGGAGAAGTTACTCATATTACATCATCTTCCAAGAATGATAGGTTTGGATACGGGTTTTGGTATATGTGTGAGGATGTCTGCCCTTGACATATTATCCTAATCTCGTCAGCATACCTTAATCTTAAATTTTTAGAAACTCTAGAGTATAGATCTCTTTTAGAAATCACTCATATTATCTATATGTTTAGATTTAAATATAATTTTCCTCTTCTTCACCTATTCCATCCACTATGATAACATTTGTGTCTATGGTCCTTTGTTATTCGGTCATGATCAAGGCTTGTTTTACATCATCCTTGGAACAATCTCCCAAATCTTCTCTTTCTATATTCTTTAAAAACTCGTTGAGCTAGCATTCATCAACTAAATTCTGGACTTGATCCTGTAAAGCTCAATCATCTTTGTAAAAGGACCTACATCACTAGGAAACTTGCCGTATTAATTTTTATCTCGATTCTCTTTTACTCCATACAACTTTATTTTCTAGTTTTAATTTATAGTATCCTTAGACTTTTCATATATCATTACCAATATCATTACCAATATCTCGGTTATCTCGGTAAATGGTCCTCTTGGTGAGTAGTCAACTTTCTTGCTATTGCTGGTGTTGTAGTCGTCTTTAGACTTCTTTTTATCTTATTGGGATGGAGTTTTTCTCGGCATGTACGAAGATAAACACCTTTATACCTCAACATGTCATTTTGTTTTAGAAATTTTTTTAGCATTCTTTGACTTATATTATCTCATTTGTCATCATACACAGCCGAGAAAATATATTTGACTACGGGAGCCTGCAAGACCAATCGGTCCAACAATAAAAAAAAATTGTTGGTTTATTTGTATTCTTATAGTTGAGATTGTTTCTCAATTTCGTTGGAAGTACTAAAAGAGCCTTTCAGGCTATAAGATGCCCATTGGCTTGTTCCATCTTAAACTTCTCGTCTATGGACATATTATGTTCTTTCTTCAGAATTTGGCATTAGTTAGTTGAGTTTGAAACTTATTTCAATTTTTTGGAAAGAAAAACTTCTATATCCATAGACGACGCCAATTAATGTGGAGATTTCTGAATAGTATTCTTAAGTTGAATCCGAAATAAAACTATAAATCAGATAGAAATTTGGAAGGTTATGATAAGATTTTAAAGAAAATTAAATGAATGATAATCTCAATAATTTTTTTGGCCCTCTATTTAGTTTCTTGTTACAATAATGATCTCTTAGATATTAGGGAGATTACATCTTATATTTATCTAACTACTTAGATTTTTTAGTTCATGATATCTTTGACTGGATCTCTTGAACTTTAAGTACTTTAATAGTGATGTGTTAATGTTAACCAGACCAAATTATATATACTCTTATCAATTATATTTCAAATATGTATTAATAAAACAATTTCGTACATGTTTTCAAACATAACAAAATAAAATTGTTATTTAAAATATGTTTTTCACTAAAACATGACCAAATTCTTAAAATATCAATAAAGTTGTTTTATGTAATACTTAATATATGTAAAAAAATAATTTGAAAGTTCAACAATAATAATTTTATACTAAAACAAATTTATATATATCTCAAAATATATAATTATATAAATTATATTCAAGTTATAATATGTTTATAACATATTTATTTTTACTTAAACCTGCTTAAAGAAGATTTGTGGCCGAGGTTTGTGACATACATTATATTTTGGAGGGGTTTTTAGCCTAAAATCTTTTCAAAAATATTTTGAGGTTTGTGCTAGCTCGGTCCCTTCTAAAATATATATATATTTAGAAGTATATTTTAGTTATAATATATTTTATTTTTCCGAGAATTTTTATTTTTTAGCTGTCCTATAAAATTTTCTTGTTACTTGAGGAAAAGAAGATTATATTTAAACAAACAACTCTCTGTAATTTCAGGGATGATTAACCAAACAATCTACTATTTAACATTAAAACTTCTATAATTCACCATATTTTAGTAAAGTTTTTTTGTTTGTATTTGATATTATAATATTCACTGGTCCATAATACGTATTTATTTAGTCTCATGTATTTATTTAGTCTCAAATAGAAATTTTGACGTTGAGGTTATATATTTTGGTTTGAATTCTATTTCGAGTTTAAAAGTATTATGCTTTATAAACAAGAATATATTGATTCCGATCAAAGTTTGTTCAAATAAATTAAAAATATTATTTAAGAAGAAGATATAATTTAAGGTTTTTTATTTTAAATTTTAAATCTTGTAACATTGCTTGAATGAATTATTATTTTTCGGTGTCAATGTTCCATTTATGTATGTTTTATTTAAAATTTTAAATTGGATAAGTTTATTTATGTAGAATTCATATATAGTTTACGGTTTATAAGTAAATCTTATAACATTTTTAGTTGAAAGTTCGTATTTATTTTAAAAATATTTCCAAAATATGGAAGTATAATAGTCTCACATATCTTTTAACTTTTTTTTTCTATTAATTATGTTAGTTATATATATCTATGTTGTGTTTATGTAGAGAGTATTTATTTGTTAAAAATTATGGATTTTGAAATAGTCAACTTTTTTATAGGTGGTTCATAGGGTGTTGTTCATCTTATGAAAACCAATAAAACTTTGTATTGTTCTTATGTCATGGAAATGATTCCACTTGACACACCCTCCTCGCTAGTTAAAGAGTTACATATTCTAACAAAGATTTTAGGTTGTTCAGGAATAGTTTCATGCTACAAAATTATAAATTTAAAAGATTCTGATGGTATCAAGTTAGAGTACGTTGCTCAGACCACTCTCAAAGATATCACAATGAGATGCAAAAAACTACATTTATCTTATATTGACATTATCTGGTTTACATGAATGATCCCTGAAATTATTTCGACTATTCATGTTGAGGGTTATGTCTAACATGATCTTACACTGGATAAAATTATTTTGTTGCCGACTTTTGATCAAAACATGAGTTTGTGGTGAGCGGATTCCTTATTTTGGATTAGTTTATGGTTGCACGAGATGATTAACAGTGCTAAGTTTGAATTCCGAGATACCCAAAATCGTATGTTACCGAAATCTTACGCTGATAGAATAATGAAAGTGTTACTAGGTATTTAGTTTCTAGGTTGTCTTGTGGTCAAGATGTTAATCGGTAAACTTCCTTAGAGGTATGAAAGAACTGAGGATGTTGAATATCATCTTATTCGAGGATCTCAAAAACAAAATATACAAGAAAATATATATGTAGAGGCCAAAATGTATTTTAACACATGTTTGTCATGTAATCTTTCACAAAGGTGGATAACGTGCATATTACTCCACTATCCAATATGGTGGAGCAAAATTAGTGACTCCGAATAGTGACTTACTTTTATCGGCTAAGAAAAAGGTTACAATAATATGTATAGTTTAGTGGATACTTGTTTAACTCTTTTTATGTTGTATGGTATTATTGTAGGTGTATTAAATGTGAAAAAATAAATGATAAAATAACTCGTGAGCTTGGTTTATAAGTTTATTATGAGATTTTTATAAAATAGGATAATGGGTATTATCGTACTATAAAGAAAAGTGTATATTTTTAATTCAAAATATATGTTCTCAACTGCAGCTTTGTAATTCACCACCTAATTTAACGAAATAGTAACTTCTAAGTAAAATTGGGAAACCCTATCTAGATTACTAATAAATCAAAACTAAAATTTTGTTATTTATTTGGATGCTATCACATAATGTATAATAACAATATTGTAAGTGTTAAAATAATCTTGTTGTGCCTAATAATTTTATTCAAGTTTTTGTTATTTAGATTCATATTGAACATTTATTAATACAGTGTACGAATATAAATGATGCATCTATCTTAACATAAAACATAGTTTATAAACATAAAACATAGTCTATGATAAAATGTTACAAAAATATGAACATAAAACATAGTTTCTAACATAAGACACAATATGTATCATATATAAACACAATCCTAAAGTAGGATACCATGTATAAATATGATATATACACATTATTACGCCAATTATTGTATTTCTCTAAAAAAGTTTTATGAAGTATATATACGGCTCGTAAGCAACGATAATACAATATCTATGAACATATTAGTCATATGTATATGAGGCGTATAGTTTGGAGTTGCAACTACCTTGTTCTTTGTTATGTTCAATGGATTGATTCTATATTATAGGTTAATGAGCGTCCATCATGCTAAGATCTTTCTCGTGTAGTTCATTTTTGTGCCCCATATAGATTAGATATTATAATAATCTCTTCATTAGTACTTGTCATAAGGAAATTCACTTCCACTTCTATAATATTGTTCAAACTAAATATTATATCTACTAAATTTGGTCAAATACATGTTTACGCTCAGAAAAGTATGTTTCAATATTGTCAGACACTTTAAGTATCACTTTTACATGCAATTAGTTCAAATAATATATTATCGTCCAAATATTCATATGATATTAGTTAACAAAATAAAACATCATTTTTGTATAAATGCCTCAACAAGAGAAACGTTTGTGATTCCGCGTGCAAAGACATCGGTGAGACAAAAAATATAAGTATATTTATCATTATACTTTGATTTGTATTTTGAAACATTTATAATTATATACATGTACGATACATAAATAAAGTTGTATTCTTTTGTACAAAATTTAGTTAACGTCTATTAACCACTAACATGTGGAAGGGATCGTAAGTCTGTATCTCTAACAATATAACAAAATAAAAATTATTGTATATTCTCAAGTAACGCTTCACTAAGATAATAGTATGATTGACCCAATATGGTGACACTCCAATAATATTTGGTGAAGTTTCTCAAGTACTATAATATGGGAAGGTAGTCTAAAAACAATATTTTAGATGTTTTGTTGGGCAAGATAAAACAATCAAACATGTGTAATAAATATACATGGGTTGTAAATGTAACACTATATGAATTAGGAGTAAAATTATCTTTATACCCCTGATCGCGGGAAGACTGGTTATGGTATGCATATAATAATTCTCCAAATGATAAAGGAATATATTATTTTCAAATTATTTTTCGTATAAATGCCTCAACAAAAGAAAGTTTGTGATTCCACGTGCAAAGCCATCAATGAGATCATCGAATAATTTTTTTATTATAGAAAATTCTATTTAAGTTCCATTATGGAGTGTCTCATATAATGGGAAACAAAAAAAATGGTCGCTCCCACAATAAATAAACTAAATTATGTCACAAATAAAGATAGCAATCAATTTGTGATACTTAGGCTGAACATATCATTTACATATTGATCGACCAATAATTCATCAATTTTAAGACTACATAAGATAAACCAATTCATCAAACTCAAAATTAAAAATCAAATATGTATAAAATAAAGTAATTAATCAAACCTAGTTTGAAGAAATCAATTCGATATAAAACAACTCAGTAATCAAATTAACAATCAATGGAAATTAATATTACATCAATTCAAACAAATCAATTACCTGTAACATAAACTAATTAATCAAACTCGATTAACACTACTTCTTTTGAACTTATCATTTATATTTCACTCAATATAAATAAAATAGTCAAATTAAATTAATCAAGCTCATTAATCAAATGAATCAATGATATATAAGATAAACTAATAGATCTTAGTCAATCAACTTGGATATATCATTTATATATCATGCATCATTTCAAATACTACCTCTACGCACACCCTTTCTTATTTTTAATATACTCGACATCGTCTCACAATGAAAAAAAAAATCTTTTATTAGATAGGTGATAGGTTTTAATTAAATACATATATATCTAATTAAAAATTACAGTATTAAATATATAAGAACAATTATTTTTTAAATTTAATTATCTAAATTAACATAAAATTACTATGTATTAGCATGTATGAAATGTTAATATGAAACTTTTGCACGCGTTCAAGGAAAAATATATGAAAGATTTTAATAGTTATTCGAAGGTTTGACATACTTTTTTGTATTAGCATGTATGAAATGTTTATCGCATTTTCATATTTTTTTAAATGTTTGGCTTTATTGAACGAACGATTAACCAAAATAAAATTGATACGTACAATTGTATAAAAATATTCATCATTTTTCTATAGTTTGTGTGACTCGTCATAGCCAATCTACAAAACATATTGTACTATATCTAACTGAGAGTGTTGGATTATAAATAAGTAAACCATAAAAACTTGTATTTTTAAATGTAAAAATAATCTATTTACAAATTCAAAAAATATAATATCAAGAAAATTAAATAGAGAGAGCTGTAATACATACTTTTAAGGAATTGCAAATTCAAATTGGAAATAAAAATTGTCTTAAAATGATTTTTTTTTAAATAATTGGAAATTTTAAATAATATAAGACAAATGAAAAATGTAATAAAAATCTGTGCATATTTTTTATAAAATATGATATAATATTGTTTTGGACTAATAAAATAAAAAAGCCATAAAATTATCTCTGGGTTCTTTAACGGTAAGTGAAATTATATAATAGTATAATTTCCCTCATGGGAAGATACTTCGAATAAGAACATTACTGACCCTAGCTTTACGTCAGCAGTTGTTATAATTTTTGTTTCATAATTTAAATGTTTTCACTTGGAAAACAAAAGATATGGTAAGGGTCCCAATCGAGGTAATATGTCACAACTTAGCTATACATTCAAAGATCAAACCTATTATCCAAAAAAGAAGTGCGTCTCTTTTGAAAAGTCAGATGTTGTTGTGACTGAGGTGGATCGTCTTTCAAGGGTCAGACATATAAGAGTGACACAATATCCCTTATGGACAACAAACCAAGTGGTCATTAAAAACAAGAATCGGAACTATAGAATGTGTGTTGACTTACATATTTGAATCGAGCTTGCCCTAAAGATCAATTTTTTGTTTCTCGAATAGCTGAGCTAAATGATTCCACTTCAGGAAATAAAATCTTGTCTTTTACGGATGCTTCTGTAAGGTATAACCAGATTCGGATGGATCTAAAGGATCAAGAGAGTACCACATTCGTCACTATTCGAGGCTTGCATTGTTATTGGGTTATACCTTTTGGATTGAAAAATGAGGACTAAATTGTAAATAATGTAAATTTAAGGATTTAAATATAAGTAATGTAAGTTTTGTTCTTAAATTGTAATTGATGTAAGTTTTAGAGAATATTTGAACTATGTATAATTGTGAAGGACTAAACAACAATTAGTTCTATTTTGTAACAAATTTCAGTTTGAGACTAAGTCTTGGCTCCTTTATATAAAGGACAAGTGTCACGGCCTGACTTTCCCTATGGACAAGTTAGCATCTACCTCAACGTGCCAGTCTTCATATGCTCCTACAGCCTGCCAATACTAACAGACGTCTTCATATGCAGGTACTTATACTCTATCCCTCTCATCCAACCATCATACATGCTTGTATGCCACATGGGAAAGGCTGGCCTGTGCCGTAAGGCGCGCTCGACATAGGCGTCGTATGAGCGTACCGCTGAGCCCGTGACAAAGTGGTATCAGAGCCTGTATCCGTCTCCGAGGGAGTGCCACGCCGGAGCCCAAAAATATTGAACAAATGATGAGCCCAACACAAAAGAGACCGGCTCCTCGTAAGACCCAAGAGAAGCAGAACAAGGGGAAGACCGGAAAGTGCAAGGACGACTCATACATTGTGGGGCCTGACCAAAAGTGCGCGAGAAGGATGCTGCCCTGTAAGGCCCAAGAGAGGCATGTGGAGTTGACCGTAAGTGTCGCAAAAGTGTATCCAGTCAGGCAAATGAGGGCGCGGCGAAAGGCCAGGAGCGGATGATCGGGACAAACAAACGTGGCGCAAGCAAATCTTGGATGAAAGAGAAGTGCACCAACGTAGGAGCTTCTCAACAAGCAGGAGGGGACTAGCAACTTACGAAGTCTCGCTTCAGAGTATGGGCGAAGCAGCAAGACTTTGGTCGTGGCCCTCCAGATCCGTTCGGGGTGTTCGTGGCGAGGACACTCACGAATTGGGTGTGGTAGAGTGTCACGGCCCGACTTTCCCTGTGGACAAGCTAGCATCTACCTCAACGTGCCAGTCTTCATGTGCTCCTACAGCCTGCCAATACTAACAGACGTCTACATATGCAGGTACATATACTCTATCCCTCTCATCCAACCATCATACATGCTTGTATGCCACATGGGAAAGGCTGGCCTGTGCTGTAAGGTGCGCTCGGCAAAGGCGCCGCACGGGCGTACCGCTGAGCCCGTGACACAAGGCTACCCTAATAAAGGGGCTGGATACTTTTTCTTTGAAACTTATTTGTACTTGTACTTTCTCTCTCCAAAAACTCTCTAGCACTTTTTCTCTCTAGAATTCTCTTTTAGCAATTTATTAAGGCAAAATAGTAACTCAAAAAATTGGCCACTCCGCTGAGGACTTGAACAAAAGAAATCAATGACTTATTTAGCTCGAAATTAATACAATCTTGTTGTATTTTCTATTCAAAACTAGTATAATGAATCCTGATAACAATCCTACTATTCGATCAGTATGGAGACTCTTAAAGATAATTTAGAAGGAGTTACACCTGCTGGATCATCTCCAATCGAAACTCAATCTGATATTGAGGTTCGAATGAACCAGCATTTGGACCAAATTAACGTATTGAATGAAAATTATGAACGGAGGGAGCAAGAGATTCCCTCGGCAAAGGCTAGATCCGTGGTTAGACAGGAAATAGAAAAGACGGAGGTAGGAGCGCAATCAAATAGGTCTTTTAATGAACGATGAGCTAAATTTGTGCACAAAAAAGCATGTTTTGTGTCTCCTAAAGAGAGATATTCATCTCGTAAGGATAAAAAATATAAACAGAAATATATGACATCTAGTGACGAGGAAGTGGAGAGTTCAGCTTCAGGTTTTAGAGATACAGAGGTTCTTCAACTTATCCAAAACAACATACTTAACTTTGGGAGACCAACACCAGTTGAAGCTTCTCCAGAAGTTATCCATTCTCTTGAACCTATCACCCATATAGTTCAAGGTCCTAGCACATCAGAACTTCCCCTTCCTCCTCCAAATCCTGCAATCGTTGTCGCACTTCAACCATTTGCAGAGCTCGATACTGGAGCAAAGACACTTCCTTCTCAAGTCAAACCTTCTCAAAATCATCTGAAGCAATTGGCCAAAGATTTGGTTTATTACACAGAAGCCTACGAGGCTGAGAAATTTTTTAGAGAAGATTTGCACGACAAGGTAGTTAATCAATTTCATGGTTATGAAATGGCAAGGTCCGAACTCATAAAAGGCACTATCTACATGAAGAATCATCTATGAATCACCCACATTATGGATACAAAGTTGTTGACGAACTCTCATGAGGCAGAAGTGAACAAACTCAATGCTAATCATGCTACTGAACTGGCTACTGAAAAATCCAACTCCACTAAGCTTCAAAATTCTCTCACTCTTTATGAGACAAAAAATAAAGAGCTAAATGATAAGATAGCTACACTGAAGGAGGATTTCGAAGCGGAAAAATCTGGTGTTCTAGCTGCTGCTGTAGCTGCAGCCGAGGTTGAGCTTTCAAAAGATATGCAAACAACTATCAACGTCGATAAAAAAGATGCAACCATTCTCTTTCCTCGAGAGCTTCACGCTGTTTATCCAAAAATCAACCTTACAAGTTTTTGGAATGACATCCCTGAAGAGAAACGCCCGAGTGAAGCTTTCGACCCTGTTCATGGATCATCATCCT
This sequence comes from Limnanthes douglasii subsp. nivea, assembly GCA_036936605.1. Lineage (NCBI taxonomy): Eukaryota > Viridiplantae > Streptophyta > Magnoliopsida > Brassicales > Limnanthaceae > Limnanthes > Limnanthes douglasii. The sequence goes on from JAUPFV010000003.1 coordinate 326,190,230, forward strand.
CAGAAGATGAATCTTCTAAAGAGGAATAGTCTTTTGATTAATATTATCACTTTTTCTCTTCGTCAGATTATATTTTTTTGTACCTCAAGAAATTAATCTAAATGGAAAATGGTTTCAGTATTTTATCATTCTCTTTACATATTATTCGATGCTAAATTTTAAAAACAAAATAATTGCAAAATGTAAACTTACCACCTTAAATACCTTAATGAAATTGATGAATACAGTAGTTCTTCGACAAAATTTCAATATGTTGTTAAACTTTGACAACTCTTCAAAAACTTCTCAGTGTGCTATTAAGCGTCCACTTCGAAATAAAAATGTAATTTGATTATTAAACATGGTTGTTTCTTCAAAAAGTGTCATAAACACTTTGGAGCATTCTACGCTTAACGTTTGGCCAATTGTGAATTATCTAGTAGTATTCCTTAAGTAAAATAATTAAGAATATCTGATCGCCAATCGCTTCAGATCACATCAGTGGTAAAATATTGTTCTATACATTCACATTGGCTAAATTGAGTGACAATTGAAGGATTTTCTTGTAGCAAAATCCAATGATATTATTCCTTGTAAGAAACGTTTGCTAAAGAATCAGCCATTATGTTACTTCCTCGCCCAATATAACCCACAACAACGTTGTCAAACAGAAGAATTAAATTTTAAAGCTCTCGAAGAGATAAAATCAAGCAATCCTTGAGAATCATCAATTATTGAGAATCCAATTATTGTCAACGTTGTCAAACAGGCAGTTTGGAATATCTAGATACCTAAATTACTAATAATTGAGAATCCAATTCCAAGGGCACTATAGTTGCCCCACAATTTTTTTCTAATCTCAAACTTGCTAAAGCAGCTTCGTATTAAACTTCATTGTTCAAAGCATGAAAACCAAATTTAATAGATTGAATCATTTTCTCTCCCGTCAAAGCTATTAACTAAACCCCAGCATTGCACCCTGAAATAATACATCCTCCATTTGTTCGAGCAACCCACCTCCAATCAACATATATGGCTTTTTTTAGTTTCTTCCTCATCTGATCGGCTTGAGTGGAATTCAACAAAAAATCTGCCAGTGCTTGCGTCTTTATTGTTGTTCGAGGTGTAAACAAAATATCACAGGCCCCCAACTCCACTGACCATTTGGTCATCCTCCCCGAAATATCAGGTCCTTGTAAAACATTTTTTAAGGGGAATGAAGTTCAGACTTCAATAGTGTGAGCTTAAAAATATGGACGCATATTCCTAGCAGCAATCACCAATGCTAATGCTAATTTTTTCAAATTTCATATACCTCTTTTTTGCTTCCACCAAACTTTTACTAATGTAATACACTGGATTTGGAACTCCTGAATCCTCACTGATTAATACTGCGCTTAGTGCAAAATCTGATACCGCGATGTATAAAAATAATTTCTCCCTATTTCAAGGATTTGACAAAATCTCTAGTGATAACAACAAATTTTTAATGTTTGTGAAAGCTGCTTCACATTCCGATGTCCATTCGAAACTGCTGGGCCCTCGTAATACTTGAAAGAAAGGAAAGAATTTCTAAAAAATCTTGAAATAAACCAATTAAGTGCTGCTAACCTTCCTGTCAGAGTTTGAACTTCTTTGATTGACCAGGGAGAATTCATTGTTATCAAAGCTTTCAATTGTTTTGGGTCAGCTTCTATTCCTTTTTCACTCATGATAAAACCTAAAAACTTCCCCGATCGAACTCCGAAGGTTCACTTCTCAGGATTTAATTTCAACCTAATCGCCATTAATAATTATATGATGAACTTCGAAGATGACGACCGTCTGGTGTGTCGTGCATTTTCTCAAACTTTCAAAGGAACAACTCTTAAGTGGTATAATCGGGTTCCAAGGGGGTCCATTTCAAATTTCAGAGATCTTTGTACTGGATTTTGAAGGCAGTTTGTGGGAAGCAAATAGATGAGAGCAAATGGTGATACCATTATTCAGTGCAAGCAAGCACCTGGAGAGAAAAGTTAAAAGACTATACAAAGAGATTTGTGTTGACCAAGGCTAGTTTGGACAACTGTGAGGAAAATGTGGCAATGACAGATTTTCACCAAGGGTTATTGCCACAGGATCTGGTTAATGAGACGAAAAAGAGAAGGGCCTTGACTTTTGGAGCTTTGATGGCTCAAGTTGAGGATCAGATCAAATTGAAGGAGTCAACTAGAGTCCAAGGTGGACCAGTCAACACTCTAAAAAATTTGAGACAGACGACCAATAATTAGGGGCAATCTTTGAATGGTAATGCCAATGGCAATCACCAGTCGAGGAAAAAGAACAACAATTTGCCTCCTCTGAGTGGTGGTTATTAAAATCACGCTCCATCTAACACTTACTATGCTGATCTTATAAAGAATGTTTCCATAATCTGGGATAACACCAAGTGCTTTGTAAATTTAAGGAAGCCAACCCCAATCAGTAGGCAAATGGAGGAGAGGAATAATAAGTTGTGCAGATATCTTGATGATATTGGGCATGATACAAATTATTGCATTGCGTTGAAGAAAGAGATCCAGTATTTGAGAGAGAATTTAAATCTCATGACTTTTGTGAAGTCAAATGGGAGCGCATTGAAAAATAATGGTGCATCAACTTCGAAGGCTGCACCGCTAGCTGAGTATTTGATGATTTTAGACCCACATGCTTAACTGTTTGATGCTTCTTCTGAGTATATTGAAAAAACATCTGAACAGATTGCTTCGGATGACAATCGAAGAGCTTGTCGAAAAGGGACGTATTCGGGAGCTATGCAAGTTTTTTGAATCGTTGGCGTACTTTGGAGGTGATTCAATTACTGCAAACTCAGATAGTTCGATGAAGAGGCATGTTGTCAACTTGACAACTAAAATTAAAGGGAAGATGTCTACACACTTGTATGGGAAGAAAGATAATCCCTTTATTTTGTTTGATAAAGACGATTTGAGAGGTACTGCTAGTCCACATGAAGATGTTGTGGTAATTGGAACTGAGGTGGTTGGCGTCAAAATTCAATGTGTGCGGATTGACACTAGCATTTATACTAATGTCCTTTTTAAATCCACCTATAATAGAATGACAAATATCTAGAGATCCCGAACTACCTGATCATGAATAAAGTGAAGGTCAATCTTATTGTGTTTTGTCTGTGCATGAAACACGTGAGTTGATGCCAGGGAAGATGCTTCATGGTTATCACACTACATAACCAGAGGTCGATAAAGAAGAAGACCGATTTCATCGAGAAAGGAACACAACCATATTAGCTCGGAAAAAAAAAGATTAATTAACGAGCGGTACTCTGATTTCGTGCTGGACTGAGAGACTACACCTTGTTTCTTTGAAGATTAGGAGACCAAAATATCACCAAGAATGACACAGTAGCCTCCCACAGATCGACGGTCGTCCACAAAACCAGCCTAATCTGCATAGGTAAAACTAGTGAGTTGATGGGCATCACTAGGCTTAATATGGAGTCTTAATAAAGAAATCCCAGATAACTAACACACAATCCTTCTTATAATTTATAGATGAGTAGTTGTGGGACATTGTTGGAACTAACTCATTTTGTTGACAACAAAATCAATGTCCGGTCGAGTTTGTAGTAAATACTGTAAGGAGCCTAATACGCTGTTATACCTTATAGTACACTGAAGGATTTCACCATCAGACTTGGATACAGAAGGTCTTACCCGCATAAGAATGAAGCAGGAATTGGAATTAAAGAGACCATCTCTGACAAATAATTCTTTTATATATTTAGTTGGAGTTAAGTTTAAGCCAATATCATCCCTGTAAACCTCCATTACCAGAAATAGTCTAAGACATACCATTTCCTTTAGTGCAAATGCAGAATTCAGTTTCTGCATGAATTTGGTCAGATATCTAGAGGTATTCCATATGACTATAATGTCATTGATATAGACTAGAAGGATAACTGCTTAAGAATAGTCTGCTTAAGAGTTCTTAAAACCCCACTTAAGCAAAGTATCCTTCAGCTTGGAATACTAGGCTCTAATAACTTACTTTAAACCATTCAAAGTCTTGTGTAACTTACACAAATAATTACGTAACTTTGAGTCTACAAAACCATACGATTGTACCATAAATACTTGTTTTTTGAGGTCACCATTTAATAAGGAATTGTTGATATCCAACTGCCTTATAGTCCAGTCCCTAAAATAGCCAATATCAGCACAAACCTTATGGTGGAGGCTTTAATACTAGGACTAAATGTATTTGTGAAGTCGATTCCAGGATGAAACCCTTTAGCCATAAGTCTGGCGTTACACCTTTGAACATACCCATTTGGGCTATACCCTTAACTTGTACACCCACTTGCAGCCTACTAGGCTCATATCATATCTATAAGGAACTAGAGACCAAGTTTGATTGGTCATTAGAACATTAAATTATACTTGCATAGCTTGAGACCACTGAGGAATATTAACATTCTCAAAAAACTTTGTAGGTTCTGTGCCAATAGCAGTAGGTAAAGTGACCACACCAGAATAAACATCTTTAGGTTTAGAAATTCCATGTTTGGCTTTAGTAACATGGAGTGGGTATTAATAATATTTTGAGTTTGGACGTTCGGATTTTTTATGTTAAAAGGTAATTCAATTACTAACTGGGGTTCATGTATACATTTTGTGACATGTTTTTTGATTTGGTAAGACAAAATTTCAAAATGGAGATGAAGAAGAAAGCATACTAGGCTGTGGAGAATTTTCGCTAACAAGTAAGTTCTGTTGAGGTGAGTTTGTTGTTGTTCCAATCAACTGGATATTTAGGTAGAGAGATAAAGGAGGCCCTTTGTAAATTAGAAGTCCCACCTGATGACCTAACATTAGGAAACTGAGGTAACCAGAAAGACCTAAACTTATGAGAACAAGACTGTAAACTTTGGAAGCTAGAAAAACAAGGAAATTCATCTTCATTGAAGATGACATTTCGAGATACATAGACTATCCCAGTGGAACTTAGACATATATACCCCTTGTGAACAATATTATATCCTTGGAATACACACTTGACAGAATGAAATTGGAACTTATTAGTTTGATAAGGCCTTAGACAAGGAAATAAGGCACACCCAAAGACCCTTACGAACCCATAATCAAGTTAACACCAAACAATTTTTCAAAAAAAGACTTGTCCTGAAGAATATTAGTAGGAAGTATGTTGATTAAATATACAATACCGAGAAAAGACTCAGACCAGTAGCTGAAAGAAAGGTTAGATTGAGATAATAAAGTCAGACTCGTCTGAGTAACATGTCTGTGCTTTATCTCTGTTATTCTGTTCTAAGCAAAAGAGTAATGAAAATATGTCTTGAGCTGAATCCCTGAATCATTTACTAAGGAAAGAAAAGACTTGAACTCACCCCCAATCAGACTTAAACTATTTGATTTTCCTGTCAAATTGATTTTCCACTAGATTTTTGAACTTTTTAAATGCATGTAGAGCATCACTTTTGAGTCTTAGTGGATACAACCAAGTGAACCTAGAAGAGTCATCCATAAATAGAATATAAAACCTATACCCAACCTTACTAGTGACAGGAGAAGGCCTCCATAAGTCAGAGTGAATGAGATCAAGAACATTAGTGGACTTAGAAACAAATCTAGAATAGGGAAGAGAGTATGATTTGGCTAACTCGTAATCATCACAAAAGATTTTCTCATAATTAAAACCAACAAACATATTACACTTTATTAGAACAATGAACATTATTCTTGTCGAAGGGTGGTCGAACCTCTTATGCCAACCTTTATTTAAGGAATTTAGAGAACTAGATAGAACAAACACATTAGAGACTGTAGGAGAACACTTTACAAATTCAGCTTTAAAATGAATAGAACCAGGTGAGATCTCTAACCTATACAAACCATTCTCAACATTACTTATAAGAACAGTCCTCCTTGTAGTCTTGTCATTCACAAAACATTTAGAGTTATGAAAATTCAAGAAATATGTTGTTATGGGAGGTGAGTTAAAAATGGATAATAAATTTTTGTTGATTTGAGGTACGTCTAAGATGCTATTTAGATGAACGGTTTGGTTAGTTTTAGTAGATAGACAAGTCTATCGCAGATGTTTGATACTAATTTTGGTGCCATTACCTACTACCACAGATTTAGTACTTGAGTATTCCAACTTTTGAGACACCATCTTAGTACAATTAGTGACATGGTGACTTGAACCACTGTCCAAGTACCACCTTTCATCTACACCACCAGACTCTTGAGATACAGTCAATACACTTTGATCTTGAACATTCTTGTTCTAATCAGTTGGAAGCTGGCCCGTCATACTAGGATCATCCCTGAAGTAACAATAAGCACCCCATGACCATACTTCCCACAAATTTGGCATATAGGTTTATTGTTAGAGTTGAATCTACCTCCTCCTCTTCCTTTGTTACATCCTCTTCCTCCACAGTTATTAGAGTAATTCTGTGAGTACCTTCCTTTGTAGGTACCCCTACCATGTGAAGAGACACTATTATGATACCAAGTGAGAGGAAGAAGGAAACAAAAGAAATAAAAAATTATACGTTTCTTAATATGTAACAACTTTTACACTTATTATACACATTTAATAAGTTTGTTATGTAAAACTAATTTGTTACATTTATTGTTATACTTATTGTTAGATTCATTAAATGTGGCTTATTATTGTGAGACTTGGGCCCAAGATTGAATTCGATCCAACACATAGAAGACTTGTGAGAGAGCATGGGCTAATACTAGACTTCACATTAATCCGGTCAAATGCACGACCCACCATGTATAAGCTTCATCTCTATCTATCTCACACTCATTCAGAAAAATCCTCAAATCAATTCGTGAAACCTAAATCAACTCGTGAGCAACTACCCTTTCCTTCAACTAGCTTATCCTCAACACCAGTACCATTTTCTTTTACTTTTAAAGATACTGCCAATTAGTCATTACGCACGAAGTTAAAATCAGAATGAATTATGGTGAAGGAAATAGAAAAGAGAAGAATAGTTAACGAGCCGAAACGCCTGCATGGGCGCAGTGAAATTGACTAATCTTTTAATCTTCAACAGTTAGATTTTAGAAGAAGAAGAAAAGTAAAGGATTTATAATTGAATATCACTCAATTTCTTACAAAACTTGTATATAATATATGTTGATATATATAGTAGAGTGAGGGTATAACAACCTTGGGAATATTCCCATGTGAGATTGTTACACACTCTTACAGACTGTTTGGAAACAATAATAAGACCAATATTGATGGGCTTGATCCATAGATACGGCCTTAGTACTTTGTGTGACCCATGCTTGTGAATAACTTGATTCAACTACTAGCCCATGCCAAATGATCAAACCCAGTCCACTAGAAAACGCAACCATAGTCCGTCATTTAGGGTTTAGAACTAAGTGAGGAGCTAGGACCAGTGTTGTCTTCGACAAGCTCCTCACTCCGTTTCTCACCGGTTTAAATAGTGGTCTTGTGACCGGCAAGACTTCTCACATCCCCCCTCAAACTCAGTGGCGACTCCGAAAGCCCAAGTTTTTCACGAAGATAAAGAAATCGAGAAGAAATTAGGGTTTTAGTGAGAAAATCAACAATTTGATTAAGTTAAGGTATGTATCGAATCTGTATTGATCCTTGTAGAAATTGATCTCTTACGAAGCGAACGTCTAACTCTATATGTTTGGTGCGAGCATGAAACACGGGATTGGAGGCTAAGGAGCTGGCTCCCAGGTTATCGCACCACATAACCGAAAGCGGTATGAGAGGAATCTGAAGTTTAGTGAGCAAAGACTTCAACCAGATTAGCTCAGCAGAGAGATTGGCTAAGGCATGATACTCCGATTCAGTGGAGGAACGGGCGACAACATTCTGTTCCTTGGAAAACCAAGAAATAAGAGTTTCTCCAATGAAGATACAGTACGCACCCACACTGCGACGATCATCAAGAGACGAGGCCCAATCGGCATCAGAATAGCCATGAAGCTGCAACTGATAGCAGGGTTTGATGTGAAGACCCAACCAACATGATCCAGATAAGTATCATACGATTCTTTTAAGACTTTGCCAGTGTAGAGACGTAAGATTTTGTTGATGCTGACTTAGATTGTTTACTGAAAAGGCTATATCTGGTCTTGTGTGAGTCAGATACTGGAGAGCTCCTAACAAGCTTCTATACTGTATAGGACAAACAAACGGAGAGCCATCATAGGAGGAGCGCTGAGTGCCAACCACCATGGGAGAATGACAAGGATTGGACATGGACAGACCCTTTGCACGAAGTAAGTCTTCAATGTACTTGTGTTGTGTTAGATAGAACCCAGTCTGGTCACAATGAACTTCAATTCCTAGGAATATATGGAGTGGCCCCGTGTCCTTAAGTGCAAAAACATCATTAAGATTTTGTATAAACTGTGTTAAATACTCTGTGTTATTGCATGTCACTAGAATATCATCCACATACACAAGAATTAGGAGTATAGTTGTCCTAGAAACCAAGTAGAAAAGGGAAGAGTCTACCTTGGAGTTACAGAATCCTGAGCTAAGTAGAGTGTCCCTTAGTCTAGAATACCAGGCTCGAGGGGCTTGTTTCCACCCATGGATGGCTTTATGCAACTTGCAAATATGTGTAGAATGAATAGAATCAACAAAACCCTAAGTTTGTGTCATATACACAGTTTCTTGTAGAACCCCATTAAGAAACGCATTATTGATGTTAAGCTGTCTCACAGGCTAGTCCTTAGAGATAGCAATAGTTAGAATCAGTCTAACTGTAGAAGCTTTTATAACTTGACTGAATGTCTCATAGAAGTCAACCCTTGGTGTTTGATGAAAGCCCCTAGCCACCAAACGAGCCTTGTATCTCTAAACAGAACCATCCAACCCAAACTTGACTTTATATACCCACTTGCAACCAATGACATTAGAGGAAGTAGATGTTGGTACCAAAGACCAAGTTTTGTTAGCCATCAATGATTTATATTCACTAGCCATAGCATCTTGCGACTCAGGAAGCCCAACTCACTACACACTGTTGTTAGTAGTGACTAGAAACCCAACATATGCAACTTTAGGCTTAGTAATTCCACTACGCAGTCTGGTTTGAATAATGTATGGGTTGGGTGATGGGTGGTTAATAGGTAACTATTCGGGATTAGAAAGGGGGAGTTCCATAGTCAAGGTAGGTGTTAGATGATTACTAGCATTTGTGTGAACAGGAAAGTCAGTTGTGTCTAAATGAACATTAGAGAATGGTGGAGATATTACCTTAGAGAGACCAGTAGGAGAGTGTTGAGTGGAGATTTGGGTCTGCAAAGGAGCAGGGCACAGAGATGTGGTCTGTTCAGTTGGAGCTGCAGAGTTGGACTAAACAGGAGACACCCTCTCATCCATCACAAGACTTGTAAGGAGTTTAGGTAACCAAAGATTGGCTGACACATGAGACACAAGATCACTCTTATGATTGTTAAAAAACCCAGTAGTGAAAGGAAACTCATCCTCATTGAAAACAATATTTCTAGAGATATACACCCTCCCAGTAGAAGAGAGACATTTATAGCCCTTGTGACCCTGACTATACCCAAGAAAAACGCACTTAACATAGTAGAATTGGAATTTGTGACTTTGATAGGGCCTGAGACGGGGATAACATGAACATTCAAATGTTTTCAGAATTAGATAATTAGGGGCTTTGTGAAATATGACTTCAAAATGAGACTTATGATGCAGGATAGGTGTTGGGAGTCTGTTGATCAACTAGACACTTGTCTCAAATGCTATAAACCAGTACTTGTAGGGTAGATTAGATTCAGCTAGAAGAGTGAGCCCAGTTTCGACCACATGCTTGTGTTTTCTCTCAGCCCTACCATGCTGGGCTGAGGTATGAGGACAGGATCTTCTTAATAGAAAACGACATTATTTACCTATAGGTAACAACAGCCTGAATTCACCCCCAGTCACTCTGAACAGCCTTAATTGATCTATCAAATTGAGTTTCTACCAAGGATTTGAAAGTTTTGAACACTTCTAGAACTTGACTTTTGTCCCTGATAGGATACAACGAAGTATACCTAGAAAAATCATCTAAAAAGAGGACATAGTATTTATAACTCCCAATAGATTGAATGGGTGCAAGCCCCCAAACATATGTGTGAATTACATCAAGTACACTGGTAGAGTGTGAAGTATACATTGAATAAAGGAGACTGTGAGATTTTCCCAACTGGCAAGCCTCAAAGAAATGACTTGAATTGCTTAAAACAGAATGAAGCTTATAGGACTTAAGAACATTTTCTAGAACACTTGAAGATGGATGGCCAAGTTTTTGATGCCATTCATCTTTGATAGACTTAGATACAACAGAAAATAAAGCCCTAGAACACCTAGATTTAGACCACCTTGTGACTTAGAGAAGGTATCCATCTTGTAAAGCGCATCTTCAGACCTTCTTCTGAGAAAAATAGTCCTTATTGCCATGTTCTTCACCAAACAAAAAAGATTGTGAAATTCAACAAACACATTGTTATGATTAGTTAATTGAAAGACATATAACATATTTTTATTCATTCTAGGAACATGTAGTATAGGTTTCAAAAGAATAGGTTGTTTAGTGGAGGAATTTAAGGTAGATTGACCAATATGTGATATAGGAATCCTCTCACCACTACCAACAAGTATGTGTTTGGTACCTGAATACTCAGATTTTTGAGTCATTTGACTAGTGCTGCCAGTGACATGGTGACTAGCACCACTGTCAGCATACCAGATCCCTTCTCCTAGTGAATCTTGTGAAACAAGTCAGGCATTCTACTCTCCTTCTGACCTTGACTGTTCTGATGGAGAGGAACCCATGACTGAGGGATCATCCCTGTAATAACACACAGTAGCAGAGTGACCATACCTGCTACAGATTTGACAAGTTGGTTTATTTTGTGAGAACCTTCCACCTATACCTCTGTAGAAGTTACTTCTACCTCTTGCACTATAACCATTAGCATTGTAGCTAGATATTCCTCTATACCCTCTGCTTGAACCTCTGTTTTGACTATGGAATCCTCTCTAATTAGAGTTGGTAGACTGCTGCTTTGAATCACTTTTGTGAGTGATGTTAGCACTGGAAATATTAACAGCAGACATAGAGTTCTGCAGACCAGTTAGTTGTTCAAGTCTGCTCTCATAAGTGATAAGACTAGTCTCTAGATCTAGCCACCCTAGTCCTTCACTGTCAGCTAAACTGACTACAATTGGTGTGTATTCAGCATCCAGACCTGCAAAAACCTGTGTTAGCAAGTAATCTATAGAAGTGAGCCAACCTGCTAGGATTAGGTTATCATGGATCATCTTCATCTTGTTGAGATATTCTGACATTAAGGTAGTTCATTTGCGAGTTCTTTGAAACTCAGATTTGTAATATGTTATTCTGGCTCTAGTATGTGAGCCAGACAGTTTTTCAGCAGCATCCCAGAGACCCTTAGCAGACTCTTCTTCCATCAACTAAGCTGCTATCTCAGGGCTCATGGTGGAATATAACCATCCAAGGAACAATTGATCCTTAGCAACCCACTCTTCAAATTCTGGGTTGTCTGTGATATTACCCTCAATATCTGTAACAAACTTTGGAGGGCAATCCTTCTCTCCAGTAATAAAACTCCATAGTTGATTACCTTTAATCATAGGTAATACAACAATCTTCCATAAAAGATAATTGTTCCTGTCAAGATGAATATTATTAACACTGCTAATTGAATGTAGATGCAGGTTTTTTGTTGAGATGGAGGAACTGTTTGAGAATATGGATCCAACTGAGTCTGAGCTCAATGAAGGAGAATCATTAAGGTTTGCAATTGAAGGCTTGGAGAAGCTCTGATACCAAGTTAGATTTGAGAAGAAGAAGAGTAAAGGATTTGTAATTGAATATCACTCAATTTCTTAAAAAACTTGTAAAAAATACATGTTGATATATATGGTAGAGTGAGGGTGTAACAACCTTTGGAATATTCCCATGTGAAGTTGTTACATACTGTTACAGACTGTTTGAAAACAATAATAAGACTAGTCTTGATGGGCTTGATCCATAGATATGGCCTCAGTACTTTGTGTGACCCATGCTTGTGAATAACTTGATGTAACTAGTAGCCAATTCCAAATGATCAAACCCGGTCCACTAGAAAATACGGCCATAGTCTGTCGTTTAGAGTTTAGAACTAAGTGAGGAGCTAAGACCAGTGTTTTCTTCGACAAGCTCCTCACTCCCTTTCTCACCGGTTTGCATGGTGGTCTTGTGACCGGCAAGACTTCTCACATCAACTAAATTTATTTGAAGAAAGGGCTTAGTAAAGGAACTGAGCTTTATTTCAATCTAGATAGTGTCTTTTATAAGAACAGACCTCGATTAGGAAACTAAGACCTATTTAAATCTTCATTTTAACTCTTTCTAAAGAGAAAACTCGATTAAGAAATCAAACCTTTTTTAAATCTCCATATGATTCCTTCTGAGTGAGGCCTGAAATGTGAATTTATGCTTTGTCTAAATCTTGTTCTTGGCTTTTTATAAGGAGAGGCCTCGATAAAGAAACTAATTCCTCTTTACATCTTCCTTTTGGCTCTTTATAAGGTGATGCCTCTATTTAGAAATTGAGCCCTCTTTATATCTTCTTTATAAATCTTTCTAAATGATTGAGTCGCTTAAACATTGAGCCTCTTCACATGTTCCTTCTAACTCTTTCAAACCAGGGCTCTCATTTAAGAAAATAATGCTTCTTTGGGCGCTTCTTGGGCTCCCTTCAAAGACAAGGTTTTAGTTAAGAGGTTGAGCTAGTTTTGGATTATCTTTATAACTCCATCTGAAGACAGGCTTCAGTTAAAGAGACTCTTTTTTTGTATTCTCCTTTTGGCTCTCTATAAAGAGAGTGTGTCTATAAAAAACCCGGTTGTTTTAACGTTATTTTTGATTGGTTTTGTTTAGCAACTTAGGCGCACTTCAAATAAACCTTGAGTCATGGGCTATGAATCTTTGCATCTGATCTAGCCATCTCTTTAGTGAACTTTTCTAGCCTATTTCTTCTATTTTTTTGTCTGTGTATAAAATAATGGAAGTCATTGGACCAAGTGTCTAAATAATTATATATTTAGATAACATATATTTATCTAAAAACTTTGGTTAAGGGAAGTTTTATGTATTTTAAAGTTTTTCCCAAACAAGACATATAATTTATAATAGAGATATTGGATATATACATAAGCAATTTAGATGTTAACCATTAAAAAGCAGCGGATGGAATGACCAAAGGTCATCCGTTCGAATCTCTCTACGAATATTTTTTTAATTTGAAGCTGCCATTTTATGTGGTTTATTTTCTCGCGTTGGTTTGCAGACTATTGTGTCAGACCGAGGATTTACCCTTTCCACACTCGTTGAGTAGCGTGTGCGGATTCTCTACGAAAAAAGAAATAAAAAAAACTATATGGGTATGCAACATATACATAATATTTACTAACTCTAATTCATAATTTAAAAATACAAAATATAGAATTATATAAATTTGGGTGTCATGAAGTAGATAAAAGTTTGAATAGTTAAATTTTGGTGTCATAGTTTTAAAAGTTTCTCAAATTAAGATAAACTATAGAATTTTACTAACATAAGGATAAGGATGATTGTTTAGTTATTTGGCCAAACACCAGCTTTATCTACTATAATGTTAAATAAGGATTCCTCACAAAAAAAAAAGAATTATAGTAATAAGAAAGGTCCAAACTATCCAATAATAAATGATTACTTATTTTCACCTTTTGAACATTCCTTCATGCTTTTCTAATTTGAGTTTACAATAATTTTCTCCAAACAATTCTTGTTTCCCATTTGAAAGTTTTGTTCTTCCCTCCATGGACGTCGGACTTCCTATTTTTGTACTTCTCATCGTGGTGTCGATAACCCAGGTGAGGTGCAACATATGTTGTTGCATACCTAATATACCCTTAACTCCATGACTTCTATCATGGGATTACAAAAAGGAAATTAACATGCTAAGAAATCCCCAAAAACTATGACAACATTAATAAAAAATACACAATGCAATGAAGAAAAAGTACTACATTATGTGATGCTAACAAGTTTTTGGTAGGGAAGCATCTAGACCATGTAGAACATACAGGGAAAGTGCCAACGGACTACTTTAAAGTACTTGCTCTCTAATGATCTTTCTATTTCTAAATTTAATTTTCTCTTGGGAAGAATCAATATGTTTGTAATGGTCAAACTTCTATCTTCATCTATAATATTATCTCAGAATAGGCATATTTGACATTGTTTGTGCCTTAAGCTAAATGGAGAAATTTCAGGCCCAAGTGCAACTATTTCTGACCATTGTTTTCCGCACAAATAACCCTACTATGTGACTTAAATATACTATATTCCCGATAAATATGATAAAAATAAATAATAAATTAGGATAATTTGCCTCCATCGATGGTGTTAGAATATTTTAAGTTTGGCATGCCATTGTAACTAACTACAAGAAGTGATATTTGTACTTCAAAATTTAAAAAACTAAGTGTTTATTCTCCCATTTTGTTTTCTTTCGTTTTGGCAAAACTCAATTACATTTTATTTAAGTATCGAAACCAACATTCGGTATGGAAATGCCAAAACAAAATTCAAATATGGGGAAAGATGGAAATATAACACTTCACTATCTATTACTCACAAAGAGTAATTATGCAGCATGGTATTAAAAATACACGTCAATTTACAGGCGCACGGTGCGTGAATGCGGTAGAAAATTCATAAGAAGTACGAAAATATAGAATGGATTTTGCTGCCCTTAATAAAGCAATGCCGAATATGTTCTTTTAATGCTGGGGAGAAGGATTCGACAAAGAACATGTGGGATACATTGCGGACAATGAACACGAATGTGAAACGAGTACGATAGGAAAAATACAGATATTAAGAAGTGATTTTGAGATCGCAATAATGAAGAAAAAGAGTTTGTGTATGAATTCCCCATAAAATTGACTATCACTGTAACATAAACTATCTTTCTCTCTTCCGTTCTCGATTTCATGAAACAAGTTTTGGATTAATTTTGGTTTGAATTAGTTTGGGTCAGTTTATGGATCATATCCGGGTTCAACCCAATTATGATACAAGGTAAATAAGGTTAAAAATAGTAAATGCTAAATATTTATAGTAAATAGTGAAATGATGTCGCAAGTGACTGACCTGGTGATTGAGATACTAATAGTGACACAAAACTTGGATCTTTGGTGTGCCACATGCAAATCTTCGTAGCCCACATGTTCGAAGGACTGATTGTGAATTTTTTTAAAACACGGAGGATGAATGGGAGACAAAAATAAAGATCACGGTGTACTTTGATAGACGGGTGAAACATGGGAGACCAATGGTTATTTTTAGCCGTGTTGGGCGCTCATTACCACAATATTGAGGCCCCAACACCACCGGTTCTGGTGCCTATGCATCAGCGGTGCATAAGTCCCATAACCGGTTGTGGTGCGCCTTCGCACTAGAAACACAATGTTAAAAAAAATGCAAGAATGTCGTTATCTATGCTAACAAAAAAACGTCCTTCTCCGGCGACATAAGCTCCTCCTTCACCTCTAATGATAGTAGCCCCTCCATGTTAATCCCTTATTATGGTTGACTCGTGTTTGATCTTGTGTTTTTGTTTGAAGAAGTTTAATAAAAAATTGAAGAGAGTTTGAATTTTATTGAGGCAAGTATGAATGTTCAAGAAATTTTGAAAAGCTTCAAAAAATTGTACCAAGAGGAGGTTTAATATACTAAATCAAAGTGTTTTATGGGTATAGTTAGGGCTGTTATCGGTCTGATTCGGTATGGGTTTTGACGGAACCGGACCGGACCGCTAAGCTTATCGATTCAGACCGGACATGATCGTTAAGCTTTCGGTTCTAATTTTTGGAACCGGACCGAACCGCTAAGCTTTCGGTTCGGTTCGGATCGGTCCGATCTGGTTCCGTTCTGGTTCCGGTTTGGTCTGAGTTCGGTTCGGTTCAGTCCCGTTTCGGTCTGGTTTCGGTTCAGTTTGTTATCGGTCTGGTTGGATCCACTTAAAAAATTAAATCCAATTAAAATTTGATTTTTGATTTTTTATATATAAGTTAATCTTTTGATTTTGTTAAAAAATTGGTAATTAACTATTAATTTTGGTACTATAATTTATAAAAGAATAAATAATAATAATAATAATAAATAATCGGTTGTAACGGTTTTATTGGTCCGATTTCTCAGTGGTTCTGCCGGTTTATCAGTTCTATCGGTTCGATTATGTATCGGTTTTATTGGTTTACTGGTTTTATCGGTTCGATTCCATATCGGTCCTATCGATTTATCGGTTAAGTTCCTAACCGGTTTTTTGTTTCGGTTCTTTATCGATTTTCGGTTATTAGAATGAAACCGCGAACCGAACCGTTAAAGTTAGGTCCGGTTCTCGATCCGGTCCTGGCCCGGTTCTCTATTCTGGAGAACGTACAACCCTAGGTATAGTTAGTAAAATAGGTTGTTTTTTTTATTTGAGTGAACTTAAGATACATTTAATATTCTTCTTTGTTTTATGATATTTCTATAACTAAATGAAACTTAAGGATAATTTAAAAGAAATTTCAACCTTGAATAAAATGTATTTTTTTAGGTAAATTTGGATATGTAAAGTGTGAACCTTTTATAAATCCAAATAACCAAAAGAATAGATGTTTAATTAAGTATAGCGTTAAAGTTTTAACATACCTCGCATTTCGTAACAAAAGTGATAAGAGGCGTGGCATTTCGTAACAAAAGTTATAAGATGGGTCGCATTTCTAATAAATTTCTCGATAGAGGGCCACTTTGTTATTTATCCTAAAATCCATGTATGAAATATTCCGACAACGTGTCTGCCTGTCTCCCATTAGGAGACTTTCATCACAGGTTAGAAATTTCAAAGAAAATCTGATTCCTACATTGATTCGGCTTATAATTCGTACGTCTAAGTAGTTCTTCAATCCAACCAATCCTTTTGTGCATTTAAAAGATCATATCCTCGTATTATATGGCGTCTTCTTCTTCGTCTCCTCCGTTTAAACACGATGTCTTCGTCAGTTTTAGAGGGCAAGACAGTCGTTTCCACATCGTCAGCCATTTAGCTCGTGCTTTGTATAATAAGAAGATTCGGACGTTCATCGATGATGAACACCCCAGAGGGGACCGGGTCTCTCCTGCACTTGTCAGAGGAATACAAGAATCGAAGATTTCAGTCATAATTGTCTCCCAAAACTATGCTGATTCTAAACGGTGCTTAGATGAGCTCGTGAAGATTATACAGTGCAGGGATAAACCACACAAAATTGTTATACCAGTCTTTTACAAAATAAAACCGGCAGATATACCATATCAGACTGGGAGTTTCGGGGCTGGATGCCATAAAGTCCTACATAAATTCAAGAACAAGGGGGGGAGATGGAGAAATGCTCTGGGAATCGTAGCCACTTTATATGGTTTTCATTTATGGAATTATTGGTAAGTTTCTGAATTCTGAGTTGGTCGAACATGGTTCTCTTTTTTTGTGTTACTAATTGCCTTTTGTACCTACTTGGGTTGTAGTTCAGACGCCGCTCTTTGTTGGATAAACATTGAAGAGACACGTGTTATTATGTCAGTTAGTAAGGATAAGATCAAACAGTTAGTAATTTGTCTATATAAGAGACAAACCGTGTACATTTGATCTTCGGAATGACCGTTATCATTTCCATACTGATCATGGAATGACCTTTATCATTCCCATATTAATCTTATCAAATGACAGATATCATTTCCATACTTGCTGTCTGCTTTGTTTGTTTAATAAGAGGGACCTAGTCCCTTCATTTGGTATGAGAGCATGTGTTGCAGACGGCAAGACAGCCATTTCTCAAGACGGAGAAACAGAGGCAAGGCAGCCATTTCTCAAGGCGGAGAAACAGAGGCAAGGCAGTCATTTCTCAGGTCGGAGAAACAGAGGCAAGGCAGTCATTTCTCAGGTCGGAGAAACAGACGGCAAGACAGCCATTTCTCAAGACGGAGAAACAGAGGCAAGACAGTCATTAAGACGGAGAAACAGAGGCAAGGCAGGCATTTCTCAAAGCGGAGAAACAAAGGCAAGACAGCCATTTCTCAAAGCGGAGAAACAGAGGCAAGGCAGCCATTTCTCAAAGCGGAGAAACAGAGGCAAGGCAGCCATTTCTCAAGGCGGAGAAACAGAGGCAAGACATCCATTTCTCAAGGAAGAGAAACAGAGGCAAGACAGTCATTGCTCAAGGCGGAGAAACAGAGGCAAGACAGTCATTTCTCAAGGAAGAGAAACAGAGGCAAGACAACCATTTCTCAAGGTGGAGAAACAGACAGCAAGGCGACGAAGAAGACAAGAGTCGAGTTCAATGTTAAGGGGGAGAATGTTGGATAAACATTGAACAGACACGTGTTATTATGTCAGTTAGTAAGGATAAGATCAAACAGTTAGTAATTTGTCTATATAAGAGACAAACCGTGTACATTTGATCTTCGGAATGACCGTTATCATTCCCATACTGATTATGGAATGACCGTTATCATTCCCATATTAATCTTATGAAATGACAGATATCATTTCCATACTTGCTGTCTGCTTTGTTTGTTTTAATAAGAGGGACCTAGTCCCTTCACTCTTGTAGATGAAAATGTATGCAGTATATCTGGTTTTGATTCATCCAATTGTGTGTAAGGTTTCTGAATTCTTGGTTGGTTGAAGATAGTTCTCTTTTTTTCTGTTACTAATTGTCTTATGCACCTCCTTGGCTTGTAGATCCGAGGCTGCTCTCGTGGATAATATTGTAGGTACAGTTTTAAAAGAGTTGGGTATCGACAAATACGATATCTTCCTCAGTTTCAGAGGTCGAGACAGTGACTACGACTTCACCAGCCTTCTCTTCAAAGCTCTGCAAACTAAGAAACTCAACACGTTTTGCGAGGATAAAAACAACAGAGGGGCCAAGATTTCAATAATCAGAGCAATGGAAGGAGCAAAGATTATAATCATAATTTTCTCCAAAAACTATGCTGATTGCAATTGGTGTTTAGACGAGCTCGTGAAAATTCTAGAGTGTAGGGATGAACTGAATAAGATTGTTATACCTGTCTTTTACCGTGTCGATCCAAGAAATGTACGAAATCAGAAGGGCGATTTTGGAACTGCATTCGATGGACTCCTGAATAAATACAGGAGCAAGGAGGCGGGATGGAGAAGCGCTGTGAAAGATGCAGGCGCTATAGTTGGTTTTGATTCATCAACTTTTCGGTAAAAGTTTATAAACGCTAAGTTTGTACAAAATCTTTCTCTTCCGTTTCTGTTACTAATGTTTTTTTTGCTTCTCCTTGCTTTGTAGATCAGGTGCCAGTCTCATAGACACAATTGTAGATAATGTCTTGGGAAAGTTGACGTACGGCTGTTCTTTTTATTCTAATTATTCTTATCACGATGTGTTCCTCAGTTTCAGAGGTGAGACTCGCTACCACTTCGTCAGCCATCTAGTCAAGGCTTTGCGAGATAGGAATATCCAGTCGTTCTTCGATGAAGAACTCAACCGAGGAGACAGGATATCCATAGGACTCAATAGAGCAAACAAGCGATCTAAGATTTCAGTCATAATTTTCTCGGAAAATTATGCTGGTTCCAAATGGTGGTGCTTAGATGAGCTGGTGAAGATTCTAGAGTGCATGCACTATTATCTTTTTTGAGAAAGTAAAACTGTGGTACTTCTTTATTCATCAAATGCAACGTACAAAGGAAATAAATAGGCAATAAAACGAGGTGGAAGTTACAAAATAGGATCCACTAATCCCACTTCTCTCTTCACTTAATGCCCGTTATACTAACAGTTACTATAACTTAAATAAAACATGTTTAGATTAAATACATAAAATGCAACATGTCCCCCCCTAATCTCAACATGTTTTTCAAACCTCGACTTCAGCTTCCCGAGCTCGCAGTAAGATCGTCAACCCCTATTGCCTTCCTCATTTCTTCAAATTTAACCTTCCCCAATGCCTTAGTTAAGATGTCTGCCCTCTTTTCTTGAGTCACCACGTGCTTAATGATCAACTCACCCCTTTCAATACACTCTCGAATAAAATGAAACCGTACGTCGATATGTTTGCTCCTCCTGTGTAGCACCGGATTCTTCATTAACTCGATGGCTGACCGGTTATCTATGTGGAGTATCACTGGTCCAACCGATTGTCCCGAGATTTCCTTTAGTATTCCACGAAGCCATATGCTCTGACAAGCTGCTGTCGTGGCGGCCATGTACTCCGCCTCGCACGAAGATAGAGCAACCACTTTCTGTTTCTGCGATGTCCAAGATATTAAGCTCCTGTTAAGGTAGAAACACATGCCCCCAGTACTTCTCCTGTCGATAACATCTCCAGCAAGATCACTATCTGTAAACCCATACAACATCCTACTACTCTTCTCGTTTGCATAAACCAGCCCATACTCAATTGTCCCTCGAATGTACCTCAAGATATGTTTCACAGCTTGTTGGTGCTTCACTGTGGGTTTCTCCATGAATCTGCTCACCACTCCCACAGCGTATGAAATATCTGGACGAGTGTGAGTTAGATATCGCAGACTTCCAACGATACATCTGTACTCAGTGGCATCAACAATTACTCCTTCTTCATCTCTATCCAACTGTAACTTATGCTCCATAGGAAATTTGGACGCGTTACAATTCATCATTCCAGATTTTTCCAGTAACTTCTTGGCATATGATGACTGCTTCAGTGTAGTACGCATCTCTCCTTGGTTTACTTCTATTCCAAGATAAAACGACAATAAACCCATATCACTTATCTCAAACCGTTTGTTCATTTGCTGCTTGAATGCTTCGATTTCCTGCTTGTCTGAACCTGTCACCAATAAATCGTCAACATACACACCCACTATGAGTATACTCCATTCTTTGTACTTCATGTACACCGCTTGCTCGTGTAAGCATCTGTCAATTCCCAACTCTTTCAAGCATCTGTCTAGCTTCGCATTCCACGCTCTAGGAGCTTGACGCAGCCCGTACAAAGACTTCACCAGTCTATACACCATCTGTTCCTGTCCTTTCTTGACGAACCCCTCAGTTTGGATGACATAAACTTCTTCAATGAGCTCTCCGTTTAAAAACGCTGATTTTACATCGAGATGATAAACTTCCCAACCTTCTTTCGCTGAAAGTACTAGCAAGAGTCGAACCGTGTCAAGTCGTGCTACGGGAGCGAAAACTTCATCATAATCTATTCCTTTCCTTTGAACGTATCCCTTTGCGACGAGCCGTGCCTTATGTTTCACCACATTCCCATCTGGGTCCTTTTTTAACTTATATACCCACTTCAAACCTATTGGTTTATGCCCAGGTGGTAAACTTGTGAGTACCCAGGTTTCGTTCTTCTCTATTGTCTCGAACTCCGTCTTCATAGCATCTTGCCAATCCTTCTCTTTTATGGCTTCGAAATATGACGTTGGTTCCTCAGCCTTTAATAACATCAGCTCATCAATCAGCTCAATGACCTCAGTGTCATTATAAATTCTGCCAAAGGCCTGAACCTCTTAGGTTCACTGCTCGTGGTAGATGATGTTCCAACAGTTTCAGCTGTTTTGGTCGTCGTAGTTTGTTGTGACGATGCCGATGACTGTGAAGTCATGGATTGCAGAGGAGTTGTGGGTTCATAATCTGCATCCACACTGTCCCCAGTTTCCGTGTTCTCGGTTACCTCAACATAGCTCCCAGGGAAAGTAACTTCACCACCTGTTTCTTGTTCCCATGACCAGAAGGCTTCCTCTTGAAATACCACGTCCCTACTGACGTGTACAGTCCCTGTTTGTGGGTCAAATAAGCGACTCCCTTTTGTTCCCGGCTCCTTACCGAGATACACCACCCTCTTACTACGATCATCCAGTTTCTTGACATGTATCGAAGGTATCTTCATAAATGCAATACACCCAAACACTCTTAAGTGTGTCAGGTCCGCCTTAGTCCCACTCCATGCTTCATATGGTGTTCTTCCGTTTAAACTTCGAGTTGGTAGTCGATTGAGATCATAGATCGAATGACGCACTGCTTCACCCCAGAGATACGCAGGTAGGTTTGCTCCCCTTAGAAAATTTCTTGCCACAGCAGCCACAGTCCTATTCCTTCGTTCCACCACCCCGTTTTGCTGCGGAGTGTATGGTGCTGTGTAATGCCTCAAAATACCAGCCTTCTCACAATACAAGGTGAATTCCTTGGAACAAAATTCACCGCCTCTATCTGTCCTCAAGATCTTTATGTTTTTCTCGCTCCCCTTTTCAACTAAAGCTTTAAAAATTTTAAACATCTCGAAAGCATTACTTTTCTCCTTTAACATGTAGACCCACATTTTCTTACTGAAATCATCAACAAATAGAAGGAAATAACGATTATCTCCAGTTTTCGTTGGTGTGATAGGGCCACAAATATCAGCATGAATTATCTCGAGTGCTTTCCTCGACACAGAGCTAGTCTGATGTGGGAAGGATTTTCTGGATTGCTTCGTCATTAAACAACATTCGCACCTTTTAAGTGGTTGAGTCATGCTTGGAATCCCGTATGCCATCTTCTCTCGCGACATTAATTCCAAAGCTTGGAAATTTACGTGCCCAAGACGAGCATGCCACAGCCAAGTATCTTCTTCGGCCTTGTTAAACAAACATGTTGCTCTACTTTCTTCAAGACTGATCTTATATAGTCGATTATCTGTCTTTTTCACCTTCATCAATAGTCTTCCACTCGCCTCGTGAATCCACAAATAATCCCCATCAAGTACGACTTTATTCCCTGCCTCAGAAAGTTGTCCCAAACTTATAAATTATTACAGAGATTTGGGATATAGTATACCTCTTCAAGCATCCTTTCTTCACCATTCTTGCACTCGAACGCCACTGTTCCCTTTCCCTTGATACACACGGTCGATCCATCGCCAAACTTCACTTTCCCGGAGACACGCTCATCCAAGCTTTTGAATTTTCCACGCTGCCCAGTCATGTGATTGCTGGCGCCGTTATCCAAGTACCACACCTGTAACTCCTTTTGTTCACCTGCGTTTGTTCGTAGCTTTGGAACCACTCCATCCTCCTTCAGAAGCATAGATTCGATATCCATTTGTCCGACCTCAACAACCAACAAGGCTGGCTCATCTTCTTGAATTTTCGAGAGATTTGCTTCTCTCGTCATGTCTTTCTCCTTCCTTGGTTTACGACAGTCCGCAGCAAAGTGTCCCAGTGCTTGACAGTTAAAGCACCTCACTCTACTTCTGTCTCGTACTCCACGAGTACTTCCTCCACCTCGAGTCCCTTCTCTATTGGTTTTCCTTAACCATTCTTCTCGAGTCAACAAAAGCTGCCCCTCGCCGCTTTCTTTCTTCCTCCACTCATCTTCTGTCAGCAGCAATTGTCCCTGGTATTTCTCCGTTGTCCCTCGCAATCTTTCCTCGTGGGCTTTCAAAGAACCAACGACTTCTTCTACCGACATCTCTTCCAGATCTCCGAATTGCTCAATAGCAGATGCAATCTATAAGAATTTTGTGGGAACCGCTCTGAGAAGTTTCTTAACCACATATGTCTCTTCCACTTTCTCTCCCAACACTCGAATATTGGTACCAGGCTGTTCAGCTTCAGATAGAATTCGTCTAATGGCTCATCGTCTTTCATGCTTAGAGCTTCGAATTTGCTCTTGAGGGTCTGGGCTCTAGCTGCTTTTACCTTGTCTGCTCCCAGGTACATGGTTTTGACAGCCTTCCACGCATCCTTGGTCGTCTTCTTTTCTGCAAGTGACATCAGGACATCTTCTGGAACTCCCTGGTAAATAACAGCGAGTGCCTTTTTGTCGACCTTGTCTTCCACAGGAGCTTCAGGGTCCTTGGGTTCGATTGCCTCCCACACTCCGTGGGCTTGCATGAATACCGTCATTTTGAGAGCCCATGCAGTGTAGTTGGTTTTGCTCAACATCGGGTAGCTGAGTCCAAAGGAGCTTTTGCTTGTCGTCTCCATCTGAAGTTATGAACACCTCCTGAAGCTCTGATACCAAGTATTATCTTTTTTGAGAAAGTAAAACTGTGGTACTTCTTTATTCATCAAATGCAACGTACAAAGGAAATAAATAGGCAATAAAACGAGGTGGAAATTACAAAATATGATCCACTAATCCCACTTCTCTCTTCACTTAATGCCCGTTACGTAACTCCTACACCCACGTAAAACTCTAAGACTCAGTCTAATACTAACGGTTACTATAACTTAAATAAAACATGTTTAGATTAAATACATAAAATGCAACATGCACGAACGGAATCAGATCGTTATACCTGTGTTTTATAAAGTACATCCCGCAAATGTACAAAATCAAAAGGGTGATTTCGGAACTGCATTTGATATACTCGTGAAGAATCACCAGGGCGAGGAGGCCAGATGGAGAAGTGCTCTGAAAAATGCCGGCCGCATACCTGGTATTGATTCATCGAGCTGTGGGTAAGTTTCTGAATTCCGAGCTGGTACAAGTTCTTTCTCTTATTTTCTATTTCTAAATACCTTTTACTTTTCGTTGCTTTGTAGATCAGGGGCCATTCTCATAGATAAAATTGTATTTACGGTAGATGATGGATTGAAACTATTGCGAAACCGTTCTCTTTGAACCCATCATCCATACAACATATCAACCACCTCATGAAGTTGGATCTCAGTTACTGATGAAGTTTGGGAGAAATCCCATCATGTAAAATAAAATCAAGACGGGAAAGAAGAGAGTAAAATGAAGAATTTTTGTGTGTATTTTCTGTGTAAAATCTGTTAACATATGGTAACATATTATATATACTCTATCCAGTGTACTTGTGATTTTGTTACTACCTTGTCCAATTCATAACAAATTTGGATGAATTGCAAGTAACTTACAATTGTAATATATGCGAAGGGGCTGTGCTTTATATTATTTACTAAACCTAGTAACTTTAATTTATATCTTGAGTTAAAAAACTTGGCCAAGACCTGACCCAAGATATAAAGAACCATCATTACTAAGACAAGTCACAAACTTTAGCCGAATAACCCTTGTTCTGATACTCTAACTCATATTGTTGCCACCATCTTCTTTCTTTTGTCACTATTGATTCAAAGTATGTGGTAGTGGTTAACTATCTTCAACACTCACTAGAGACTTATTCTTAACTTCCCTCCCTCAAACGAAGGAGAGAAACCACGAGTCCGAATTTGTCTTTCAAAATTAAGAATCGAACTTGAAAGGTATGGTCAGTAGATCAGTTCTTTGATCATGAGATGGAATCTACTAGATGTCCAATAACCTTTGAACCACACTAATCCCTCACAAAAAAGAAATGTAACTTGATATATTTAGTTCGTAAGGCAAAAAAAACTAATCCCAAAATTATCAGACCAGATAAACAAAGGTCGATGAATAATAAACCCGATTTCATGCAAAACCTACGTAGCCACATCAATTATGCAGACAAATTATCACGTTATTAAGTCTCCGTACGGGATCATGCAACCACGTTATGTTTTTGGAAGACCATTAAATTAGACAATCTCAAAAGGAAACAATATAGCCATCTAAGAAAAAAAGTCCAGTCAGCATCACTAAACACAATGAGCTGAAGATCTTGGGTTAGTTTGATGTGAGGCCAAGAAAACAGTTCAAATAAGTACCTCTTACTCCTTTTAACTTATTACCAATTTAAATTTGTGGCACATCGTTCCAGATATCTCATTTTGTTCACAACAAACACAAACAACAAACACAATATTTGCACGAGTATGTAAAAGATACTGTAATGATGTTTAAATATTTTTGTATCTCGCAGGACATTGAAGGGGTTCTCAATTAGAATGAGAAATCAAAGGATTAACACACATTCGAGTGGAGCAGTAGTTTGCATTGGAAATATCTTCCTTGACTAGTTAGTCATTAACATACTTAGTCTCAGTTAAAAAAGATCAAAAGTCATTGCGATTGACTTCAATACATAGGAATAGTCGTAGATAGCCCGTATATTTGAGAGCAAATATAGAATTTAGTTTTTGTATAAAACTATGCTTATATGAAGGTATATTGTGACTGACAATTATGTCATCCACGTAGAATAATAGAATAATGATCATTTCCATATCTTTGGGCGCACGTCTTAAGGACATTTAACTCAATCGCACTTTGATCATTGTCATGGAACTGCGGCAATAACATGCTTTAGAAATTCTTCGAGTTTCTTGCCTCTCTACTATCAACCAACGTTAATTGACCATCTTTTCCCATGCTGACCTCTTGAATGCACCACATCCTGGCTAATAGATAGTTGAGCTCTATAAACAACAAGTGAAAATCTAAGAACCACACAGAATACACGGTAGCAGATAACACCGTCATCAGATTTATAGCCCACCTTCATACACGACTTTAAAGAGCTGTTACTATTTCCATGAATCGGAAAATATCAAAATATGTAAGTGAAATATCCATAAAATAAAATTTATATTAAAAAAGTTAACTCAACAAACCTTATCTTATGAGAATGCATCCATCTCAGCTCAACTTGGCCATACTCTGGTGTACTCTGGTATTCCCATTTTCCAAATGCAAATATACAAGAGTTTTTCCAATTATGATTAGAAGTGGCGAGGTTGACAATTATGTTCCCACCTCAAATTGTCACATAATAAAAGAGAGAGTTATAAAATTTAATCGCATCCACGTTTGATACCAAGTCTGCCAAGTACACAAGGTTGTCTAGAAGTCATGAATTAAGCATTATGATTGATAAGGGAAGATTAAAGATCTAGAGAGTTGAGGGTGTTTCATTGATAAAGAAAGTTTCTAGGGAAGAATTGTCAATTATGTAAAGAAAAATGACTAATGTAAAGCAAACAATAGACTTGAGGATATGACCACAATTATAAGATTGGTGAGTTTGTGGGACTTAGTGTTTGTACTATAAATATACCCTCCCTTTTGGGAAAAGGATGATTGATCAATGATTAAGCAATTATTATATTGATTTTCTCTCTCTAAACTACGTCTTTCTCTCTCTAAAATATTGTCTAAGTAATCTGAACAACGCTAAAGCCCTCTAAACATTGTTTTATACAGAAACCCTCTTCCAAAGATTTCTGGAGCGATTAGGGGCGTCGTCTGTGGGATCGATTTGGTACCAGGAATCGTTTTCTAAAACCAAGATAAAGTAAAAACAACATCAGAATTCAGAGAGGATTATAACATAAGTAACGATTTGAAAGTTGGGAAAGAATTTGAGGAGATCCCAGAGTAAAATAATATGGAAATTGATAAACAACACGATCAGCAGCACGAAGGTGAAGGTTTGGAAGAGTTCATGTTGGTGGCTCGTATAAATGAATTGTTAGAAGAAATTACAAGGTTAAGCTCTAAAAGAGATGCAGCGATCGCTGCTAGGAAATTTGATCTGAAATTCAAAGTGAAAATGAGACAGAAAAAGATGAGCATGATCATTATCATCGAGTTAGTAAGAAGGACATGTATCCAAGGCACCATCTTAATTCTCTGATGAAAAATTGAATCCAATGAGCCGCTATGAATCATCTGAGTCAAGTGATTATTCTGTTTATGATTCAAGCTAATCTTCGTCGGAAAGGGAGTATCGAAGAAAGAAATATTCTAGAAAGAAATATTCGAGGAAGTATAAGAAGGAACATCGATCAAGTCATCAAACTAACGAGTTAAAAGGGAATGATCAGATATTCGAGGAATATGTTAAGAAAGACAGTGTGAATGTACAAAATCAGTCAGGAAGTCAAAATTTTGAATATCGCATAAGTAATCAGTATACATTGCCTTCTGAGGAGGATCTTTATGCAATGGCTCACGAGGGACCAAAGACTAACGTTTGTAGGGCGGGTTACAACTGGAGTTTTTCTCCTTTGTGTGCAGAAATACTTTCTGGCAACCTTCCGAAGCACTTTGATAACTCTGAGATGGAGAAATTTGATGGAACTCAAGATTCAAATAGTCATATTGAGCAATTTAAAATATTTATGATTAATTTTGATGACGATGATAAGTTGTTATGCATGGATGTTTCTCATACTTTTAAAGGAGTCGCTTCAAAGTGGTATAACAGATTACCGCAGGGTTATTTCAAAAACTTCGACATGTTCTGAAATGTGTTCCGTGAACATTTTGTGGGGAGTAAGAAGTTTCATCTTAATGGAGATACTATAATATATTGTAGCAAAAAAGTTGGGGAGAGTATTAAAAATTATACCAACCGTTTTGTTAAGACAAACACTGATATGGTGTATTGTAAAGACTCTGTGGCATTGTTAGCATACCGATTGGGACTTCTTCTCAGATTTTTTAAAGATACAGTGGCAGAAAGTCAGTCAATGATGTTTGGAGCCTTACTTGATCAGGTTGAGAAGAGAATCTTAGTGGAAGAAATCAAGCTTCAGATAGAGGATCTAGTGATCAATCGGAACAAAATCAATTTCATAGATTTGTTGTTGCTGTTCAACCAAATAGAGTTAATTCTCACCCTAAGGCAGTGGGACAGTATCCTCTGAGGCCTAGATTACTTTGCAGAGCTAACTGAGTGCATGATAACTATATTTGCAAAAACGCATTGTCATGTACAGTTTAGAAAACTGTTTCCACTTCAAACTCTGAGGGAAAGTAGAAACAATAGATTTTAGAGGTATCATGAGGATGTAAGCCATGATACAAAGGAGTGTATTTCTTTAAAGAAGGAGATTCAAACGCTAATTGAAAATGGGAAACTGACAGATTTTGTAGAGAAAAATTCTATTAAAAATCTGGTGGCTAAAGAAAAGTCAAAAGAGGAGGAAGTTGCTCTGGTTATTTCCGAAGAAGTTGATTCTTTTGATATTGCAACAGAATATCTGGATCCAAAAAGAAGGCATAAATGATATCAGCATGGTGGAAGAAGTTGTTCCGAGGAAAAAGGTTAGTGATCTTTGTGCTTATTTCAGAGGGGATACTGTAGCGGGAAATTCGAACAGTTCTCGGAAAAGACACAAAGTAAGTTTAACTATCCAGTTAGAAGTAGGAGCCTCAACACATCAATATCAAGTTCTTTCTCCAATAATCTATTTCGAGAATGATTATATGAGGAATGTAGCAGACCCACATGAAGATGCGATCGTAATTGCAGCGGGGATTGTTGGTGATAATGTAGAGAGGGTATTAATAGATAAAGAAAGTTCCTCTAACATTTTATTCATGAGTACTTACAAATATATTGTTGACCAACATGTTATCCGATGGTCAGATAGAACGATAGTAGGTTTCACAAAAGCAAGCGCAGAAGTAGTTGGAGAATTTGAAAGTGTTGTGTAATTAGGTCGAGGACCTTTCAGAAAAGAGGTAGAATTATTCATTGTTGTAGATGACCCCACTTCTTACAACGCTATTTTTGGGGGGACATGGTTATAAAAAATGCACGATGTTACTTCATAGGTACATCAGTGTCTAAAGTATATCGTTGGGAATAATATGGTAATAATCAGAAGTAGCCAAAAAATAGCAAGAGAATGCTACCGAATTGCTTTGTCTTCCAAGAAAGTTCGAGAAAATGAGTCAAGTAAGGCATAGCAGCTAGTGGGGGGCTTCCTCTAAGCCAACCCCTTTTGATGATCCAATGGAGTCCCCCAGTTTTTTAGTTCTTGATGAATATTACGAAGACTATACATTTTCAAGGGGATTTTTTTAAAAAAATTTGGACAAAATTATCCCCTGATTTAAAGCGAAAATTGGTTACATTTTTTCCAACATTTTTTCCAATAAAATTGGATTTATTCGCCTGGTGTTCAGAGAATGTAAATGGTGTCCCTTTGGAAGTTATTTATCATAGGTTGTTAGTTAAGAATAATGTATGGCCGCTAATTTAGAAAAGAAGACCTTTTCCCATGAAAAATATGAGGCGATAATTTCAAAGGTAGAGCATTTAACCAGAGTTGGACATATACGAGAGATTTGTTATCCGCAGTGGGTTGTAAATCATGTTTTGGTTAAAAAGAAAAACAAAAAATGACGGATGTGCGTGGACCTCACAGACTTGAATAGAGCTTGTCCAAAAGATCTCTTTTCCAATTCCACAAATTGATCAATTGGTGGATTTGACATCGGGGAATCAGCTCTTTTCGTTCATGGACGCTTTTGCTGGGTATAATCAGATTAAGATGTTTCCGGGGGATGAATAAAGTACTTCATTTTTCACTGGAAGAGGTTTGTTTTGTTATAAAGTGATGCCGTTTGGTCTAAAATAACAGGGGTAACTTATCAGTGTTTAATGAATAAGGCCTTTGAATCCTAAATTGGGAGAAACATAGAGGTATATATTGATGATATGTTGGTTAAGAGTTCGAAGGACAAAAATGATTTCGCGGATCTGGAGGAAACCTTTGCTAAGTTGAAAAGGGTAAATTTAAAATTAAACCGAGAAAATGTACATTTGCAGTCCGTTCAGGAAAATTCCTCGGGTATATAGTCAGCGAGAAATGGATTGAGGCAGAGCCAGTTCAACTGAAGGGTCTCACATCTATGGCTCCCTCACTGAATATTAAGGAGGTGCAAATATTGACTGAACGATTGACAGCTTTAAGTAGATTCATATCACGTTCATCGGATAAATGTGCTCGTTTTTTCCAAGTGTTAAGAAATGCAAGTTATTTTAACTGGACTACAGAATGGTCAAAGGCTTGCCACCGGATTAAAGAGCATATTTCTTCCCTAGAAGTTCTTACTAAACCATTGTTGGAAGAGAGATTGTTTGTTTATTTGGATGTTTGAGATTGGGCAGTAAGTGTTGTATTGATTCGGGAGGAAGAAAATATTTCAAGACCGGTATATTACATTAGTAAGAGTTTGTTGGATGTAGAGAAACGATATCTGAAATTAGAAAAATTAGCTTTTGCGCTAGTAATTGTTGCTCGAAAAATGCGGCCTTGTTTTCAGGCTCATTCTATTAAACTTCGAACTTCTTTTCCATTCAAAAATATTCTTCAGAGATCAGAAATTTTGGGGAGAATGAAAAAATGGTCAGTTGAATTCGGAGATTTTGATATTCAATTTGAACCGAGGAGTGCGATTAAAGCTCAAGCTCTAGCATATTTTTTAATGGAAATCCAAACATGTGATCAGGTTTATTACTTCAAACATTTGTTTCCATTTTGGGGTGCCCATGAAAATCACTACAAATAATGGGCCTCAATTTGATAACAAAGAGTTAAGAAGCTTTTGTAATTCGAGGGGAATACAATAGTGTTTTTCAACTCCGTTTCACCCACAAGCGAATGGCCAGGTAGAAGTGACTAATCGGAAAATTCTTAATGGGTTGAAGAAATATTTCGAGTGAAAAGCTGTGAAATGGCCTAATTATTTACAATGAGTTCTTTGGGCATATCGAACAACTCCTCGAACAACAACCTCAAAGTCTCCATTTGCATTAGTTTATGGGATGGATGTCGTCGTACCATCGGAGGTTGTCTTCCCATCTTATCGTGTTATGGCATATTCTGAGGGACTCAACGATATAAGCAGGGCGGTCGAGCTTGATTTGATTGAAGAAAAAAAAGGAGAGCACAAGTTAAAGCATTGCATTATCAAACATTGATGAGAAGCAGGTATGCCTTTAGAGTAAGGCGAAGATAATTTAAAGTTGGAGATAAAGTATTGAGAAATGTTTTTCGTCATACTAAATAGAAACATCTTGGGAAGCTAGATCCTAATTGGGAAGGCCCGTACGAAGTAACTGAGAGGGTAAACCTTGGGACATACAGAATTAAAGACAAATAAGAAAGAAATCTCAAACATCCATGGAATATAGAGCATCTCAAATTGTATTTGGAGTAAACGTAAAAATGTATATATTTGCTTTTTCTTTATTTTGGTGTAAAACATCGGTGACATGCACTTTCGTACCCGGATTGGCACATGAAGGTTTTAATGAGATGCCATATTAAGCTGATATATATATCGACTTGTTTGCCTTAAAATTTTGATGATTCGACCTAAAAGGTCTTCTAACGAAAGTTGATCTACAACGATTATATTCAGAACAAAAGTTGGCATACAATTATTAAGGATGGCTTGAAATTATTCGAGGAAGTAAACAAAAAAGATAAAAACATTGTGAAAATTCAATTCTCTGCAAAACTGCCTCAAACTTTTCTTGAGGACTTTTCTTACAAAATTGTCTCGAAATTTATGAGGACTTCCAACAAACATGCATAAAAGTTTTAGAGGACTTTTACAAAATACTTTTTCAACTAAGATAACTATTTCATCACTTAGTAGATTCAAAAGAGTCATCACCATTGGATTCTGATCTATCAATTTCACTTTCAACTTCACTCTCACTGTCACTTAGCACTATTCCAGGAGGGCAAAATTTGGCCGGACCATGCTCCCAAAAACTCCCTAAATTGAGATAAAGATAGCGTGCATGAATTTATTGAATTAAAGCACATCTAACGGCCGAGTCCCTCGAATCCAACTTGTGCACACATTTAACAGCATAACTTTCAACAGCGTCGAATTTCTCTTTGTCAACATTAACCAATATGTGCTGTTTTTCTTTTACTACTCTTTCAAAATCCGAAAATCATCTTTTCAAGTCATTTGTTGATAAGCTAATATCATATATTAAAGCGGCGATGAACTGGTCTTTAGTTCCATTTCGCTCCGCGTAGAGTTCCCTTTCATCCGGACAACACTTTTCGAGGAACATTATATACTGTTCTGATGCAAGAAGCTTTTCAAAGATGGCG
Source organism: Limnanthes douglasii subsp. nivea (assembly GCA_036936605.1). Lineage (NCBI taxonomy): Eukaryota > Viridiplantae > Streptophyta > Magnoliopsida > Brassicales > Limnanthaceae > Limnanthes > Limnanthes douglasii. The sequence goes on from JAUPFV010000003.1 coordinate 326,223,103, forward strand.
TCAGGTTGTCGTTCAAGAGTAGAGTGTTCTTTCCTGAGTTCTTCAAGCTCTGATCTGATCGATGAGAGTTCAGACTTGTAATGACTCATACAATCTTTGAGATATGTTAGTTGTTTCCCAATGGTTACCGAGGAGTGGAGAAGAGCTCTGAGGCGAAGATAAAACTCATTTGTCATTCGAATCTCAAAGGACCTTGTATGAGACCATTCCTCAAAATTTTCAAAGGGAGGGGAATCAGTCGGTTGACCATCCTCTTGAGAGCTTCGAATTTGCAGATGGGGCATTGGAAGTGAATTAAGTTTGAGAAAAAAAGAACTTCTTCTGGAGAATTTGTAGATGGAACGTTTACCTCTATTTCCGGGGGAGTAGCATTAACAGAAGCCTCTGGAACTTCCTAGGAAATAGTCTTTAGTTTTCTTTGTACCTTCTTTTTGGGTGAGGTTTGAACCGGAAGTTTGGGAGGAGCCATCTTTTTTTCTTTGCAAACAGTGTCAGTATCCTTTGTTCTTGTAGTCTTTCCTTTTTGAGTTACTTTCTTAGAAGCCTCTTCTATTTCCGAGGGCACATCTGAATCTTCGTCAAGATGACTCTTAGCCCTGTCTCTAGTGGGAAGGTAAATGACCACATGTTTCTTAACCAACCTATCTAAGACTTCTTGTTGGTAGAGGAAGCCATGAGCTCTTCCAATGGTAGTCGTTCACAGGGGTTAAGTCTCCAAAGACGGCCTTTGGTAACATTTGTAGGAGTGAAGCATAGTCGAAACTTGTTGAACCAAACATTTTTGGCCCACAAACTTAATTATGAGAAGACATCTTTAGCGCGAGGAACGAAGTCGGCGTACAGTTTGGATATACCCCCCATTGCTGGTAATTAAAACAAATGTTAATAATTATAAAAGAAAAGAAGATAGAATTTCGATGAGTGAAATACTGTACCTTTGTTGGTCTATTTGAGCTTGTGTTTGTGAGGATTATCCAAAGTATCTTCGGACTCGGTTTCCCAAAGACCAGAGAAGAAGAGGAAGCGTTGCTTCAGTTTCTTGTCTCCTTCCAAGAAGTTCTTTATTACTTTGTGGCCTTGTTCAAAAGTAAGAGAGTAAAAAGGGAAATATGGATTCTTCGCTAGCCCATAACAACCAATTAGCTCTTCCAAGAAAAAAAGGATGACAGAGTTTACGGAGGCCATATCATATGCCATCAAGGTGAACCACATGTTAGGACCAGCTTGGGTAGGGCAGAGGTCGATCTTCAAAAAATATTTTATGAAGAAGGGATCAAGTGGATAGCGAAACCCCATTCTAGTATCTTGGTGTAAACTATCAGTTCATTATCTTTAACAAACAAAAGGGTTTCTCCGACCGCGGAAAAACGAAGATCAATTGGTGAATGGATTCTCTAGTAAAGCCTTAACAATTCTTCTTCGTATGGCGCAAAGTATTTGTATGGAATTTTGTGCAAGGTTAGTAAAGTTTTGTTGTAAATACCCTTCAAGTTGTTTCCGAGCAAGGCTTCAATTTCTAGGGGAAGCGTGATTTGTTCTTTGGGCTTGTCTTTTCTAAGAGATCCATCAACCTCTGTAGTATTTTTTCGAGGAGTCCTACAATAGTAATTTGATCCTTAACATCGTCAGGAACACCAGAATGAGAAGCACCCGCATGAGCTGATGTAGAAATAATCATTACGTCGGAAATGGGAGGGTCAACGACTGTGGTAGTAAGTTTCTCTTCCAAAACAGTTGTTGTTTCATCTCCACAGTTTGAATGGTCATTTGTTTCTTTAGAGAAGTTGATTTCTGGAATTGCTTCTAGAGGTTTTTTGGTCATCCGAGCGAAATATTCCCGTGTCAGTTTACGGGGAGGGATTTTAGGCGTGGGTCTGGGAGTTCCCTGGAAGCTGGCAGAAGGCGTTGAGGAGGTATCAGATGGAGAATCCTTGGAACGCTTTGAATGTTTATCTTTGTGATCTTTGTGATGTTTTTTCCGCTTCGAAGAGGACCCTTTCAGACTTTTATCTTTTTCCTATTATCTTGGAGTAACTCTTGTAAACTGGTAAGCAAGATTGACTTGGGGGCTAAGAGCAAATGTCTGGGGGAATGATAGTTGTTTAATTGTCTGTAAGAGGCCAAGTACCGTAATAAAAGATCTTTGGGGGTTGACTTTCTTGTTCAACGTATAAACTGGCGGCTTTTCCTTCTTCAAATGTTTGGCTAATAGTCAACCATTTCGGTAGGCGGGAGCTTCTTGGCATGCACGATTGTTTCGCTCTCTACAATGAGTTGCTAGAGCATTCTCTCTCTTAAAGTAATGAGGGAGAAGTGTGAGGGAAAAGTGATATCTATAAAGGAAGTAATATGCCTGAGCTCGCCGAGGCCCAGAGAGTTAGTGAGTTGTTTTCCTAGGGTCAAACTGTCCAGTGTAGGCATAATAAGTGCCTATGGAGCTAATGCGCCGTCCATATGATATGCGGTGTAAAAGTAAAGTTGCACGCCAAAGGCTAGCTAATTGACATTTGTCAAGAGGATAACAACTTTCATTAGTGGTGTCTGAAAGGATGACGTCATGAGTCAGTCTGAAAATGTTTGGTCTGGGTAATGAAGGCCTGATGAAATCTGGGGCAATTATTTGCATTTCTTGCATATTTTTGAGAAAATTCGTGGAGCTAGAATCCGACGAGTAAGCATCGTGCAGGATCCGATGGAGTTAAGAAATACATCAGTCATTGCGTAGAGCATTTTCACAAGGACTGGGCGAGGGCTACTGATAAGGGAAGATTAAAGATCTAAGAAAGTTGAGGGTATTTTATTGATAAAGAAAGTTTCTAGGGAAAAATTGTCAATTATGTAAAGAAAAAGAACTAATGTAAACCAAATAATAAACCTGAGGATAGGACCACAATTATAAGATTGTTGAGTTTGTGGGACTTACTATTTGTACTATAAATATACCCTCCATTTTTGGGAAAATGGTGATTGATCAATGGTTAAACAATTATTATATTGATTTTATCTCTATAAAAATACTTCTTTGTCTCTCTAAAATATAGTCTAAGTAATCTGAACAACGGTAAATCCCTTTAAACATTGTTTTATACATAAAACCTCATCCAAAGAATTTTAGAGCGATCAAGGATAAGTATCTTGCATCATCAGTTAATAGTCATAATGGGTAGGAGAAATACACATATACTTAAACTCAATGGTGAAGAAACAAATCTCATCTAGTCTGGTTTGGTGGGGTATTTCACCAAAATCAAAAACTTGATTAGCGACCTCACTAGGAATCCCATAATCAATACTGATTGATTATGTTCCTCTTTGATTATCAGGTCATGCAAATCAGTTAACTGACCAAAAGTATTGGTCCAAAAACTATTTTTTTTCTCTTTAAATTTTACTAGAGGACGATGAGTGTTGACTTGTTTCGCACCCTTACCTCTCTTGGTATCCATCGATGTGTAAAAAGAAAAAAAAACTTATCAATCAAAATTGACCAATAGCCCGCGTGGCTGTGTTTGAAATCTCAACCAATGGTCTAACAAGCCTGTTTTAGTTTAAAACAAATATCCATACACTATAAAAAATGAACTATAACATGTCAAGCCCCAAATCCCAACATAAGTTATTTTTTCTAAACAATACCAAGTTTAGCTAATTACTGCACTATCACCACAAAAAATTTGCAGATACCTATGAGGAAAACCGATGAGTTACTCAACTAACAAATTATTTGCAATAAAAAACGAACTGGGCGCAATTGGATACTCAGAAAAGAGAAACTAACTAACATTAAATCTTTAAAAATAGAAGTAAATGCGATAACTGAAAATGATGCGGACGAAAATAAAAAAAATGTTTATATAAGGTTTAATTTAATTTAAATCTTGAAAGCACGCAAGTTCCCTAACCATATCAACATGAACACGTGGGTTGCGACACCGTCAATGACACATAGCCGACCCCTTATACATTGAAACAACCATATCACATTTCTATGTTCTTCTATTACAATCACTCAACCATCCTCTTTATCTCATCACATTTGTTTCTATTTATAGTTCTCCAACCAATTTGTTTTACATAATTACTTCAAGGATCAAGGATGAATCCTATATTCTACATGTAATATTTATTATTTATGCTGACGAGGTACGCTCATATAAAGGACTAAGAAAAATGTATGTGATAGAATAAACACGAGATAAATCTCCTAAGTATGATGAAAATGCATAGAAGTCAAGGATAATAAAGATACACACAAAGGCGCAGGTGATAAGAAACACGAAGATGAAGCGAGTAACAAAGCGGATACACGCAAGACGAAGAGAAAAAATCAATACTTGATGAGGGTCATAAATTAGACAATGGTAACGATCAATATGAGACGAGTGCAACCAACCAACATAGACGATGACAAAGACGAGTACATGAGGCGAAGAAACAGAACACTCGGGCGGTTGAGATGAGATAATGTATGTCGACATAATGATGAGTAACGTATTTAAAAATTTATTATGAGTCACGACCAACATTTAGAGCAGTTTGACATTTTAAATGTATAATCAATAGATATCCAATGCAGAGAGAGAAAATATCTTGTAAATGATATAAAAGAAATGAAGAACCCCGACTATAGTTTTTTGGATGGAATTTGATATAAAAAAATATATTATTTTATTAGCAGAGGCCTACTTCTTTCCTAAATCTATCTTCTTTATCTTAGCATTACGTTTGAAGAGGAAACCCCTTAAGAATATCAAAACTGTTCCAAATGGTTCTCCAAATCTTTGACTCTATCGTATTTGTAAATTTTATAAGGATCGAAATTCCTTAATAGCTCCCTTATACAAAATTATTTGAGACAAAAGATATTATCCTAAAGTACGATGAAGTTAATTCTGATCTTTTAAAAGTCCTTGTATATAAATCCACTAATCTTTTGATGTACCTTATTACTAGATTGTTTGTGACCATAATTATTTTTCCTACCTTCAAAACTAACCAATCGGAAAATATTTGGTTTATGTATTATAAAAGCTCATTATAATATATAGCTTATTATGTCGGTTTCAATTCAGTTTGGAAAATATACAAGGTGAAAACCGACGGAATATAATTTGATTTGAAAAATAAAATTCTAAATCAAATTTTATATTTTAAAAATTGATTGAACTAATATATTTTGGTTTGATTCGGTCTATTGGTTCGGTTTTTCTCACTCTTAAGAGAGTACCTTCCACCAGCTCTGGCTTCTCTCTAGCCACTTCTTCCTATGAACTGTTTTGGTAATTGTTGTTTCTACCACGATAACCTCGACCTTGAACCATTGTATAGTATGGATTATGTCGTATGTTGTTTTTGTTGTTTGGAGATTCACCCACCTCATAATATCCTTGTGAGCTATACTCAAAGCTATGCGAGTGTAGTCTGGGTCTAGACCTGCAATGACCAAAGATACAAGATCATTCACTGAAACATTGCATCCAACCAAAAGAAGATAATCATATATTCCCTTCATTTTAACTAGATATTCTTCCATACTTGAAAAAATTTCATGGTTTTTTCGAATTTACCTTTACAATAGGTGATTCTAGCTTTCCAATTTGAGAGAGGAAGTTTGAGACAAACTCCCATAGATTTTTAGAGGTTTGTTCCTTTACAACCTGAGTAGCGATCTCATTGCCGATTGTAGTATACAACCAACCTAAAAGGAGTTGATCCTTTGAGATCTAGTCATCATTGATAAGGGTATGATTTATCTGAACCGTGTCTGGCTGGTAGAATATTGAGTTAGTTTAAATTAACATAAATCTTGTAATATAAAACCCAACAAATATGTAATAATGAGGGCATATGATACAATAATAAATTTACATGTGTGATATTAGTAAAATAATAAGGTGGAATAACCATAACTGGTTCAACCATGTGGTTTTTAGGCTCACCACCATTATTGCATAAAGCGACATTCCTTTTTTGGGAAATGTGAACAATTATTACTTTCTTACCACTTTTGGAATATGCTCTCTACTTTCCGTGTCTATCTCTCTAAAACTAGTACCAAAGATATTTAGAAGTTTTATCCACCTTGGATAATTCTGGAACCATCATTTGCGGCCACTATAGGAGAAGGTTGGTACCTGGACTCATTTTCCGAAACCATCATTTCAGTTGTAAACATTTTAGTAGAGATGAACGTAGATGTGCAAAAGGGAACCCGCTGTTGGGGTAGAGAGTTTAGTGATATTATATTGTGCATGACACAAGACCGTACAGACAAACACAATACACTATCACGATCATACACCACTACACTATGTGATGCTTCCAAAGATTTGATAAAAGGATTACGTGTCTAAACTAGGTTTGAAGGTGATTATGTAGAAAGAGAAACACGAGAAAGGTAGAGAGTAGTCGAAAAAAATAGTAATAAAGTAATAATTGTTCACCCTCTACCAAAAATGGAGTGTTTTTTAATATAGTGGTCACAAAACCACATGATTAACCCATTTAAGGCATTCCACTGCACTATTTTACTAATCTTAACCATATTTATCATTAATTACAGAAAAAACCCTCAATGTAAAACATTTGTTGGGTTTTTTTTACATGACTTTTATAAAGCTAAATTACCTCCATACTTAACTAATCCGACTATCAATTTGGATAACTCTCACTCTTATCAGTACACCCTTAATCCTTGCGAAGATATCTAATTGGGCACTAAATTTGGAAGACGTCTCCTAAACATCCGACTAATTCTACCTTATGCCATTCATCGAATCGATGACATTATCAATCGAATTGCTGACTCGGTAATTATGTACCGCATGGTTTGTTTGAATCCACGTGTCAATCGATAACAAAGACTCACACACATGCGTTCAAGAATGACGCGTGAGTGATTTGATATGTCTGAAAATTCTTGCGCTTTGCGATAAGCGTGTTCTTCAATTGATTGGTGAGAGAGTTAGATGACTCTTCATCTCCCCTAAGCGTCATTAGTTAAAATATACATTTCATTTGCTTGGGTCTTCATGACCTTTGGGAGCCCAAACATTTGCCTATAAATACTCAACCACTTTTCATAATTTGGAGTTGTTTGTTCCAAAATCATAGAGAGAGAGAGTGAGATCTTGTAGAAAGAAAGAAAGAGAGAGAGAGAGACTTGCTTGCGAGTTCTTGAAACATCCCTTCAAAAGATCTCTTCCATTAATTACGTTCTTCATGAGTTTCATGTTCATGCCTAAAATATTTACTGCTCTAGACTCATTTTCCAATAAAAAAGATAGCCGAAGATAGAAAAGTTGATGGGTAGACAAAGATCCATGATCACCAAAAATTATTTAATCCATGTATTATGGTTCGTGGTTTCTAACCAAGAAAACATCTAGAGCGACATAAACTACGAGTACCCGAAATCCATTTACCTCTACTACCACTTAGCTCCCCTGTCAAAAGTTTTTGATACACGACAAGGGTGACCTTTGAACTATGGAGAAATTTGTGCCTGAATCATCATTTATTCCAATGGGTGAAAAACATAAAGACGTCATAAAGCAAAGGGTGATGCTTTGAAGAGAAAACGGTCCCTCAAACCTCTACCGAAGAGGTACGTGAAAATTAAAAATATTTCAAATATTCCTACTCTTCAAAATATCCCTCAAAACACTCAAAATGCTCCGCAAATGGTCCTTTGGTCAGTAGTTGTGGATGATGTGGTGACTACTGTAGCACCCTCAGTCACGCGGCCTCTCGATCCAGTTTGGGAAATGAGGAAAAGGCATTTGGTTGATAAACCTGAAAAAGCCAGAATTAGGTTGATGTTGAAGCTAACAAAAATAGAGACCCAACCACCGGTTCGTCCTCCTAGATCGAAAGTTATTATGGAAGGAAATATTGAGAGGAATAGCAAAAGTAGATGAATAAATGAATTAATTTAATGTAATAAAATATTTAGTGTAAATCGAACGAATATATAATATGGAGGGGGCATTGTGTAATAACAAACATTCATGGTTAGGATTAGCAAAATGATAGGCTGTAAAGTATCACATAAGAAGGGGTAATTATGTGATTCGTGGATTTAACACTTTTATTATATAAAAGACGATCTCGTTTTGGGAAGGAGGCCCAATTATAAATCAATCATTGACTCATTATTATGTTTGTATCTTTCTTTCTCGACTTATCATGTTTCTCTCTCTAAAATATCCTATGCGAAAATTGTTGTGACAGATAACCCCATACGAAAATTGTTGTGACAGATAACCTCATATGAAGATTGATGTGACTGATAAACCCATACGAACATTTTTTTGACATATAACCCCGCTAAGAAACATTTGAAACCACCAAGAAGTACCGCTCAAACTAGGGCGCAAGCCCCTTAGTACAAAGTTAATGTGGGTACTTCTACAAAAATGAAAAAAAATCAAAATTGAAAAAGAAGAAGGATGGCATCGAACTTCCATCGACTACCGAGGGTATCCTTAGGAATAACTTTGGGAGGTAGAAAATAATCATCTAATAGCCTTGTACAAGGATAATTATCGGTACTACCATGCCTCCGAAGAGGTAAAGCTTCGAGACGATGGAGAATCCCAAGCTAAATAACGATTCGATTTTTCCAATACTAGAGAGACTCCGTAATCTATGCGGAACAATGAACTAATCGTCCACATGGAAATTTTTAACTAGGATCTTCGGTCCCTCTTGATCTTACTTTCATTATATTTTTTAAACTGGTCGAGCACTGTCTCACTCAAGCAGGTCCGAACATCTGGTTCATACTGATGACCTGTATAACGAAGGTTATAGTATCCGGGATTGGTTTTTTTATGGAGAAATTCGTCAGATTAACCGAGATTGCGAAGAACCCTCAATATCATTTTTACTCTTTGAATTTAGAGAATAAATTTAAGATAGTCAACGATTTTTTCAAAGCCAATAAGAAATGAGAGCATGAGTTGTTTTTTCATTTGAGGATAAGGAGACTGGTTTTGAGACATTAACTAAAAGACCGCATTAGCTTTCGCTAAAATGGACTAAAAGACCGCATTGCCTTTCTTTTTTATTCGCTTCATTTTACAAGTTATTTTTTGTTGGGGGAAAGGGATAACAGAGGTATCTAGGGCGTTCGAGGAACATCTGGACGAAGCAGGTCGGATATTAACTCAACCGAGTAGTTGGGCCAGAACTTCATGTTTCAATAAATTTCATCTTTGGTTTACTCTGCCCAACCTCATTAAAAGCGATATTTGGAGGGCTGTCCAAATCTGTAAAGTTAGAGAAACTTATGGTGACTCCTCCTCAAAGAACAATGTGTTTAAACGGCTAAACCTGTTTTACTTGCATGTGAGGGCCAGGTCCCGAGCCACAAAATCCCTAAAAATTATGTGAGTGAGGCAAAGGACCAAGATGTTGAAGATGGAAACGAGAAGGTTGTTCTCACAGAAGAGGGTGCCTCCAAGAGGCCATTAAAGGGAGAACCTCCAAAAAAACATAGAAACGCCGTGTAGTTGATGAAAATGATAAAAAGATGAAGGAAAATATAGGCCCTTTAGATAACAAAGCAACGAAGCCAGATCCTCATTCTTCATGAAAAAGTTGTCGTTATTGATTCCGATTTCCCTTAGGTATCAAACGAGGAACAAGATTAATTTGATTTGTATGAAGATTAATTACTAGTTGTTTAGTTTCATGAAATTCTTAAGCCCGCAACATTTCTTGAAAGAAAGGTCAAGACCTTATTCATTCAAAAAAGTTTGTTACAAGGAGGAATTCTTCAGAAAGAGGTCCAAGATGAAAAAATTGGGCGATGAAGTTACCCATCTTAAAGAGCGGCTCAAACGGACCGAGCAGGGAGAGAAACGTTTCAAGGTGGAGGAGGATGCGTTCGATCGTGAGCGAGAATAGGCCTTAGTGCTAAACGTTCAGAAGAAGACACTCCAAAGGGTCATGTTAAGCTTGATACGAAGGCCGCTCTCGATGCGTATACTGCTAATTGCATACTGCTAATTGCGTTTCTAAACTAGCTGCCAAAGACACTAAGGTCAAATCCTCTATGGTGTTGGAAATACACGAGCGCTTTTCCGACTTGAAGTTATGGAGCTTCTGGGAGCTTATGCTTGAGAAGTATCGTCCGAAGGTGCTTAGTTGGAAGATAATGATTAGTCATCTGAGAGTTCAGATGGTCAGAAAGCTCTTCGTCTGAATTGCAGAAGATAAATCTGACCATGCTCCTTCTCAGTTAGAAACATGGATGGTTTCCTGATTTTATTTTTTGTAAAATTTATTATGCCCTTGGTATTGTTGTGAAGTCTTTATGTTGTAAAGACATTTTGTATGTTTATATTTATCAATGAAACTGCTTTTCTTCATATTACCTTGAGTTAACAAACTTTTTGTTAAATGTGAGATAGAGAATAAATGGTTGTTGACACACTTTCGTGGAAGACCATTCTGGTCCAAAAATAACTGATTATTGGCCAACTTTCGTTAGAAGACCTTTCGAGTTCAAAAACAAGTAATTGTTGAGCAACTTTCGCTGAAACACCATTCCGGTCAAAAAATAAATAATTGTTGAGTAACTTTCGCTGGAACACCATTCTGGTAAAAAAATAAAATAATTGTTGCCGAGTTTCGCTAGAAAACCATTCCGGTTAAAAAATAAATAAATGTTGACCAATTTTCGATGAAAAACCATTTCGGTCAAATAATAAACAATGGTTGACCAACTTCTGTTGGAAGCCCCTTCAAATCTAATAATAAAAAATTGTTGACAAACTTCTGTGTTTTGCTTGCAACCATAAATAAGCTGAAAATAATCCGTTAATTCTAACAACTACCCAAGAAACCAAAAGGCATTACATTTACACAAACAAAGACTCAAAATGAAGCACACAGAGAAGAAGTCACATAAGAAACATAAGAATGACAGGTTTTTCTTCAAATGAATACTCAACAACAACATGTTACACTCGTACTAAACCTCATTTCATCTAGCCTTGTTTCCATGGTTTCACCCATGGACTTGTAAGTCTTTTACACTCCTTAAAGTTGTGATTGGTTCGGGTAAAGTATTTTCTTTCTCATGTTTCTTTGTTCTACTTCTAAGTGGATTCCTGATCGTTTCTTTAAGAACTACTTACTCTGATATAAGTCTGATGAAGACGTAACACTTCAATCTAGTCTCTGTGACAAAACCTTCTAGTCTATGTGACAAAACCTGGAGAGTCAAAATCACCGGTCGCAAATTTACGAACGGATGGAAAGAGTTCGTTGCTGCTCACGGTGTTCAACTCGATGATGTTGTTGTGTTTAAACACGAAGGTAACATGGTGTTTTATGTTACTGTTTTTTATTAGATTGCATGCGAGAGAGAATATCCACCATATGTCTGTATGGAAGAGGAGAACTGAAGTAATAATTCAGATAAAAAGCATGAAAAAGGACAATCTTGCCGGCCAATATTTGAATATGACGAAGCTACGTTTTTTTAGGGCAAATCTAAGAGGTTAGATATCGCAAAACGATATATTGGTAAGTTTGCATATTGAATTTTTGTAAATTTTTAATCTAACAAAATTACTTATAAATTAAGACACTGGTTTATGGCAGAATGTACCCAAAGGAATAGCAATGTCTAAGGGTCTAGCTAATCGACGTTGTAATATAATTATAAAGGACGGTGTGGAAAGATCTTGGGTTTTGAATTTGACACCCAATGAATCATCTGGTCAAGTTTATAAAATGATATAAAAAGAATTGATTCATTTGGATTTGAAATTATTCAAGTAGGGGAGAAACCAATATTTCACTTAATTTCAAGTAAGTTTTTCTTCTAAATTTTTTTGTAAAATATATACTTCATAAGATTATATAATATATTTTTTAATTAATTAATTTGGTGGTTTTTATAGGTTATTAAAACAAAATTAGAAAAATCCTCTTCAAAAGATAAAGCCAGTAGCTCTTCAAAACTTAAAGTGATTTCAAGTAAGGATTTATGACATGAATGCTCAAGCTTTGTAGTAACAGTTACAGTCTATCATCTAAAAGAAAGATTCATGATAAAATTTATAGTTTAGTTTTCATGCTATAATATATATTTGCATCCTACTGTCACAATTTTGATATCTGAATGAATATATTCAGAACTTTGTAATTTGAATGGTCAATAATTTTTATAAATATGTATTCAAACTATTTACTAATTTATGTAATTATAAAAACTTTTGTGTTACTTGTGTATAACAATGTTTGCCTATTAGATTTGCAAAATAAAATGGTTTAGAGAATTATGTTCGTGGGATAAAATTAATAGACGACCATGGTAAAATTTTGTGTGTAAAACTAATCAAAGAAAAAAAACACACGACCGACATTCGATTGGACGCGGCTGGTGCCAGTTTTGCATCCAAAATTGAGGGAAGGAAAGTCATTTGGTCAAAATTGGTGTAATTCAGCATGGCAACAACAACAAACCCTTACTCAAAATCTCTAAAGATAAATTTAGGAAGGAGATGTATTTTTTATTCACTGAATTAATTGATTCTATACAGTCCGCATTCCTTAATATGTACACAAACTCTATTGTAAAAATTTAGAGCATATTCTCACCAGAGTTTGTTATTCAATTCTATCCTATATAAGTATTGTTTGGTGAAGGAATAAAGTAGTTCAATTTTAGGGACTGAATAATAGACTTGGGCCCTAGATGGAAACACCAACAAGCTTCTGGACTAGGCCTTGAGTAATGACCCGATTCAGCAGCAAGACTATAGACTGGAAACGCAGCCCATTACAACGTTTTGAGTTTAACCGTAAGTGAGGAGCTCAGGTCAGTAATGATATCGACTATCTCCTCACTTTCCTTCTTGTTGTGTTCCATGGTGATATCTTTCACAGCCTTACAGCTGCCACCCCCCCTCAAACGCAGCGACAACTCTGAGATCCCAAGTTTGGTGCGTAGATAAAGAAACCGAAGAGAAGACAAGGGTTTAGTGAGTGAATCAGTTATCTGGTTAAGCGAGGTTACATACCAGATCTGTACCAAGACTTGCAGCACCTGATCCCTAAGGAAGTGAACATCTAATTCGATGTGCTTAGTGCGAACGTGAAAAACTGGATCTGATGCTAAAGAGTTGGCCCCCAAATTGTCGCACCACATTACTGAATGTGATATAAGTGGAATTTGAATCTCAGTGAGCAGAGATTACAGCCAGATTAGTTCAACAGATAGATTAGCTAAGGCTCGGTATTCAAATTCGGTAGAGGAGCGAGCTACAGTGTTTAGTTTCTTAGAAGAACAAGAGATGAGAGTTTCACCGAGAAACACACAGTAAGACCCACACTACGACGATCGTCAAGAGAAGAGGCCCAATCCGCATCAAAATAGCCATAGAGCTGCAATTGATAGGAGGGTTTGATGTGCAGAACTAGCCATCGAGACCCTGATAAGTATTTAACACCCTCTTAAGACTTTGCCAGTGTTTAGAGATAGGATTCTGTTGATGTTAACTGAGTCTGTTAACTGTATAGGTTATATCAGGTCTAGTGTGAGTATAATATTATAAGGCTCCTAATAAACTCATGTACTGTGTAGGACAAGCAAGAGAAGAGCCATCGTGTATGGAGTGCTGAGTACCAGCAACCATAGGAGTGAGACAAGGCTTGGACAACGAGAGACCTTGAGCAACCAGTACGTTTTCTATGTACTTGTGTTGTGTTAGATAGATACTTGTCTAGTCACGATGAAACTTAATTCCCAGGAATAGATGGAGTGGACCCATGTCCTTAAGTGCAAAACTTGCATTGCGATTTTGAATAAATTGCGTTAGGCAAACTATATTGTTTCCTATTACCAAGATATCATCAACATAAACTAGGATTAGAAGTATAGTTGTCCTAAAAATAAGATAAAACAACGAGTAATCTGCCTTTGAGTTGTTGAATCCTCAACTGAGAAGCGTGTCCTTTAGTCTAGAATACCAAACTCTCTGAGCTTGTTTTAGACCATATATAGCTTTGTGCAATTTGCATATGTGTAGGATGATTAGGATCTTCAAAACGCTGAGATTGTTTCATGTACACAGTCTCTTGTAAGATACCATTAAGAAAAGCATTATTAATGTCAAGTTTCCTCAATATCCATCATTTCGAAACAACAGTAGTCGGTATCAACCTAACTGTAGAAGCTTTAATGACCGGACTAAATTTCTCATAGAAATCAACCCCAAGTGTCTGATGAAACTCTTTGGCCACCAGCCTTTCCTTATATCTCTGAACGGAACAATAGTTGATCTTATAAACCCATTTGCAGCCTATAACCGTAGGAGAAACAGACACTGGTACCAGTGATCATGTGTTGTTGGCCAACGAAGCTACATACTCATTACGCATGGCCTCTTGCGACTTACAATGTCCAACATCCACGAGAACTGAGTAGGTTCAATCACAACTTGATCAGTCGTAACAAGAGACCCAACATAAGGAACCTTAGGTTTGCATATGCCACTTTTCTGTCTGGTTTGCATGATATGTGTATTGTGTTGTGTGTGGGGATTAGGAGGATGTTATGGGTTATGAAAAGGTAGGTTAATTGACAATGTATGTGTATGATATAAATGTTGACGGTTGATAGTGTCTGTGTGATTTAAAGTTGAGTCTTTGGTTGTTGGTTGTGACTGAGAAGATTGTTGGTTAGTTACCTTAGGATAGTTGTTTTAAGGAACTTGAGTGAAGATGTGTTGCTATAAGTAAGCAGGACACACAGGTGTGTGATGTTCAGTTGGAGCTTCAGAGTTGGACTCCAAAGATAATACCCTTTCATTTGTCACAAACCTTGTACGAAAATTAGGTAACCAAAGACTGACTGGTAGACTAGATACTTGTTCACCTTGATGTGTGTTTAGAAACCCAGTATTAAAAGCGAATTCATTCTCATTAAACACTACATTTCTAGGTATATATAACCTTCCAGTGGAGCTGAGGCATTTATAGCCTTTGTGATCCTGGCTATGCCCAAGGAAATCATATTTTATAGAGTTGAACTGGAATTTGTGTGTTTGATAAGGCCTTAAGAACGGATAACAAGAACACCCAAATATTTGCAGAACTAGATAGTTAGGTACCTTATGAAAGAGAGTTTCAAAAGGAGATTTATTGTAAAAAATATGTGTTGGAAGTCTATTGATTAGGTAGACACTAGTTTCAAAAGCTTCAACCCATAATTTGTAGGGTAGATGAGCTTGAGATAAGAGAGTCAGTCTAGTTTCAACCACATGCCTATGTTTTCTCTCAGCCCTACAATTCTAAGTTGAGGTATGAGGGCAAAACCTTCTCAATATAAACCCACTCTCCTTAGCTAAAGAAACCAATGATCTGAACTCGCTCCCCTCCCCTCCACCATTCATTTTGGACTGACTTTATAGACCTCTCAAACCGAGTTTGAACTAGAACCTTAAAGGTTTTGAACACTTCTAACACTTGACCTTTATCTATGATGGGATATATCCTGGTATATCTAGAAAAGTAATCAAGGAACCCCCCCCCCCCCCCCCATTAGATTGAATAGGTGCAGGCCTCCAAACATCAGTATAGATTAAAACAAGGACATTTTTAGCATGAGAAACAGATATAAAATAAGACAGGCTGTGAGATTTTCCTAATTGGCAAGCCTCACAGAAACTGATGTTATTTCTTAAAACTGAGTGCAGCTTACATGACCTAAGAACAACTACTAAAACACTTTGAGATGGACGGACAAGCTTCATATGTCATCCATCTTTGATAGACTCAGATACAACAATATATAAAGCACTAGAAACACTTAGATTTAAGCGAAAGACATTAGTTTCTGGACTGTGAGGAGAAATAGTAGTGAGTTGTGACTTAGAAAGAGTATCCATCTTGAAAGGCCCATGTTCAGACCTCCCTATGAGCAATATACTCCATGTTGCCTTGTCCTTCACAAGGCATAAACCTTTATAAAACTCAACAAATACATTGTTGTAATTGGTTAATTGAAATATAGATAACAAATTCTTATTAATTCTATGAACATGTAGAATAGGTTTTGAACAAATAGGCTACGTAGTTAAAGAATTTAAGGTGGTTTGGCCATATTAGAGATTGAGAGTCTCTCACCACTACCAACAAGTATGTGTTTATTACCTAAATACTCAGATTTCGAAGTCATTTGACTAGTACTTCTTGTGACATGGTGACTAGCACCACTATCTGCATACCAAACTCCTTCACCTATTGTATCTTGTGTAGCCAGTAGAGAATTCTGATCTCCTTTAGATCTGGACTGCTCTGAAGGTGTTGAACCTATCACTGAGGGATCATCCCTATAATAGCAAATTCTGGCAGAATGACCATACCTGCTGCAAATTTGGCAGGTTGGTTTACTCTGTGAAAACCTTCCACCTGGACCTCTGTCGAAGTTACTCCTTCCTCTAGCATTATAGTTGGAGGTATAGTTAGATTTTTTTTTGCATCCTTTGTTTGACTCCCTGTTATGGCCAAAAAATCCTCTCTGATTAAAATTAGAAAATTGATGTTTGGAGTCACTTCTATGTGTGAAGTTTGCACTCAAAATGTTGATATTTGATACTAAGTTCTACAAAACAGTGAGTTTCTCAACCATGCTTTCAAAGGTGAGCAAGCTAGTTTGCAAGTCAAGCCAACCCAACCTTTCCTTATCAGCTAGGCTGACAACAATAGGTGTATATTCTGAATCAAGTCCTGCAAGTACTTGTGTTAACAAGTCATCCATAAAAATTAGGCAGCTAGCTAGGATAAGATTATCATATATGAGTTTTATTTTTTTAGATGCTCAATCATAGAAGAGACCCATTTACGAGTTCTTTGGAACTCAACCTTGTAATATGTAATTTTGGCTCTAGTCTGTGAGCTAGACAACTTGTCAGCAGCTTCCCAAAGAGCTTTAGAAAACTTTTCTTCCATCAACTGAGCTGCTATCTCAGGGCTCATGGTGGAGTACAACAACCCAAGAAAAAGCTGATCCTTAGCAACCCAGTCCTCAAACTCTCAGTTTTTAGAAACATTGCCCTCAGTATTGGTGATATCCCTAGGAGGACAGATCTTCTCTCAAATGATGAAACCCCCTAGTTTATTACCTTTAATCATATGTAATACCATTGTTTTCCGTAACACATAATTGTTTATATCAAGACGAATATTATTAACATTGTTGATTGAATGTAGGTGCAGGTTTATTGAGGAGATAGATGAGTTGTTTGGAAAGATGGATTCAATGGAGTCTGAGCTAAAAGATGGAGAATCGTTTGAATTTTCCATTGAAGGCTTGAACAAAGCTCTGCTACCAAGATAAATTTAGAAGAGAGATGTAATTTTTATTCATTGAATTAATTTATTAAATACAACCACGTTCCTTAACATATACACAACCTGTTTTATAACAACTTAGAAAATATTCTCACGTGAGTTTGTTACTCAATTCTATCCTATATAAGTATTGTTTGGTTATAGGAATAGATTAGTCCAGTTGTAGAGGCTGAATCATAGACTTCGGCCCTAGATTGAAACACCAACAAGCTTTTGGGCCAGGCTTTGAGTAGTGACCCGATTCAACGCCAAGACTATAGACTAGAAACGGAGTCCATTACAATGTTTTGAGTTTAACCCTAAGTGAGGAGCTCAGGTCAGTAATGTCATCGACTAGCTCCCCAGTTTCCTTCTTGCTATCTTCCATGGTGATCTCTTGCGCAACCTCACATCTGACATCTAGTAAGTATTTATTTATATATACTCTAAATTCAACATTTGGTAGATTTTTTAGTAATTAATATTTTTTCCAGGTTGTTATTATATTAGCATATGCTCTTGAGTTTGGGTTGAAGTGATGTTTTTGTTTTTATTGTTGTGTTTCGTGTTTTGTTGATTATCAGAGTAACATTACATAGGGTAATTTATTTTCAGTCAACTACCAAATGTTGATTTTGGTATTAAAATTTTATGGTATATATCTACAACTATTTAACATTGATTCTATAATATTTATGGATTGTATGGTTTTATAAGTTAGGATTATTCATTGAAATGAAACTATTGAAAGTGAAAAAATATTATATTTATAATTATTTTTATTCCATTCTAATTTATTGTTAAAGTTTATAACTTAATAACATACGCCTAATAAAAAATTCATATAGAATTTTAGTTTGATATTGAGTGTAATATTTTATTTTTATAACTATTTTTTAAAACCAACAAGATTTTTATAATTTCATGGATGTAGATAATTTTTGGTTCAACCATTCCAATACGGAGTTTTTTAGTCATTGTTTATAACAAGTAGAAATCGAATAGACATATACCATACATGAGGAAGGAATATAAAATCTGTAATGAAATTTTAGGATGTCAAACATGATAAACCAACCACAATCAAGTTGTGAGATCCGTAGTTATAAGAATAGAGTGAGTGGATTAAAGTCATCTAAGAGAAGGTTGAAAAATATATTGTTCGTAGAGAGAATTGTTATAATGAAACCAAAGTCCTATACGGTTAAAGATGCAAATTGTCATGAATATATAAGTATGAATACATCTCCACCTGTATGATGTATTTTAGAAGTGGACTAAAAGTAATTTGGTGCATCTCATTGGTCTAAAAGCCAATGACATACTAGTAGGAAGATTTAATTTGTATATATATATATATATATATATATATATATATATATATCAATTGGTAGCAGAGATTCAAACCCATATGTAGTAATGTCGAGGATAAAATTTGGATTGATATGACATATAATATCCTTAAGTGTAAAATATGATATATCAATTATGTTCTAGACGAATACATATATAGTTAAGCTCTAAAGCTCAAACATATTAACTTATATATAAAATGACCAATTATTAGGTTGGTAAAGTATTGCATATTTTTTAATTTGTTGAATCATTTTTTCTTATTTGTTTTGGAATACTTTGATTCTTTGCAGAATATGGTTGGGTAACCCGCTTAATCCTTCGCGAAGGATGAAGTAAGGACTGATAAGGTCAACCGAAGTATTTATATTACTTTGAGACCTTCAGGTATCCCAAATTACTGTTATTTTACATTCATCTGAACTTCTTTTGAAGGTAGTCAGCTAACCTCCTCGATTTTGGTGAAGGATGAGGAAAAACTGTTGGAATGCAGTATCTCTCATTTACTCCAAGCATCTAAAGAGAATGATATTTTGCTTTCAGCCAACTCTTTTTTAAAATGATCAGGTATCTCTCATTTACTCATTTATGAAGATTAAAGTAATGGGTAAACATTATCTTTAATAATTTTTATGATTATTTGAGGTGAGCAAAGTTTATACCTCTTTCTTTTAGTATTGATCGAACTTTTGTAAATGGAATTAGGTTTACGATAAATACTTCTACTTTAAGAAGTTTCGTATTTCTTTCGTGGCTTTTAGTATAAAACTTTTGGAATTGGAGGGTTTATTGTTATTGAATTAACAAGTGGGCAAGATGTTGGAAACAACTGATGCGTGTGAAAAAAGTCTTTTGTTTTAAGCATACATGTGTGTTCTTTACACAACCCTTGATGATTGATCATGGCCCTCAAAACTCCTTTAATCTCAGTCACTTATCATATAAGAAAATTAAAGCCACACATATCTTTAGAAATCAAGGTTTGAGATAATTTTATCTCTGGGTATATATACCATTCTTTATTGTTCATTTCCCTATTTTCTTCTTTCTCTTTCAGATTTAACTTTTTTTCTCTTCTTGAATCTTTTATCTTTTTTATTGTTGTTAAAATTAAATTTAACCTTCTATTAATTCATATAAAATGGAAAGATGAATCAAGGAAATAACCGTTTTGACAGTCAAAATAAAAGTGATAGTGCTTCGTTTGACGCTCTATTTTCTAGTCATTCTGAGAAGGAAAAAATCAGTCAAATTACGCTCTTGATTCACCAAACCTGTTATGTCATAAAAATATTAAGCATAATGTGAAGTATATTAAGATTCATGTCCCATTACAAGTTGTCTCCTTTGTTCTTTCAACACTTGATAATATGTGGATGTCTTCAATAGGAGGTAGCAACCAAAGTTGATTCTTAAAATAAGAAATGGTAAACCTGAATTTGGGGATACTTATTTAAATGATGTTCGTATAATATAATATTGAGTATTATCAATATTACTATATTGATAACAGCGAACATGTGAAAAAGCTTGAAAATTCGGCAATTTTCAAAGATGTAGCCATTCACTTCATTGTTGCTGGGACAACTTCATTTCACACTCGTAAAAACAAAATTGTATTCTTTACATATTCCTTTGATATGGGCATTTGATTTCCATTTAGTCCAAACTTATTAAAATCATTTGAGATAACTAGGTTTTTCCCAACCAAATCATACCCAATTTTATAAGGTAACTACTTTTAGTCATTATCTTATCACAAAAGATTTATAAGAACTTTTACGTGAATGATTTTATTACCGCGGTAAAAGTATCTAGACCAAAGATGAATCCTTTATTTTACTTTTTAATAGATATATATACTATAATTCTTAATGATCTCTCAATATTTAATAAGATATTGAAACATAATTTCCTTATATAGTATTTACTATTTTGATTTTTTTATATCTAAATAAGACTGTAATCCATATATAGATGGACATTCTTTAGGAAGAACAGTATGGAGAGACAATATCTACGGAGGAAGATTGTGGATAAATATTCTCTAAAAAAAGGTTAAATATTAGGTCTAAAGATACAAGTTCAAAGAATTATTTTATTATTTATTATAATGCCAATAAGGCTGAGACCTAAGCTCATGCTGCATTTAGTAAGAAGATAGATCCACTTCCAAGTGTTTCTATTGATGAAGTCAAGGCTGTAGTAGATTGCATGCCTTTTATTAAACATCGAAACACTTCGATAGCCAAAGGTAGTGTTTTCAAAATTATTAATGTTACTACTAAACACATTTTTTTTATTTTACCTTCGGGTCATATAAATGTGTAGCATGATACTTTTGAAATTGTATCTTATTTGGATCCATATTATTTATCTGTTTTAAAGTCAATTATCGAGATAAATGTCTCAAAGTATCCAATTCTTGGATATACTTTTTTAGGCGTCATGCTACTAAATTAATTTCTTTATGTGACGGTATGACTCGAAAAGAGCTATTAGTTTTGGGGATCGTTACTTTACGCCCCATAAAATAATTTGTTATATCCGAAAGTAATGTTTGGAAAAAAAACTTTATGATCTTGTACGAAAGGGAAAATAACCTCCTTTTGAAGTTCGTCTTCAACCCAATTTTCTTTTGCTATGAGAGAGGAGGAATATAGTGAGGGTAATAAGATGGTAAAAAACTAACTCTAAAATGGTCGTTCTTGTTGATAATGAAAATGTTGCTAGACCACTTGAGAATATTAAAAGTGTGGCAAATGAATCTTTAGACTTGTTAACTAATGCAGTTGGCCATTCGGTGTTAAAAGATACATTTTCCGAATAGTCAGTTGAGGTTTTTGTTTTACAAATATTTGCATTTACAAATATAATTGATAATAAAGCCATGAAAATAGATCTTTGTGATGGGTTCCTAACATGAATACTTCTCTGATCGAGACGTTTCCTTCCATAACATCATTTTCTCTTCGTTTAAAATGAATTTCTAAAGAAATAGTAACTCAGATTGTAACTTTAACCAACTAAAGTAAACTTCCAACCCATCTTTCATTATTAAACTTAGCTAAAAAATATTGAGTTATGATTTGAGGTAATATAAACTTTCATTCTTTCTTTTCTTTTCAAATATTTTATTTTATGTACAAAATCTAATTATTTTTTGGATATTTGTTACATGATATTTATAAAGTATTCTTAATGTCGTGAACTGTTCAACAGTCTAATGTCCATTACACAAGTTATATTTCTGATGTCAGTGGACTTTTTGAACGTGATGTTGAATCTTCTTAAGAAAGTTCAGAGATAAAAGCTGATATTCAATCCAAAATTGATAGTGAGATACAACTGTAGGATAATCTTTAAAATCTGCTAGAGAACGAGACTTTTGAGATATGAATTACAGATAAAGATTGAAGTCGAGACTCTTGAAAGTGTTGCTAAACCTTATCTTTAAAGGTGAATGTATTGTTGAAATACTCTTGAAGGTTTTGCTGTTATTATGTTTTTGAGAGAAATTAATTGAAGGATTTAGAATGGAATGACCGGTATCTTGACCCTTATCTTTTGTCAGGATATAGGAAAGAAGGTGCTAATATTTTTTACTTGCTTGAGGGATATTAAAAAAATGAATATAATAAATAATTAGAAGTTATGTATTTACATGTTCTCGGAGATAATATCGTTAAAAAGTGATAATGGAACTAATAATATTCAAACTTGTGATATTAGGACTGATAATGTTCAAGCTACTACTGATGATAATGTTGAAGTTGTCTACGCAAAAGTGGTTAATATTTCAAAATTGGTCTTATTCTAACTGAATATGTAATCTGTTTCGTAATAATATTTAGCTTTAGGCCTCTTTTCATTGTTTTATTTTAGTAATATAATGCGCGAAGGTATTTTTCTACCAAGACTATTATATTTCGAAGTACTCTTATAATTTTGTTCAACGAGTCTTTTGTATTTTTTTTAAATATTTTGTTAATATGTTTTATGTTTTTTATACTAATTGATCAATCTTCATAGGCTCAAACTTTATTTGGTATAGTCGTTTTCTTTGGTTATTTTTCAAACTTTTCCAAATACACTTAGGGGGCATGACTTTTGTTAGGGTTTATCTTTTTTCATTGGAGTAAACTTGCCTATTGTCTTAGAACTACTTTTTTAATCTTCCGACATTTATTTTGGAAGACTTTATAAAATCTTGGGTATTCCTGTTGTAATCACATTTTTATTGGTCTATTAGCATTTTTCGCTTGGAAGTGTGTACTTTTTTTTCAAAATAAAAATGAAACTTGATATTTTCGAAATAATTTGTTTTTATTAATATAAATTTATCTTTAAAACCTTCTCGCACCACCGAGATATGAAAGTGTACATCGTTATAGTTCCATAAATATGTTCTACACATAGTAATAAGACATGAATTGAAGTCTTAAAGACTATGATAAACTTTCAGATGCTCTATGTTCCGGGAGTGCCGAAATTGGTTTCCTTTTTCATCCAATAACTTATAAGTTCATGGTTTTACTTTAACTTCGACCCTGAAATGGCCTTCCAACGTTTATTCCTTCCATTATATTTACCACGATAAATGGTGTTTCCTTTATTGTGGATTTAGGCATAGTTTCGAATTACCATACGAATGTTTGTAAAAACTTTAGTTATGTTCCCGTAACTCTTTCCAAAATTTCTTGATACCATCTATTATTGTCATGATGGTTACTTTTATTTCACCATCAACTTGTGGATGCATAATGAAAGAAAATAATTGTAAATATATTATCTATTATAATTACCTTTGAGTGCATAACATTTTGAGTTTTTCATTCTTGAATTTGGTTACATTATCTATTATAATGACCTTTGGAATTTTGAACATGTAAATATATTTAACTTTAGGAAAATGATAACTTTATTTTCGTTGATGTTTACTAAAAGTTGTACTTCCTCATTTTTAGAAGTAATTTATGATAAACATTAGAAACTTTCTCCCTCGTTGAGCTTTTGGTAATGAATTTATAATATTCATACCTTATCTATATAATGGGATTGCTTTTTTTAACACTTTTGGGACTTGTATGCAGTTGGAAAAGTTAGTAGTGTCCTGTTGCTTTTACTTTTTTCGTTACATACTCCATTATGGTTGGCCAATAACCGTTATGGAGAAGAATTTATCGTTGTAGTGGCTTATAGCCGTAGTGAGTACGTATTCCTTAGTTAACCATCTTTTTTACAATGTGCCCGAAGTCTAACCAAATCTTCTTACTTGTTCACTCCTAATAACTCAGTAACGTGGCCAGTAAGTCAGCACGCATAAGAACTCAGTAACGTGGCCAGTAAGTCAGCACGCATTGAGTGGAGCCTTTAACGAGATACTTAGGTATTAGAGTCCTTCAGTCTTACTCTTCGTATGACTCTTACAATATATGAAATTTATTGAAGGATTACTCTTAAAGACAAAGATGTTTGGCCCCAAAGCCTTTGCTTTTAGTAGTTTTGCAATTGCGGATCCGCAGTCGTGTTCATTATTAAAAGTTGGACAATCAAACTTGCCGAAACAACTTAGATATCTTCTGTTGGAAATATGAGCTAGAGTTCTACTCCTAATCCTTGATTGTTTCTTCGTACCTCACTTCTGACTTTCCCTGTATTTCAAACTACTATTTTGTAAGTATTGTTCTATCTAATTAAAATTTTGTCAAGAAATATGCCAAGGAATAGGATTCGAATTTTGTTTGTGGCTCAAAGTGAATATCGAAATCGTATGATTATACCAACCAATTGGTGAGTCTTCATGATACATATGGCTTTTGTATTACATTTATTAAAGGGAAAAGAATAAACGATGGATGATTCTGTGCGGAAAAAAGTTATACCCATAATTATTTTGAAAACCTGCACGAAAGACAAAAATGTATTAGAAGTAAAAGAAAACGTGTAGGTCTTCCTCAAACTCACAGAAGGCAACTATACAACTAGTGAACCAATATCAACAATAGCTTTATTCCCGTGGTCTTGTTTCCCATAATAAATACACTAACCTGGAAAGACTCTAAACTATTTCCATTTACTATCAAAAAGACATTATTATATTTACAGATAAACATCTAAAATAGAGAAAAAGATAGCATTGGTTTTGTGTTGTTAGATAGTACTTCTGAACATAAGAATCATAGCAATAGGAGTTTTGTCTTCTTCAAGAACAGGTTTAGTAGAATTTAGAAGAAAAGAGAAGATCAGAATATGTATTTCTATTTCCTTGGATTTTTGTGAATCCCACTGCTGCTATTTATACACAGTTAGAGCAGCAGTAGGAATCTTTCTTGTTACAACAGAATTCTGGATAAGGATAGTACAATTTGTTCATTTACACATGTGACAAATATTTGTGTAAGGCTGGATTTAATGCCAATTTGATTCACAACTTATTGATGTATGATAGGCTGATTTTAGGGCTTGAACTGGTCTTGTTGGTTGGGCTGCGTCGATCCAAGCTCAACACACAAAAGCATGAGAAACGACTCTGGGGACAGTCGTTTCTCTAGACCAGCCTCTTCCCTTTCACCTGCTCCTCTGTCTGTCTCCGATTTCCATCATCGTCTCCGGTGTTAGTACAAGGAGCCTTGGTAGCAGTAGGCTTAACATCCCCCCGGAAACGAAGGGGTGAATGGGTGAGACCGAGTTTGTCTCGAAGAAAGGCGAATCGGGAGGGAGTTAATGGCTTCGTAAGGCAGTCGGAAAGTTGATCGTGAGAGTGTACATAGCGGATTTGTAAAGCTCCCTGAAGAACCTGGTCACGAACGAAGTGAACATCAAGTTTGATGTGCTTCGTTCGTGCATGAAACACCGGGTTTGAAGCAAGGGAGCTCGCACCCAGATTGTCACACCATATGACATATGGTGGTGTGACTAGAAGCTTGATTTCTGTCAAAATGGAGCGAAGCCAGATCAATTCGGAAGACAAAACAGCAAGAGCACAGTATTCTGACTCAGTAGAGGATCGTGCAACAACGTGCTGTTTCTTTGAAGACCAAGAAATCAGAGACACTCCAAAGTAAATACAGTACGCCCCAACACTTCATCTGTCGTCCACCGAGGAGGCCCAATCTGCATCAGAAAAACCATGAAGGTACAGATGAGTGGAGGGTTTGATGTGAAGACCAGTCCACCGTGAAACAAATAAGTATCTTGGAACTCGCTTCAAACACTGCCAATATATAGTAGTAGGTTGTTGCTGATACTGACTGAGTTTATTTGCAGCGAAGGCGATGTCTGGTCGAGTGTGAGTGAGATACTGAAGAGCACCCAACAGGCTTCGAAACGGTGTTGGATCAGAGAGTGGTGTTCCAGAGGAGCTAGAGAGAAGAACTCCAGCTTCCATAGGCGTCAGACATGGCTTTGACAAGGAAAGACCCTGGCTTGCAAGTAAGTTGGTTATATATTGTTGTTGTGTCAAGTAGATGCCAGTCTGGTCACGATGAGCTTCTATTCCCAGGAATAGATGGAGTGACCCCATGTCCTTTAAGGAGAAACACGCATTGATTCTGTGAATGAACTGAGTCAGACATGTAGACTGAGACCCTGTCACTATAATGCCATCCACATAAACCAGTATTAGAATGACAGTTAAGTTAGAGACAAAGTAAAACAAAGAGCAATCTGCTCTTGAGTTTTTGAACCCCCAGCTGAGTAGAGTGTCTTTTAGTCTAGAGTACCAGGCTCTTGGAGCCTGTTTGAGCCCATACAGAGCTTTGTGAAATTTTCACACGTGTGTAGGATTCACAGAGTCTCTAAATCCCTCTACTTGAGCCATATAGACATCCTCACTTAGAAAACCATTCAGAAAAGCGTTGTTGATGTCCAACTGACGTACCTCCCAACCTTTAGACACTGCTATAGCCAAGACCAACCTTACAGTAGATGGTTTGATGACTGGACTAAATGTTTCCGAAAAATCAACTCTAGGAGTTTGATAAAACCCTTTAGCTACTAACCTTGCCTTGTGTCTTTGGATGGAGCCATCTCTGTTGTACTTGACCTTAAAGACCCATTTGCAGCCCACTACATTAAGTTTAGGTGTCCAAGGGACTAGGGTCCAGGTCTTGTTATTCATGAGGGCCTGGAATTCAGAGTTCATAGCAGCAAGCCATTGGGGATTGATAGAAGCTTCTGAGTATTTTGTAGGTTCAAGAGTGAGATGAGTAGCTGTGGTCAGAGAGCCAATATAGGGTGTGTGAGGTTTAAGGGTACCATCTTGAAATCTTGTTAGTATAGTGTGAGTTTTGAGAGATGGAGGTTGGTGTTGTGTGGAAACAGGAGGGTCAATAGGTAGTTGTATGGATAGTGTAGGATTCATATGTAGTAAGGTAGTTGTAGTGTTAGGCTGTGCTGAGTTAGGATTGAGGGATAGTGTAGTATCACTGTGAGGTGAATGAGCAGTTTTGGTGTGAGAGAGTGGGCTAGTAGAGACAGTAGGGTGAGTGTCATGAGTTTGAGTAGTGTGAGGAGTGATCTTACCTTGAGTTGAGCTAGGAGTTGAGGGGATCATCTGATCAGGAGAGCCATGAGATTGAGTTGCAGTAGAGGATAGGCCACCAGGAGTCACAAGGGAAGTAGGAAGATTAGGAAGCCAAGTAGTAGTTGACACAGACTCAGACTCAGAATGTTTTCCATAGAATAAATTTAGGAAAAAAAGGGAATTCCCATTCATTGAATATGACATTTCTAGACACATACACCCTATTTTTAGGATCCAAACAGATGTAACCTTTATGATAGAGACTGTACCCTAGGAAAACACACTTACTAGTGTGAAACTGAAACTTCTGTGATTGATAGGGCCTTAGACAGGGGTAAAAGGCACAACCAAATGTTTTTAGAACAAGGTAATTTGGCAGTTTGTGATAGAGGAGTTCATAGGGTGATTTGTGAGACAGAGTTGGTGTTGGTAGTCTATTAATGAGAAAGATAGCTGTTTGAAAAACATGAACCCAAAACTTGTAGGGTAACCCAGACTGAGCTAGAAGAGTGAGACCTGTTTCAACAAGATGCCTATGCTTTCTCTCAGCCCTGCCATTTTGGGCTGAGGTATGTGGGCAAGACCTCCTAAGAATGAACCCATTTTCTTGAGCAAAAGAGTGAAAGGGTCTGTATTCACCACCCCAATCACTCTGGACAACTTTAATTTGTCTGTCAAACTGTTTTTCAACAAGTATTTTGAATGTTTTGAATGTGTTGAAGACTTGACTTTTCTATTTTAGTGGATAGAACCAGGAATACCTTGTATGATCATCAATGAAAACCACATAGAACCTGTGTCCCTCTGTAGAGACAACAGGAGAGGGGCCCCATACATCAGTGTGTATGAGGTCCAGAACATTAGAAGCATGGGACTTAGACACAATATAAGGCAAACTGTGAGACTTGCCTAATTGGCAAGCCTCACAAAAACTTAATTCATTCTTTCCAGTGGTAGTGAGATTACAAAGCTTGAGAACAGAATTCAAAACATCTAGAGATGGATGGTCAAGCTTCCTATGCCATCCATCTTTTAGGGAATTAGAAACATTGACATGAACATTGGACTGAAAGACTGTAGGTGAACTAGAAGAGGCCGGACTTTCTTGTGATTTAGGGTAGCTGTCCAGTCTGTAAAGCCCATTCTCAGACATGCCTCTGAGAAGAATAGTCCATGTGTCTTTGTCCTTCACAAAGCAAAAACCACTATGAAACTCAACAAAAACTCTGTTATGGTTAGTTAATTGGGAAACATATAACAAATTTTTGTTAATTGAGGGAACATGTAAAACATCAGACAAATAGATAGGTGATTTAGTGTTGGAATAAAGTTTAGAGTGACCAATGTTTTTGATAGGGAGTTTTCGACCACTGCCAACCATAACACTCTTAGTACCTGTATACTCAGACTTCTGGGTTAGGAGACCTGAGTTTCCTGTGACATGGTGGCTTCCCCCACTGTCAGCAAACCAGGCATTGTCAACTACAGTATCCTGAGTAGTAATATAAGCTGTCTGATCACCATCACTTTTGTTTTGCTCTGCAAGTGTAGTTCCCATCACAGAGGGATCATCTTTGTAGTAGCATACTGGAGCTGAATGTCCAAATCTACCACAGATTTGACAGGTAGGTTTGTTCTGAAATGATCTACCTCCTCTCCCTCTGTAAAATTGCCCTCTGCCTTTGTTATTGTTAGAGTAGTAAGACCTGCCTCTATATCCTCTATTCTGTCCTCTAGAGCCACCATAAAACCATCTAGTGCTGTTGTTGTGTTGTTGTTGTTTTGCATCTGTCTTTTGAGTAAAATTCACAGAGGCTAGGCTAACATTAGACATGTTATTTTGAATACTCAGCAATTGTTCAAGTCTGCTATCAAATGTGAGCAGACTTGTTTGTAGATCCAGCCAACTGAGATCTTCCTCATCAGTTAGACTCACCACAATAGGAGTATACTCAGAGTCCAAACCAGCTAGAACTTGAGTAATTAGGTCATCCATAGATACACCACACCCAGCAAGCATTAGATTATCAGCTATAGACTTCATTTTGTTAAGATAGTCATGCATTGGAGTGTTACCTTTTCTAGTTCTTTGAAACTCATATTTGAAATAGGTGATCCTGGCCCTAGTTTGTGAGCCAGATAGCCTGCTAGCAGCTTCCCAGAGATCCTTTGAGGTCTCCTCTTCCATGAGCTGGGCTGCTACATCAGAACTCATTGTTGAGTACAGCCAGCCAAGAAGTAGTTGGTCTTTAGCAACCCACTCTTCATACTCAGGGTTTTCACTCACATTCCTTTCAGGATTTGTGATAAACTTCCCTGGACAGGGCTTGTCCCCTGTAATGTATCCACCAAGTTTTTTCCCCTTTATCATAGGTGGAACCATAGTTTTCCACAACAAATAGTTGTTTCTGTCCAGTCTAACGATGTGATTGTTGTTGTTATTCATGTTTTGCAGGTTGGAGTTTTTGGTGCTGCTAGTGAAGTTGTTTGGAAGGACAGAGCCTAGAGAGTCACAGCTGAGTGATGGAGAAACAGGATCTGCCATTGATGGCTTAGTGAGCTCTGATACCAAGTAGAATTTACAAGAAAAGAGAAGATCATAATATGTATTTCTATTTTCTTGGATTTTTGTGAATCCCACTGCTGCTATTTATACACAGTTAGAGCAGCAGTGGTAATCTTTCTTGTTACAACAGAATTCTGGATAAGGATAGTACAATTTGTTCATTTACAGATGTGACAAATATTTGTGTAAGGCTGGATTTAATGCCAATTTGATTCACAACTTATTCATGTGTGATAGGGTGACTTTGGGGCCTGAACTGGTCTTGTTGGTTGGGCTGCGTCGATCCAAGCCCAACACACCAGCCTCTTCCCTTTCACCTGCTCCTCTATCTGTCTCCGATTTCCATCATCGTCGCCGGTGTTAGTACTATGAGCCTTAGTAGCAGTAGGCTTAACAGGTTTTGATCCCACTAAACCTCAATTCTTCCAACCTTGTCTCCCTGGTTTCACCCACCAACTTGTAAGTCTTTACAATGCCTTTAAGACCTCCTATATTTGAGTAGTGCCTTAAAATCTTAACTTTGTAATCATTACTGCTTGCTTCTTGAATGGAGTTCTACAGCTATGTTCGACTTCTAACTATATTCTCTATTTTGTTGCATGTGTGATTGTTCCTTTTCAGAAGATTCCTGTTGTGTTCTTTAATAGCTACTTATTTGGAGACAAGTCTCAAGACGTTAAGCTTCGAACTAGTCTTTCCCACAACATTTGGAAGGTCAAAATCAACGGTCGCAAATTAAAGAAGCGATGGAAAGAGTTTGCCGTTGCTCATGGCATTCAACTTGGTGATGTTGTTGTGTTTAGAGATATGGTGGTTAGTTTGCATGTTAAATTTTTTTAGGGCAAATCTAACAAATTACTATCGTAAAAGAGATATGGTGGTTAGTTTGCATGTTAAATTTTGGTTTTAGAATCTAATATTACAATCTTTTATATATATATAAATTGAAACATTGGTGTTTATTATTTAAATTATGGCATCATGTACCCAAAGGATTTGCTAAGTTTAACGGTCTAGCTAGGCGACGTTGCATTTTAATTATAAAGGACGGTCGAAAAAGATGTTGGCCGTTGGATTTGACATACAAAGAATCATCAGGTCAAGTTCATATCGGAAATGGTCTGCAAAAGCTATTGACTGCAAATGATATAAAGAAATCCGATTCTTTTGGGTTTGAAACTATTCATGCAGGACTTAATTTCAAGTAAGCTTTATCTTTATTTTCGGTTAAATATGTACATATTTATATTTGTGATATTATATAATATTTCTCTTATTTTCAAAACTTAAAGTGGTTTCAAGTAGGGCTTCAAGACATGAATGCTCAAGCTTTGTAGTAAAAGTTACCGCTTATCATCTAAAAAAGGTAAAATTTACAGCTTAATTTTCATGCTCTATTAACTTTTTTTATTTGAATGATCAAGTCTGAACAACAAATAACTTTTATAGTTAATTATTTACTAATTTATATACACAAAATTTTAAAAACTTGATGTTGTTTGTGTACCGCAGCGCTTGCGTGTTAAATTTGTGAAAGAAAATAGATTAGAAAAAGGTATCAGTGAGATAAAATTCATGGACGACCATGGCAAAATTTGGTGTGCAAAATTAAATAAAGGAGACAACCACAGAATTTCAAGCGTGAACGTTATATGATTGGACGCGGTTGGGTCAATTTTGCATTCATAATAGAGTGAAGGAAGGTGATTCGCTCAAAATTGGGGTAATTCAGCTTGAGAACAACAAATCCTTACTCAAAATCTCTAGTAAGTGTCTAGTTATATATATAATATGTTGTTATTACATATTCTAAATTCAACATTTAGCTGGTTTTTTTAGTGATTAAAATGAAATCAATTGTTTTCATTTCAGGTTGTTTTTTAAACAGATAAGCATGATGATGGGGTGTTGAGTTGTGGTTTAATGTCTTTCATAGTTTTGTTTCACGTTATGTTGTAAAACTGAATTATTTTAAATAGACTAATGTCTTTTCAATGAACAACAATATGTAGATTTTTTGGTATCAGTAGAATTTTATGGTATTGAATGTTTATTATTATTACTTTTATAATATTTATAGATTTTAATCCCGATTTAAGATAAATTCATGAGGAAATGAGATTATTTTATGATCGGCTCCAGCATTTAGAAATTGGTTAATCGGTAAAGATACATGTATTTGATGCCCTAGCTAAGAAAAGGACCCAAGTCCTAGTAGACCTGCTAAATAATGATTCAACATTGCTTCTACGTCTTGGAACCAAGCCAATTTTGGAGCCGCTTTGTGATAATGGA
Organism: Limnanthes douglasii subsp. nivea; assembly: GCA_036936605.1. Classification (NCBI taxonomy): domain Eukaryota; kingdom Viridiplantae; phylum Streptophyta; class Magnoliopsida; order Brassicales; family Limnanthaceae; genus Limnanthes; species Limnanthes douglasii. Next base: position 326,255,196 of record JAUPFV010000003.1, read on the forward strand.
ACCAACCAACAAAAAACATTAAGGCTGCAAAGACAAATGTACAAATTGCGGTACAATAAAGTTGTAATTCACTAGTTATTCCAGATGCTCGCCAAATCTAAAAACACCAGAGGTTATTTGTATTCCTCGGTAGTTTACATTATTTATTCAACTACCTCTTTTAAGTGATAAATGACTATAGTGTTAACGGACAACGAATAATTTATGTTTATTTAGACAACGTATTGATTATATAGACTATATACTCTAATTTATAGATAAAATATGGGCTAATGGGTATGAATCCAATGTCTCTAATACCATATCTCAAACATAAAATGAAACTCTAATAAGCATTTAGAGTTTTTCACAAAGAAAACTAAATTGTACGGTTGGCTACGACTTCGTGAAATTGTCTGCAACTTGTAAAGTTGATCGAACATATGGAAGCTGGATGGTACCGATGTGAAGATGATGCCAAGTGAAGTGACCATCTAATTCAATGTGATTTGTCATCTCATGGAAAACAGAGTTCTTTGCAATTAACTAAGTGAAATCATTTGATGTATATTTGCCCCTTAAGTCATACATGAAGTATTTTATTACAACAGAATGTTGAGTCCTAACAAGTGCTCGACTTTTTTACTAATTCCAATCAAATTTGACCTTCTTTTCATGAGATAAATCCATGTATATCAAGTATAATCATCAATAAAAGATACATAATAGGATGAACCACCATTTGTACATGCATGAGATGGACCTCGTACATGAGAATGGATAATATAAAAATGACTAATAGAAAAATGACACTTTGATTAAACGGAAGAACTTAAAATTTTACCATTTTACAACCACTAGAGTTTGAAATATTAAAAGTATTTAAATGACCTAAAGCACATGTAGAGGCTAAAATATTCAAACATAACGCACATACATGTATGTATGAAACAAGAATTCCAAAGATAAAACTTAGACGACAAATGGCTCGAACAAAACGATGACAAATCAAAACCAGAGGAAACAATATCAGTCATATATGTTTTTCCATTATCAACACCATAAATATCCACATCAGTTACTTTGAGTTTTTCTACAATTTAGATTTCCTTTATTTTACGACTTGTCACAATCATTCTCTGAGTATGGTGATATGGTTTAGCACAAACATAATAGAAAACAAGGAACAATAACCAGATTTACACAATGGGCTAACCGAAACAAGATTCAAAGAAAGGTGGAAATATTGGATAGCGATATATGAGGGGTAAATAGAACCAATACCTTATACTAACATTGTTGTAGGACTAGTAGACAAAAAATATGGCTGAAATATGAGACAACAAAACAAAGTGTGACATGTGAGGTGACATATGATGAGACGCACCAGTGTCCATAATCCACAATAATGAATCAATACAAGAAGTGGAAGATGAGGACATAATGAATGATATGAGCATGTAGACATGACAAAGTTCTTCTAATTCAATTTGGTATTTGTAGATTGTAGAAAGTTATTTTTTCTATCATATTTGCAATATGATCCACAATATCTGATGGAACAAAATCAAACAATCGAGAGATACCACGTCTAAATCAAAAAATCAAATCAAAATTTGAATTAAATCCAAATCGGAAACATGTCAAGTCGAAGTCAAAAGCCAAATTAAATTGAAATAAAATCCAAATATTAATTCATATGTAAAATCAAGCCTCTTTTACCAATAAAAACACTACACTATTCCAGCAGTTATTTCTCCTAAATCATATCTCAAAATAACAATTCAACCAACCACATTTCATAAATAGATGTTCCGAACACGTTGTCCAAAAACTCAGCAAAAACCAACATTGTTTAACTCTCAATCCGACCGTTTGATTTTAGTTACACACAACATATCCAAAAAACGAAAACTATATCTCTTCTACTTATTTTTTTTCCCGATGATTGTATAGACAATTATTTTTTATCAATTAAGGAAAATAAGAGAAAAACAACGCAAAACAACTCTTAACCTCAAAGAAAAATCTAAATTACTAAGAAAAATTAGATATAAAATTATATCAAACAAATCAAATTGAAACACATTATTAATAGATCTGAAACAAAAGAACTCCACATCACTCTTATCCCCAAAGAGAAATCCAAATTCCTAAGCACAATCAGATATGAAATAAGATCAAAGAAATCAAATTGAAGCAGATACCTGACGTACTCCAACGATCGAACATACTCTGACACTATGTTAAGATAGAAAGAGAGAGAAAAGAGAGAACAAGAAGAAGTCGCTAAGAAGCGGATAGCTTTTATGTTTATTTAGAAAGCGTTCTCATTACATAAAGTATAATTGTTATTTATAAATAAAATATATGGTCTAATATCCTTAGCCTAATATATGTAATAATAAATATTTATCGTAACTTTTAAACACAAGTATAAATTTGACATATACTAATAACATTACGTTTGAGAAATATGTTTAATAAATGAGTTTGATATATTTTTACGATAAATCGTGTGTGCTAATGCGAGTAATATAAAGTTTAATAATAATGGATCATGTATTAGTTTTATAATATTTTTGTGAGGCTATTTTTTTGGTTCATATTCTTTTTAACATCTTGTTTGTTAGTTCAATTTTTAATGATGTGATTGCATTATTGTTGTGATTTTTGCATGTTCCAAACATACAGTAGCAAAAAAATGGTGATGATGAAATATAACATGTGGGTAATAATGGAAGATCTTTAGGTTGTTTTGTTTTAAGTTTTTATATAGAGAGTAAATAGAGGAAAAATGTGCTTGTATTTAATAATCTTGGAAGAAGTTCGACCCTTTTAATGCTGTTGGTTGGGCTATTTATACTCTTTTTAAGATTCATGGGCCATTCGGGTCAAATCTTCTAATCCAGTCAATTGCATGATCCCCCAAGCCCATAATTTGAGGTATTTTGGCATATAGTTAAGTCATGGATTCACTTAGGTTACTACTTAGTCACCAACTCTTGTCTATTCGGTCTGAATTACCCCTCTAGAGAAAATCAAAATTATCATAATGGACATCCAAAGATATTTGATCTTAGCATATAGCCCCCTTAGCTTTTTCCGAAGTATTTCAGGAGAGCTAATACCATAAAAGATTTCCAAACCGTTTCTGAAGTGGGTTATTAAATCTCTTTCTTTTGAAAGGTCACAACTTTAAATGGTTAGTTCCCCTATGACATGTGTCATGTAGTCATTGGAGAAATTGAACGATTTCTTTCTTGGAAACGACATCTATTGATAAGAAAGAAAACAAATAGCTATATTTAATAGCCTTTTCGAATTTATTCCATTAGTTTATCTTCCCTAGTAAAACACTCAAGTGGTCTTCTTTACTCATATAAGAGTAATTTATATTGTATTTATTTCTAGAGTAAGAAACAAATCGATTTTCATAGTTTTGAAGGGATAAAAACTCTAACTTTCACTGAGATTTATCTTTCATTTTTTTTGTTTCTTTTAAAGTTTTGCATGTTCACCGCGATGACTGCACTTATTATAGGAGGTTGGCATAATTTGTTAGAGTTGGAGGCCGAAAAGGCAACCTAGAGTTGTTGCCAAATTACCCGCTTCTCCGATGATTCATTTTCCACAACCAAATAGAAGTTCTTTATCTGGTAAAAAAACCTCTGTTTCTAAACTTAGCCCTTCTGATCAATTTCATACAATCTTTAACCAATCTGCTCCTTCATCAGAGACTCCCTCAAGACAAGTTTTTAGGAATTGTAATCTCCCATCAACTTTCATTTCTATGGGGTCGCATATTGGAGAAAACACTCCTCGTAGGCTCACCAGACTCTCTAAGGTACAAAAAAGCCTTCTACATCGAAGAAAGAAACAGAGAAACCATCAGAGGTTTATATTGATGTCAGCAATCTCTCCCACCAAAAATCAATTGAGGGGGAAAACATTATTATGAGTCTTCAAGCAGCTTCCTCTGCTGAGTTTTCTTATATTGAGGGAGATAACCCTGGTAAATAGGTCGGTGATACAACAGAGTTCGAATATCGGATTATATTGGGGATACATGAAGAGAACTTGGAGAAAAAATAAAGAAAGCCTATTTGGTATAATCCGAACCACTTCTAGATGTCTGGTTGGGCAGGTAAGACCCAGTTTTACTAAGGTTAACGTCAAATACTTGCTGACTTTACAAAAAATATCTTATGTATACACTCACACAGCTAATGTGGGTAAAGTTCAGAGCAAATAAGGAATCTCCAAATAAATTAAAGTTAGGATTGTAATCCCTGAAGAAACTCTGATGGACTGCAAAGTGGGATAATTGATGGTGTAAACCGAAGTACTCAATTATGGTCTCATGTTCCTCTGGACCCATAGATTTTAATATATTTTTTCAGTTTGTGAAACTATGGACGAGCCAACTCAGCCCCAACGCATGGTTTACACTTTTGTCCAGTATTATAGCTTCAAGGCTATCAAAGATTTTGATGTCTATGGAGCAATTTGCCGATGTGGCTAGTTTGTGTCGAAATGGTACCATTCCCTTATATTATTTTAATATGGGAAATAACTAAAAAATAGTCAGTGATTTATTGAAAGCTGATAAATCTTAGAGAACCCAATTTCTCTTCATTAGGGTTCTTGGAAGAATGGAAGAAATATTACCTCTAAGGGTAATACGAGTATGCTTACAAGATACTGAAAGTCTTCATATATGTATCCTTCTTTTAAAATATTTATTTGGTCATGTTTGAATATCGACTCTTACATCATATTTATTTTACAGTGTTTTTCAAAGATATTTTCTCAGCACCTTGAAGATGCGAAAGTTACTTTTACTAGATTACATAAATGGGCAGCTGAAAAATGGTTGAATGGATTCCAAAATTGTTTTACTGCAGGAAATATGGTGAGAACTCACCAATAGAGGACAAATATAATTTGTGAGCTCTCATGGGAATAATTCAGTACCCCTCCCTCATCTACTGATATTCTTATAGGAACCGAAGAAGCGGATGGAAAGATTTTCCTACCAGCCAAAAACAAAGCTCCCGGTCATATTGATAAGATCATAAAACAAAAGAAGAAGAAGAAAAAGATAAAGCATGAGGAAGTTGAAGAGGAGGCACCATCTTCAGTCATTCTACAGTTGGGAAGCATGAGACCTTTGAATGAAATAGATGCAGCTCTCTTGGAATTTATGGAAGCTACTACGGGGTAGATTAAAGATGCCTCAAAATCTCCAACAGTTAAGAAAAAGAAAGGCAAAAAAAGGAGCCCAAAAAGAAAACTTCTACTAGTTCGGATATAATACTCTGATTCGAATCCCTTTCTTCCAATATTCCTAGAGGGGTTCCTCCCCAAGAAGAAGTACATGTGGACCCTTCCTCCCTAATATTTATTGCTACTGACCAACCTTATGTTGAGGGTGATGTAAATTTAAATGACTTTGGAAACTTGTATTTGAGTGAATTCGACAAGGATGATTTTGACAAGGCTTTCTCCCAATCTACCACCATTGCCAATGTTGTGACACATGATGATGAGTCTTTCGAATTATCCAGTGAGCATGCTACTATGGGGTATAATATTTTAGACTATATAAGGCCAATAGTTGACTTGGAGAGGCAGGTTAGTTCTCAAGTCAAGGATATTACTTCCATTTACAATGAAAACCATAATCTATAGAACACCATTGGTTCAGATAAAGAAAAAGTGGAAAATCTAAACAAAGAAATGAAGACTCTTAAGGATGAGTTGCTCTAATCCAAGTACGATCACAATCAGTTGCCACCCAAGTTTGATGGTTTTTAAAAAGAACTATCCATTTTTAAAGAGCAGCAGACTAAGGATAAAGTTAGCTTTGAAAACTTATCATATGACAAAAAAAAATGGAAGATCTTCTGAAGACAAAAGAAGATGAAATCGCAAATCTTATAACAAATATGACAAAGGACATATCTGATGTTGTAAATTTATATGGTGATTGTGTATTCAAATCTATTGATGAGAGAGAAGAAACCGTTAAGTGAGATTTAAAACTTCTATACTAGGAAACCTTTCCCAAATTGTCTCTTGGGGAGTTGTGGAAGTTTGTGCCATATGAAGAAATCGTTTTTCACACTATGGCACAAGGTGATAAACTATGCGTTTCTTCAGATGAATCTGAGTCTGATGAGAAGCTGAGGAAGATTCAGATGATGTTGAACAAGAAAATGAAGAAAAAGAAGAAGGAAACATTGAGAAGAATGCCGAAGAGAACGAGCCCTAAGGATAATCATTTTTACTTTGTTTGCGTTTTGAACTAAAATCCTTATATTGGATGTAGAAGAGAAAAAGCCCTAAGTGTGCAAGGCATGTTGTTATCTTTATATCGGATATTTTGGTGACTCTGTTTGAACTAGTCCTTGTTAAATACGAGGCATTTTATTATGTACATCAGATTTCGTTTATGAGTTAAGACTATTTTATGCTATCTTTTCTCTTATCCCGTTTATGTTTTGCTATATTTTCTGTTATGCCCCATTAATATCCAATCTTACTTAAGTATGATAAAAAAAAGTAATATATTAAATTCGATCAATTCATTCAAAGGTAATCCATTTAGAGGCGATAAATTTTTAATAAGTCTTCAATCCATTCAAAGGTAATCCATTTGAAGGCCATATATATTTGATCATCCAAAGGTAATACATTAAATCTAATCAAGTCATTCGAAGGTATTTTATTTAAAGGCAATAAACCCTTAATCATTCTTTAATTTATCTGAGTCGTTCAAAGGTAATATATTTGAAGGTCATAAATCTTTAATAAGTATTTAATCTATCCAAGCCATTCAAAGGTAATCCATTTGAAGGAGATAAATCTTTAATAAGTCTTTAATCCATCTGAGCCATTCAAAGATAATCCATTTGAAAGAAATAAATATTTAATCCATCCAAGCCATTCAAAGGTAATTCATTTCAACGCTATAAATCTTTAATTCATCCGATCATAACAAGAATACTTTAAAAAAAAGGATAGTATATTGATGGAAATTCGGACACCTCATGAAAACCTCGCTGCGCCACCAGGGTAGGAAAGAGTATGCACCATAATATTTGCATTGAAGTAAAACAAAGTAACTATTTACAAGATTAGTTTATTCTAAATATAACTTGAGGTGCTCAGCATTCCAAAGGTGCTTCAAAAGGTTGCTTTCTTTGTCTAAAACCTTGTACGTTTCATACGTGAATCTTACATATACGATGTATGGTCCTTCTCAGTTGGGAGCCACCTTTCCAAATTTATTATCCTTAGTGTGTAACAATACATTTATTAACACTTTATGTCCAACTTGAAAATATCTTCTTTTTACTTTAGATGCAAACCTGCTCATCATGAAGCCTTGGTAATGTACAGTTCTTAGATTAGATTTCACTTTTCTTTCTTCACTTAAATCCAATTGAGCCCTGGAATTTATCTCATTCTCCTCTTCGGAATAATTTTGAACTCTGAAAGAAGAAAGAGTAGATTTTATAGGTGTAATCGCATCCATCCCATAAACTATAGCGAATGGAGACTCTTAAGTGGTTTCGTAAAGAGTGATTCGGTACTCCCATAGTGACTCTTCTAATAACTTGGCCATTTCCCACCTGCTCCCTCTAAATTCTTTTATAAACCTGTTAAAAATGTTCAATTTTCGACTTCAAGTTGTCCATTGGCTTGAAACAATGTTGAATTCCCCTTGATGTACAAAATACGTCCATATATTTGTTGTAAAATTGAGGACCATTATCAGCAATGATGCACTTGGGGATGCCAAGTCAACAAAATATGTTGGATGTTGGTCTAGACAAAGGTGCAGCTTTTACCCATTTGGAGAAATAATCTATTGCTATAATTATGGTACGACGACCCCAGAAGCCATTGAAAGGGGTCTTACTAGGTCAAGTCTCCGTCTATCAAAGGGTATTTGTTCGTACACATACTTCATGGCGACCGCTGTTACATGGATCACATTTACATACCTTTGGAAAGGATCAGATCTCTTCAAAAAATATTTAGCATCTGTCATAATGGTAGGCCAATAATATCTTGTTCACAAGACCCTTCTAGTAAAAACATTATAGCCCCAACATGTTGAACCTTCACCATCATACAGTTCTGACATAACACTTTGAGATTCATTGGGTCCAAAAAAACGCAACAAAGGCCTGCATAAATTGTTTTTATAAAAAAACCCCTTAAAACTATAAATCCACGAGTTTTCTACTTGGTCTTTTTTACCAAAACCTTGTGTTAAGGTAAAACTCTATTAATGAAAAACTTTTGAATCTCATTTCTCCAGTCTTTAAAGAATACATTTGATACATGTAGACTTTCTTCCACCTCACCCTTTATTTATGTGGTTGGGGATATGGAAGGAAACTCTTGCACAAGGATCCAAGGATATGCTTCAGAGTAAGTTATAGTTGCTAAACAATCAACCATAGAATTTTCCAACCTTGACACATGTTCATATTCGACACGTTCAAACCCAATTGAAATCTCTTTTAACATCTCTAGATACTTTATCAAGTGATCTTTCCTAGTTTCTGATTGCCCCAGAGCTTGATGGATGAGTAATTGGGAATTATTTATCCATCAGACTCTCTTAGCACCGTATACCTGAGCTAGCGTTAGTCCAGTTTTATTGGTGCTTGATATTATCACTCATTGTTGGATGCACTGAAGCCAAAACATATAGTTTGATACAGGGAATCACCATAGCGAGAGATTAGACAAATTCTAGATCCATATCCATTGTACTAGATCCACCATCAGTTCTGGTCACCCATTCCTTCTTAAACTTACTGACTTAAGCTTATTCATGAGGACTCTTGGAGTGAAATTTCACTAAAAAGTCAGCTACAACTTGAGATTTGATTGCATGAATGGTAGAAGGGTCAATATCATAATCTTGAAGCTCAACTGACTACTTAGGCACACTTCCTCATATGTCAGCCTTTTGTAGCACAATTTTTAATGGAAATAATGTTCGGATTATGATAAAATATGCTTGGAAGTAGGCCTCATTTTTGTAGCTGCTATCACCAATGCTAAGGCTAATTATTCCCACTTTAAGTATCTTTTTTCAGCCTCCAACAAACTCTTGCTTATATAATGGACATGGAAATGGTAATTGTCAACATCTCACACTAATACATCACTTACAACATACTCTGATACTGCTAGATACATATTAAGTCTTTCCCCATCAACAGGTTTGAATAAAGTTTTGGAGGATAAGTTTTTCTTGATTTCAAGGAAAGTTTTATTACAGTTAGGGGACCAATTAAAGTCTTTATCATTTCTTAAGGCTTGCAAAAAATAAGCACATTTGTCTGACGATCTTGAAATAAATCGGTTCAATGCTGCTGATCTTCCAGTTAATATTTGAACTTCTTTAGTATTCTGAGGTAGATTGATGGCCAACAAAGCATTTAACTGACCTGGGTGAGCCTGAATCATTTTCTCACTTATAATATAACCCAAATATTTACCAGACCGGACCCCAAAAGGTAAATTTCTCTTGATTTAATTTCAAATAATGGCCTCCAAGTTTGAAAATGTTTATTGGAGGTCGGATATGTAATTTTCCTCCTTAAGTCTTTTAACCATATCCATGATGTAAACTTCTACATTTTCTCCGATCTGATTGGCAAATCTTTATTCACTAGTCTTTGATAAGTGGCTCCAACATTCTTTAACCAAAAAGGCATTACCTTATAACAATGGAGCCCCTATCAGTAATAAAAGTAGTATGATGTTGATCATTTAGATCCATCTATATCTGATTATACCCAGAAAAGGAGTCCATAAATGACAATAATTTGTTCCATGAAGTAGAATCTACTAGTTGATTTATGTGGGATATTGGAAGCGGGTCTTTGGGACAACCAGCGTAGTAGGACGCCTGAAAATCAACTATTACAAACAAAACCCCACCATCTTCTTGAATGGCCTTTTTCCCAATAATACCTCTCTTTCAAACTCTCTAATCCCATCGGTCGAGCTACTAGTGAATCTTACTATGGTCCTATTCGAGCGCTATATGATCGAAGGCTTCTTCATTTGTTTATAAGTTAATAAGAAAAAAATATGCGCTGAACTTCCCGTAACAATCAAGATTCGATGGATATCATTACCTTTAATAGACTCCCCTATTACAACAATATCTTTATGTAGGCTGGTCATATTTCTCAAGTCGTCCTCATCAAAGACAATGAATACAGCCAGAGTCTGATAGAGATGTGTAGACATTTTTCCCTCTAACTTAGTAGTTAGACTTTGACATGTCTTTTTCTTGAACAACTTGAAGCCGCAGTCACAAAATCTCCCCTAAAAATGGTTAAAGATTCAAAAAGATGCATAGATCGGATACCATCATTGTTCTTTCTACTATCATCCCAACTTGAATCCAATATAGATCAGGATTCAAGTACCCCAAATCCACATCAAACGTTTCTACAATTATCATAGCGTCTTTTTGTCTAGACATCCCCATATTATGTCCTGAAACATTCGGTGAAGTTTATTGTGATGTACTTGCAATTAGCTGGCATGTTTCCTCATTGCCTTTTTAAAAAAACTAACAATTTACATATTTCAATCAAGGTAAGTTTCTCTGGTTTTAGGGCGATGCAATCTTGGTTATCATGACCCGCATCATTGTGATATTTACAAAAATGAATATTTTGATTTTCTCTAGGAGAATGAATTGGCGTTGGCCTTCGAAAATGTACAACATTCTTGTTAAAGGGAATAACGGCAGAAGAGTTTTCTTTGGGAGGCCAAGTACCGTAAGAAGTAGTAACCGATGGCTCGGGTTCAGGATTTATATAGATACCAGCTGTTTTTTTCTCCTCGAACTTTTGACTAATACACAGCCAATCTGGAATTCAACTGACTTTTGGGGTCATAAACAACACTTTCTCGCTCTAGAAATATTTTGGCAGAGATATATCTCTCTAGAAAATGTGACTAGATAATAGAGAGGGAAAGAGATTTTATGGAGTGGAGTTGGGATCTAAAAGGTGTTGAGGCCCAAGGACGCATGACTTGTTTGCCTAGGGGCAGAATGGGTGAAGTAGGTGTGAAAATAGCACGGGAAGTGGAAAATTTTGGCTCAAATAAAGTTGTCAGAAAAAGAAACACGCCAAGTAATTTCAATCGATTTGTGATGTGACATAAAAGTTTTCATTGGTGGTGTCAGGGATTGTTGTGATGTCATCAATAAGAAAAAAGTAGGAAAACGTTTGTATGGGTTAACAGATTCTTATAAAATTCGAAGAGATTTGCAAATATGAAGAATAAAGTTGGCAGCCCTTCGAATTCCGAGGGCAAAAAAATCCTTTCCCGAGAAATTATGTAGAAAGAGTAGTTTGAGGAAGATACTTTCAAAAGTTAACAATCCTTGTCAAAATACATCTACATAAGGACTAGAGGGCTACAAACAATATATAGATATTTCCAAATGTTCGAAGATGAGGAGAATTTAAAAAAAATCCAAAACCGAGGAGATACGTCTAAGTGTTCGAAGCCAAGAGGACCTTATGAAGTTATTAGCGTTTGGAGAATGATCAGAAACTTGGGGCAAAACAAGGAATAACATCTGAGGGATACCTAGTAGTCCTTGCCAAAAACATTTTTACAATGACTGGGTGCTACTGATAAGGGAGAATGAAAGATCTATGAAAGATGAGGGAGTTTATTTAATAAAGAAAGTTTTTAAGGAGAAATTGTCAATTATGTAATAAAAAATGACTAATTTATAGCAAACAATTGAGTTGAGGACTGGTCCCTCAATTAATGAATTGTTAGACTTGTGGGACTTACTTTTTGTACTATAAAAGCACCACCTTATTCTGGGGAAAGGGATGATTAATGTGGAATCTCTTTCTCTAAAAATACTTACTAAGTAATTAATATTACGAATTAAGTCTTCTAAACATTGTTTTACTCTAAAAACCCCTTCAAAGAATTTTGGAGCTATCAATGTTTTAGAGAGTTAGCCACCTCAGACCAAACTCCACAACCATTTTTAATTAATAACATGTTACATTAGGAATTCAAAGTCAGTATTTATATTTGTATCACAAATATGCTCTAAACTGGATCATATCTCAGTTTTTCAGTAGAGAAACAATAGAAAATGCTCTATAAGATGAGACGCATATATGCACTGACATGACTTGGAACACAATACTATAACACACACGCAGAGGTTATAGAATACCTAGATAATAATATAATAGTCCCAAGTCATTCATCGCAAAATGTTGAGCCAAATCACGTTTTAGTGCCTCAATTTCATTCTAGATCCTCACATATAATGATCATATCATCTATATATAAGGATAAAATAATTTGTCCTGCACGCATACATCTGATAAATAAGGTTGAGTCATGATTACTAGCGAGGAAACCAAGTGAAGTAATAACCGTACATAATCTTTCAAACCCAGCACGAGGAGCTTGTTTGAGACCATATAAATCTTTTTTAAGTCGACAAACTTCACTTGGTTGGTGAGAAACACTTGGAGGAGGAGTTATGTACACCTCCTCATGAAGATCATAATTCAAAAATGCATTTTTGACATCTAGTTGGAAGATCTTTCACTAGTGAATAGATGCAACTGCAATAAGAGTACGAAATGTCGTCATTTTTGCCACTCGGGAAAATGTATCATCATAATCCATCCCATACTTATGTGAATACCATATTGCTACAAGATAAGCCTTAAATTGTTTAACATATTGATTATATGCTTACCAGATGGAGGTTTAACTATATCCTATGTATGTGTATGATAAAGAACAGTAAGCTCTTTAACTATAGCATTTTTCCAACTAGGATCACAAATAGATTCTTTAAACGGACAAGGTTCATACAAATCATGTATCTTTGCTATAAAAGAATAAAAGGATCTAAGTAAAAAAAGTACGGAAAATCTGGTAGTTTAGTAGACTTACTTATACGAGTGGATTTCTTGAGAGGTGGAGGATTTGTTGTTTCACCAGAGATAGAAGTTAGCTCGGGAATGGATGAAGTTTACTCAAGCATTGATGGAGCAGAAGTAGTATCAATTGTTGTAGATGTCTCATCAAATGGAATATTAATGTCAAAATATGTATCATTATCAATTCCAATAAAATAGTATCAAAATATGTATCACTATCAAATGGAATATTAGCGTGAAGGTCTGTCTTTGTTACATAATATGATTTTTTTGGAATCAAATTAAATGGGATATGCTCAAGCAATGTGACATGACGAGATACAAATAACTACTGGCTGGTGGGATCATAACAACCATAATCTTTTTATGTGACATAATAACCAAGAAAAACACATATAGCTGTTTTAGAACCCAATTTGTTGCGTTCAACATGAGGACGAATGACAAAACATATACATCCAAAAATTCGTAAAGAAAAATAATGTAGAAGTTATTTGTATAACTTCTGAAATGGAGAAATTCCTGCATTATGAGCTGTGGGAATTTTATTAATCACAAAAACAACAGTCGAAATTGTTTCTCCCATAAAATAGTTGGAACTTCAGCTGATAGAAGGAAAGAACGAGCAGTCTCAACAAGGTGATTGTGTTTTATGTTTGCATCACCGTTTTTTTGAGGGGTATCAGTACCAATGATTGATGTATGGTACCTGCATATACAATCAAATCTTTGAAATCATTGGAGGTGTGTTCACCTCCTAAGTCACACTTTTATCATTGCAGAATATTGAGTCTTAACCAGTGCTCTAAATTCTCTATAAATTCCAAGGAAATATGATATTCGTTTCATCAGATAAATCCATGTTTATCGAATATAATCATAAATAAACAATACAAAATATAGCGAACCACCCTTTGTGCAGACAGGAGATGGACCCTAGACATCAGAATGAATAATATAGAAGTGACACTTTCATTAAACAATAATGCCGAACATTTTCCAGTTCAAAACCACTACAATCCGACATATTACAAGTGTTTAAGTGACTTAAAGCACCTGTAGAGACTAAAACTTTCAAACTCAATGCAAATACATGTCCCGGACGAGAATGCTAAAGATAAAACTCAGACGATTAAGGATTCAAACGAAACAAAGACAAATCAAAACCAGAGGCAACAATATTAGTCAAATGTGTTTTTCACTATCAAAACCATATACATCCACATATGTTACTTTGAGTTTTTCAAAAAAATATATACAGTTCCCCTATATTACGACCTATCCCAATCACTCTACGAGTATGTTAATTTCCTATAGCACAAACAGAATCAGCAAACAAGACCCAATTACCAAATTTACAGAATTGACTAACCGTAACAAGATTCAAATCAAGGGTGATAACGTAGTTAACATCATATAGCGATATATGATGGGTACAAATAGAGCCAATACCCTTTACTGACATTGATGTAGCACTAGCAGATAAAACAGATATGGGTGAAACATGAGACAACGAAACAAACTTTGACATGTGAGGTGACATATGATGAGGCGCACCTGAATCCAAAATCCACAATGATGAATCAATACCTGAAGTGAAAGGCGAGGACATGCCTGAATGGTATGCTTAGGTACACATAACAAATTTATTCTTATTCAGTTTGGGTGAGGATTTTGAGACTGAGGGTAATTTTGTCAGATGATTTGTCGTATTTTGAGGGTATTAAATGTTTAGGTGTTTTGTAGTGAGAGATTTAAGCTGTTGATTGTATTAAATATTCATTACCCTTATTAATGAAAGTGGTTGGATATTTATACCCTTAATTATGGGCCCTATGGGCTTTTGGGTGAAACTATGAAATCGGGTCGAGTTCAAAAACCCATTAGTTTATTAAGAAGATTAACAATTATCTTAGTCATAAGGTGTTTAGTGTTTTAATAATTTTGTCCTGTCCGGATACTTCAGTGGGTAATTATTGTCCGGTTTTCTCAGTGAGTCGTGATGAATAATTTCGTAGTCATGAGTAGCCCCTTTTTTAGGTTTTGTCAAAGGTCTTTGGCAAGACCAAAGAACCCTCTTCGGCAATAGCAATACTCTCTGGACTTTTCTTGTATTCAACTAAGGGTTTATCCGGACTGAATACTTCTCAGAAGTTCAAGATTTCGGCAATGGATCATGGGACACATGTCACATTTTGATTCGTTTTACCAGCCTTTTTCTTCCTATAACGGCGCCCCCACTAATCCTAAAAAGCAACTTCTGCATTTAATGTTCATGACGTCAACGTCGCCTTCAATCATTACTTTTGCCTTTTCGTTTTCACCTAGGTGTTTAGTAACTTTTTTTCCTCACTAGTATAAATTACTTCCTTTTACTGTTTTACCATCTTCATCACTTTGTCATTCCTTCTTTTCAGAGCTTTTTACTTCTTCTCTCAAAATCTTTCTTGTTTAGGTTTATGTTCACGGAGAGAAACGCTCTGGTGAAAGGTGATTGGCTAAATATTTTGGAGTTAGAAAAAGCACAAAAGGTTGAACGAGAGAGACGTATCGCTACGGTTCTTCCAGTTTCTCCAATCAGTAAGCCCGACACACCGTCTTCAGAAGCTGATCGAGGATCATCCTCTGCCAAAACTGCCAAACCTAAGCGTTTGTTTCAACCAAGCCTCTCGCCCATTCTGTCAGGCTCCTCGGTTCAGGAGTCACAACCCTCTGTTGTACAGGAGAAAGCAGTATCAAGTATAAGAAAACCCTATCCGTTCATCGCTATGGGGTCAGATATTGAGAAGTCTCCAGAAAAAGTTAATCTTCGCCGGACAGGCCGTATAGTATAGGGTCAGTCAACTGGCTCTCAAACCAAGTCCTCAAAGTCAGGGCCTTCCAGGTCTGGGACCAAAGATAAAACTCCGGGTCATGGGCACCTATTAGAGCCCCAAAAGACAAATCCTCTGGACCGGAGGCCACTAGAATCAACTCTCATACTGAGCCCTCCGGAATTGAGCCCCTGCCGGACACCAAAACCCTAAGAGAGGCTGATGCTCAACCGTCCGTACAACCTGCTGAGCCAGCCACTAGCATTTTCCCATCAACAACGGCTGGCAAACCTTCCACGGTGATGTATGAGGTGATGGAGGACAATATTGAAGATGCTCCATTTGAGACTGAGGCTTCCGGGCAGACTGGGGATGCTGTCTCTGATAAAAAAGGAAAAGGCAAGGAGAAAATATGTATGACTCATCCGGATCTGTCGGAGAGTCTGGAAGGCAAAGTGGGACCTTGCTTCCACAAAGTGAGCGTGAAGTATCTGCTGGCTATGCAGAATATCAACTATGTTTATACTCATACTGCTGAGTTAGGTCGGATCCGGACGAAGTGGAGGATCCCTGAATCTGATAAGGTGAGGATACCAGTCACTCCGGAGATCCCGATGGACTGCAAGCTCAATGAAATGGTCATCTACACCGAGCTGTTTAACTGGGGGCTCAGATTTCCCATGGACCCAGAATTGTCAGGTATTTCCACCTGATAAAACTCTGTCTAAGCCAGCTGAGTCCCAATGCTTGGTACACTCTTATCTCCTGTATTATGGCATCAAGGCTCTCCGGTATTCCACTTCGAATGGAGCAGTTTGCTGTTCTGGCCAGCCTCTGTAAGAATGATCATATCCCATTCTACTACTTCAATATGGGAGACAACTTTAAGGTGGTGGATGACTTGCTTGAGTCAGAGAAAAATTGGAATACCCAATTTCTGTTTATCAGCGGAACTTGGGAAAATGAGAGGAAAATCAAAGCTGGTGTCAATCCCAGCATGCTCACCAGCAGATGGAAAACCTTAGGTAAATATTTTATCATGTTTGTCTTTCTTACTTTGTAAAAAATTTGTTTCTGAACTATTTTTTTTTCTTTGGTTAGTGCTGCCGAAAGAGTTCTCCAATTATGTGGAGGAGGGACAGATCACATGTGCCAAATTAAATGCTTGGACTGCTGAACGTTGGGGAAACGCTTTCTACAACTACTTCACCACCGGTAACTTAGGGAGGTCCCACCTCTGGAACACAACGAGCCAGAGAGACCTTACTTGGGAGGAGCTGACCACCACCCCCTCCGGCTTTCATCCTCAAGAGAACAGAGGAGAAGGATGGAAAATTGGCCCTGCCCTCCAAAGCTAAAGCCCCAAGCAAGATGAAAGGCAAGAAGGGAAAGAAAAAACAAGTTGCAGTAGAGGTTTTTATGGGTGCTGTTGAGGAGACCGCTCCGGTGAGTCAAGGAGTGCAGGCCAAAGGGGGAATTGATGCTACTCTACTTCAACTAGTTGAAGACGAGAGTATTAGGGAGGCAGGTGGACTTCAAGATCCTCCAAAGGCTTCTAAGAAGGACCGAAAACGGGGAGCAAATAGTGAAGAGAGGGCGACCAAGAAGAAGAAATCTCTTTGGGGGATGAAGTTGTCCTCTGGCCTTCCGAGTCTCTTCCTCCGGCCGATCCAACAGACCCCTCTTTGGCAGAGCAAATCCCAAGTGATCTACACGCCGGAGAGGGTACCAGAGGGGATATCAATATTGATGGAGTAGACATTAGTGGCTTCCAAAACATTGGCCTTTACTTTGATGGAGTTAAGAAGCTTTTGTAATTCGAGGGGAATACAATAGTGTTTTTCAACTCCGTTTCACCCACAAGCGAATGGCCAGGTAGAAGTGACTAATCGGAAAATTCTTAATGGGTTGAAGAAATATTTCGAGTGAAAAGCTGTGAAATGGCCTAATTATTTACAATGAGTTCTTTGGGCATATCGAACAACTCCTCGAACAACAACCTCAAAGTCTCCATTTGCATTAGTTTATGGGATGGATGTCGTCGTACCATCGGAGGTTGTCTTCCCATCTTATCGTGTTATGGCATATTCTGAGGGACTCAACGATATAAGCAGGGCGGTCGAGCTTGATTTGATTGAAGAAAAAAAAGGAGAGCACAAGTTAAAGCATTGCATTATCAAACATTGATGAGAAGCAGGTATGCCTTTAGAGTAAGGCGAAGATAATTTAAAGTTGGAGATAAAGTATTGAGAAATGTTTTTCGTCATACTAAATAGAAACATCTTGGGAAGCTAGATCCTAATTGGGAAGGCCCGTACGAAGTAACTGAGAGGGTAAACCTTGGGACATACAGAATTAAAGACAAATAAGAAAGAAATCTCAAACATCCATGGAATATAGAGCATCTCAAATTGTATTTGGAGTAAACGTAAAAATGTATATATTTGCTTTTTCTTTATTTTGGTGTAAAACATCGGTGACATGCACTTTCGTACCCGGATTGGCACATGAAGGTTTTAATGAGATGCCATATTAAGCTGATATATATATCGACTTGTTTGCCTTAAAATTTTGATGATTCGACCTAAAAGGTCTTCTAACGAAAGTTGATCTACAACGATTATATTCAGAACAAAAGTTGGCATACAATTATTAAGGATGGCTTGAAATTATTCGAGGAAGTAAACAAAAAAGATAAAAACATTGTGAAAATTCAATTCTCTGCAAAACTGCCTCAAACTTTTCTTGAGGACTTTTCTTACAAAATTGTCTCGAAATTTATGAGGACTTCCAACAAACATGCATAAAAGTTTTAGAGGACTTTTACAAAATACTTTTTCAACTAAGATAACTATTTCATCACTTAGTAGATTCAAAAGAGTCATCACCATTGGATTCTGATCTATCAATTTCACTTTCAACTTCACTCTCACTGTCACTTAGCACTATTCCAGGAGGGCAAAATTTGGCCGGACCATGCTCCCAAAAACTCCCTAAATTGAGATAAAGATAGCGTGCATGAATTTATTGAATTAAAGCACATCTAACGGCCGAGTCCCTCGAATCCAACTTGTGCACACATTTAACAGCATAACTTTCAACAGCGTCGAATTTCTCTTTGTCAACATTAACCAATATGTGCTGTTTTTCTTTTACTACTCTTTCAAAATCCGAAAATCATCTTTTCAAGTCATTTGTTGATAAGCTAATATCATATATTAAAGCGGCGATGAACTGGTCTTTAGTTCCATTTCGCTCCGCGTAGAGTTCCCTTTCATCCGGACAACACTTTTCGAGGAACATTATATACTGTTCTGATGCAAGAAGCTTTTCAAAGATGGCGTCAGGTTGTCGTTCAAGAGTAGAGTGTTCTTTCCTGAGTTCTTCAAGCTCTGATCTGATCGATGAGAGTTCAGACTTGTAATGACTCATACAATCTTTGAGATATGTTAGTTGTTTCCCAATGGTTACCGAGGAGTGGAGAAGAGCTCTGAGGCGAAGATAAAACTCATTTGTCATTCGAATCTCAAAGGACCTTGTATGAGACCATTCCTCAAAATTTTCAAAGGGAGGGGAATCAGTCGGTTGACCATCCTCTTGAGAGCTTCGAATTTGCAGATGGGGCATTGGAAGTGAATTAAGTTTGAGAAAAAAAGAACTTCTTCTGGAGAATTTGTAGATGGAACGTTTACCTCTATTTCCGGGGGAGTAGCATTAACAGAAGCCTCTGGAACTTCCTAGGAAATAGTCTTTAGTTTTCTTTGTACCTTCTTTTTGGGTGAGGTTTGAACCGGAAGTTTGGGAGGAGCCATCTTTTTTTCTTTGCAAACAGTGTCAGTATCCTTTGTTCTTGTAGTCTTTCCTTTTTGAGTTACTTTCTTAGAAGCCTCTTCTATTTCCGAGGGCACATCTGAATCTTCGTCAAGATGACTCTTAGCCCTGTCTCTAGTGGGAAGGTAAATGACCACATGTTTCTTAACCAACCTATCTAAGACTTCTTGTTGGTAGAGGAAGCCATGAGCTCTTCCAATGGTAGTCGTTCACAGGGGTTAAGTCTCCAAAGACGGCCTTTGGTAACATTTGTAGGAGTGAAGCATAGTCGAAACTTGTTGAACCAAACATTTTTGGCCCACAAACTTAATTATGAGAAGACATCTTTAGCGCGAGGAACGAAGTCGGCGTACAGTTTGGATATACCCCCCATTGCTGGTAATTAAAACAAATGTTAATAATTATAAAAGAAAAGAAGATAGAATTTCGATGAGTGAAATACTGTACCTTTGTTGGTCTATTTGAGCTTGTGTTTGTGAGGATTATCCAAAGTATCTTCGGACTCGGTTTCCCAAAGACCAGAGAAGAAGAGGAAGCGTTGCTTCAGTTTCTTGTCTCCTTCCAAGAAGTTCTTTATTACTTTGTGGCCTTGTTCAAAAGTAAGAGAGTAAAAAGGGAAATATGGATTCTTCGCTAGCCCATAACAACCAATTAGCTCTTCCAAGAAAAAAAGGATGACAGAGTTTACGGAGGCCATATCATATGCCATCAAGGTGAACCACATGTTAGGACCAGCTTGGGTAGGGCAGAGGTCGATCTTCAAAAAATATTTTATGAAGAAGGGATCAAGTGGATAGCGAAACCCCATTCTAGTATCTTGGTGTAAACTATCAGTTCATTATCTTTAACAAACAAAAGGGTTTCTCCGACCGCGGAAAAACGAAGATCAATTGGTGAATGGATTCTCTAGTAAAGCCTTAACAATTCTTCTTCGTATGGCGCAAAGTATTTGTATGGAATTTTGTGCAAGGTTAGTAAAGTTTTGTTGTAAATACCCTTCAAGTTGTTTCCGAGCAAGGCTTCAATTTCTAGGGGAAGCGTGATTTGTTCTTTGGGCTTGTCTTTTCTAAGAGATCCATCAACCTCTGTAGTATTTTTTCGAGGAGTCCTACAATAGTAATTTGATCCTTAACATCGTCAGGAACACCAGAATGAGAAGCACCCGCATGAGCTGATGTAGAAATAATCATTACGTCGGAAATGGGAGGGTCAACGACTGTGGTAGTAAGTTTCTCTTCCAAAACAGTTGTTGTTTCATCTCCACAGTTTGAATGGTCATTTGTTTCTTTAGAGAAGTTGATTTCTGGAATTGCTTCTAGAGGTTTTTTGGTCATCCGAGCGAAATATTCCCGTGTCAGTTTACGGGGAGGGATTTTAGGCGTGGGTCTGGGAGTTCCCTGGAAGCTGGCAGAAGGCGTTGAGGAGGTATCAGATGGAGAATCCTTGGAACGCTTTGAATGTTTATCTTTGTGATCTTTGTGATGTTTTTTCCGCTTCGAAGAGGACCCTTTCAGACTTTTATCTTTTTCCTATTATCTTGGAGTAACTCTTGTAAACTGGTAAGCAAGATTGACTTGGGGGCTAAGAGCAAATGTCTGGGGGAATGATAGTTGTTTAATTGTCTGTAAGAGGCCAAGTACCGTAATAAAAGATCTTTGGGGGTTGACTTTCTTGTTCAACGTATAAACTGGCGGCTTTTCCTTCTTCAAATGTTTGGCTAATAGTCAACCATTTCGGTAGGCGGGAGCTTCTTGGCATGCACGATTGTTTCGCTCTCTACAATGAGTTGCTAGAGCATTCTCTCTCTTAAAGTAATGAGGGAGAAGTGTGAGGGAAAAGTGATATCTATAAAGGAAGTAATATGCCTGAGCTCGCCGAGGCCCAGAGAGTTAGTGAGTTGTTTTCCTAGGGTCAAACTGTCCAGTGTAGGCATAATAAGTGCCTATGGAGCTAATGCGCCGTCCATATGATATGCGGTGTAAAAGTAAAGTTGCACGCCAAAGGCTAGCTAATTGACATTTGTCAAGAGGATAACAACTTTCATTAGTGGTGTCTGAAAGGATGACGTCATGAGTCAGTCTGAAAATGTTTGGTCTGGGTAATGAAGGCCTGATGAAATCTGGGGCAATTATTTGCATTTCTTGCATATTTTTGAGAAAATTCGTGGAGCTAGAATCCGACGAGTAAGCATCGTGCAGGATCCGATGGAGTTAAGAAATACATCAGTCATTGCGTAGAGCATTTTCACAAGGACTGGGCGAGGGCTACTGATAAGGGAAGATTAAAGATCTAAGAAAGTTGAGGGTATTTTATTGATAAAGAAAGTTTCTAGGGAAAAATTGTCAATTATGTAAAGAAAAAGAACTAATGTAAACCAAATAATAAACCTGAGGATAGGACCACAATTATAAGATTGTTGAGTTTGTGGGACTTACTATTTGTACTATAAATATACCCTCCATTTTTGGGAAAATGGTGATTGATCAATGGTTAAACAATTATTATATTGATTTTATCTCTATAAAAATACTTCTTTGTCTCTCTAAAATATAGTCTAAGTAATCTGAACAACGGTAAATCCCTTTAAACATTGTTTTATACATAAAACCTCATCCAAAGAATTTTAGAGCGATCAAGGATAAGTATCTTGCATCATCAGTTAATAGTCATAATGGGTAGGAGAAATACACATATACTTAAACTCAATGGTGAAGAAACAAATCTCATCTAGTCTGGTTTGGTGGGGTATTTCACCAAAATCAAAAACTTGATTAGCGACCTCACTAGGAATCCCATAATCAATACTGATTGATTATGTTCCTCTTTGATTATCAGGTCATGCAAATCAGTTAACTGACCAAAAGTATTGGTCCAAAAACTATTTTTTTTCTCTTTAAATTTTACTAGAGGACGATGAGTGTTGACTTGTTTCGCACCCTTACCTCTCTTGGTATCCATCGATGTGTAAAAAGAAAAAAAAACTTATCAATCAAAATTGACCAATAGCCCGCGTGGCTGTGTTTGAAATCTCAACCAATGGTCTAACAAGCCTGTTTTAGTTTAAAACAAATATCCATACACTATAAAAAATGAACTATAACATGTCAAGCCCCAAATCCCAACATAAGTTATTTTTTCTAAACAATACCAAGTTTAGCTAATTACTGCACTATCACCACAAAAAATTTGCAGATACCTATGAGGAAAACCGATGAGTTACTCAACTAACAAATTATTTGCAATAAAAAACGAACTGGGCGCAATTGGATACTCAGAAAAGAGAAACTAACTAACATTAAATCTTTAAAAATAGAAGTAAATGCGATAACTGAAAATGATGCGGACGAAAATAAAAAAAATGTTTATATAAGGTTTAATTTAATTTAAATCTTGAAAGCACGCAAGTTCCCTAACCATATCAACATGAACACGTGGGTTGCGAGACCGTCAATGACACATAGCCGACCCCTTATACATTGAAACAACCATATCACATTTCTATGTTCTTCTATTACAATCACTCAACCATCCTCTTTATCTCATCACATTTGTTTCTATTTATAGTTCTCCAACCAATTTGTTTTACATAATTACTTCAAGGATCAAGGATGAATCCTATATTCTACATGTAATATTTATTATTTATGCTGACGAGGTACGCTCATATAAAGGACTAAGAAAAATGTATGTGATAGAATAAACACGAGATAAATCTCCTAAGTATGATGAAAATGCATAGAAGTCAAGGATAATAAAGATACACACAAAGGCGCAGGTGATAAGAAACACGAAGATGAAGCGAGTAACAAAGCGGATACACGCAAGACGAAGAGAAAAAATCAATACTTGATGAGGGTCATAAATTAGACAATGGTAACGATCAATATGAGACGAGTGCAACCAACCAACATAGACGATGACAAAGACGAGTACATGAGGCGAAGAAACAGAACACTCGGGCGGTTGAGATGAGATAATGTATGTCGACATAATGATGAGTAACGTATTTAAAAATTTATTATGAGTCACGACCAACATTTAGAGCAGTTTGACATTTTAAATGTATAATCAATAGATATCCAATGCAGAGAGAGAAAATATCTTGTAAATGATATAAAAGAAATGAAGAACCCCGACTATAGTTTTTTGGATGGAATTTGATATAAAAAAATATATTATTTTATTAGCAGAGGCCTACTTCTTTCCTAAATCTATCTTCTTTATCTTAGCATTACGTTTGAAGAGGAAACCCCTTAAGAATATCAAAACTGTTCCAAATGGTTCTCCAAATCTTTGACTCTATCGTATTTGTAAATTTTATAAGGATCGAAATTCCTTAATAGCTCCCTTATACAAAATTATTTGAGACAAAAGATATTATCCTAAAGTACGATGAAGTTAATTCTGATCTTTTAAAAGTCCTTGCATATAAATCCACTAATCTTTTGATGTACCTTATTACTAGATTGTTTGTGACCATAATTATTTTTCCTACCTTCAAAACTAACCAATCGGAAAATATTTGGTTTATGTATTATAAAAGCTCATTATAATATATAGCTTATTATGTCGGTTTCAATTCAGTTTGGAAAATATACAAGGTGAAAACCGACGGAATATAATTTGATTTGAAAAATAAAATTCTAAATCAAATTTTATATTTTAAAAATTGATTGAACTAATATATTTTGGTTTGATTCGGTCTATTGGTTCGGTTTTTCTCACTCTTAAGAGAGTACCTTCCACCAGCTCTGGCTTCTCTCTAGCCACTTCTTCCTATGAACTGTTTTGGTAATTGTTGTTTCTACCACGATAACCTCGACCTTGAACCATTGTATAGTATGGATTATGTCGTATGTTGTTTTTGTTGTTTGGAGATTCACCCACCTCATAATATCCTTGTGAGCTATACTCAAAGCTATGCGAGTGTAGTCTGGGTCTAGACCTGCAATGACCAAAGATACAAGATCATTCACTGAAACATTGCATCCAACCAAAAGAAGATAATCATATATTCCCTTCATTTTAACTAGATATTCTTCCATACTTGAAAAAATTTCATGGTTTTTTCGAATTTACCTTTACAATAGGTGATTCTAGCTTTCCAATTTGAGAGAGGAAGTTTGAGACAAACTCCCATAGATTTTTAGAGGTTTGTTCCTTTACAACCTGAGTAGCGATCTCATTGCCGATTGTAGTATACAACCAACCTAAAAGGAGTTGATCCTTTGAGATCTAGTCATCATTGATAAGGGTATGATTTATCTGAACCGTGTCTGGCTGGTAGAATATTGAGTTAGTTTAAATTAACATAAATCTTGTAATATAAAACCCAACAAATATGTAATAATGAGGGCATATGATACAATAATAAATTTACATGTGTGATATTAGTAAAATAATAAGGTGGAATAACCATAACTGGTTCAACCATGTGGTTTTTAGGCTCACCACCATTATTGCATAAAGCGACATTCCTTTTTTGGGAAATGTGAACAATTATTACTTTCTTACCACTTTTGGAATATGCTCTCTACTTTCCGTGTCTATCTCTCTAAAACTAGTACCAAAGATATTTAGAAGTTTTATCCACCTTGGATAATTCTGGAACCATCATTTGCGGCCACTATAGGAGAAGGTTGGTACCTGGACTCATTTTCCGAAACCATCATTTCAGTTGTAAACATTTTAGTAGAGATGAACGTAGATGTGCAAAAGGGAACCCGCTGTTGGGGTAGAGAGTTTAGTGATATTATATTGTGCATGACACAAGACCGTACAGACAAACACAATACACTATCACGATCATACACCACTACACTATGTGATGCTTCCAAAGATTTGATAAAAGGATTACGTGTCTAAACTAGGTTTGAAGGTGATTATGTAGAAAGAGAAACACGAGAAAGGTAGAGAGTAGTCGAAAAAAATAGTAATAAAGTAATAATTGTTCACCCTCTACCAAAAATGGAGTGTTTTTTAATATAGTGGTCACAAAACCACATGATTAACCCATTTAAGGCATTCCACTGCACTATTTTACTAATCTTAACCATATTTATCATTAATTACAGAAAAAACCCTCAATGTAAAACATTTGTTGGGTTTTTTTTACATGACTTTTATAAAGCTAAATTACCTCCATACTTAACTAATCCGACTATCAATTTGGATAACTCTCACTCTTATCAGTACACCCTTAATCCTTGCGAAGATATCTAATTGGGCACTAAATTTGGAAGACGTCTCCTAAACATCCGACTAATTCTACCTTATGCCATTCATCGAATCGATGACATTATCAATCGAATTGCTGACTCGGTAATTATGTACCGCATGGTTTGTTTGAATCCACGTGTCAATCGATAACAAAGACTCACACACATGCGTTCAAGAATGACGCGTGAGTGATTTGATATGTCTGAAAATTCTTGCGCTTTGCGATAAGCGTGTTCTTCAATTGATTGGTGAGAGAGTTAGATGACTCTTCATCTCCCCTAAGCGTCATTAGTTAAAATATACATTTCATTTGCTTGGGTCTTCATGACCTTTGGGAGCCCAAACATTTGCCTATAAATACTCAACCACTTTTCATAATTTGGAGTTGTTTGTTCCAAAATCATAGAGAGAGAGAGTGAGATCTTGTAGAAAGAAAGAAAGAGAGAGAGAGAGACTTGCTTGCGAGTTCTTGAAACATCCCTTCAAAAGATCTCTTCCATTAATTACGTTCTTCATGAGTTTCATGTTCATGCCTAAAATATTTACTGCTCTAGACTCATTTTCCAATAAAAAAGATAGCCGAAGATAGAAAAGTTGATGGGTAGACAAAGATCCATGATCACCAAAAATTATTTAATCCATGTATTATGGTTCGTGGTTTCTAACCAAGAAAACATCTAGAGCGACATAAACTACGAGTACCCGAAATCCATTTACCTCTACTACCACTTAGCTCCCCTGTCAAAAGTTTTTGATACACGACAAGGGTGACCTTTGAACTATGGAGAAATTTGTGCCTGAATCATCATTTATTCCAATGGGTGAAAAACATAAAGACGTCATAAAGCAAAGGGTGATGCTTTGAAGAGAAAACGGTCCCTCAAACCTCTACCGAAGAGGTACGTGAAAATTAAAAATATTTCAAATATTCCTACTCTTCAAAATATCCCTCAAAACACTCAAAATGCTCCGCAAATGGTCCTTTGGTCAGTAGTTGTGGATGATGTGGTGACTACTGTAGCACCCTCAGTCACGCGGCCTCTCGATCCAGTTTGGGAAATGAGGAAAAGGCATTTGGTTGATAAACCTGAAAAAGCCAGAATTAGGTTGATGTTGAAGCTAACAAAAATAGAGACCCAACCACCGGTTCGTCCTCCTAGATCGAAAGTTATTATGGAAGGAAATATTGAGAGGAATAGCAAAAGTAGATGAATAAATGAATTAATTTAATGTAATAAAATATTTAGTGTAAATCGAACGAATATATAATATGGAGGGGGCATTGTGTAATAACAAACATTCATGGTTAGGATTAGCAAAATGATAGGCTGTAAAGTATCACATAAGAAGGGGTAATTATGTGATTCGTGGATTTAACACTTTTATTATATAAAAGACGATCTCGTTTTGGGAAGGAGGCCCAATTATAAATCAATCATTGACTCATTATTATGTTTGTATCTTTCTTTCTCGACTTATCATGTTTCTCTCTCTAAAATATCCTATGCGAAAATTGTTGTGACAGATAACCCCATACGAAAATTGTTGTGACAGATAACCTCATATGAAGATTGATGTGACTGATAAACCCATACGAACATTTTTTTGACATATAACCCCGCTAAGAAACATTTGAAACCACCAAGAAGTACCGCTCAAACTAGGGCGCAAGCCCCTTAGTACAAAGTTAATGTGGGTACTTCTACAAAAATGAAAAAAAATCAAAATTGAAAAAGAAGAAGGATGGCATCGAACTTCCATCGACTACCGAGGGTATCCTTAGGAATAACTTTGGGAGGTAGAAAATAATCATCTAATAGCCTTGTACAAGGATAATTATCGGTACTACCATGCCTCCGAAGAGGTAAAGCTTCGAGACGATGGAGAATCCCAAGCTAAATAACGATTCGATTTTTCCAATACTAGAGAGACTCCGTAATCTATGCGGAACAATGAACTAATCGTCCACATGGAAATTTTTAACTAGGATCTTCGGTCCCTCTTGATCTTACTTTCATTATATTTTTTAAACTGGTCGAGCACTGTCTCACTCAAGCAGGTCCGAACATCTGGTTCATACTGATGACCTGTATAACGAAGGTTATAGTATCCGGGATTGGTTTTTTTATGGAGAAATTCGTCAGATTAACCGAGATTGCGAAGAACCCTCAATATCATTTTTACTCTTTGAATTTAGAGAATAAATTTAAGATAGTCAACGATTTTTTCAAAGCCAATAAGAAATGAGAGCATGAGTTGTTTTTTCATTTGAGGATAAGGAGACTGGTTTTGAGACATTAACTAAAAGACCGCATTAGCTTTCGCTAAAATGGACTAAAAGACCGCATTGCCTTTCTTTTTTATTCGCTTCATTTTACAAGTTATTTTTTGTTGGGGGAAAGGGATAACAGAGGTATCTAGGGCGTTCGAGGAACATCTGGACGAAGCAGGTCGGATATTAACTCAACCGAGTAGTTGGGCCAGAACTTCATGTTTCAATAAATTTCATCTTTGGTTTACTCTGCCCAACCTCATTAAAAGCGATATTTGGAGGGCTGTCCAAATCTGTAAAGTTAGAGAAACTTATGGTGACTCCTCCTCAAAGAACAATGTGTTTAAACGGCTAAACCTGTTTTACTTGCATGTGAGGGCCAGGTCCCGAGCCACAAAATCCCTAAAAATTATGTGAGTGAGGCAAAGGACCAAGATGTTGAAGATGGAAACGAGAAGGTTGTTCTCACAGAAGAGGGTGCCTCCAAGAGGCCATTAAAGGGAGAACCTCCAAAAAAACATAGAAACGCCGTGTAGTTGATGAAAATGATAAAAAGATGAAGGAAAATATAGGCCCTTTAGATAACAAAGCAACGAAGCCAGATCCTCATTCTTCATGAAAAAGTTGTCGTTATTGATTCCGATTTCCCTTAGGTATCAAACGAGGAACAAGATTAATTTGATTTGTATGAAGATTAATTACTAGTTGTTTAGTTTCATGAAATTCTTAAGCCCGCAACATTTCTTGAAAGAAAGGTCAAGACCTTATTCATTCAAAAAAGTTTGTTACAAGGAGGAATTCTTCAGAAAGAGGTCCAAGATGAAAAAATTGGGCGATGAAGTTACCCATCTTAAAGAGCGGCTCAAACGGACCGAGCAGGGAGAGAAACGTTTCAAGGTGGAGGAGGATGCGTTCGATCGTGAGCGAGAATAGGCCTTAGTGCTAAACGTTCAGAAGAAGACACTCCAAAGGGTCATGTTAAGCTTGATACGAAGGCCGCTCTCGATGCGTATACTGCTAATTGCATACTGCTAATTGCGTTTCTAAACTAGCTGCCAAAGACACTAAGGTCAAATCCTCTATGGTGTTGGAAATACACGAGCGCTTTTCCGACTTGAAGTTATGGAGCTTCTGGGAGCTTATGCTTGAGAAGTATCGTCCGAAGGTGCTTAGTTGGAAGATAATGATTAGTCATCTGAGAGTTCAGATGGTCAGAAAGCTCTTGGTCTGAATTGCAGAAGATAAATCTGACCATGCTCCTTCTCAGTTAGAAACATGGATGGTTTCCTGATTTTATTTTTTGTAAAATTTATTATGCCCTTGGTATTGTTGTGAAGTCTTTATGTTGTAAAGACATTTTGTATGTTTATATTTATCAATGAAACTGCTTTTCTTCATATTACCTTGAGTTAACAAACTTTTTGTTAAATGTGAGATAGAGAATAAATGGTTGTTGACACACTTTCGTGGAAGACCATTCTGGTCCAAAAATAACTGATTATTGGCCAACTTTCGTTAGAAGACCTTTCGAGTTCAAAAACAAGTAATTGTTGAGCAACTTTCGCTGAAACACCATTCCGGTCAAAAAATAAATAATTGTTGAGTAACTTTCGCTGGAACACCATTCTGGTAAAAAAATAAAATAATTGTTGCCGAGTTTCGCTAGAAAACCATTCCGGTTAAAAAATAAATAAATGTTGACCAATTTTCGATGAAAAACCATTTCGGTCAAATAATAAACAATGGTTGACCAACTTCTGTTGGAAGCCCCTTCAAATCTAATAATAAAAAATTGTTGACAAACTTCTGTGTTTTGCTTGCAACCATAAATAAGCTGAAAATAATCCGTTAATTCTAACAACTACCCAAGAAACCAAAAGGCATTACATTTACACAAACAAAGACTCAAAATGAAGCACACAGAGAAGAAGTCACATAAGAAACATAAGAATGACAGGTTTTTCTTCAAATGAATACTCAACAACAACATGTTACACTCGTACTAAACCTCATTTCATCTAGCCTTGTTTCCATGGTTTCACCCATGGACTTGTAAGTCTTTTACACTCCTTAAAGTTGTGATTGGTTCGGGTAAAGTATTTTCTTTCTCATGTTTCTTTGTTCTACTTCTAAGTGGATTCCTGATCGTTTCTTTAAGAACTACTTACTCTGATATAAGTCTGATGAAGACGTAACACTTCAATCTAGTCTCTGTGACAAAACCTTCTAGTCTATGTGACAAAACCTGGAGAGTCAAAATCACCGGTCGCAAATTTACGAACGGATGGAAAGAGTTCGTTGCTGCTCACGGTGTTCAACTCGATGATGTTGTTGTGTTTAAACACGAAGGTAACATGGTGTTTTATGTTACTGTTTTTTATTAGATTGCATGCGAGAGAGAATATCCACCATATGTCTGTATGGAAGAGGAGAACTGAAGTAATAATTCAGATAAAAAGCATGAAAAAGGACAATCTTGCCGGCCAATATTTGAATATGACGAAGCTACGTTTTTTTAGGGCAAATCTAAGAGGTTAGATATCGCAAAACGATATATTGGTAAGTTTGCATATTGAATTTTTGTAAATTTTTAATCTAACAAAATTACTTATAAATTAAGACACTGGTTTATGGCAGAATGTACCCAAAGGAATAGCAATGTCTAAGGGTCTAGCTAATCGACGTTGTAATATAATTATAAAGGACGGTGTGGAAAGATCTTGGGTTTTGAATTTGACACCCAATGAATCATCTGGTCAAGTTTATAAAATGATATAAAAAGAATTGATTCATTTGGATTTGAAATTATTCAAGTAGGGGAGAAACCAATATTTCACTTAATTTCAAGTAAGTTTTTCTTCTAAATTTTTTTGTAAAATATATACTTCATAAGATTATATAATATATTTTTTAATTAATTAATTTGGTGGTTTTTATAGGTTATTAAAACAAAATTAGAAAAATCCTCTTCAAAAGATAAAGCCAGTAGCTCTTCAAAACTTAAAGTGATTTCAAGTAAGGATTTATGACATGAATGCTCAAGCTTTGTAGTAACAGTTACAGTCTATCATCTAAAAGAAAGATTCATGATAAAATTTATAGTTTAGTTTTCATGCTATAATATATATTTGCATCCTACTGTCACAATTTTGATATCTGAATGAATATATTCAGAACTTTGTAATTTGAATGGTCAATAATTTTTATAAATATGTATTCAAACTATTTACTAATTTATGTAATTATAAAAACTTTTGTGTTACTTGTGTATAACAATGTTTGCCTATTAGATTTGCAAAATAAAATGGTTTAGAGAATTATGTTCGTGGGATAAAATTAATAGACGACCATGGTAAAATTTTGTGTGTAAAACTAATCAAAGAAAAAAAACACACGACCGACATTCGATTGGACGCGGCTGGTGCCAGTTTTGCATCCAAAATTGAGGGAAGGAAAGTCATTTGGTCAAAATTGGTGTAATTCAGCATGGCAACAACAACAAACCCTTACTCAAAATCTCTAAAGATAAATTTAGGAAGGAGATGTATTTTTTATTCACTGAATTAATTGATTCTATACAGTCCGCATTCCTTAATATGTACACAAACTCTATTGTAAAAATTTAGAGCATATTCTCACCAGAGTTTGTTATTCAATTCTATCCTATATAAGTATTGTTTGGTGAAGGAATAAAGTAGTTCAATTTTAGGGACTGAATAATAGACTTGGGCCCTAGATGGAAACACCAACAAGCTTCTGGACTAGGCCTTGAGTAATGACCCGATTCAGCAGCAAGACTATAGACTGGAAACGCAGCCCATTACAACGTTTTGAGTTTAACCGTAAGTGAGGAGCTCAGGTCAGTAATGATATCGACTATCTCCTCACTTTCCTTCTTGTTGTGTTCCATGGTGATATCTTTCACAGCCTTACAGCTGCCACCCCCCCTCAAACGCAGCGACAACTCTGAGATCCCAAGTTTGGTGCGTAGATAAAGAAACCGAAGAGAAGACAAGGGTTTAGTGAGTGAATCAGTTATCTGGTTAAGCGAGGTTACATACCAGATCTGTACCAAGACTTGCAGCACCTGATCCCTAAGGAAGTGAACATCTAATTCGATGTGCTTAGTGCGAACGTGAAAAACTGGATCTGATGCTAAAGAGTTGGCCCCCAAATTGTCGCACCACATTACTGAATGTGATATAAGTGGAATTTGAATCTCAGTGAGCAGAGATTACAGCCAGATTAGTTCAACAGATAGATTAGCTAAGGCTCGGTATTCAAATTCGGTAGAGGAGCGAGCTACAGTGTTTAGTTTCTTAGAAGAACAAGAGATGAGAGTTTCACCGAGAAACACACAGTAAGACCCACACTACGACGATCGTCAAGAGAAGAGGCCCAATCCGCATCAAAATAGCCATAGAGCTGCAATTGATAGGAGGGTTTGATGTGCAGAACTAGCCATCGAGACCCTGATAAGTATTTAACACCCTCTTAAGACTTTGCCAGTGTTTAGAGATAGGATTCTGTTGATGTTAACTGAGTCTGTTAACTGTATAGGTTATATCAGGTCTAGTGTGAGTATAATATTATAAGGCTCCTAATAAACTCATGTACTGTGTAGGACAAGCAAGAGAAGAGCCATCGTGTATGGAGTGCTGAGTACCAGCAACCATAGGAGTGAGACAAGGCTTGTACAACGAGAGACCTTGAGCAACCAGTACGTTTTCTATGTACTTGTGTTGTGTTAGATAGATACTTGTCTAGTCACGATGAAACTTAATTCCCAGGAATAGATGGAGTGGACCCATGTCCTTAAGTGCAAAACTTGCATTGCGATTTTGAATAAATTGCGTTAGGCAAACTATATTGTTTCCTATTACCAAGATATCATCAACATAAACTAGGATTAGAAGTATAGTTGTCCTAAAAATAAGATAAAACAACGAGTAATCTGCCTTTGAGTTGTTGAATCCTCAACTGAGAAGCGTGTCCTTTAGTCTAGAATACCAAACTCTCTGAGCTTGTTTTAGACCATATATAGCTTTGTGCAATTTGCATATGTGTAGGATGATTAGGATCTTCAAAACGCTGAGATTGTTTCATGTACACAGTCTCTTGTAAGATACCATTAAGAAAAGCATTATTAATGTCAAGTTTCCTCAATATCCATCATTTCGAAACAACAGTAGTCGGTATCAACCTAACTGTAGAAGCTTTAATGACCGGACTAAATTTCTCATAGAAATCAACCCCAAGTGTCTGATGAAACTCTTTGGCCACCAGCCTTTCCTTATATCTCTGAACGGAACAATAGTTGATCTTATAAACCCATTTGCAGCCTATAACCGTAGGAGAAACAGACACTGGTACCAGTGATCATGTGTTGTTGGCCAACGAAGCTACATACTCATTACGCATGGCCTCTTGCGACTTACAATGTCCAACATCCACGAGAACTGAGTAGGTTCAATCACAACTTGATCAGTCGTAACAAGAGACCCAACATAAGGAACCTTAGGTTTGCATATGCCACTTTTCTGTCTGGTTTGCATGATATGTGTATTGTGTTGTGTGTGGGGATTAGGAGGATGTTATGGGTTATGAAAAGGTAGGTTAATTGACAATGTATGTGTATGATATAAATGTTGACGGTTGATAGTGTCTGTGTGATTTAAAGTTGAGTCTTTGGTTGTTGGTTGTGACTGAGAAGATTGTTGGTTAGTTACCTTAGGATAGTTGTTTTAAGGAACTTGAGTGAAGATGTGTTGCTATAAGTAAGCAGGACACACAGGTGTGTGATGTTCAGTTGGAGCTTCAGAGTTGGACTCCAAAGATAATACCCTTTCATTTGTCACAAACCTTGTACGAAAATTAGGTAACCAAAGACTGACTGGTAGACTAGATACTTGTTCACCTTGATGTGTGTTTAGAAACCCAGTATTAAAAGCGAATTCATTCTCATTAAACAATACATTTCTAGGTATATATAACCTTCCAGTGGAGCTGAGGCATTTATAGCCTTTGTGATCCTGGCTATGCCCAAGGAAATCATATTTTATAGAGTTGAACTGGAATTTGTGTGTTTGATAAGGCCTTAAGAACGGATAACAAGAACACCCAAATATTTGCAGAACTAGATAGTTAGGTACCTTATGAAAGAGAGTTTCAAAAGGAGATTTATTGTAAAAAATATGTGTTGGAAGTCTATTGATTAGGTAGACACTAGTTTCAAAAGCTTCAACCCATAATTTGTAGGGTAGATGAGCTTGAGATAAGAGAGTCAGTCTAGTTTCAACCACATGCCTATGTTTTCTCTCAGCCCTACAATTCTAAGTTGAGGTATGAGGGCAAAACCTTCTCAATATAAACCCACTCTCCTTAGCTAAAGAAACCAATGATCTGAACTCGCTCCCCTCCCCTCCACCATTCATTTTGGACTGACTTTATAGACCTCTCAAACCGAGTTTGAACTAGAACCTTAAAGGTTTTGAACACTTCTAACACTTGACCTTTATCTATGATGGGATATATCCTGGTATATCTAGAAAAGTAATCAAGGAACCCCCCCCCCCCCCCCCCCCATTAGATTGAATAGGTGCAGGCCCCCAAACATCAGTATAGATTAAAACAAGGACATTTTTAGCATGAGAAACAGATATAAAATAAGACAGGCTGTGAGATTTTCCTAATTGGCAAGCCTCACAGAAACTGATGTTATTTCTTAAAACTGAGTGCAGCTTACATGACCTAAGAACAACTACTAAAACACTTTGAGATGGACGGACAAGCTTCATATGTCATCCATCTTTGATAGACTCAGATACAACAATATATAAAGCACTAGAAACACTTAGATTTAAGCGAAAGACATTAGTTTCTGGACTGTGAGGAGAAATAGTAGTGAGTTGTGACTTAGAAAGAGTATCCATCTTGAAAGGCCCATGTTCAGACCTCCCTATGAGCAATATACTCCATGTTGCCTTGTCCTTCACAAGGCAGAAACCTTTATAAAACTCAACAAATACATTGTTGTAATTGGTTAATTGAAATATAGATAACAAATTCTTATTAATTCTATGAACATGTAGAATAGGTTTTGAACAAATAGGCTACGTAGTTAAAGAATTTAAGGTGGTTTGGCCATATTAGAGATTGAGAGTCTCTCACCACTACCAACAAGTATGTGTTTATTACCTAAATACTCAGATTTCGAAGTCATTTGACTAGTACTTCTTGTGACATGGTGACTAGCACCACTATCTGCATACCAAACTCCTTCACCTATTGTATCTTGTGTAGCCAGTAGAGAATTCTGATCTCCTTTAGATCTGGACTGCTCTGAAGGTGTTGAACCTATCACTGAGGGATCATCCCTATAATAGCAAATTCTGGCAGAATGACCATACCTGCTGCAAATTTGGCAGGTTGGTTTACTCTGTGAAAACCTTCCACCTGGACCTCTGTCGAAGTTACTCCTTCCTCTAGCATTATAGTTGGAGGTATAGTTAGATTTTTTTTTGCATCCTTTGTTTGACTCCCTGTTATGGCCAAAAAATCCTCTCTGATTAAAATTAGAAAATTGATGTTTGGAGTCACTTCTATGTGTGAAGTTTGCACTCAAAATGTTGATATTTGATACTAAGTTCTACAAAACAGTGAGTTTCTCAACCATGCTTTCAAAGGTGAGCAAGCTAGTTTGCAAGTCAAGCCAACCCAACCTTTCCTTATCAGCTAGGCTGACAACAATAGGTGTATATTCTGAATCAAGTCCTGCAAGTACTTGTGTTAACAAGTCATCCATAAAAATTAGGCAGCTAGCTAGGATAAGATTATCATATATGAGTTTTATTTTTTTAGATGCTCAATCATAGAAGAGACCCATTTACGAGTTCTTTGGAACTCAACCTTGTAATATGTAATTTTGGCTCTAGTCTGTGAGCTAGACAACTTGTCAGCAGCTTCCCAAAGAGCTTTAGAAAACTTTTCTTCCATCAACTGAGCTGCTATCTCAGGGCTCATGGTGGAGTACAACAACCCAAGAAAAAGCTGATCCTTAGCAACCCAGTCCTCAAACTCTCAGTTTTTAGAAACATTGCCCTCAGTATTGGTGATATCCCTAGGAGGACAGATCTTCTCTCAAATGATGAAACCCCCTAGTTTATTACCTTTAATCATATGTAATACCATTGTTTTCCGTAACACATAATTGTTTATATCAAGACGAATATTATTAACATTGTTGATTGAATGTAGGTGCAGGTTTATTGAGGAGATAGATGAGTTGTTTGGAAAGATGGATTCAATGGAGTCTGAGCTAAAAGATGGAGAATCGTTTGAATTTTCCATTGAAGGCTTGAACAAAGCTCTGCTACCAAGATAAATTTAGAAGAGAGATGTAATTTTTATTCATTGAATTAATTTATTAAATACAGCCACGTTCCTTAACATATACACAACCTGTTTTATAACAACTTAGAAAATATTCTCACGTGAGTTTGTTACTCAATTCTATCCTATATAAGTATTGTTTGGTTATAGGAATAGATTAGTCCAGTTGTAGAGGCTGAATCATAGACTTCGGCCCTAGATTGAAACACCAACAAGCTTTTGGGCCAGGCTTTGAGTAGTGACCCGATTCAACGCCAAGACTATAGACTAGAAACGGAGTCCATTACAATGTTTTGAGTTTAACCCTAAGTGAGGAGCTCAGGTCAGTAATGTCATCGACTAGCTCCCCAGTTTCCTTCTTGCTATCTTCCATGGTGATCTCTTGCGCAACCTCACATCTGACATCTAGTAAGTATTTATTTATATATACTCTAAATTCAACATTTGGTAGATTTTTTAGTAATTAATATTTTTTCCAGGTTGTTATTATATTAGCATATGCTCTTGAGTTTGGGTTGAAGTGATGTTTTTGTTTTTATTGTTGTGTTTCGTGTTTTGTTGATTATCAGAGTAACATTACATAGGGTAATTTATTTTCAGTCAACTACCAAATGTTGATTTTGGTATTAAAATTTTATGGTATATATCTACAACTATTTAACATTGATTCTATAATATTTATGGATTGTATGGTTTTATAAGTTAGGATTATTCATTGAAATGAAACTATTGAAAGTGAAAAAATATTATATTTATAATTATTTTTATTCCATTCTAATTTATTGTTAAAGTTTATAACTTAAT
The DNA here is from genome assembly GCA_036936605.1 of Limnanthes douglasii subsp. nivea. Lineage (NCBI taxonomy): Eukaryota > Viridiplantae > Streptophyta > Magnoliopsida > Brassicales > Limnanthaceae > Limnanthes > Limnanthes douglasii. Next base: position 326,292,494 of record JAUPFV010000003.1, read on the forward strand.
AACATACGCCTAATAAAAAATTCATATAGAATTTTAGTTTGATATTGAGTGTAATATTTTATTTTTATAACTATTTTTTAAAACCAACAAGATTTTTATAATTTCATGGATGTAGATAATTTTTGGTTCAACCATTCCAATACGGAGTTTTTTAGTCATTGTTTATAACAAGTAGAAATCGAATAGACATATACCATACATGAGGAAGGAATATAAAATCTGTAATGAAATTTTAGGATGTCAAACATGATAAACCAACCACAATCAAGTTGTGAGATCCGTAGTTATAAGAATAGAGTGAGTGGATTAAAGTCATCTAAGAGAAGGTTGAAAAATATATTGTTCGTAGAGAGAATTGTTATAATGAAACCAAAGTCCTATACGGTTAAAGATGCAAATTGTCATGAATATATAAGTATGAATACATCTCCACCTGTATGATGTATTTTAGAAGTGGACTAAAAGTAATTTGGTGCATCTCATTGGTCTAAAAGCCAATGACATACTAGTAGGAAGATTTAATTTGTATATATATATATATATATATATATATATATATATATATATATATATCAATTGGTAGCAGAGATTCAAACCCATATGTAGTAATGTCGAGGATAAAATTTGGATTGATATGACATATAATATCCTTAAGTGTAAAATATGATATATCAATTATGTTCTAGACGAATACATATATAGTTAAGCTCTAAAGCTCAAACATATTAACTTATATATAAAATGACCAATTATTAGGTTGGTAAAGTATTGCATATTTTTTAATTTGTTGAATCATTTTTTCTTATTTGTTTTGGAATACTTTGATTCTTTGCAGAATATGGTTGGGTAACCCGCTTAATCCTTCGCGAAGGATGAAGTAAGGACTGATAAGGTCAACCGAAGTATTTATATTACTTTGAGACCTTCAGGTATCCCAAATTACTGTTATTTTACATTCATCTGAACTTCTTTTGAAGGTAGTCAGCTAACCTCCTCGATTTTGGTGAAGGATGAGGAAAAACTGTTGGAATGCAGTATCTCTCATTTACTCCAAGCATCTAAAGAGAATGATATTTTGCTTTCAGCCAACTCTTTTTTAAAATGATCAGGTATCTCTCATTTACTCATTTATGAAGATTAAAGTAATGGGTAAACATTATCTTTAATAATTTTTATGATTATTTGAGGTGAGCAAAGTTTATACCTCTTTCTTTTAGTATTGATCGAACTTTTGTAAATGGAATTAGGTTTACGATAAATACTTCTACTTTAAGAAGTTTCGTATTTCTTTCGTGGCTTTTAGTATAAAACTTTTGGAATTGGAGGGTTTATTGTTATTGAATTAACAAGTGGGCAAGATGTTGGAAACAACTGATGCGTGTGAAAAAAGTCTTTTGTTTTAAGCATACATGTGTGTTCTTTACACAACCCTTGATGATTGATCATGGCCCTCAAAACTCCTTTAATCTCAGTCACTTATCATATAAGAAAATTAAAGCCACACATATCTTTAGAAATCAAGGTTTGAGATAATTTTATCTCTGGGTATATATACCATTCTTTATTGTTCATTTCCCTATTTTCTTCTTTCTCTTTCAGATTTAACTTTTTTTCTCTTCTTGAATCTTTTATCTTTTTTATTGTTGTTAAAATTAAATTTAACCTTCTATTAATTCATATAAAATGGAAAGATGAATCAAGGAAATAACCGTTTTGACAGTCAAAATAAAAGTGATAGTGCTTCGTTTGACGCTCTATTTTCTAGTCATTCTGAGAAGGAAAAAATCAGTCAAATTACGCTCTTGATTCACCAAACCTGTTATGTCATAAAAATATTAAGCATAATGTGAAGTATATTAAGATTCATGTCCCATTACAAGTTGTCTCCTTTGTTCTTTCAACACTTGATAATATGTGGATGTCTTCAATAGGAGGTAGCAACCAAAGTTGATTCTTAAAATAAGAAATGGTAAACCTGAATTTGGGGATACTTATTTAAATGATGTTCGTATAATATAATATTGAGTATTATCAATATTACTATATTGATAACAGCGAACATGTGAAAAAGCTTGAAAATTCGGCAATTTTCAAAGATGTAGCCATTCACTTCATTGTTGCTGGGACAACTTCATTTCACACTCGTAAAAACAAAATTGTATTCTTTACATATTCCTTTGATATGGGCATTTGATTTCCATTTAGTCCAAACTTATTAAAATCATTTGAGATAACTAGGTTTTTCCCAACCAAATCATACCCAATTTTATAAGGTAACTACTTTTAGTCATTATCTTATCACAAAAGATTTATAAGAACTTTTACGTGAATGATTTTATTACCGCGGTAAAAGTATCTAGACCAAAGATGAATCCTTTATTTTACTTTTTAATAGATATATATACTATAATTCTTAATGATCTCTCAATATTTAATAAGATATTGAAACATAATTTCCTTATATAGTATTTACTATTTTGATTTTTTTATATCTAAATAAGACTGTAATCCATATATAGATGGACATTCTTTAGGAAGAACAGTATGGAGAGACAATATCTACGGAGGAAGATTGTGGATAAATATTCTCTAAAAAAAGGTTAAATATTAGGTCTAAAGATACAAGTTCAAAGAATTATTTTATTATTTATTATAATGCCAATAAGGCTGAGACCTAAGCTCATGCTGCATTTAGTAAGAAGATAGATCCACTTCCAAGTGTTTCTATTGATGAAGTCAAGGCTGTAGTAGATTGCATGCCTTTTATTAAACATCGAAACACTTCGATAGCCAAAGGTAGTGTTTTCAAAATTATTAATGTTACTACTAAACACATTTTTTTTATTTTACCTTCGGGTCATATAAATGTGTAGCATGATACTTTTGAAATTGTATCTTATTTGGATCCATATTATTTATCTGTTTTAAAGTCAATTATCGAGATAAATGTCTCAAAGTATCCAATTCTTGGATATACTTTTTTAGGCGTCATGCTACTAAATTAATTTCTTTATGTGACGGTATGACTCGAAAAGAGCTATTAGTTTTGGGGATCGTTACTTTACGCCCCATAAAATAATTTGTTATATCCGAAAGTAATGTTTGGAAAAAAAACTTTATGATCTTGTACGAAAGGGAAAATAACCTCCTTTTGAAGTTCGTCTTCAACCCAATTTTCTTTTGCTATGAGAGAGGAGGAATATAGTGAGGGTAATAAGATGGTAAAAAACTAACTCTAAAATGGTCGTTCTTGTTGATAATGAAAATGTTGCTAGACCACTTGAGAATATTAAAAGTGTGGCAAATGAATCTTTAGACTTGTTAACTAATGCAGTTGGCCATTCGGTGTTAAAAGATACATTTTCCGAATAGTCAGTTGAGGTTTTTGTTTTACAAATATTTGCATTTACAAATATAATTGATAATAAAGCCATGAAAATAGATCTTTGTGATGGGTTCCTAACATGAATACTTCTCTGATCGAGACGTTTCCTTCCATAACATCATTTTCTCTTCGTTTAAAATGAATTTCTAAAGAAATAGTAACTCAGATTGTAACTTTAACCAACTAAAGTAAACTTCCAACCCATCTTTCATTATTAAACTTAGCTAAAAAATATTGAGTTATGATTTGAGGTAATATAAACTTTCATTCTTTCTTTTCTTTTCAAATATTTTATTTTATGTACAAAATCTAATTATTTTTTGGATATTTGTTACATGATATTTATAAAGTATTCTTAATGTCGTGAACTGTTCAACAGTCTAATGTCCATTACACAAGTTATATTTCTGATGTCAGTGGACTTTTTGAACGTGATGTTGAATCTTCTTAAGAAAGTTCAGAGATAAAAGCTGATATTCAATCCAAAATTGATAGTGAGATACAACTGTAGGATAATCTTTAAAATCTGCTAGAGAACGAGACTTTTGAGATATGAATTACAGATAAAGATTGAAGTCGAGACTCTTGAAAGTGTTGCTAAACCTTATCTTTAAAGGTGAATGTATTGTTGAAATACTCTTGAAGGTTTTGCTGTTATTATGTTTTTGAGAGAAATTAATTGAAGGATTTAGAATGGAATGACCGGTATCTTGACCCTTATCTTTTGTCAGGATATAGGAAAGAAGGTGCTAATATTTTTTACTTGCTTGAGGGATATTAAAAAAATGAATATAATAAATAATTAGAAGTTATGTATTTACATGTTCTCGGAGATAATATCGTTAAAAAGTGATAATGGAACTAATAATATTCAAACTTGTGATATTAGGACTGATAATGTTCAAGCTACTACTGATGATAATGTTGAAGTTGTCTACGCAAAAGTGGTTAATATTTCAAAATTGGTCTTATTCTAACTGAATATGTAATCTGTTTCGTAATAATATTTAGCTTTAGGCCTCTTTTCATTGTTTTATTTTAGTAATATAATGCGCGAAGGTATTTTTCTACCAAGACTATTATATTTCGAAGTACTCTTATAATTTTGTTCAACGAGTCTTTTGTATTTTTTTTAAATATTTTGTTAATATGTTTTATGTTTTTTATACTAATTGATCAATCTTCATAGGCTCAAACTTTATTTGGTATAGTCGTTTTCTTTGGTTATTTTTCAAACTTTTCCAAATACACTTAGGGGGCATGACTTTTGTTAGGGTTTATCTTTTTTCATTGGAGTAAACTTGCCTATTGTCTTAGAACTACTTTTTTAATCTTCCGACATTTATTTTGGAAGACTTTATAAAATCTTGGGTATTCCTGTTGTAATCACATTTTTATTGGTCTATTAGCATTTTTCGCTTGGAAGTGTGTACTTTTTTTTCAAAATAAAAATGAAACTTGATATTTTCGAAATAATTTGTTTTTATTAATATAAATTTATCTTTAAAACCTTCTCGCACCACCGAGATATGAAAGTGTACATCGTTATAGTTCCATAAATATGTTCTACACATAGTAATAAGACATGAATTGAAGTCTTAAAGACTATGATAAACTTTCAGATGCTCTATGTTCCGGGAGTGCCGAAATTGGTTTCCTTTTTCATCCAATAACTTATAAGTTCATGGTTTTACTTTAACTTCGACCCTGAAATGGCCTTCCAACGTTTATTCCTTCCATTATATTTACCACGATAAATGGTGTTTCCTTTATTGTGGATTTAGGCATAGTTTCGAATTACCATACGAATGTTTGTAAAAACTTTAGTTATGTTCCCGTAACTCTTTCCAAAATTTCTTGATACCATCTATTATTGTCATGATGGTTACTTTTATTTCACCATCAACTTGTGGATGCATAATGAAAGAAAATAATTGTAAATATATTATCTATTATAATTACCTTTGAGTGCATAACATTTTGAGTTTTTCATTCTTGAATTTGGTTACATTATCTATTATAATGACCTTTGGAATTTTGAACATGTAAATATATTTAACTTTAGGAAAATGATAACTTTATTTTCGTTGATGTTTACTAAAAGTTGTACTTCCTCATTTTTAGAAGTAATTTATGATAAACATTAGAAACTTTCTCCCTCGTTGAGCTTTTGGTAATGAATTTATAATATTCATACCTTATCTATATAATGGGATTGCTTTTTTTAACACTTTTGGGACTTGTATGCAGTTGGAAAAGTTAGTAGTGTCCTGTTGCTTTTACTTTTTTCGTTACATACTCCATTATGGTTGGCCAATAACCGTTATGGAGAAGAATTTATCGTTGTAGTGGCTTATAGCCGTAGTGAGTACGTATTCCTTAGTTAACCATCTTTTTTACAATGTGCCCGAAGTCTAACCAAATCTTCTTACTTGTTCACTCCTAATAACTCAGTAACGTGGCCAGTAAGTCAGCACGCATAAGAACTCAGTAACGTGGCCAGTAAGTCAGCACGCATTGAGTGGAGCCTTTAACGAGATACTTAGGTATTAGAGTCCTTCAGTCTTACTCTTCGTATGACTCTTACAATATATGAAATTTATTGAAGGATTACTCTTAAAGACAAAGATGTTTGGCCCCAAAGCCTTTGCTTTTAGTAGTTTTGCAATTGCGGATCCGCAGTCGTGTTCATTATTAAAAGTTGGACAATCAAACTTGCCGAAACAACTTAGATATCTTCTGTTGGAAATATGAGCTAGAGTTCTACTCCTAATCCTTGATTGTTTCTTCGTACCTCACTTCTGACTTTCCCTGTATTTCAAACTACTATTTTGTAAGTATTGTTCTATCTAATTAAAATTTTGTCAAGAAATATGCCAAGGAATAGGATTCGAATTTTGTTTGTGGCTCAAAGTGAATATCGAAATCGTATGATTATACCAACCAATTGGTGAGTCTTCATGATACATATGGCTTTTGTATTACATTTATTAAAGGGAAAAGAATAAACGATGGATGATTCTGTGCGGAAAAAAGTTATACCCATAATTATTTTGAAAACCTGCACGAAAGACAAAAATGTATTAGAAGTAAAAGAAAACGTGTAGGTCTTCCTCAAACTCACAGAAGGCAACTATACAACTAGTGAACCAATATCAACAATAGCTTTATTCCCGTGGTCTTGTTTCCCATAATAAATACACTAACCTGGAAAGACTCTAAACTATTTCCATTTACTATCAAAAAGACATTATTATATTTACAGATAAACATCTAAAATAGAGAAAAAGATAGCATTGGTTTTGTGTTGTTAGATAGTACTTCTGAACATAAGAATCATAGCAATAGGAGTTTTGTCTTCTTCAAGAACAGGTTTAGTAGAATTTAGAAGAAAAGAGAAGATCAGAATATGTATTTCTATTTCCTTGGATTTTTGTGAATCCCACTGCTGCTATTTATACACAGTTAGAGCAGCAGTAGGAATCTTTCTTGTTACAACAGAATTCTGGATAAGGATAGTACAATTTGTTCATTTACACATGTGACAAATATTTGTGTAAGGCTGGATTTAATGCCAATTTGATTCACAACTTATTGATGTATGATAGGCTGATTTTAGGGCTTGAACTGGTCTTGTTGGTTGGGCTGCGTCGATCCAAGCTCAACACACAAAAGCATGAGAAACGACTCTGGGGACAGTCGTTTCTCTAGACCAGCCTCTTCCCTTTCACCTGCTCCTCTGTCTGTCTCCGATTTCCATCATCGTCTCCGGTGTTAGTACAAGGAGCCTTGGTAGCAGTAGGCTTAACATCCCCCCGGAAACGAAGGGGTGAATGGGTGAGACCGAGTTTGTCTCGAAGAAAGGCGAATCGGGAGGGAGTTAATGGCTTCGTAAGGCAGTCGGAAAGTTGATCGTGAGAGTGTACATAGCGGATTTGTAAAGCTCCCTGAAGAACCTGGTCACGAACGAAGTGAACATCAAGTTTGATGTGCTTCGTTCGTGCATGAAACACCGGGTTTGAAGCAAGGGAGCTCGCACCCAGATTGTCACACCATATGACATATGGTGGTGTGACTAGAAGCTTGATTTCTGTCAAAATGGAGCGAAGCCAGATCAATTCGGAAGACAAAACAGCAAGAGCACAGTATTCTGACTCAGTAGAGGATCGTGCAACAACGTGCTGTTTCTTTGAAGACCAAGAAATCAGAGACACTCCAAAGTAAATACAGTACGCCCCAACACTTCATCTGTCGTCCACCGAGGAGGCCCAATCTGCATCAGAAAAACCATGAAGGTACAGATGAGTGGAGGGTTTGATGTGAAGACCAGTCCACCGTGAAACAAATAAGTATCTTGGAACTCGCTTCAAACACTGCCAATATATAGTAGTAGGTTGTTGCTGATACTGACTGAGTTTATTTGCAGCGAAGGCGATGTCTGGTCGAGTGTGAGTGAGATACTGAAGAGCACCCAACAGGCTTCGAAACGGTGTTGGATCAGAGAGTGGTGTTCCAGAGGAGCTAGAGAGAAGAACTCCAGCTTCCATAGGCGTCAGACATGGCTTTGACAAGGAAAGACCCTGGCTTGCAAGTAAGTTGGTTATATATTGTTGTTGTGTCAAGTAGATGCCAGTCTGGTCACGATGAGCTTCTATTCCCAGGAATAGATGGAGTGACCCCATGTCCTTTAAGGAGAAACACGCATTGATTCTGTGAATGAACTGAGTCAGACATGTAGACTGAGACCCTGTCACTATAATGCCATCCACATAAACCAGTATTAGAATGACAGTTAAGTTAGAGACAAAGTAAAACAAAGAGCAATCTGCTCTTGAGTTTTTGAACCCCCAGCTGAGTAGAGTGTCTTTTAGTCTAGAGTACCAGGCTCTTGGAGCCTGTTTGAGCCCATACAGAGCTTTGTGAAATTTTCACACGTGTGTAGGATTCACAGAGTCTCTAAATCCCTCTACTTGAGCCATATAGACATCCTCACTTAGAAAACCATTCAGAAAAGCGTTGTTGATGTCCAACTGACGTACCTCCCAACCTTTAGACACTGCTATAGCCAAGACCAACCTTACAGTAGATGGTTTGATGACTGGACTAAATGTTTCCGAAAAATCAACTCTAGGAGTTTGATAAAACCCTTTAGCTACTAACCTTGCCTTGTGTCTTTGGATGGAGCCATCTCTGTTGTACTTGACCTTAAAGACCCATTTGCAGCCCACTACATTAAGTTTAGGTGTCCAAGGGACTAGGGTCCAGGTCTTGTTATTCATGAGGGCCTGGAATTCAGAGTTCATAGCAGCAAGCCATTGGGGATTGATAGAAGCTTCTGAGTATTTTGTAGGTTCAAGAGTGAGATGAGTAGCTGTGGTCAGAGAGCCAATATAGGGTGTGTGAGGTTTAAGGGTACCATCTTGAAATCTTGTTAGTATAGTGTGAGTTTTGAGAGATGGAGGTTGGTGTTGTGTGGAAACAGGAGGGTCAATAGGTAGTTGTATGGATAGTGTAGGATTCATATGTAGTAAGGTAGTTGTAGTGTTAGGCTGTGCTGAGTTAGGATTGAGGGATAGTGTAGTATCACTGTGAGGTGAATGAGCAGTTTTGGTGTGAGAGAGTGGGCTAGTAGAGACAGTAGGGTGAGTGTCATGAGTTTGAGTAGTGTGAGGAGTGATCTTACCTTGAGTTGAGCTAGGAGTTGAGGGGATCATCTGATCAGGAGAGCCATGAGATTGAGTTGCAGTAGAGGATAGGCCACCAGGAGTCACAAGGGAAGTAGGAAGATTAGGAAGCCAAGTAGTAGTTGACACAGACTCAGACTCAGAATGTTTTCCATAGAATAAATTTAGGAAAAAAAGGGAATTCCCATTCATTGAATATGACATTTCTAGACACATACACCCTATTTTTAGGATCCAAACAGATGTAACCTTTATGATAGAGACTGTACCCTAGGAAAACACACTTACTAGTGTGAAACTGAAACTTCTGTGATTGATAGGGCCTTAGACAGGGGTAAAAGGCACAACCAAATGTTTTTAGAACAAGGTAATTTGGCAGTTTGTGATAGAGGAGTTCATAGGGTGATTTGTGAGACAGAGTTGGTGTTGGTAGTCTATTAATGAGAAAGATAGCTGTTTGAAAAACATGAACCCAAAACTTGTAGGGTAACCCAGACTGAGCTAGAAGAGTGAGACCTGTTTCAACAAGATGCCTATGCTTTCTCTCAGCCCTGCCATTTTGGGCTGAGGTATGTGGGCAAGACCTCCTAAGAATGAACCCATTTTCTTGAGCAAAAGAGTGAAAGGGTCTGTATTCACCACCCCAATCACTCTGGACAACTTTAATTTGTCTGTCAAACTGTTTTTCAACAAGTATTTTGAATGTTTTGAATGTGTTGAAGACTTGACTTTTCTATTTTAGTGGATAGAACCAGGAATACCTTGTATGATCATCAATGAAAACCACATAGAACCTGTGTCCCTCTGTAGAGACAACAGGAGAGGGGCCCCATACATCAGTGTGTATGAGGTCCAGAACATTAGAAGCATGGGACTTAGACACAATATAAGGCAAACTGTGAGACTTGCCTAATTGGCAAGCCTCACAAAAACTTAATTCATTCTTTCCAGTGGTAGTGAGATTACAAAGCTTGAGAACAGAATTCAAAACATCTAGAGATGGATGGTCAAGCTTCCTATGCCATCCATCTTTTAGGGAATTAGAAACATTGACATGAACATTGGACTGAAAGACTGTAGGTGAACTAGAAGAGGCCGGACTTTCTTGTGATTTAGGGTAGCTGTCCAGTCTGTAAAGCCCATTCTCAGACATGCCTCTGAGAAGAATAGTCCATGTGTCTTTGTCCTTCACAAAGCAAAAACCACTATGAAACTCAACAAAAACTCTGTTATGGTTAGTTAATTGGGAAACATATAACAAATTTTTGTTAATTGAGGGAACATGTAAAACATCAGACAAATAGATAGGTGATTTAGTGTTGGAATAAAGTTTAGAGTGACCAATGTTTTTGATAGGGAGTTTTCGACCACTGCCAACCATAACACTCTTAGTACCTGTATACTCAGACTTCTGGGTTAGGAGACCTGAGTTTCCTGTGACATGGTGGCTTCCCCCACTGTCAGCAAACCAGGCATTGTCAACTACAGTATCCTGAGTAGTAATATAAGCTGTCTGATCACCATCACTTTTGTTTTGCTCTGCAAGTGTAGTTCCCATCACAGAGGGATCATCTTTGTAGTAGCATACTGGAGCTGAATGTCCAAATCTACCACAGATTTGACAGGTAGGTTTGTTCTGAAATGATCTACCTCCTCTCCCTCTGTAAAATTGCCCTCTGCCTTTGTTATTGTTAGAGTAGTAAGACCTGCCTCTATATCCTCTATTCTGTCCTCTAGAGCCACCATAAAACCATCTAGTGCTGTTGTTGTGTTGTTGTTGTTTTGCATCTGTCTTTTGAGTAAAATTCACAGAGGCTAGGCTAACATTAGACATGTTATTTTGAATACTCAGCAATTGTTCAAGTCTGCTATCAAATGTGAGCAGACTTGTTTGTAGATCCAGCCAACTGAGATCTTCCTCATCAGTTAGACTCACCACAATAGGAGTATACTCAGAGTCCAAACCAGCTAGAACTTGAGTAATTAGGTCATCCATAGATACACCACACCCAGCAAGCATTAGATTATCAGCTATAGACTTCATTTTGTTAAGATAGTCATGCATTGGAGTGTTACCTTTTCTAGTTCTTTGAAACTCATATTTGAAATAGGTGATCCTGGCCCTAGTTTGTGAGCCAGATAGCCTGCTAGCAGCTTCCCAGAGATCCTTTGAGGTCTCCTCTTCCATGAGCTGGGCTGCTACATCAGAACTCATTGTTGAGTACAGCCAGCCAAGAAGTAGTTGGTCTTTAGCAACCCACTCTTCATACTCAGGGTTTTCACTCACATTCCTTTCAGGATTTGTGATAAACTTCCCTGGACAGGGCTTGTCCCCTGTAATGTATCCACCAAGTTTTTTCCCCTTTATCATAGGTGGAACCATAGTTTTCCACAACAAATAGTTGTTTCTGTCCAGTCTAACGATGTGATTGTTGTTGTTATTCATGTTTTGCAGGTTGGAGTTTTTGGTGCTGCTAGTGAAGTTGTTTGGAAGGACAGAGCCTAGAGAGTCACAGCTGAGTGATGGAGAAACAGGATCTGCCATTGATGGCTTAGTGAGCTCTGATACCAAGTAGAATTTACAAGAAAAGAGAAGATCATAATATGTATTTCTATTTTCTTGGATTTTTGTGAATCCCACTGCTGCTATTTATACACAGTTAGAGCAGCAGTGGTAATCTTTCTTGTTACAACAGAATTCTGGATAAGGATAGTACAATTTGTTCATTTACAGATGTGACAAATATTTGTGTAAGGCTGGATTTAATGCCAATTTGATTCACAACTTATTCATGTGTGATAGGGTGACTTTGGGGCCTGAACTGGTCTTGTTGGTTGGGCTGCGTCGATCCAAGCCCAACACACCAGCCTCTTCCCTTTCACCTGCTCCTCTATCTGTCTCCGATTTCCATCATCGTCGCCGGTGTTAGTACTATGAGCCTTAGTAGCAGTAGGCTTAACAGGTTTTGATCCCACTAAACCTCAATTCTTCCAACCTTGTCTCCCTGGTTTCACCCACCAACTTGTAAGTCTTTACAATGCCTTTAAGACCTCCTATATTTGAGTAGTGCCTTAAAATCTTAACTTTGTAATCATTACTGCTTGCTTCTTGAATGGAGTTCTACAGCTATGTTCGACTTCTAACTATATTCTCTATTTTGTTGCATGTGTGATTGTTCCTTTTCAGAAGATTCCTGTTGTGTTCTTTAATAGCTACTTATTTGGAGACAAGTCTCAAGACGTTAAGCTTCGAACTAGTCTTTCCCACAACATTTGGAAGGTCAAAATCAACGGTCGCAAATTAAAGAAGCGATGGAAAGAGTTTGCCGTTGCTCATGGCATTCAACTTGGTGATGTTGTTGTGTTTAGAGATATGGTGGTTAGTTTGCATGTTAAATTTTTTTAGGGCAAATCTAACAAATTACTATCGTAAAAGAGATATGGTGGTTAGTTTGCATGTTAAATTTTGGTTTTAGAATCTAATATTACAATCTTTTATATATATATAAATTGAAACATTGGTGTTTATTATTTAAATTATGGCATCATGTACCCAAAGGATTTGCTAAGTTTAACGGTCTAGCTAGGCGACGTTGCATTTTAATTATAAAGGACGGTCGAAAAAGATGTTGGCCGTTGGATTTGACATACAAAGAATCATCAGGTCAAGTTCATATCGGAAATGGTCTGCAAAAGCTATTGACTGCAAATGATATAAAGAAATCCGATTCTTTTGGGTTTGAAACTATTCATGCAGGACTTAATTTCAAGTAAGCTTTATCTTTATTTTCGGTTAAATATGTACATATTTATATTTGTGATATTATATAATATTTCTCTTATTTTCAAAACTTAAAGTGGTTTCAAGTAGGGCTTCAAGACATGAATGCTCAAGCTTTGTAGTAAAAGTTACCGCTTATCATCTAAAAAAGGTAAAATTTACAGCTTAATTTTCATGCTCTATTAACTTTTTTTATTTGAATGATCAAGTCTGAACAACAAATAACTTTTATAGTTAATTATTTACTAATTTATATACACAAAATTTTAAAAACTTGATGTTGTTTGTGTACCGCAGCGCTTGCGTGTTAAATTTGTGAAAGAAAATAGATTAGAAAAAGGTATCAGTGAGATAAAATTCATGGACGACCATGGCAAAATTTGGTGTGCAAAATTAAATAAAGGAGACAACCACAGAATTTCAAGCGTGAACGTTATATGATTGGACGCGGTTGGGTCAATTTTGCATTCATAATAGAGTGAAGGAAGGTGATTCGCTCAAAATTGGGGTAATTCAGCTTGAGAACAACAAATCCTTACTCAAAATCTCTAGTAAGTGTCTAGTTATATATATAATATGTTGTTATTACATATTCTAAATTCAACATTTAGCTGGTTTTTTTAGTGATTAAAATGAAATCAATTGTTTTCATTTCAGGTTGTTTTTTAAACAGATAAGCATGATGATGGGGTGTTGAGTTGTGGTTTAATGTCTTTCATAGTTTTGTTTCACGTTATGTTGTAAAACTGAATTATTTTAAATAGACTAATGTCTTTTCAATGAACAACAATATGTAGATTTTTTGGTATCAGTAGAATTTTATGGTATTGAATGTTTATTATTATTACTTTTATAATATTTATAGATTTTAATCCCGATTTAAGATAAATTCATGAGGAAATGAGATTATTTTATGATCGGCTCCAGCATTTAGAAATTGGTTAATCGGTAAAGATACATGTATTTGATGCCCTAGCTAAGAAAAGGACCCAAGTCCTAGTAGACCTGCTAAATAATGATTCAACATTGCTTCTACGTCTTGGAACCAAGCCAATTTTGGAGCCGCTTTGTGATAATGGAACCAACCAACAAAAAACATTAAGGCTGCAAAGACAAATGTACAAATTGCGGTACAATAAAGTTGTAATTCACTAGTTATTCCAGATGCTCGCCAAATCTAAAAACACCAGAGGTTATTTGTATTCCTCGGTAGTTTACATTATTTATTCAACTACCTCTTTTAAGTGATAAATGACTATAGTGTTAACGGACAACGAATAATTTATGTTTATTTAGACAACGTATTGATTATATAGACTATATACTCTAATTTATAGATAAAATATGGGCTAATGGGTATGAATCCAATGTCTCTAATACCATATCTCAAACATAAAATGAAACTCTAATAAGCATTTAGAGTTTTTCACAAAGAAAACTAAATTGTACGGTTGGCTACGACTTCGTGAAATTGTCTGCAACTTGTAAAGTTGATCGAACATATGGAAGCTGGATGGTACCGATGTGAAGATGATGCCAAGTGAAGTGACCATCTAATTCAATGTGATTTGTCATCTCATGGAAAACAGAGTTCTTTGCAATTAACTAAGTGAAATCATTTGATGTATATTTGCCCCTTAAGTCATACATGAAGTATTTTATTACAACAGAATGTTGAGTCCTAACAAGTGCTCGACTTTTTTACTAATTCCAATCAAATTTGACCTTCTTTTCATGAGATAAATCCATGTATATCAAGTATAATCATCAATAAAAGATACATAATAGGATGAACCACCATTTGTACATGCATGAGATGGACCTCGTACATGAGAATGGATAATATAAAAATGACTAATAGAAAAATGACACTTTGATTAAACGGAAGAACTTAAAATTTTACCATTTTACAACCACTAGAGTTTGAAATATTAAAAGTATTTAAATGACCTAAAGCACATGTAGAGGCTAAAATATTCAAACATAACGCACATACATGTATGTATGAAACAAGAATTCCAAAGATAAAACTTAGACGACAAATGGCTCGAACAAAACGATGACAAATCAAAACCAGAGGAAACAATATCAGTCATATATGTTTTTCCATTATCAACACCATAAATATCCACATCAGTTACTTTGAGTTTTTCTACAATTTAGATTTCCTTTATTTTACGACTTGTCACAATCATTCTCTGAGTATGGTGATATGGTTTAGCACAAACATAATAGAAAACAAGGAACAATAACCAGATTTACACAATGGGCTAACCGAAACAAGATTCAAAGAAAGGTGGAAATATTGGATAGCGATATATGAGGGGTAAATAGAACCAATACCTTATACTAACATTGTTGTAGGACTAGTAGACAAAAAATATGGCTGAAATATGAGACAACAAAACAAAGTGTGACATGTGAGGTGACATATGATGAGACGCACCAGTGTCCATAATCCACAATAATGAATCAATACAAGAAGTGGAAGATGAGGACATAATGAATGATATGAGCATGTAGACATGACAAAGTTCTTCTAATTCAATTTGGTATTTGTAGATTGTAGAAAGTTATTTTTTCTATCATATTTGCAATATGATCCACAATATCTGATGGAACAAAATCAAACAATCGAGAGATACCACGTCTAAATCAAAAAATCAAATCAAAATTTGAATTAAATCCAAATCGGAAACATGTCAAGTCGAAGTCAAAAGCCAAATTAAATTGAAATAAAATCCAAATATTAATTCATATGTAAAATCAAGCCTCTTTTACCAATAAAAACACTACACTATTCCAGCAGTTATTTCTCCTAAATCATATCTCAAAATAACAATTCAACCAACCACATTTCATAAATAGATGTTCCGAACACGTTGTCCAAAAACTCAGCAAAAACCAACATTGTTTAACTCTCAATCCGACCGTTTGATTTTAGTTACACACAACATATCCAAAAAACGAAAACTATATCTCTTCTACTTATTTTTTTTCCCGATGATTGTATAGACAATTATTTTTTATCAATTAAGGAAAATAAGAGAAAAACAACGCAAAACAACTCTTAACCTCAAAGAAAAATCTAAATTACTAAGAAAAATTAGATATAAAATTATATCAAACAAATCAAATTGAAACACATTATTAATAGATCTGAAACAAAAGAACTCCACATCACTCTTATCCCCAAAGAGAAATCCAAATTCCTAAGCACAATCAGATATGAAATAAGATCAAAGAAATCAAATTGAAGCAGATACCTGACGTACTCCAACGATCGAACATACTCTGACACTATGTTAAGATAGAAAGAGAGAGAAAAGAGAGAACAAGAAGAAGTCGCTAAGAAGCGGATAGCTTTTATGTTTATTTAGAAAGCGTTCTCATTACATAAAGTATAATTGTTATTTATAAATAAAATATATGGTCTAATATCCTTAGCCTAATATATGTAATAATAAATATTTATCGTAACTTTTAAACACAAGTATAAATTTGACATATACTAATAACATTACGTTTGAGAAATATGTTTAATAAATGAGTTTGATATATTTTTACGATAAATCGTGTGTGCTAATGCGAGTAATATAAAGTTTAATAATAATGGATCATGTATTAGTTTTATAATATTTTTGTGAGGCTATTTTTTTGGTTCATATTCTTTTTAACATCTTGTTTGTTAGTTCAATTTTTAATGATGTGATTGCATTATTGTTGTGATTTTTGCATGTTCCAAACATACAGTAGCAAAAAAATGGTGATGATGAAATATAACATGTGGGTAATAATGGAAGATCTTTAGGTTGTTTTGTTTTAAGTTTTTATATAGAGAGTAAATAGAGGAAAAATGTGCTTGTATTTAATAATCTTGGAAGAAGTTCGACCCTTTTAATGCTGTTGGTTGGGCTATTTATACTCTTTTTAAGATTCATGGGCCATTCGGGTCAAATCTTCTAATCCAGTCAATTGCATGATCCCCCAAGCCCATAATTTGAGGTATTTTGGCATATAGTTAAGTCATGGATTCACTTAGGTTACTACTTAGTCACCAACTCTTGTCTATTCGGTCTGAATTACCCCTCTAGAGAAAATCAAAATTATCATAATGGACATCCAAAGATATTTGATCTTAGCATATAGCCCCCTTAGCTTTTTCCGAAGTATTTCAGGAGAGCTAATACCATAAAAGATTTCCAAACCGTTTCTGAAGTGGGTTATTAAATCTCTTTCTTTTGAAAGGTCACAACTTTAAATGGTTAGTTCCCCTATGACATGTGTCATGTAGTCATTGGAGAAATTGAACGATTTCTTTCTTGGAAACGACATCTATTGATAAGAAAGAAAACAAATAGCTATATTTAATAGCCTTTTCGAATTTATTCCATTAGTTTATCTTCCCTAGTAAAACACTCAAGTGGTCTTCTTTACTCATATAAGAGTAATTTATATTGTATTTATTTCTAGAGTAAGAAACAAATCGATTTTCATAGTTTTGAAGGGATAAAAACTCTAACTTTCACTGAGATTTATCTTTCATTTTTTTTGTTTCTTTTAAAGTTTTGCATGTTCACCGCGATGACTGCACTTATTATAGGAGGTTGGCATAATTTGTTAGAGTTGGAGGCCGAAAAGGCAACCTAGAGTTGTTGCCAAATTACCCGCTTCTCCGATGATTCATTTTCCACAACCAAATAGAAGTTCTTTATCTGGTAAAAAAACCTCTGTTTCTAAACTTAGCCCTTCTGATCAATTTCATACAATCTTTAACCAATCTGCTCCTTCATCAGAGACTCCCTCAAGACAAGTTTTTAGGAATTGTAATCTCCCATCAACTTTCATTTCTATGGGGTCGCATATTGGAGAAAACACTCCTCGTAGGCTCACCAGACTCTCTAAGGTACAAAAAAGCCTTCTACATCGAAGAAAGAAACAGAGAAACCATCAGAGGTTTATATTGATGTCAGCAATCTCTCCCACCAAAAATCAATTGAGGGGGAAAACATTATTATGAGTCTTCAAGCAGCTTCCTCTGCTGAGTTTTCTTATATTGAGGGAGATAACCCTGGTAAATAGGTCGGTGATACAACAGAGTTCGAATATCGGATTATATTGGGGATACATGAAGAGAACTTGGAGAAAAAATAAAGAAAGCCTATTTGGTATAATCCGAACCACTTCTAGATGTCTGGTTGGGCAGGTAAGACCCAGTTTTACTAAGGTTAACGTCAAATACTTGCTGACTTTACAAAAAATATCTTATGTATACACTCACACAGCTAATGTGGGTAAAGTTCAGAGCAAATAAGGAATCTCCAAATAAATTAAAGTTAGGATTGTAATCCCTGAAGAAACTCTGATGGACTGCAAAGTGGGATAATTGATGGTGTAAACCGAAGTACTCAATTATGGTCTCATGTTCCTCTGGACCCATAGATTTTAATATATTTTTTCAGTTTGTGAAACTATGGACGAGCCAACTCAGCCCCAACGCATGGTTTACACTTTTGTCCAGTATTATAGCTTCAAGGCTATCAAAGATTTTGATGTCTATGGAGCAATTTGCCGATGTGGCTAGTTTGTGTCGAAATGGTACCATTCCCTTATATTATTTTAATATGGGAAATAACTAAAAAATAGTCAGTGATTTATTGAAAGCTGATAAATCTTAGAGAACCCAATTTCTCTTCATTAGGGTTCTTGGAAGAATGGAAGAAATATTACCTCTAAGGGTAATACGAGTATGCTTACAAGATACTGAAAGTCTTCATATATGTATCCTTCTTTTAAAATATTTATTTGGTCATGTTTGAATATCGACTCTTACATCATATTTATTTTACAGTGTTTTTCAAAGATATTTTCTCAGCACCTTGAAGATGCGAAAGTTACTTTTACTAGATTACATAAATGGGCAGCTGAAAAATGGTTGAATGGATTCCAAAATTGTTTTACTGCAGGAAATATGGTGAGAACTCACCAATAGAGGACAAATATAATTTGTGAGCTCTCATGGGAATAATTCAGTACCCCTCCCTCATCTACTGATATTCTTATAGGAACCGAAGAAGCGGATGGAAAGATTTTCCTACCAGCCAAAAACAAAGCTCCCGGTCATATTGATAAGATCATAAAACAAAAGAAGAAGAAGAAAAAGATAAAGCATGAGGAAGTTGAAGAGGAGGCACCATCTTCAGTCATTCTACAGTTGGGAAGCATGAGACCTTTGAATGAAATAGATGCAGCTCTCTTGGAATTTATGGAAGCTACTACGGGGTAGATTAAAGATGCCTCAAAATCTCCAACAGTTAAGAAAAAGAAAGGCAAAAAAAGGAGCCCAAAAAGAAAACTTCTACTAGTTCGGATATAATACTCTGATTCGAATCCCTTTCTTCCAATATTCCTAGAGGGGTTCCTCCCCAAGAAGAAGTACATGTGGACCCTTCCTCCCTAATATTTATTGCTACTGACCAACCTTATGTTGAGGGTGATGTAAATTTAAATGACTTTGGAAACTTGTATTTGAGTGAATTCGACAAGGATGATTTTGACAAGGCTTTCTCCCAATCTACCACCATTGCCAATGTTGTGACACATGATGATGAGTCTTTCGAATTATCCAGTGAGCATGCTACTATGGGGTATAATATTTTAGACTATATAAGGCCAATAGTTGACTTGGAGAGGCAGGTTAGTTCTCAAGTCAAGGATATTACTTCCATTTACAATGAAAACCATAATCTATAGAACACCATTGGTTCAGATAAAGAAAAAGTGGAAAATCTAAACAAAGAAATGAAGACTCTTAAGGATGAGTTGCTCTAATCCAAGTACGATCACAATCAGTTGCCACCCAAGTTTGATGGTTTTTAAAAAGAACTATCCATTTTTAAAGAGCAGCAGACTAAGGATAAAGTTAGCTTTGAAAACTTATCATATGACAAAAAAAAATGGAAGATCTTCTGAAGACAAAAGAAGATGAAATCGCAAATCTTATAACAAATATGACAAAGGACATATCTGATGTTGTAAATTTATATGGTGATTGTGTATTCAAATCTATTGATGAGAGAGAAGAAACCGTTAAGTGAGATTTAAAACTTCTATACTAGGAAACCTTTCCCAAATTGTCTCTTGGGGAGTTGTGGAAGTTTGTGCCATATGAAGAAATCGTTTTTCACACTATGGCACAAGGTGATAAACTATGCGTTTCTTCAGATGAATCTGAGTCTGATGAGAAGCTGAGGAAGATTCAGATGATGTTGAACAAGAAAATGAAGAAAAAGAAGAAGGAAACATTGAGAAGAATGCCGAAGAGAACGAGCCCTAAGGATAATCATTTTTACTTTGTTTGCGTTTTGAACTAAAATCCTTATATTGGATGTAGAAGAGAAAAAGCCCTAAGTGTGCAAGGCATGTTGTTATCTTTATATCGGATATTTTGGTGACTCTGTTTGAACTAGTCCTTGTTAAATACGAGGCATTTTATTATGTACATCAGATTTCGTTTATGAGTTAAGACTATTTTATGCTATCTTTTCTCTTATCCCGTTTATGTTTTGCTATATTTTCTGTTATGCCCCATTAATATCCAATCTTACTTAAGTATGATAAAAAAAAGTAATATATTAAATTCGATCAATTCATTCAAAGGTAATCCATTTAGAGGCGATAAATTTTTAATAAGTCTTCAATCCATTCAAAGGTAATCCATTTGAAGGCCATATATATTTGATCATCCAAAGGTAATACATTAAATCTAATCAAGTCATTCGAAGGTATTTTATTTAAAGGCAATAAACCCTTAATCATTCTTTAATTTATCTGAGTCGTTCAAAGGTAATATATTTGAAGGTCATAAATCTTTAATAAGTATTTAATCTATCCAAGCCATTCAAAGGTAATCCATTTGAAGGAGATAAATCTTTAATAAGTCTTTAATCCATCTGAGCCATTCAAAGATAATCCATTTGAAAGAAATAAATATTTAATCCATCCAAGCCATTCAAAGGTAATTCATTTCAACGCTATAAATCTTTAATTCATCCGATCATAACAAGAATACTTTAAAAAAAAGGATAGTATATTGATGGAAATTCGGACACCTCATGAAAACCTCGCTGCGCCACCAGGGTAGGAAAGAGTATGCACCATAATATTTGCATTGAAGTAAAACAAAGTAACTATTTACAAGATTAGTTTATTCTAAATATAACTTGAGGTGCTCAGCATTCCAAAGGTGCTTCAAAAGGTTGCTTTCTTTGTCTAAAACCTTGTACGTTTCATACGTGAATCTTACATATACGATGTATGGTCCTTCTCAGTTGGGAGCCACCTTTCCAAATTTATTATCCTTAGTGTGTAACAATACATTTATTAACACTTTATGTCCAACTTGAAAATATCTTCTTTTTACTTTAGATGCAAACCTGCTCATCATGAAGCCTTGGTAATGTACAGTTCTTAGATTAGATTTCACTTTTCTTTCTTCACTTAAATCCAATTGAGCCCTGGAATTTATCTCATTCTCCTCTTCGGAATAATTTTGAACTCTGAAAGAAGAAAGAGTAGATTTTATAGGTGTAATCGCATCCATCCCATAAACTATAGCGAATGGAGACTCTTAAGTGGTTTCGTAAAGAGTGATTCGGTACTCCCATAGTGACTCTTCTAATAACTTGGCCATTTCCCACCTGCTCCCTCTAAATTCTTTTATAAACCTGTTAAAAATGTTCAATTTTCGACTTCAAGTTGTCCATTGGCTTGAAACAATGTTGAATTCCCCTTGATGTACAAAATACGTCCATATATTTGTTGTAAAATTGAGGACCATTATCAGCAATGATGCACTTGGGGATGCCAAGTCAACAAAATATGTTGGATGTTGGTCTAGACAAAGGTGCAGCTTTTACCCATTTGGAGAAATAATCTATTGCTATAATTATGGTACGACGACCCCAGAAGCCATTGAAAGGGGTCTTACTAGGTCAAGTCTCCGTCTATCAAAGGGTATTTGTTCGTACACATACTTCATGGCGACCGCTGTTACATGGATCACATTTACATACCTTTGGAAAGGATCAGATCTCTTCAAAAAATATTTAGCATCTGTCATAATGGTAGGCCAATAATATCTTGTTCACAAGACCCTTCTAGTAAAAACATTATAGCCCCAACATGTTGAACCTTCACCATCATACAGTTCTGACATAACACTTTGAGATTCATTGGGTCCAAAAAAACGCAACAAAGGCCTGCATAAATTGTTTTTATAAAAAAACCCCTTAAAACTATAAATCCACGAGTTTTCTACTTGGTCTTTTTTACCAAAACCTTGTGTTAAGGTAAAACTCTATTAATGAAAAACTTTTGAATCTCATTTCTCCAGTCTTTAAAGAATACATTTGATACATGTAGACTTTCTTCCACCTCACCCTTTATTTATGTGGTTGGGGATATGGAAGGAAACTCTTGCACAAGGATCCAAGGATATGCTTCAGAGTAAGTTATAGTTGCTAAACAATCAACCATAGAATTTTCCAACCTTGACACATGTTCATATTCGACACGTTCAAACCCAATTGAAATCTCTTTTAACATCTCTAGATACTTTATCAAGTGATCTTTCCTAGTTTCTGATTGCCCCAGAGCTTGATGGATGAGTAATTGGGAATTATTTATCCATCAGACTCTCTTAGCACCGTATACCTGAGCTAGCGTTAGTCCAGTTTTATTGGTGCTTGATATTATCACTCATTGTTGGATGCACTGAAGCCAAAACATATAGTTTGATACAGGGAATCACCATAGCGAGAGATTAGACAAATTCTAGATCCATATCCATTGTACTAGATCCACCATCAGTTCTGGTCACCCATTCCTTCTTAAACTTACTGACTTAAGCTTATTCATGAGGACTCTTGGAGTGAAATTTCACTAAAAAGTCAGCTACAACTTGAGATTTGATTGCATGAATGGTAGAAGGGTCAATATCATAATCTTGAAGCTCAACTGACTACTTAGGCACACTTCCTCATATGTCAGCCTTTTGTAGCACAATTTTTAATGGAAATAATGTTCGGATTATGATAAAATATGCTTGGAAGTAGGCCTCATTTTTGTAGCTGCTATCACCAATGCTAAGGCTAATTATTCCCACTTTAAGTATCTTTTTTCAGCCTCCAACAAACTCTTGCTTATATAATGGACATGGAAATGGTAATTGTCAACATCTCACACTAATACATCACTTACAACATACTCTGATACTGCTAGATACATATTAAGTCTTTCCCCATCAACAGGTTTGAATAAAGTTTTGGAGGATAAGTTTTTCTTGATTTCAAGGAAAGTTTTATTACAGTTAGGGGACCAATTAAA
This sequence comes from Limnanthes douglasii subsp. nivea, assembly GCA_036936605.1. Taxonomy (NCBI): domain Eukaryota; kingdom Viridiplantae; phylum Streptophyta; class Magnoliopsida; order Brassicales; family Limnanthaceae; genus Limnanthes; species Limnanthes douglasii. Next base: position 326,315,730 of record JAUPFV010000003.1, read on the forward strand.
GTCTTTATCATTTCTTAAGGCTTGCAAAAAATAAGCACATTTGTCTGACGATCTTGAAATAAATCGGTTCAATGCTGCTGATCTTCCAGTTAATATTTGAACTTCTTTAGTATTCTGAGGTAGATTGATGGCCAACAAAGCATTTAACTGACCTGGGTGAGCCTGAATCATTTTCTCACTTATAATATAACCCAAATATTTACCAGACCGGACCCCAAAAGGTAAATTTCTCTTGATTTAATTTCAAATAATGGCCTCCAAGTTTGAAAATGTTTATTGGAGGTCGGATATGTAATTTTCCTCCTTAAGTCTTTTAACCATATCCATGATGTAAACTTCTACATTTTCTCCGATCTGATTGGCAAATCTTTATTCACTAGTCTTTGATAAGTGGCTCCAACATTCTTTAACCAAAAAGGCATTACCTTATAACAATGGAGCCCCTATCAGTAATAAAAGTAGTATGATGTTGATCATTTAGATCCATCTATATCTGATTATACCCAGAAAAGGAGTCCATAAATGACAATAATTTGTTCCATGAAGTAGAATCTACTAGTTGATTTATGTGGGATATTGGAAGCGGGTCTTTGGGACAACCAGCGTAGTAGGACGCCTGAAAATCAACTATTACAAACAAAACCCCACCATCTTCTTGAATGGCCTTTTTCCCAATAATACCTCTCTTTCAAACTCTCTAATCCCATCGGTCGAGCTACTAGTGAATCTTACTATGGTCCTATTCGAGCGCTATATGATCGAAGGCTTCTTCATTTGTTTATAAGTTAATAAGAAAAAAATATGCGCTGAACTTCCCGTAACAATCAAGATTCGATGGATATCATTACCTTTAATAGACTCCCCTATTACAACAATATCTTTATGTAGGCTGGTCATATTTCTCAAGTCGTCCTCATCAAAGACAATGAATACAGCCAGAGTCTGATAGAGATGTGTAGACATTTTTCCCTCTAACTTAGTAGTTAGACTTTGACATGTCTTTTTCTTGAACAACTTGAAGCCGCAGTCACAAAATCTCCCCTAAAAATGGTTAAAGATTCAAAAAGATGCATAGATCGGATACCATCATTGTTCTTTCTACTATCATCCCAACTTGAATCCAATATAGATCAGGATTCAAGTACCCCAAATCCACATCAAACGTTTCTACAATTATCATAGCGTCTTTTTGTCTAGACATCCCCATATTATGTCCTGAAACATTCGGTGAAGTTTATTGTGATGTACTTGCAATTAGCTGGCATGTTTCCTCATTGCCTTTTTAAAAAAACTAACAATTTACATATTTCAATCAAGGTAAGTTTCTCTGGTTTTAGGGCGATGCAATCTTGGTTATCATGACCCGCATCATTGTGATATTTACAAAAATGAATATTTTGATTTTCTCTAGGAGAATGAATTGGCGTTGGCCTTCGAAAATGTACAACATTCTTGTTAAAGGGAATAACGGCAGAAGAGTTTTCTTTGGGAGGCCAAGTACCGTAAGAAGTAGTAACCGATGGCTCGGGTTCAGGATTTATATAGATACCAGCTGTTTTTTTCTCCTCGAACTTTTGACTAATACACAGCCAATCTGGAATTCAACTGACTTTTGGGGTCATAAACAACACTTTCTCGCTCTAGAAATATTTTGGCAGAGATATATCTCTCTAGAAAATGTGACTAGATAATAGAGAGGGAAAGAGATTTTATGGAGTGGAGTTGGGATCTAAAAGGTGTTGAGGCCCAAGGACGCATGACTTGTTTGCCTAGGGGCAGAATGGGTGAAGTAGGTGTGAAAATAGCACGGGAAGTGGAAAATTTTGGCTCAAATAAAGTTGTCAGAAAAAGAAACACGCCAAGTAATTTCAATCGATTTGTGATGTGACATAAAAGTTTTCATTGGTGGTGTCAGGGATTGTTGTGATGTCATCAATAAGAAAAAAGTAGGAAAACGTTTGTATGGGTTAACAGATTCTTATAAAATTCGAAGAGATTTGCAAATATGAAGAATAAAGTTGGCAGCCCTTCGAATTCCGAGGGCAAAAAAATCCTTTCCCGAGAAATTATGTAGAAAGAGTAGTTTGAGGAAGATACTTTCAAAAGTTAACAATCCTTGTCAAAATACATCTACATAAGGACTAGAGGGCTACAAACAATATATAGATATTTCCAAATGTTCGAAGATGAGGAGAATTTAAAAAAAATCCAAAACCGAGGAGATACGTCTAAGTGTTCGAAGCCAAGAGGACCTTATGAAGTTATTAGCGTTTGGAGAATGATCAGAAACTTGGGGCAAAACAAGGAATAACATCTGAGGGATACCTAGTAGTCCTTGCCAAAAACATTTTTACAATGACTGGGTGCTACTGATAAGGGAGAATGAAAGATCTATGAAAGATGAGGGAGTTTATTTAATAAAGAAAGTTTTTAAGGAGAAATTGTCAATTATGTAATAAAAAATGACTAATTTATAGCAAACAATTGAGTTGAGGACTGGTCCCTCAATTAATGAATTGTTAGACTTGTGGGACTTACTTTTTGTACTATAAAAGCACCACCTTATTCTGGGGAAAGGGATGATTAATGTGGAATCTCTTTCTCTAAAAATACTTACTAAGTAATTAATATTACGAATTAAGTCTTCTAAACATTGTTTTACTCTAAAAACCCCTTCAAAGAATTTTGGAGCTATCAATGTTTTAGAGAGTTAGCCACCTCAGACCAAACTCCACAACCATTTTTAATTAATAACATGTTACATTAGGAATTCAAAGTCAGTATTTATATTTGTATCACAAATATGCTCTAAACTGGATCATATCTCAGTTTTTCAGTAGAGAAACAATAGAAAATGCTCTATAAGATGAGACGCATATATGCACTGACATGACTTGGAACACAATACTATAACACACACGCAGAGGTTATAGAATACCTAGATAATAATATAATAGTCCCAAGTCATTCATCGCAAAATGTTGAGCCAAATCACGTTTTAGTGCCTCAATTTCATTCTAGATCCTCACATATAATGATCATATCATCTATATATAAGGATAAAATAATTTGTCCTGCACGCATACATCTGATAAATAAGGTTGAGTCATGATTACTAGCGAGGAAACCAAGTGAAGTAATAACCGTACATAATCTTTCAAACCCAGCACGAGGAGCTTGTTTGAGACCATATAAATCTTTTTTAAGTCGACAAACTTCACTTGGTTGGTGAGAAACACTTGGAGGAGGAGTTATGTACACCTCCTCATGAAGATCATAATTCAAAAATGCATTTTTGACATCTAGTTGGAAGATCTTTCACTAGTGAATAGATGCAACTGCAATAAGAGTACGAAATGTCGTCATTTTTGCCACTCGGGAAAATGTATCATCATAATCCATCCCATACTTATGTGAATACCATATTGCTACAAGATAAGCCTTAAATTGTTTAACATATTGATTATATGCTTACCAGATGGAGGTTTAACTATATCCTATGTATGTGTATGATAAAGAACAGTAAGCTCTTTAACTATAGCATTTTTCCAACTAGGATCACAAATAGATTCTTTAAACGGACAAGGTTCATACAAATCATGTATCTTTGCTATAAAAGAATAAAAGGATCTAAGTAAAAAAAGTACGGAAAATCTGGTAGTTTAGTAGACTTACTTATACGAGTGGATTTCTTGAGAGGTGGAGGATTTGTTGTTTCACCAGAGATAGAAGTTAGCTCGGGAATGGATGAAGTTTACTCAAGCATTGATGGAGCAGAAGTAGTATCAATTGTTGTAGATGTCTCATCAAATGGAATATTAATGTCAAAATATGTATCATTATCAATTCCAATAAAATAGTATCAAAATATGTATCACTATCAAATGGAATATTAGCGTGAAGGTCTGTCTTTGTTACATAATATGATTTTTTTGGAATCAAATTAAATGGGATATGCTCAAGCAATGTGACATGACGAGATACAAATAACTACTGGCTGGTGGGATCATAACAACCATAATCTTTTTATGTGACATAATAACCAAGAAAAACACATATAGCTGTTTTAGAACCCAATTTGTTGCGTTCAACATGAGGACGAATGACAAAACATATACATCCAAAAATTCGTAAAGAAAAATAATGTAGAAGTTATTTGTATAACTTCTGAAATGGAGAAATTCCTGCATTATGAGCTGTGGGAATTTTATTAATCACAAAAACAACAGTCGAAATTGTTTCTCCCATAAAATAGTTGGAACTTCAGCTGATAGAAGGAAAGAACGAGCAGTCTCAACAAGGTGATTGTGTTTTATGTTTGCATCACCGTTTTTTTGAGGGGTATCAGTACCAATGATTGATGTATGGTACCTGCATATACAATCAAATCTTTGAAATCATTGGAGGTGTGTTCACCTCCTAAGTCACACTTTTATCATTGCAGAATATTGAGTCTTAACCAGTGCTCTAAATTCTCTATAAATTCCAAGGAAATATGATATTCGTTTCATCAGATAAATCCATGTTTATCGAATATAATCATAAATAAACAATACAAAATATAGCGAACCACCCTTTGTGCAGACAGGAGATGGACCCTAGACATCAGAATGAATAATATAGAAGTGACACTTTCATTAAACAATAATGCCGAACATTTTCCAGTTCAAAACCACTACAATCCGACATATTACAAGTGTTTAAGTGACTTAAAGCACCTGTAGAGACTAAAACTTTCAAACTCAATGCAAATACATGTCCCGGACGAGAATGCTAAAGATAAAACTCAGACGATTAAGGATTCAAACGAAACAAAGACAAATCAAAACCAGAGGCAACAATATTAGTCAAATGTGTTTTTCACTATCAAAACCATATACATCCACATATGTTACTTTGAGTTTTTCAAAAAAATATATACAGTTCCCCTATATTACGACCTATCCCAATCACTCTACGAGTATGTTAATTTCCTATAGCACAAACAGAATCAGCAAACAAGACCCAATTACCAAATTTACAGAATTGACTAACCGTAACAAGATTCAAATCAAGGGTGATAACGTAGTTAACATCATATAGCGATATATGATGGGTACAAATAGAGCCAATACCCTTTACTGACATTGATGTAGCACTAGCAGATAAAACAGATATGGGTGAAACATGAGACAACGAAACAAACTTTGACATGTGAGGTGACATATGATGAGGCGCACCTGAATCCAAAATCCACAATGATGAATCAATACCTGAAGTGAAAGGCGAGGACATGCCTGAATGGTATGCTTAGGTACACATAACAAATTTATTCTTATTCAGTTTGGGTGAGGATTTTGAGACTGAGGGTAATTTTGTCAGATGATTTGTCGTATTTTGAGGGTATTAAATGTTTAGGTGTTTTGTAGTGAGAGATTTAAGCTGTTGATTGTATTAAATATTCATTACCCTTATTAATGAAAGTGGTTGGATATTTATACCCTTAATTATGGGCCCTATGGGCTTTTGGGTGAAACTATGAAATCGGGTCGAGTTCAAAAACCCATTAGTTTATTAAGAAGATTAACAATTATCTTAGTCATAAGGTGTTTAGTGTTTTAATAATTTTGTCCTGTCCGGATACTTCAGTGGGTAATTATTGTCCGGTTTTCTCAGTGAGTCGTGATGAATAATTTCGTAGTCATGAGTAGCCCCTTTTTTAGGTTTTGTCAAAGGTCTTTGGCAAGACCAAAGAACCCTCTTCGGCAATAGCAATACTCTCTGGACTTTTCTTGTATTCAACTAAGGGTTTATCCGGACTGAATACTTCTCAGAAGTTCAAGATTTCGGCAATGGATCATGGGACACATGTCACATTTTGATTCGTTTTACCAGCCTTTTTCTTCCTATAACGGCGCCCCCACTAATCCTAAAAAGCAACTTCTGCATTTAATGTTCATGACGTCAACGTCGCCTTCAATCATTACTTTTGCCTTTTCGTTTTCACCTAGGTGTTTAGTAACTTTTTTTCCTCACTAGTATAAATTACTTCCTTTTACTGTTTTACCATCTTCATCACTTTGTCATTCCTTCTTTTCAGAGCTTTTTACTTCTTCTCTCAAAATCTTTCTTGTTTAGGTTTATGTTCACGGAGAGAAACGCTCTGGTGAAAGGTGATTGGCTAAATATTTTGGAGTTAGAAAAAGCACAAAAGGTTGAACGAGAGAGACGTATCGCTACGGTTCTTCCAGTTTCTCCAATCAGTAAGCCCGACACACCGTCTTCAGAAGCTGATCGAGGATCATCCTCTGCCAAAACTGCCAAACCTAAGCGTTTGTTTCAACCAAGCCTCTCGCCCATTCTGTCAGGCTCCTCGGTTCAGGAGTCACAACCCTCTGTTGTACAGGAGAAAGCAGTATCAAGTATAAGAAAACCCTATCCGTTCATCGCTATGGGGTCAGATATTGAGAAGTCTCCAGAAAAAGTTAATCTTCGCCGGACAGGCCGTATAGTATAGGGTCAGTCAACTGGCTCTCAAACCAAGTCCTCAAAGTCAGGGCCTTCCAGGTCTGGGACCAAAGATAAAACTCCGGGTCATGGGCACCTATTAGAGCCCCAAAAGACAAATCCTCTGGACCGGAGGCCACTAGAATCAACTCTCATACTGAGCCCTCCGGAATTGAGCCCCTGCCGGACACCAAAACCCTAAGAGAGGCTGATGCTCAACCGTCCGTACAACCTGCTGAGCCAGCCACTAGCATTTTCCCATCAACAACGGCTGGCAAACCTTCCACGGTGATGTATGAGGTGATGGAGGACAATATTGAAGATGCTCCATTTGAGACTGAGGCTTCCGGGCAGACTGGGGATGCTGTCTCTGATAAAAAAGGAAAAGGCAAGGAGAAAATATGTATGACTCATCCGGATCTGTCGGAGAGTCTGGAAGGCAAAGTGGGACCTTGCTTCCACAAAGTGAGCGTGAAGTATCTGCTGGCTATGCAGAATATCAACTATGTTTATACTCATACTGCTGAGTTAGGTCGGATCCGGACGAAGTGGAGGATCCCTGAATCTGATAAGGTGAGGATACCAGTCACTCCGGAGATCCCGATGGACTGCAAGCTCAATGAAATGGTCATCTACACCGAGCTGTTTAACTGGGGGCTCAGATTTCCCATGGACCCAGAATTGTCAGGTATTTCCACCTGATAAAACTCTGTCTAAGCCAGCTGAGTCCCAATGCTTGGTACACTCTTATCTCCTGTATTATGGCATCAAGGCTCTCCGGTATTCCACTTCGAATGGAGCAGTTTGCTGTTCTGGCCAGCCTCTGTAAGAATGATCATATCCCATTCTACTACTTCAATATGGGAGACAACTTTAAGGTGGTGGATGACTTGCTTGAGTCAGAGAAAAATTGGAATACCCAATTTCTGTTTATCAGCGGAACTTGGGAAAATGAGAGGAAAATCAAAGCTGGTGTCAATCCCAGCATGCTCACCAGCAGATGGAAAACCTTAGGTAAATATTTTATCATGTTTGTCTTTCTTACTTTGTAAAAAATTTGTTTCTGAACTATTTTTTTTTCTTTGGTTAGTGCTGCCGAAAGAGTTCTCCAATTATGTGGAGGAGGGACAGATCACATGTGCCAAATTAAATGCTTGGACTGCTGAACGTTGGGGAAACGCTTTCTACAACTACTTCACCACCGGTAACTTAGGGAGGTCCCACCTCTGGAACACAACGAGCCAGAGAGACCTTACTTGGGAGGAGCTGACCACCACCCCCTCCGGCTTTCATCCTCAAGAGAACAGAGGAGAAGGATGGAAAATTGGCCCTGCCCTCCAAAGCTAAAGCCCCAAGCAAGATGAAAGGCAAGAAGGGAAAGAAAAAACAAGTTGCAGTAGAGGTTTTTATGGGTGCTGTTGAGGAGACCGCTCCGGTGAGTCAAGGAGTGCAGGCCAAAGGGGGAATTGATGCTACTCTACTTCAACTAGTTGAAGACGAGAGTATTAGGGAGGCAGGTGGACTTCAAGATCCTCCAAAGGCTTCTAAGAAGGACCGAAAACGGGGAGCAAATAGTGAAGAGAGGGCGACCAAGAAGAAGAAATCTCTTTGGGGGATGAAGTTGTCCTCTGGCCTTCCGAGTCTCTTCCTCCGGCCGATCCAACAGACCCCTCTTTGGCAGAGCAAATCCCAAGTGATCTACACGCCGGAGAGGGTACCAGAGGGGATATCAATATTGATGGAGTAGACATTAGTGGCTTCCAAAACATTGGCCTTTACTTTGATGGAGTTAAGAAGCTTTTGTAATTCGAGGGGAATACAATAGTGTTTTTCAACTCCGTTTCACCCACAAGCGAATGGCCAGGTAGAAGTGACTAATCGGAAAATTCTTAATGGGTTGAAGAAATATTTCGAGTGAAAAGCTGTGAAATGGCCTAATTATTTACAATGAGTTCTTTGGGCATATCGAACAACTCCTCGAACAACAACCTCAAAGTCTCCATTTGCATTAGTTTATGGGATGGATGTCGTCGTACCATCGGAGGTTGTCTTCCCATCTTATCGTGTTATGGCATATTCTGAGGGACTCAACGATATAAGCAGGGCGGTCGAGCTTGATTTGATTGAAGAAAAAAAAGGAGAGCACAAGTTAAAGCATTGCATTATCAAACATTGATGAGAAGCAGGTATGCCTTTAGAGTAAGGCGAAGATAATTTAAAGTTGGAGATAAAGTATTGAGAAATGTTTTTCGTCATACTAAATAGAAACATCTTGGGAAGCTAGATCCTAATTGGGAAGGCCCGTACGAAGTAACTGAGAGGGTAAACCTTGGGACATACAGAATTAAAGACAAATAAGAAAGAAATCTCAAACATCCATGGAATATAGAGCATCTCAAATTGTATTTGGAGTAAACGTAAAAATGTATATATTTGCTTTTTCTTTATTTTGGTGTAAAACATCGGTGACATGCACTTTCGTACCCGGATTGGCACATGAAGGTTTTAATGAGATGCCATATTAAGCTGATATATATATCGACTTGTTTGCCTTAAAATTTTGATGATTCGACCTAAAAGGTCTTCTAACGAAAGTTGATCTACAACGATTATATTCAGAACAAAAGTTGGCATACAATTATTAAGGATGGCTTGAAATTATTCGAGGAAGTAAACAAAAAAGATAAAAACATTGTGAAAATTCAATTCTCTGCAAAACTGCCTCAAACTTTTCTTGAGGACTTTTCTTACAAAATTGTCTCGAAATTTATGAGGACTTCCAACAAACATGCATAAAAGTTTTAGAGGACTTTTACAAAATACTTTTTCAACTAAGATAACTATTTCATCACTTAGTAGATTCAAAAGAGTCATCACCATTGGATTCTGATCTATCAATTTCACTTTCAACTTCACTCTCACTGTCACTTAGCACTATTCCAGGAGGGCAAAATTTGGCCGGACCATGCTCCCAAAAACTCCCTAAATTGAGATAAAGATAGCGTGCATGAATTTATTGAATTAAAGCACATCTAACGGCCGAGTCCCTCGAATCCAACTTGTGCACACATTTAACAGCATAACTTTCAACAGCGTCGAATTTCTCTTTGTCAACATTAACCAATATGTGCTGTTTTTCTTTTACTACTCTTTCAAAATCCGAAAATCATCTTTTCAAGTCATTTGTTGATAAGCTAATATCATATATTAAAGCGGCGATGAACTGGTCTTTAGTTCCATTTCGCTCCGCGTAGAGTTCCCTTTCATCCGGACAACACTTTTCGAGGAACATTATATACTGTTCTGATGCAAGAAGCTTTTCAAAGATGGCGTCAGGTTGTCGTTCAAGAGTAGAGTGTTCTTTCCTGAGTTCTTCAAGCTCTGATCTGATCGATGAGAGTTCAGACTTGTAATGACTCATACAATCTTTGAGATATGTTAGTTGTTTCCCAATGGTTACCGAGGAGTGGAGAAGAGCTCTGAGGCGAAGATAAAACTCATTTGTCATTCGAATCTCAAAGGACCTTGTATGAGACCATTCCTCAAAATTTTCAAAGGGAGGGGAATCAGTCGGTTGACCATCCTCTTGAGAGCTTCGAATTTGCAGATGGGGCATTGGAAGTGAATTAAGTTTGAGAAAAAAAGAACTTCTTCTGGAGAATTTGTAGATGGAACGTTTACCTCTATTTCCGGGGGAGTAGCATTAACAGAAGCCTCTGGAACTTCCTAGGAAATAGTCTTTAGTTTTCTTTGTACCTTCTTTTTGGGTGAGGTTTGAACCGGAAGTTTGGGAGGAGCCATCTTTTTTTCTTTGCAAACAGTGTCAGTATCCTTTGTTCTTGTAGTCTTTCCTTTTTGAGTTACTTTCTTAGAAGCCTCTTCTATTTCCGAGGGCACATCTGAATCTTCGTCAAGATGACTCTTAGCCCTGTCTCTAGTGGGAAGGTAAATGACCACATGTTTCTTAACCAACCTATCTAAGACTTCTTGTTGGTAGAGGAAGCCATGAGCTCTTCCAATGGTAGTCGTTCACAGGGGTTAAGTCTCCAAAGACGGCCTTTGGTAACATTTGTAGGAGTGAAGCATAGTCGAAACTTGTTGAACCAAACATTTTTGGCCCACAAACTTAATTATGAGAAGACATCTTTAGCGCGAGGAACGAAGTCGGCGTACAGTTTGGATATACCCCCCATTGCTGGTAATTAAAACAAATGTTAATAATTATAAAAGAAAAGAAGATAGAATTTCGATGAGTGAAATACTGTACCTTTGTTGGTCTATTTGAGCTTGTGTTTGTGAGGATTATCCAAAGTATCTTCGGACTCGGTTTCCCAAAGACCAGAGAAGAAGAGGAAGCGTTGCTTCAGTTTCTTGTCTCCTTCCAAGAAGTTCTTTATTACTTTGTGGCCTTGTTCAAAAGTAAGAGAGTAAAAAGGGAAATATGGATTCTTCGCTAGCCCATAACAACCAATTAGCTCTTCCAAGAAAAAAAGGATGACAGAGTTTACGGAGGCCATATCATATGCCATCAAGGTGAACCACATGTTAGGACCAGCTTGGGTAGGGCAGAGGTCGATCTTCAAAAAATATTTTATGAAGAAGGGATCAAGTGGATAGCGAAACCCCATTCTAGTATCTTGGTGTAAACTATCAGTTCATTATCTTTAACAAACAAAAGGGTTTCTCCGACCGCGGAAAAACGAAGATCAATTGGTGAATGGATTCTCTAGTAAAGCCTTAACAATTCTTCTTCGTATGGCGCAAAGTATTTGTATGGAATTTTGTGCAAGGTTAGTAAAGTTTTGTTGTAAATACCCTTCAAGTTGTTTCCGAGCAAGGCTTCAATTTCTAGGGGAAGCGTGATTTGTTCTTTGGGCTTGTCTTTTCTAAGAGATCCATCAACCTCTGTAGTATTTTTTCGAGGAGTCCTACAATAGTAATTTGATCCTTAACATCGTCAGGAACACCAGAATGAGAAGCACCCGCATGAGCTGATGTAGAAATAATCATTACGTCGGAAATGGGAGGGTCAACGACTGTGGTAGTAAGTTTCTCTTCCAAAACAGTTGTTGTTTCATCTCCACAGTTTGAATGGTCATTTGTTTCTTTAGAGAAGTTGATTTCTGGAATTGCTTCTAGAGGTTTTTTGGTCATCCGAGCGAAATATTCCCGTGTCAGTTTACGGGGAGGGATTTTAGGCGTGGGTCTGGGAGTTCCCTGGAAGCTGGCAGAAGGCGTTGAGGAGGTATCAGATGGAGAATCCTTGGAACGCTTTGAATGTTTATCTTTGTGATCTTTGTGATGTTTTTTCCGCTTCGAAGAGGACCCTTTCAGACTTTTATCTTTTTCCTATTATCTTGGAGTAACTCTTGTAAACTGGTAAGCAAGATTGACTTGGGGGCTAAGAGCAAATGTCTGGGGGAATGATAGTTGTTTAATTGTCTGTAAGAGGCCAAGTACCGTAATAAAAGATCTTTGGGGGTTGACTTTCTTGTTCAACGTATAAACTGGCGGCTTTTCCTTCTTCAAATGTTTGGCTAATAGTCAACCATTTCGGTAGGCGGGAGCTTCTTGGCATGCACGATTGTTTCGCTCTCTACAATGAGTTGCTAGAGCATTCTCTCTCTTAAAGTAATGAGGGAGAAGTGTGAGGGAAAAGTGATATCTATAAAGGAAGTAATATGCCTGAGCTCGCCGAGGCCCAGAGAGTTAGTGAGTTGTTTTCCTAGGGTCAAACTGTCCAGTGTAGGCATAATAAGTGCCTATGGAGCTAATGCGCCGTCCATATGATATGCGGTGTAAAAGTAAAGTTGCACGCCAAAGGCTAGCTAATTGACATTTGTCAAGAGGATAACAACTTTCATTAGTGGTGTCTGAAAGGATGACGTCATGAGTCAGTCTGAAAATGTTTGGTCTGGGTAATGAAGGCCTGATGAAATCTGGGGCAATTATTTGCATTTCTTGCATATTTTTGAGAAAATTCGTGGAGCTAGAATCCGACGAGTAAGCATCGTGCAGGATCCGATGGAGTTAAGAAATACATCAGTCATTGCGTAGAGCATTTTCACAAGGACTGGGCGAGGGCTACTGATAAGGGAAGATTAAAGATCTAAGAAAGTTGAGGGTATTTTATTGATAAAGAAAGTTTCTAGGGAAAAATTGTCAATTATGTAAAGAAAAAGAACTAATGTAAACCAAATAATAAACCTGAGGATAGGACCACAATTATAAGATTGTTGAGTTTGTGGGACTTACTATTTGTACTATAAATATACCCTCCATTTTTGGGAAAATGGTGATTGATCAATGGTTAAACAATTATTATATTGATTTTATCTCTATAAAAATACTTCTTTGTCTCTCTAAAATATAGTCTAAGTAATCTGAACAACGGTAAATCCCTTTAAACATTGTTTTATACATAAAACCTCATCCAAAGAATTTTAGAGCGATCAAGGATAAGTATCTTGCATCATCAGTTAATAGTCATAATGGGTAGGAGAAATACACATATACTTAAACTCAATGGTGAAGAAACAAATCTCATCTAGTCTGGTTTGGTGGGGTATTTCACCAAAATCAAAAACTTGATTAGCGACCTCACTAGGAATCCCATAATCAATACTGATTGATTATGTTCCTCTTTGATTATCAGGTCATGCAAATCAGTTAACTGACCAAAAGTATTGGTCCAAAAACTATTTTTTTTCTCTTTAAATTTTACTAGAGGACGATGAGTGTTGACTTGTTTCGCACCCTTACCTCTCTTGGTATCCATCGATGTGTAAAAAGAAAAAAAAACTTATCAATCAAAATTGACCAATAGCCCGCGTGGCTGTGTTTGAAATCTCAACCAATGGTCTAACAAGCCTGTTTTAGTTTAAAACAAATATCCATACACTATAAAAAATGAACTATAACATGTCAAGCCCCAAATCCCAACATAAGTTATTTTTTCTAAACAATACCAAGTTTAGCTAATTACTGCACTATCACCACAAAAAATTTGCAGATACCTATGAGGAAAACCGATGAGTTACTCAACTAACAAATTATTTGCAATAAAAAACGAACTGGGCGCAATTGGATACTCAGAAAAGAGAAACTAACTAACATTAAATCTTTAAAAATAGAAGTAAATGCGATAACTGAAAATGATGCGGACGAAAATAAAAAAAATGTTTATATAAGGTTTAATTTAATTTAAATCTTGAAAGCACGCAAGTTCCCTAACCATATCAACATGAACACGTGGGTTGCGAGACCGTCAATGACACATAGCCGACCCCTTATACATTGAAACAACCATATCACATTTCTATGTTCTTCTATTACAATCACTCAACCATCCTCTTTATCTCATCACATTTGTTTCTATTTATAGTTCTCCAACCAATTTGTTTTACATAATTACTTCAAGGATCAAGGATGAATCCTATATTCTACATGTAATATTTATTATTTATGCTGACGAGGTACGCTCATATAAAGGACTAAGAAAAATGTATGTGATAGAATAAACACGAGATAAATCTCCTAAGTATGATGAAAATGCATAGAAGTCAAGGATAATAAAGATACACACAAAGGCGCAGGTGATAAGAAACACGAAGATGAAGCGAGTAACAAAGCGGATACACGCAAGACGAAGAGAAAAAATCAATACTTGATGAGGGTCATAAATTAGACAATGGTAACGATCAATATGAGACGAGTGCAACCAACCAACATAGACGATGACAAAGACGAGTACATGAGGCGAAGAAACAGAACACTCGGGCGGTTGAGATGAGATAATGTATGTCGACATAATGATGAGTAACGTATTTAAAAATTTATTATGAGTCACGACCAACATTTAGAGCAGTTTGACATTTTAAATGTATAATCAATAGATATCCAATGCAGAGAGAGAAAATATCTTGTAAATGATATAAAAGAAATGAAGAACCCCGACTATAGTTTTTTGGATGGAATTTGATATAAAAAAATATATTATTTTATTAGCAGAGGCCTACTTCTTTCCTAAATCTATCTTCTTTATCTTAGCATTACGTTTGAAGAGGAAACCCCTTAAGAATATCAAAACTGTTCCAAATGGTTCTCCAAATCTTTGACTCTATCGTATTTGTAAATTTTATAAGGATCGAAATTCCTTAATAGCTCCCTTATACAAAATTATTTGAGACAAAAGATATTATCCTAAAGTACGATGAAGTTAATTCTGATCTTTTAAAAGTCCTTGCATATAAATCCACTAATCTTTTGATGTACCTTATTACTAGATTGTTTGTGACCATAATTATTTTTCCTACCTTCAAAACTAACCAATCGGAAAATATTTGGTTTATGTATTATAAAAGCTCATTATAATATATAGCTTATTATGTCGGTTTCAATTCAGTTTGGAAAATATACAAGGTGAAAACCGACGGAATATAATTTGATTTGAAAAATAAAATTCTAAATCAAATTTTATATTTTAAAAATTGATTGAACTAATATATTTTGGTTTGATTCGGTCTATTGGTTCGGTTTTTCTCACTCTTAAGAGAGTACCTTCCACCAGCTCTGGCTTCTCTCTAGCCACTTCTTCCTATGAACTGTTTTGGTAATTGTTGTTTCTACCACGATAACCTCGACCTTGAACCATTGTATAGTATGGATTATGTCGTATGTTGTTTTTGTTGTTTGGAGATTCACCCACCTCATAATATCCTTGTGAGCTATACTCAAAGCTATGCGAGTGTAGTCTGGGTCTAGACCTGCAATGACCAAAGATACAAGATCATTCACTGAAACATTGCATCCAACCAAAAGAAGATAATCATATATTCCCTTCATTTTAACTAGATATTCTTCCATACTTGAAAAAATTTCATGGTTTTTTCGAATTTACCTTTACAATAGGTGATTCTAGCTTTCCAATTTGAGAGAGGAAGTTTGAGACAAACTCCCATAGATTTTTAGAGGTTTGTTCCTTTACAACCTGAGTAGCGATCTCATTGCCGATTGTAGTATACAACCAACCTAAAAGGAGTTGATCCTTTGAGATCTAGTCATCATTGATAAGGGTATGATTTATCTGAACCGTGTCTGGCTGGTAGAATATTGAGTTAGTTTAAATTAACATAAATCTTGTAATATAAAACCCAACAAATATGTAATAATGAGGGCATATGATACAATAATAAATTTACATGTGTGATATTAGTAAAATAATAAGGTGGAATAACCATAACTGGTTCAACCATGTGGTTTTTAGGCTCACCACCATTATTGCATAAAGCGACATTCCTTTTTTGGGAAATGTGAACAATTATTACTTTCTTACCACTTTTGGAATATGCTCTCTACTTTCCGTGTCTATCTCTCTAAAACTAGTACCAAAGATATTTAGAAGTTTTATCCACCTTGGATAATTCTGGAACCATCATTTGCGGCCACTATAGGAGAAGGTTGGTACCTGGACTCATTTTCCGAAACCATCATTTCAGTTGTAAACATTTTAGTAGAGATGAACGTAGATGTGCAAAAGGGAACCCGCTGTTGGGGTAGAGAGTTTAGTGATATTATATTGTGCATGACACAAGACCGTACAGACAAACACAATACACTATCACGATCATACACCACTACACTATGTGATGCTTCCAAAGATTTGATAAAAGGATTACGTGTCTAAACTAGGTTTGAAGGTGATTATGTAGAAAGAGAAACACGAGAAAGGTAGAGAGTAGTCGAAAAAAATAGTAATAAAGTAATAATTGTTCACCCTCTACCAAAAATGGAGTGTTTTTTAATATAGTGGTCACAAAACCACATGATTAACCCATTTAAGGCATTCCACTGCACTATTTTACTAATCTTAACCATATTTATCATTAATTACAGAAAAAACCCTCAATGTAAAACATTTGTTGGGTTTTTTTTACATGACTTTTATAAAGCTAAATTACCTCCATACTTAACTAATCCGACTATCAATTTGGATAACTCTCACTCTTATCAGTACACCCTTAATCCTTGCGAAGATATCTAATTGGGCACTAAATTTGGAAGACGTCTCCTAAACATCCGACTAATTCTACCTTATGCCATTCATCGAATCGATGACATTATCAATCGAATTGCTGACTCGGTAATTATGTACCGCATGGTTTGTTTGAATCCACGTGTCAATCGATAACAAAGACTCACACACATGCGTTCAAGAATGACGCGTGAGTGATTTGATATGTCTGAAAATTCTTGCGCTTTGCGATAAGCGTGTTCTTCAATTGATTGGTGAGAGAGTTAGATGACTCTTCATCTCCCCTAAGCGTCATTAGTTAAAATATACATTTCATTTGCTTGGGTCTTCATGACCTTTGGGAGCCCAAACATTTGCCTATAAATACTCAACCACTTTTCATAATTTGGAGTTGTTTGTTCCAAAATCATAGAGAGAGAGAGTGAGATCTTGTAGAAAGAAAGAAAGAGAGAGAGAGAGACTTGCTTGCGAGTTCTTGAAACATCCCTTCAAAAGATCTCTTCCATTAATTACGTTCTTCATGAGTTTCATGTTCATGCCTAAAATATTTACTGCTCTAGACTCATTTTCCAATAAAAAAGATAGCCGAAGATAGAAAAGTTGATGGGTAGACAAAGATCCATGATCACCAAAAATTATTTAATCCATGTATTATGGTTCGTGGTTTCTAACCAAGAAAACATCTAGAGCGACATAAACTACGAGTACCCGAAATCCATTTACCTCTACTACCACTTAGCTCCCCTGTCAAAAGTTTTTGATACACGACAAGGGTGACCTTTGAACTATGGAGAAATTTGTGCCTGAATCATCATTTATTCCAATGGGTGAAAAACATAAAGACGTCATAAAGCAAAGGGTGATGCTTTGAAGAGAAAACGGTCCCTCAAACCTCTACCGAAGAGGTACGTGAAAATTAAAAATATTTCAAATATTCCTACTCTTCAAAATATCCCTCAAAACACTCAAAATGCTCCGCAAATGGTCCTTTGGTCAGTAGTTGTGGATGATGTGGTGACTACTGTAGCACCCTCAGTCACGCGGCCTCTCGATCCAGTTTGGGAAATGAGGAAAAGGCATTTGGTTGATAAACCTGAAAAAGCCAGAATTAGGTTGATGTTGAAGCTAACAAAAATAGAGACCCAACCACCGGTTCGTCCTCCTAGATCGAAAGTTATTATGGAAGGAAATATTGAGAGGAATAGCAAAAGTAGATGAATAAATGAATTAATTTAATGTAATAAAATATTTAGTGTAAATCGAACGAATATATAATATGGAGGGGGCATTGTGTAATAACAAACATTCATGGTTAGGATTAGCAAAATGATAGGCTGTAAAGTATCACATAAGAAGGGGTAATTATGTGATTCGTGGATTTAACACTTTTATTATATAAAAGACGATCTCGTTTTGGGAAGGAGGCCCAATTATAAATCAATCATTGACTCATTATTATGTTTGTATCTTTCTTTCTCGACTTATCATGTTTCTCTCTCTAAAATATCCTATGCGAAAATTGTTGTGACAGATAACCCCATACGAAAATTGTTGTGACAGATAACCTCATATGAAGATTGATGTGACTGATAAACCCATACGAACATTTTTTTGACATATAACCCCGCTAAGAAACATTTGAAACCACCAAGAAGTACCGCTCAAACTAGGGCGCAAGCCCCTTAGTACAAAGTTAATGTGGGTACTTCTACAAAAATGAAAAAAAATCAAAATTGAAAAAGAAGAAGGATGGCATCGAACTTCCATCGACTACCGAGGGTATCCTTAGGAATAACTTTGGGAGGTAGAAAATAATCATCTAATAGCCTTGTACAAGGATAATTATCGGTACTACCATGCCTCCGAAGAGGTAAAGCTTCGAGACGATGGAGAATCCCAAGCTAAATAACGATTCGATTTTTCCAATACTAGAGAGACTCCGTAATCTATGCGGAACAATGAACTAATCGTCCACATGGAAATTTTTAACTAGGATCTTCGGTCCCTCTTGATCTTACTTTCATTATATTTTTTAAACTGGTCGAGCACTGTCTCACTCAAGCAGGTCCGAACATCTGGTTCATACTGATGACCTGTATAACGAAGGTTATAGTATCCGGGATTGGTTTTTTTATGGAGAAATTCGTCAGATTAACCGAGATTGCGAAGAACCCTCAATATCATTTTTACTCTTTGAATTTAGAGAATAAATTTAAGATAGTCAACGATTTTTTCAAAGCCAATAAGAAATGAGAGCATGAGTTGTTTTTTCATTTGAGGATAAGGAGACTGGTTTTGAGACATTAACTAAAAGACCGCATTAGCTTTCGCTAAAATGGACTAAAAGACCGCATTGCCTTTCTTTTTTATTCGCTTCATTTTACAAGTTATTTTTTGTTGGGGGAAAGGGATAACAGAGGTATCTAGGGCGTTCGAGGAACATCTGGACGAAGCAGGTCGGATATTAACTCAACCGAGTAGTTGGGCCAGAACTTCATGTTTCAATAAATTTCATCTTTGGTTTACTCTGCCCAACCTCATTAAAAGCGATATTTGGAGGGCTGTCCAAATCTGTAAAGTTAGAGAAACTTATGGTGACTCCTCCTCAAAGAACAATGTGTTTAAACGGCTAAACCTGTTTTACTTGCATGTGAGGGCCAGGTCCCGAGCCACAAAATCCCTAAAAATTATGTGAGTGAGGCAAAGGACCAAGATGTTGAAGATGGAAACGAGAAGGTTGTTCTCACAGAAGAGGGTGCCTCCAAGAGGCCATTAAAGGGAGAACCTCCAAAAAAACATAGAAACGCCGTGTAGTTGATGAAAATGATAAAAAGATGAAGGAAAATATAGGCCCTTTAGATAACAAAGCAACGAAGCCAGATCCTCATTCTTCATGAAAAAGTTGTCGTTATTGATTCCGATTTCCCTTAGGTATCAAACGAGGAACAAGATTAATTTGATTTGTATGAAGATTAATTACTAGTTGTTTAGTTTCATGAAATTCTTAAGCCCGCAACATTTCTTGAAAGAAAGGTCAAGACCTTATTCATTCAAAAAAGTTTGTTACAAGGAGGAATTCTTCAGAAAGAGGTCCAAGATGAAAAAATTGGGCGATGAAGTTACCCATCTTAAAGAGCGGCTCAAACGGACCGAGCAGGGAGAGAAACGTTTCAAGGTGGAGGAGGATGCGTTCGATCGTGAGCGAGAATAGGCCTTAGTGCTAAACGTTCAGAAGAAGACACTCCAAAGGGTCATGTTAAGCTTGATACGAAGGCCGCTCTCGATGCGTATACTGCTAATTGCATACTGCTAATTGCGTTTCTAAACTAGCTGCCAAAGACACTAAGGTCAAATCCTCTATGGTGTTGGAAATACACGAGCGCTTTTCCGACTTGAAGTTATGGAGCTTCTGGGAGCTTATGCTTGAGAAGTATCGTCCGAAGGTGCTTAGTTGGAAGATAATGATTAGTCATCTGAGAGTTCAGATGGTCAGAAAGCTCTTGGTCTGAATTGCAGAAGATAAATCTGACCATGCTCCTTCTCAGTTAGAAACATGGATGGTTTCCTGATTTTATTTTTTGTAAAATTTATTATGCCCTTGGTATTGTTGTGAAGTCTTTATGTTGTAAAGACATTTTGTATGTTTATATTTATCAATGAAACTGCTTTTCTTCATATTACCTTGAGTTAACAAACTTTTTGTTAAATGTGAGATAGAGAATAAATGGTTGTTGACACACTTTCGTGGAAGACCATTCTGGTCCAAAAATAACTGATTATTGGCCAACTTTCGTTAGAAGACCTTTCGAGTTCAAAAACAAGTAATTGTTGAGCAACTTTCGCTGAAACACCATTCCGGTCAAAAAATAAATAATTGTTGAGTAACTTTCGCTGGAACACCATTCTGGTAAAAAAATAAAATAATTGTTGCCGAGTTTCGCTAGAAAACCATTCCGGTTAAAAAATAAATAAATGTTGACCAATTTTCGATGAAAAACCATTTCGGTCAAATAATAAACAATGGTTGACCAACTTCTGTTGGAAGCCCCTTCAAATCTAATAATAAAAAATTGTTGACAAACTTCTGTGTTTTGCTTGCAACCATAAATAAGCTGAAAATAATCCGTTAATTCTAACAACTACCCAAGAAACCAAAAGGCATTACATTTACACAAACAAAGACTCAAAATGAAGCACACAGAGAAGAAGTCACATAAGAAACATAAGAATGACAGGTTTTTCTTCAAATGAATACTCAACAACAACATGTTACACTCGTACTAAACCTCATTTCATCTAGCCTTGTTTCCATGGTTTCACCCATGGACTTGTAAGTCTTTTACACTCCTTAAAGTTGTGATTGGTTCGGGTAAAGTATTTTCTTTCTCATGTTTCTTTGTTCTACTTCTAAGTGGATTCCTGATCGTTTCTTTAAGAACTACTTACTCTGATATAAGTCTGATGAAGACGTAACACTTCAATCTAGTCTCTGTGACAAAACCTTCTAGTCTATGTGACAAAACCTGGAGAGTCAAAATCACCGGTCGCAAATTTACGAACGGATGGAAAGAGTTCGTTGCTGCTCACGGTGTTCAACTCGATGATGTTGTTGTGTTTAAACACGAAGGTAACATGGTGTTTTATGTTACTGTTTTTTATTAGATTGCATGCGAGAGAGAATATCCACCATATGTCTGTATGGAAGAGGAGAACTGAAGTAATAATTCAGATAAAAAGCATGAAAAAGGACAATCTTGCCGGCCAATATTTGAATATGACGAAGCTACGTTTTTTTAGGGCAAATCTAAGAGGTTAGATATCGCAAAACGATATATTGGTAAGTTTGCATATTGAATTTTTGTAAATTTTTAATCTAACAAAATTACTTATAAATTAAGACACTGGTTTATGGCAGAATGTACCCAAAGGAATAGCAATGTCTAAGGGTCTAGCTAATCGACGTTGTAATATAATTATAAAGGACGGTGTGGAAAGATCTTGGGTTTTGAATTTGACACCCAATGAATCATCTGGTCAAGTTTATAAAATGATATAAAAAGAATTGATTCATTTGGATTTGAAATTATTCAAGTAGGGGAGAAACCAATATTTCACTTAATTTCAAGTAAGTTTTTCTTCTAAATTTTTTTGTAAAATATATACTTCATAAGATTATATAATATATTTTTTAATTAATTAATTTGGTGGTTTTTATAGGTTATTAAAACAAAATTAGAAAAATCCTCTTCAAAAGATAAAGCCAGTAGCTCTTCAAAACTTAAAGTGATTTCAAGTAAGGATTTATGACATGAATGCTCAAGCTTTGTAGTAACAGTTACAGTCTATCATCTAAAAGAAAGATTCATGATAAAATTTATAGTTTAGTTTTCATGCTATAATATATATTTGCATCCTACTGTCACAATTTTGATATCTGAATGAATATATTCAGAACTTTGTAATTTGAATGGTCAATAATTTTTATAAATATGTATTCAAACTATTTACTAATTTATGTAATTATAAAAACTTTTGTGTTACTTGTGTATAACAATGTTTGCCTATTAGATTTGCAAAATAAAATGGTTTAGAGAATTATGTTCGTGGGATAAAATTAATAGACGACCATGGTAAAATTTTGTGTGTAAAACTAATCAAAGAAAAAAAACACACGACCGACATTCGATTGGACGCGGCTGGTGCCAGTTTTGCATCCAAAATTGAGGGAAGGAAAGTCATTTGGTCAAAATTGGTGTAATTCAGCATGGCAACAACAACAAACCCTTACTCAAAATCTCTAAAGATAAATTTAGGAAGGAGATGTATTTTTTATTCACTGAATTAATTGATTCTATACAGTCCGCATTCCTTAATATGTACACAAACTCTATTGTAAAAATTTAGAGCATATTCTCACCAGAGTTTGTTATTCAATTCTATCCTATATAAGTATTGTTTGGTGAAGGAATAAAGTAGTTCAATTTTAGGGACTGAATAATAGACTTGGGCCCTAGATGGAAACACCAACAAGCTTCTGGACTAGGCCTTGAGTAATGACCCGATTCAGCAGCAAGACTATAGACTGGAAACGCAGCCCATTACAACGTTTTGAGTTTAACCGTAAGTGAGGAGCTCAGGTCAGTAATGATATCGACTATCTCCTCACTTTCCTTCTTGTTGTGTTCCATGGTGATATCTTTCACAGCCTTACAGCTGCCACCCCCCCTCAAACGCAGCGACAACTCTGAGATCCCAAGTTTGGTGCGTAGATAAAGAAACCGAAGAGAAGACAAGGGTTTAGTGAGTGAATCAGTTATCTGGTTAAGCGAGGTTACATACCAGATCTGTACCAAGACTTGCAGCACCTGATCCCTAAGGAAGTGAACATCTAATTCGATGTGCTTAGTGCGAACGTGAAAAACTGGATCTGATGCTAAAGAGTTGGCCCCCAAATTGTCGCACCACATTACTGAATGTGATATAAGTGGAATTTGAATCTCAGTGAGCAGAGATTACAGCCAGATTAGTTCAACAGATAGATTAGCTAAGGCTCGGTATTCAAATTCGGTAGAGGAGCGAGCTACAGTGTTTAGTTTCTTAGAAGAACAAGAGATGAGAGTTTCACCGAGAAACACACAGTAAGACCCACACTACGACGATCGTCAAGAGAAGAGGCCCAATCCGCATCAAAATAGCCATAGAGCTGCAATTGATAGGAGGGTTTGATGTGCAGAACTAGCCATCGAGACCCTGATAAGTATTTAACACCCTCTTAAGACTTTGCCAGTGTTTAGAGATAGGATTCTGTTGATGTTAACTGAGTCTGTTAACTGTATAGGTTATATCAGGTCTAGTGTGAGTATAATATTATAAGGCTCCTAATAAACTCATGTACTGTGTAGGACAAGCAAGAGAAGAGCCATCGTGTATGGAGTGCTGAGTACCAGCAACCATAGGAGTGAGACAAGGCTTGTACAACGAGAGACCTTGAGCAACCAGTACGTTTTCTATGTACTTGTGTTGTGTTAGATAGATACTTGTCTAGTCACGATGAAACTTAATTCCCAGGAATAGATGGAGTGGACCCATGTCCTTAAGTGCAAAACTTGCATTGCGATTTTGAATAAATTGCGTTAGGCAAACTATATTGTTTCCTATTACCAAGATATCATCAACATAAACTAGGATTAGAAGTATAGTTGTCCTAAAAATAAGATAAAACAACGAGTAATCTGCCTTTGAGTTGTTGAATCCTCAACTGAGAAGCGTGTCCTTTAGTCTAGAATACCAAACTCTCTGAGCTTGTTTTAGACCATATATAGCTTTGTGCAATTTGCATATGTGTAGGATGATTAGGATCTTCAAAACGCTGAGATTGTTTCATGTACACAGTCTCTTGTAAGATACCATTAAGAAAAGCATTATTAATGTCAAGTTTCCTCAATATCCATCATTTCGAAACAACAGTAGTCGGTATCAACCTAACTGTAGAAGCTTTAATGACCGGACTAAATTTCTCATAGAAATCAACCCCAAGTGTCTGATGAAACTCTTTGGCCACCAGCCTTTCCTTATATCTCTGAACGGAACAATAGTTGATCTTATAAACCCATTTGCAGCCTATAACCGTAGGAGAAACAGACACTGGTACCAGTGATCATGTGTTGTTGGCCAACGAAGCTACATACTCATTACGCATGGCCTCTTGCGACTTACAATGTCCAACATCCACGAGAACTGAGTAGGTTCAATCACAACTTGATCAGTCGTAACAAGAGACCCAACATAAGGAACCTTAGGTTTGCATATGCCACTTTTCTGTCTGGTTTGCATGATATGTGTATTGTGTTGTGTGTGGGGATTAGGAGGATGTTATGGGTTATGAAAAGGTAGGTTAATTGACAATGTATGTGTATGATATAAATGTTGACGGTTGATAGTGTCTGTGTGATTTAAAGTTGAGTCTTTGGTTGTTGGTTGTGACTGAGAAGATTGTTGGTTAGTTACCTTAGGATAGTTGTTTTAAGGAACTTGAGTGAAGATGTGTTGCTATAAGTAAGCAGGACACACAGGTGTGTGATGTTCAGTTGGAGCTTCAGAGTTGGACTCCAAAGATAATACCCTTTCATTTGTCACAAACCTTGTACGAAAATTAGGTAACCAAAGACTGACTGGTAGACTAGATACTTGTTCACCTTGATGTGTGTTTAGAAACCCAGTATTAAAAGCGAATTCATTCTCATTAAACACTACATTTCTAGGTATATATAACCTTCCAGTGGAGCTGAGGCATTTATAGCCTTTGTGATCCTGGCTATGCCCAAGGAAATCATATTTTATAGAGTTGAACTGGAATTTGTGTGTTTGATAAGGCCTTAAGAACGGATAACAAGAACACCCAAATATTTGCAGAACTAGATAGTTAGGTACCTTATGAAAGAGAGTTTCAAAAGGAGATTTATTGTAAAAAATATGTGTTGGAAGTCTATTGATTAGGTAGACACTAGTTTCAAAAGCTTCAACCCATAATTTGTAGGGTAGATGAGCTTGAGATAAGAGAGTCAGTCTAGTTTCAACCACATGCCTATGTTTTCTCTCAGCCCTACAATTCTAAGTTGAGGTATGAGGGCAAAACCTTCTCAATATAAACCCACTCTCCTTAGCTAAAGAAACCAATGATCTGAACTCGCTCCCCTCCCCTCCACCATTCATTTTGGACTGACTTTATAGACCTCTCAAACCGAGTTTGAACTAGAACCTTAAAGGTTTTGAACACTTCTAACACTTGACCTTTATCTATGATGGGATATATCCTGGTATATCTAGAAAAGTAATCAAGGAACCCCCCCCCCCCCCCCATTAGATTGAATAGGTGCAGGCCCCCAAACATCAGTATAGATTAAAACAAGGACATTTTTAGCATGAGAAACAGATATAAAATAAGACAGGCTGTGAGATTTTCCTAATTGGCAAGCCTCACAGAAACTGATGTTATTTCTTAAAACTGAGTGCAGCTTACATGACCTAAGAACAACTACTAAAACACTTTGAGATGGACGGACAAGCTTCATATGTCATCCATCTTTGATAGACTCAGATACAACAATATATAAAGCACTAGAAACACTTAGATTTAAGCGAAAGACATTAGTTTCTGGACTGTGAGGAGAAATAGTAGTGAGTTGTGACTTAGAAAGAGTATCCATCTTGAAAGGCCCATGTTCAGACCTCCCTATGAGCAATATACTCCATGTTGCCTTGTCCTTCACAAGGCAGAAACCTTTATAAAACTCAACAAATACATTGTTGTAATTGGTTAATTGAAATATAGATAACAAATTCTTATTAATTCTATGAACATGTAGAATAGGTTTTGAACAAATAGGCTACGTAGTTAAAGAATTTAAGGTGGTTTGGCCATATTAGAGATTGAGAGTCTCTCACCACTACCAACAAGTATGTGTTTATTACCTAAATACTCAGATTTCGAAGTCATTTGACTAGTACTTCTTGTGACATGGTGACTAGCACCACTATCTGCATACCAAACTCCTTCACCTATTGTATCTTGTGTAGCCAGTAGAGAATTCTGATCTCCTTTAGATCTGGACTGCTCTGAAGGTGTTGAACCTATCACTGAGGGATCATCCCTATAATAGCAAATTCTGGCAGAATGACCATACCTGCTGCAAATTTGGCAGGTTGGTTTACTCTGTGAAAACCTTCCACCTGGACCTCTGTCGAAGTTACTCCTTCCTCTAGCATTATAGTTGGAGGTATAGTTAGATTTTTTTTTGCATCCTTTGTTTGACTCCCTGTTATGGCCAAAAAATCCTCTCTGATTAAAATTAGAAAATTGATGTTTGGAGTCACTTCTATGTGTGAAGTTTGCACTCAAAATGTTGATATTTGATACTAAGTTCTACAAAACAGTGAGTTTCTCAACCATGCTTTCAAAGGTGAGCAAGCTAGTTTGCAAGTCAAGCCAACCCAACCTTTCCTTATCAGCTAGGCTGACAACAATAGGTGTATATTCTGAATCAAGTCCTGCAAGTACTTGTGTTAACAAGTCATCCATAAAAATTAGGCAGCTAGCTAGGATAAGATTATCATATATGAGTTTTATTTTTTTAGATGCTCAATCATAGAAGAGACCCATTTACGAGTTCTTTGGAACTCAACCTTGTAATATGTAATTTTGGCTCTAGTCTGTGAGCTAGACAACTTGTCAGCAGCTTCCCAAAGAGCTTTAGAAAACTTTTCTTCCATCAACTGAGCTGCTATCTCAGGGCTCATGGTGGAGTACAACAACCCAAGAAAAAGCTGATCCTTAGCAACCCAGTCCTCAAACTCTCAGTTTTTAGAAACATTGCCCTCAGTATTGGTGATATCCCTAGGAGGACAGATCTTCTCTCAAATGATGAAACCCCCTAGTTTATTACCTTTAATCATATGTAATACCATTGTTTTCCGTAACACATAATTGTTTATATCAAGACGAATATTATTAACATTGTTGATTGAATGTAGGTGCAGGTTTATTGAGGAGATAGATGAGTTGTTTGGAAAGATGGATTCAATGGAGTCTGAGCTAAAAGATGGAGAATCGTTTGAATTTTCCATTGAAGGCTTGAACAAAGCTCTGCTACCAAGATAAATTTAGAAGAGAGATGTAATTTTTATTCATTGAATTAATTTATTAAATACAGCCACGTTCCTTAACATATACACAACCTGTTTTATAACAACTTAGAAAATATTCTCACGTGAGTTTGTTACTCAATTCTATCCTATATAAGTATTGTTTGGTTATAGGAATAGATTAGTCCAGTTGTAGAGGCTGAATCATAGACTTCGGCCCTAGATTGAAACACCAACAAGCTTTTGGGCCAGGCTTTGAGTAGTGACCCGATTCAACGCCAAGACTATAGACTAGAAACGGAGTCCATTACAATGTTTTGAGTTTAACCCTAAGTGAGGAGCTCAGGTCAGTAATGTCATCGACTAGCTCCCCAGTTTCCTTCTTGCTATCTTCCATGGTGATCTCTTGCGCAACCTCACATCTGACATCTAGTAAGTATTTATTTATATATACTCTAAATTCAACATTTGGTAGATTTTTTAGTAATTAATATTTTTTCCAGGTTGTTATTATATTAGCATATGCTCTTGAGTTTGGGTTGAAGTGATGTTTTTGTTTTTATTGTTGTGTTTCGTGTTTTGTTGATTATCAGAGTAACATTACATAGGGTAATTTATTTTCAGTCAACTACCAAATGTTGATTTTGGTATTAAAATTTTATGGTATATATCTACAACTATTTAACATTGATTCTATAATATTTATGGATTGTATGGTTTTATAAGTTAGGATTATTCATTGAAATGAAACTATTGAAAGTGAAAAAATATTATATTTATAATTATTTTTATTCCATTCTAATTTATTGTTAAAGTTTATAACTTAATAACATACGCCTAATAAAAAATTCATATAGAATTTTAGTTTGATATTGAGTGTAATATTTTATTTTTATAACTATTTTTTAAAACCAACAAGATTTTTATAATTTCATGGATGTAGATAATTTTTGGTTCAACCATTCCAATACGGAGTTTTTTAGTCATTGTTTATAACAAGTAGAAATCGAATAGACATATACCATACATGAGGAAGGAATATAAAATCTGTAATGAAATTTTAGGATGTCAAACATGATAAACCAACCACAATCAAGTTGTGAGATCCGTAGTTATAAGAATAGAGTGAGTGGATTAAAGTCATCTAAGAGAAGGTTGAAAAATATATTGTTCGTAGAGAGAATTGTTATAATGAAACCAAAGTCCTATACGGTTAAAGATGCAAATTGTCATGAATATATAAGTATGAATACATCTCCACCTGTATGATGTATTTTAGAAGTGGACTAAAAGTAATTTGGTGCATCTCATTGGTCTAAAAGCCAATGACATACTAGTAGGAAGATTTAATTTGTATATATATATATATATATATATATATATATATATATATATATATATCAATTGGTAGCAGAGATTCAAACCCATATGTAGTAATGTCGAGGATAAAATTTGGATTGATATGACATATAATATCCTTAAGTGTAAAATATGATATATCAATTATGTTCTAGACGAATACATATATAGTTAAGCTCTAAAGCTCAAACATATTAACTTATATATAAAATGACCAATTATTAGGTTGGTAAAGTATTGCATATTTTTTAATTTGTTGAATCATTTTTTCTTATTTGTTTTGGAATACTTTGATTCTTTGCAGAATATGGTTGGGTAACCCGCTTAATCCTTCGCGAAGGATGAAGTAAGGACTGATAAGGTCAACCGAAGTATTTATATTACTTTGAGACCTTCAGGTATCCCAAATTACTGTTATTTTACATTCATCTGAACTTCTTTTGAAGGTAGTCAGCTAACCTCCTCGATTTTGGTGAAGGATGAGGAAAAACTGTTGGAATGCAGTATCTCTCATTTACTCCAAGCATCTAAAGAGAATGATATTTTGCTTTCAGCCAACTCTTTTTTAAAATGATCAGGTATCTCTCATTTACTCATTTATGAAGATTAAAGTAATGGGTAAACATTATCTTTAATAATTTTTATGATTATTTGAGGTGAGCAAAGTTTATACCTCTTTCTTTTAGTATTGATCGAACTTTTGTAAATGGAATTAGGTTTACGATAAATACTTCTACTTTAAGAAGTTTCGTATTTCTTTCGTGGCTTTTAGTATAAAACTTTTGGAATTGGAGGGTTTATTGTTATTGAATTAACAAGTGGGCAAGATGTTGGAAACAACTGATGCGTGTGAAAAAAGTCTTTTGTTTTAAGCATACATGTGTGTTCTTTACACAACCCTTGATGATTGATCATGGCCCTCAAAACTCCTTTAATCTCAGTCACTTATCATATAAGAAAATTAAAGCCACACATATCTTTAGAAATCAAGGTTTGAGATAATTTTATCTCTGGGTATATATACCATTCTTTATTGTTCATTTCCCTATTTTCTTCTTTCTCTTTCAGATTTAACTTTTTTTCTCTTCTTGAATCTTTTATCTTTTTTATTGTTGTTAAAATTAAATTTAACCTTCTATTAATTCATATAAAATGGAAAGATGAATCAAGGAAATAACCGTTTTGACAGTCAAAATAAAAGTGATAGTGCTTCGTTTGACGCTCTATTTTCTAGTCATTCTGAGAAGGAAAAAATCAGTCAAATTACGCTCTTGATTCACCAAACCTGTTATGTCATAAAAATATTAAGCATAATGTGAAGTATATTAAGATTCATGTCCCATTACAAGTTGTCTCCTTTGTTCTTTCAACACTTGATAATATGTGGATGTCTTCAATAGGAGGTAGCAACCAAAGTTGATTCTTAAAATAAGAAATGGTAAACCTGAATTTGGGGATACTTATTTAAATGATGTTCGTATAATATAATATTGAGTATTATCAATATTACTATATTGATAACAGCGAACATGTGAAAAAGCTTGAAAATTCGGCAATTTTCAAAGATGTAGCCATTCACTTCATTGTTGCTGGGACAACTTCATTTCACACTCGTAAAAACAAAATTGTATTCTTTACATATTCCTTTGATATGGGCATTTGATTTCCATTTAGTCCAAACTTATTAAAATCATTTGAGATAACTAGGTTTTTCCCAACCAAATCATACCCAATTTTATAAGGTAACTACTTTTAGTCATTATCTTATCACAAAAGATTTATAAGAACTTTTACGTGAATGATTTTATTACCGCGGTAAAAGTATCTAGACCAAAGATGAATCCTTTATTTTACTTTTTAATAGATATATATACTATAATTCTTAATGATCTCTCAATATTTAATAAGATATTGAAACATAATTTCCTTATATAGTATTTACTATTTTGATTTTTTTATATCTAAATAAGACTGTAATCCATATATAGATGGACATTCTTTAGGAAGAACAGTATGGAGAGACAATATCTACGGAGGAAGATTGTGGATAAATATTCTCTAAAAAAAGGTTAAATATTAGGTCTAAAGATACAAGTTCAAAGAATTATTTTATTATTTATTATAATGCCAATAAGGCTGAGACCTAAGCTCATGCTGCATTTAGTAAGAAGATAGATCCACTTCCAAGTGTTTCTATTGATGAAGTCAAGGCTGTAGTAGATTGCATGCCTTTTATTAAACATCGAAACACTTCGATAGCCAAAGGTAGTGTTTTCAAAATTATTAATGTTACTACTAAACACATTTTTTTTATTTTACCTTCGGGTCATATAAATGTGTAGCATGATACTTTTGAAATTGTATCTTATTTGGATCCATATTATTTATCTGTTTTAAAGTCAATTATCGAGATAA
Organism: Limnanthes douglasii subsp. nivea; assembly: GCA_036936605.1. Lineage (NCBI taxonomy): Eukaryota > Viridiplantae > Streptophyta > Magnoliopsida > Brassicales > Limnanthaceae > Limnanthes > Limnanthes douglasii. Next base: position 326,346,664 of record JAUPFV010000003.1, read on the forward strand.
ATGTCTCAAAGTATCCAATTCTTGGATATACTTTTTTAGGCGTCATGCTACTAAATTAATTTCTTTATGTGACGGTATGACTCGAAAAGAGCTATTAGTTTTGGGGATCGTTACTTTACGCCCCATAAAATAATTTGTTATATCCGAAAGTAATGTTTGGAAAAAAAACTTTATGATCTTGTACGAAAGGGAAAATAACCTCCTTTTGAAGTTCGTCTTCAACCCAATTTTCTTTTGCTATGAGAGAGGAGGAATATAGTGAGGGTAATAAGATGGTAAAAAACTAACTCTAAAATGGTCGTTCTTGTTGATAATGAAAATGTTGCTAGACCACTTGAGAATATTAAAAGTGTGGCAAATGAATCTTTAGACTTGTTAACTAATGCAGTTGGCCATTCGGTGTTAAAAGATACATTTTCCGAATAGTCAGTTGAGGTTTTTGTTTTACAAATATTTGCATTTACAAATATAATTGATAATAAAGCCATGAAAATAGATCTTTGTGATGGGTTCCTAACATGAATACTTCTCTGATCGAGACGTTTCCTTCCATAACATCATTTTCTCTTCGTTTAAAATGAATTTCTAAAGAAATAGTAACTCAGATTGTAACTTTAACCAACTAAAGTAAACTTCCAACCCATCTTTCATTATTAAACTTAGCTAAAAAATATTGAGTTATGATTTGAGGTAATATAAACTTTCATTCTTTCTTTTCTTTTCAAATATTTTATTTTATGTACAAAATCTAATTATTTTTTGGATATTTGTTACATGATATTTATAAAGTATTCTTAATGTCGTGAACTGTTCAACAGTCTAATGTCCATTACACAAGTTATATTTCTGATGTCAGTGGACTTTTTGAACGTGATGTTGAATCTTCTTAAGAAAGTTCAGAGATAAAAGCTGATATTCAATCCAAAATTGATAGTGAGATACAACTGTAGGATAATCTTTAAAATCTGCTAGAGAACGAGACTTTTGAGATATGAATTACAGATAAAGATTGAAGTCGAGACTCTTGAAAGTGTTGCTAAACCTTATCTTTAAAGGTGAATGTATTGTTGAAATACTCTTGAAGGTTTTGCTGTTATTATGTTTTTGAGAGAAATTAATTGAAGGATTTAGAATGGAATGACCGGTATCTTGACCCTTATCTTTTGTCAGGATATAGGAAAGAAGGTGCTAATATTTTTTACTTGCTTGAGGGATATTAAAAAAATGAATATAATAAATAATTAGAAGTTATGTATTTACATGTTCTCGGAGATAATATCGTTAAAAAGTGATAATGGAACTAATAATATTCAAACTTGTGATATTAGGACTGATAATGTTCAAGCTACTACTGATGATAATGTTGAAGTTGTCTATGCAAAAGTGGTTAATATTTCAAAATTGGTCTTATTCTAACTGAATATGTAATCTGTTTCGTAATAATATTTAGCTTTAGGCCTCTTTTCATTGTTTTATTTTAGTAATATAATGCGCGAAGGTATTTTTCTACCAAGACTATTATATTTCGAAGTACTCTTATAATTTTGTTCAACGAGTCTTTTGTATTTTTTTTAAATATTTTGTTAATATGTTTTATGTTTTTTATACTAATTGATCAATCTTCATAGGCTCAAACTTTATTTGGTATAGTCGTTTTCTTTGGTTATTTTTCAAACTTTTCCAAATACACTTAGGGGGCATGACTTTTGTTAGGGTTTATCTTTTTTCATTGGAGTAAACTTGCCTATTGTCTTAGAACTACTTTTTTAATCTTCCGACATTTATTTTGGAAGACTTTATAAAATCTTGGGTATTCCTGTTGTAATCACATTTTTATTGGTCTATTAGCATTTTTCGCTTGGAAGTGTGTACTTTTTTTTCAAAATAAAAATGAAACTTGATATTTTCGAAATAATTTGTTTTTATTAATATAAATTTATCTTTAAAACCTTCTCGCACCACCGAGATATGAAAGTGTACATCGTTATAGTTCCATAAATATGTTCTACACATAGTAATAAGACATGAATTGAAGTCTTAAAGACTATGATAAACTTTCAGATGCTCTATGTTCCGGGAGTGCCGAAATTGGTTTCCTTTTTCATCCAATAACTTATAAGTTCATGGTTTTACTTTAACTTCGACCCTGAAATGGCCTTCCAACGTTTATTCCTTCCATTATATTTACCACGATAAATGGTGTTTCCTTTATTGTGGATTTAGGCATAGTTTCGAATTACCATACGAATGTTTGTAAAAACTTTAGTTATGTTCCCGTAACTCTTTCCAAAATTTCTTGATACCATCTATTATTGTCATGATGGTTACTTTTATTTCACCATCAACTTGTGGATGCATAATGAAAGAAAATAATTGTAAATATATTATCTATTATAATTACCTTTGAGTGCATAACATTTTGAGTTTTTCATTCTTGAATTTGGTTACATTATCTATTATAATGACCTTTGGAATTTTGAACATGTAAATATATTTAACTTTAGGAAAATGATAACTTTATTTTCGTTGATGTTTACTAAAAGTTGTACTTCCTCATTTTTAGAAGTAATTTATGATAAACATTAGAAACTTTCTCCCTCGTTGAGCTTTTGGTAATGAATTTATAATATTCATACCTTATCTATATAATGGGATTGCTTTTTTTAACACTTTTGGGACTTGTATGCAGTTGGAAAAGTTAGTAGTGTCCTGTTGCTTTTACTTTTTTCGTTACATACTCCATTATGGTTGGCCAATAACCGTTATGGAGAAGAATTTATCGTTGTAGTGGCTTATAGCCGTAGTGAGTACGTATTCCTTAGTTAACCATCTTTTTTACAATGTGCCCGAAGTCTAACCAAATCTTCTTACTTGTTCACTCCTAATAACTCAGTAACGTGGCCAGTAAGTCAGCACGCATAAGAACTCAGTAACGTGGCCAGTAAGTCAGCACGCATTGAGTGGAGCCTTTAACGAGATACTTAGGTATTAGAGTCCTTCAGTCTTACTCTTCGTATGACTCTTACAATATATGAAATTTATTGAAGGATTACTCTTAAAGACAAAGATGTTTGGCCCCAAAGCCTTTGCTTTTAGTAGTTTTGCAATTGCGGATCCGCAGTCGTGTTCATTATTAAAAGTTGGACAATCAAACTTGCCGAAACAACTTAGATATCTTCTGTTGGAAATATGAGCTAGAGTTCTACTCCTAATCCTTGATTGTTTCTTCGTACCTCACTTCTGACTTTCCCTGTATTTCAAACTACTATTTTGTAAGTATTGTTCTATCTAATTAAAATTTTGTCAAGAAATATGCCAAGGAATAGGATTCGAATTTTGTTTGTGGCTCAAAGTGAATATCGAAATCGTATGATTATACCAACCAATTGGTGAGTCTTCATGATACATATGGCTTTTGTATTACATTTATTAAAGGGAAAAGAATAAACGATGGATGATTCTGTGCGGAAAAAAGTTATACCCATAATTATTTTGAAAACCTGCACGAAAGACAAAAATGTATTAGAAGTAAAAGAAAACGTGTAGGTCTTCCTCAAACTCACAGAAGGCAACTATACAACTAGTGAACCAATATCAACAATAGCTTTATTCCCGTGGTCTTGTTTCCCATAATAAATACACTAACCTGGAAAGACTCTAAACTATTTCCATTTACTATCAAAAAGACATTATTATATTTACAGATAAACATCTAAAATAGAGAAAAAGATAGCATTGGTTTTGTGTTGTTAGATAGTACTTCTGAACATAAGAATCATAGCAATAGGAGTTTTGTCTTCTTCAAGAACAGGTTTAGTAGAATTTAGAAGAAAAGAGAAGATCAGAATATGTATTTCTATTTCCTTGGATTTTTGTGAATCCCACTGCTGCTATTTATACACAGTTAGAGCAGCAGTAGGAATCTTTCTTGTTACAACAGAATTCTGGATAAGGATAGTACAATTTGTTCATTTACACATGTGACAAATATTTGTGTAAGGCTGGATTTAATGCCAATTTGATTCACAACTTATTGATGTATGATAGGCTGATTTTAGGGCTTGAACTGGTCTTGTTGGTTGGGCTGCGTCGATCCAAGCTCAACACACAAAAGCATGAGAAACGACTCTGGGGACAGTCGTTTCTCTAGACCAGCCTCTTCCCTTTCACCTGCTCCTCTGTCTGTCTCCGATTTCCATCATCGTCTCCGGTGTTAGTACAAGGAGCCTTGGTAGCAGTAGGCTTAACATCCCCCCGGAAACGAAGGGGTGAATGGGTGAGACCGAGTTTGTCTCGAAGAAAGGCGAATCGGGAGGGAGTTAATGGCTTCGTAAGGCAGTCGGAAAGTTGATCGTGAGAGTGTACATAGCGGATTTGTAAAGCTCCCTGAAGAACCTGGTCACGAACGAAGTGAACATCAAGTTTGATGTGCTTCGTTCGTGCATGAAACACCGGGTTTGAAGCAAGGGAGCTCGCACCCAGATTGTCACACCATATGACATATGGTGGTGTGACTAGAAGCTTGATTTCTGTCAAAATGGAGCGAAGCCAGATCAATTCGGAAGACAAAACAGCAAGAGCACAGTATTCTGACTCAGTAGAGGATCGTGCAACAACGTGCTGTTTCTTTGAAGACCAAGAAATCAGAGACACTCCAAAGTAAATACAGTACGCCCCAACACTTCATCTGTCGTCCACCGAGGAGGCCCAATCTGCATCAGAAAAACCATGAAGGTACAGATGAGTGGAGGGTTTGATGTGAAGACCAGTCCACCGTGAAACAAATAAGTATCTTGGAACTCGCTTCAAACACTGCCAATATATAGTAGTAGGTTGTTGCTGATACTGACTGAGTTTATTTGCAGCGAAGGCGATGTCTGGTCGAGTGTGAGTGAGATACTGAAGAGCACCCAACAGGCTTCGAAACGGTGTTGGATCAGAGAGTGGTGTTCCAGAGGAGCTAGAGAGAAGAACTCCAGCTTCCATAGGCGTCAGACATGGCTTTGACAAGGAAAGACCCTGGCTTGCAAGTAAGTTGGTTATATATTGTTGTTGTGTCAAGTAGATGCCAGTCTGGTCACGATGAGCTTCTATTCCCAGGAATAGATGGAGTGACCCCATGTCCTTTAAGGAGAAACACGCATTGATTCTGTGAATGAACTGAGTCAGACATGTAGACTGAGACCCTGTCACTATAATGCCATCCACATAAACCAGTATTAGAATGACAGTTAAGTTAGAGACAAAGTAAAACAAAGAGCAATCTGCTCTTGAGTTTTTGAACCCCCAGCTGAGTAGAGTGTCTTTTAGTCTAGAGTACCAGGCTCTTGGAGCCTGTTTGAGCCCATACAGAGCTTTGTGAAATTTTCACACGTGTGTAGGATTCACAGAGTCTCTAAATCCCTCTACTTGAGCCATATAGACATCCTCACTTAGAAAACCATTCAGAAAAGCGTTGTTGATGTCCAACTGACGTACCTCCCAACCTTTAGACACTGCTATAGCCAAGACCAACCTTACAGTAGATGGTTTGATGACTGGACTAAATGTTTCCGAAAAATCAACTCTAGGAGTTTGATAAAACCCTTTAGCTACTAACCTTGCCTTGTGTCTTTGGATGGAGCCATCTCTGTTGTACTTGACCTTAAAGACCCATTTGCAGCCCACTACATTAAGTTTAGGTGTCCAAGGGACTAGGGTCCAGGTCTTGTTATTCATGAGGGCCTGGAATTCAGAGTTCATAGCAGCAAGCCATTGGGGATTGATAGAAGCTTCTGAGTATTTTGTAGGTTCAAGAGTGAGATGAGTAGCTGTGGTCAGAGAGCCAATATAGGGTGTGTGAGGTTTAAGGGTACCATCTTGAAATCTTGTTAGTATAGTGTGAGTTTTGAGAGATGGAGGTTGGTGTTGTGTGGAAACAGGAGGGTCAATAGGTAGTTGTATGGATAGTGTAGGATTCATATGTAGTAAGGTAGTTGTAGTGTTAGGCTGTGCTGAGTTAGGATTGAGGGATAGTGTAGTATCACTGTGAGGTGAATGAGCAGTTTTGGTGTGAGAGAGTGGGCTAGTAGAGACAGTAGGGTGAGTGTCATGAGTTTGAGTAGTGTGAGGAGTGATCTTACCTTGAGTTGAGCTAGGAGTTGAGGGGATCATCTGATCAGGAGAGCCATGAGATTGAGTTGCAGTAGAGGATAGGCCACCAGGAGTCACAAGGGAAGTAGGAAGATTAGGAAGCCAAGTAGTAGTTGACACAGACTCAGACTCAGAATGTTTTCCATAGAATAAATTTAGGAAAAAAAGGGAATTCCCATTCATTGAATATGACATTTCTAGACACATACACCCTATTTTTAGGATCCAAACAGATGTAACCTTTATGATAGAGACTGTACCCTAGGAAAACACACTTACTAGTGTGAAACTGAAACTTCTGTGATTGATAGGGCCTTAGACAGGGGTAAAAGGCACAACCAAATGTTTTTAGAACAAGGTAATTTGGCAGTTTGTGATAGAGGAGTTCATAGGGTGATTTGTGAGACAGAGTTGGTGTTGGTAGTCTATTAATGAGAAAGATAGCTGTTTGAAAAACATGAACCCAAAACTTGTAGGGTAACCCAGACTGAGCTAGAAGAGTGAGACCTGTTTCAACAAGATGCCTATGCTTTCTCTCAGCCCTGCCATTTTGGGCTGAGGTATGTGGGCAAGACCTCCTAAGAATGAACCCATTTTCTTGAGCAAAAGAGTGAAAGGGTCTGTATTCACCACCCCAATCACTCTGGACAACTTTAATTTGTCTGTCAAACTGTTTTTCAACAAGTATTTTGAATGTTTTGAATGTGTTGAAGACTTGACTTTTCTATTTTAGTGGATAGAACCAGGAATACCTTGTATGATCATCAATGAAAACCACATAGAACCTGTGTCCCTCTGTAGAGACAACAGGAGAGGGGCCCCATACATCAGTGTGTATGAGGTCCAGAACATTAGAAGCATGGGACTTAGACACAATATAAGGCAAACTGTGAGACTTGCCTAATTGGCAAGCCTCACAAAAACTTAATTCATTCTTTCCAGTGGTAGTGAGATTACAAAGCTTGAGAACAGAATTCAAAACATCTAGAGATGGATGGTCAAGCTTCCTATGCCATCCATCTTTTAGGGAATTAGAAACATTGACATGAACATTGGACTGAAAGACTGTAGGTGAACTAGAAGAGGCCGGACTTTCTTGTGATTTAGGGTAGCTGTCCAGTCTGTAAAGCCCATTCTCAGACATGCCTCTGAGAAGAATAGTCCATGTGTCTTTGTCCTTCACAAAGCAAAAACCACTATGAAACTCAACAAAAACTCTGTTATGGTTAGTTAATTGGGAAACATATAACAAATTTTTGTTAATTGAGGGAACATGTAAAACATCAGACAAATAGATAGGTGATTTAGTGTTGGAATAAAGTTTAGAGTGACCAATGTTTTTGATAGGGAGTTTTCGACCACTGCCAACCATAACACTCTTAGTACCTGTATACTCAGACTTCTGGGTTAGGAGACCTGAGTTTCCTGTGACATGGTGGCTTCCCCCACTGTCAGCAAACCAGGCATTGTCAACTACAGTATCCTGAGTAGTAATATAAGCTGTCTGATCACCATCACTTTTGTTTTGCTCTGCAAGTGTAGTTCCCATCACAGAGGGATCATCTTTGTAGTAGCATACTGGAGCTGAATGTCCAAATCTACCACAGATTTGACAGGTAGGTTTGTTCTGAAATGATCTACCTCCTCTCCCTCTGTAAAATTGCCCTCTGCCTTTGTTATTGTTAGAGTAGTAAGACCTGCCTCTATATCCTCTATTCTGTCCTCTAGAGCCACCATAAAACCATCTAGTGCTGTTGTTGTGTTGTTGTTGTTTTGCATCTGTCTTTTGAGTAAAATTCACAGAGGCTAGGCTAACATTAGACATGTTATTTTGAATACTCAGCAATTGTTCAAGTCTGCTATCAAATGTGAGCAGACTTGTTTGTAGATCCAGCCAACTGAGATCTTCCTCATCAGTTAGACTCACCACAATAGGAGTATACTCAGAGTCCAAACCAGCTAGAACTTGAGTAATTAGGTCATCCATAGATACACCACACCCAGCAAGCATTAGATTATCAGCTATAGACTTCATTTTGTTAAGATAGTCATGCATTGGAGTGTTACCTTTTCTAGTTCTTTGAAACTCATATTTGAAATAGGTGATCCTGGCCCTAGTTTGTGAGCCAGATAGCCTGCTAGCAGCTTCCCAGAGATCCTTTGAGGTCTCCTCTTCCATGAGCTGGGCTGCTACATCAGAACTCATTGTTGAGTACAGCCAGCCAAGAAGTAGTTGGTCTTTAGCAACCCACTCTTCATACTCAGGGTTTTCACTCACATTCCTTTCAGGATTTGTGATAAACTTCCCTGGACAGGGCTTGTCCCCTGTAATGTATCCACCAAGTTTTTTCCCCTTTATCATAGGTGGAACCATAGTTTTCCACAACAAATAGTTGTTTCTGTCCAGTCTAACGATGTGATTGTTGTTGTTATTCATGTTTTGCAGGTTGGAGTTTTTGGTGCTGCTAGTGAAGTTGTTTGGAAGGACAGAGCCTAGAGAGTCACAGCTGAGTGATGGAGAAACAGGATCTGCCATTGATGGCTTAGTGAGCTCTGATACCAAGTAGAATTTACAAGAAAAGAGAAGATCATAATATGTATTTCTATTTTCTTGGATTTTTGTGAATCCCACTGCTGCTATTTATACACAGTTAGAGCAGCAGTGGTAATCTTTCTTGTTACAACAGAATTCTGGATAAGGATAGTACAATTTGTTCATTTACACATGTGACAAATATTTGTGTAAGGCTGGATTTAATGCCAATTTGATTCACAACTTATTCATGTGTGATAGGGTGACTTTGGGGCCTGAACTGGTCTTGTTGGTTGGGCTGCGTCGATCCAAGCCCAACACACCAGCCTCTTCCCTTTCACCTGCTCCTCTATCTGTCTCCGATTTCCATCATCGTCGCCGGTGTTAGTACTATGAGCCTTAGTAGCAGTAGGCTTAACAGGTTTTGATCCCACTAAACCTCAATTCTTCCAACCTTGTCTCCCTGGTTTCACCCACCAACTTGTAAGTCTTTACAATGCCTTTAAGACCTCCTATATTTGAGTAGTGCCTTAAAATCTTAACTTTGTAATCATTACTGCTTGCTTCTTGAATGGAGTTCTACAGCTATGTTCGACTTCTAACTATATTCTCTATTTTGTTGCATGTGTGATTGTTCCTTTTCAGAAGATTCCTGTTGTGTTCTTTAATAGCTACTTATTTGGAGACAAGTCTCAAGACGTTAAGCTTCGAACTAGTCTTTCCCACAACATTTGGAAGGTCAAAATCAACGGTCGCAAATTAAAGAAGCGATGGAAAGAGTTTGCCGTTGCTCATGGCATTCAACTTGGTGATGTTGTTGTGTTTAGAGATATGGTGGTTAGTTTGCATGTTAAATTTTTTTAGGGCAAATCTAACAAATTACTATCGTAAAAGAGATATGGTGGTTAGTTTGCATGTTAAATTTTGGTTTTAGAATCTAATATTACAATCTTTTATATATATATAAATTGAAACATTGGTGTTTATTATTTAAATTATGGCATCATGTACCCAAAGGATTTGCTAAGTTTAACGGTCTAGCTAGGCGACGTTGCATTTTAATTATAAAGGACGGTCGAAAAAGATGTTGGCCGTTGGATTTGACATACAAAGAATCATCAGGTCAAGTTCATATCGGAAATGGTCTGCAAAAGCTATTGACTGCAAATGATATAAAGAAATCCGATTCTTTTGGGTTTGAAACTATTCATGCAGGACTTAATTTCAAGTAAGCTTTATCTTTATTTTCGGTTAAATATGTACATATTTATATTTGTGATATTATATAATATTTCTCTTATTTTCAAAACTTAAAGTGGTTTCAAGTAGGGCTTCAAGACATGAATGCTCAAGCTTTGTAGTAAAAGTTACCGCTTATCATCTAAAAAAGGTAAAATTTACAGCTTAATTTTCATGCTCTATTAACTTTTTTTATTTGAATGATCAAGTCTGAACAACAAATAACTTTTATAGTTAATTATTTACTAATTTATATACACAAAATTTTAAAAACTTGATGTTGTTTGTGTACCGCAGCGCTTGCGTGTTAAATTTGTGAAAGAAAATAGATTAGAAAAAGGTATCAGTGAGATAAAATTCATGGACGACCATGGCAAAATTTGGTGTGCAAAATTAAATAAAGGAGACAACCACAGAATTTCAAGCGTGAACGTTATATGATTGGACGCGGTTGGGTCAATTTTGCATTCATAATAGAGTGAAGGAAGGTGATTCGCTCAAAATTGGGGTAATTCAGCTTGAGAACAACAAATCCTTACTCAAAATCTCTAGTAAGTGTCTAGTTATATATATAATATGTTGTTATTACATATTCTAAATTCAACATTTAGCTGGTTTTTTTAGTGATTAAAATGAAATCAATTGTTTTCATTTCAGGTTGTTTTTTAAACAGATAAGCATGATGATGGGGTGTTGAGTTGTGGTTTAATGTCTTTCATAGTTTTGTTTCACGTTATGTTGTAAAACTGAATTATTTTAAATAGACTAATGTCTTTTCAATGAACAACAATATGTAGATTTTTTGGTATCAGTAGAATTTTATGGTATTGAATGTTTATTATTATTACTTTTATAATATTTATAGATTTTAATCCCGATTTAAGATAAATTCATGAGGAAATGAGATTATTTTATGATCGGCTCCAGCATTTAGAAATTGGTTAATCGGTAAAGATACATGTATTTGATGCCCTAGCTAAGAAAAGGACCCAAGTCCTAGTAGACCTGCTAAATAATGATTCAACATTGCTTCTACGTCTTGGAACCAAGCCAATTTTGGAGCCGCTTTGTGATAATGGAACCAACCAACAAAAAACATTAAGGCTGCAAAGACAAATGTACAAATTGCGGTACAATAAAGTTGTAATTCACTAGTTATTCCAGATGCTCGCCAAATCTAAAAACACCAGAGGTTATTTGTATTCCTCGGTAGTTTACATTATTTATTCAACTACCTCTTTTAAGTGATAAATGACTATAGTGTTAACGGACAACGAATAATTTATGTTTATTTAGACAACGTATTGATTATATAGACTATATACTCTAATTTATAGATAAAATATGGGCTAATGGGTATGAATCCAATGTCTCTAATACCATATCTCAAACATAAAATGAAACTCTAATAAGCATTTAGAGTTTTTCACAAAGAAAACTAAATTGTACGGTTGGCTACGACTTCGTGAAATTGTCTGCAACTTGTAAAGTTGATCGAACATATGGAAGCTGGATGGTACCGATGTGAAGATGATGCCAAGTGAAGTGACCATCTAATTCAATGTGATTTGTCATCTCATGGAAAACAGAGTTCTTTGCAATTAACTAAGTGAAATCATTTGATGTATATTTGCCCCTTAAGTCATACATGAAGTATTTTATTACAACAGAATGTTGAGTCCTAACAAGTGCTCGACTTTTTTACTAATTCCAATCAAATTTGACCTTCTTTTCATGAGATAAATCCATGTATATCAAGTATAATCATCAATAAAAGATACATAATAGGATGAACCACCATTTGTACATGCATGAGATGGACCTCGTACATGAGAATGGATAATATAAAAATGACTAATAGAAAAATGACACTTTGATTAAACGGAAGAACTTAAAATTTTACCATTTTACAACCACTAGAGTTTGAAATATTAAAAGTATTTAAATGACCTAAAGCACATGTAGAGGCTAAAATATTCAAACATAACGCACATACATGTATGTATGAAACAAGAATTCCAAAGATAAAACTTAGACGACAAATGGCTCGAACAAAACGATGACAAATCAAAACCAGAGGAAACAATATCAGTCATATATGTTTTTCCATTATCAACACCATAAATATCCACATCAGTTACTTTGAGTTTTTCTACAATTTAGATTTCCTTTATTTTACGACTTGTCACAATCATTCTCTGAGTATGGTGATATGGTTTAGCACAAACATAATAGAAAACAAGGAACAATAACCAGATTTACACAATGGGCTAACCGAAACAAGATTCAAAGAAAGGTGGAAATATTGGATAGCGATATATGAGGGGTAAATAGAACCAATACCTTATACTAACATTGTTGTAGGACTAGTAGACAAAAAATATGGCTGAAATATGAGACAACAAAACAAAGTGTGACATGTGAGGTGACATATGATGAGACGCACCAGTGTCCATAATCCACAATAATGAATCAATACAAGAAGTGGAAGATGAGGACATAATGAATGATATGAGCATGTAGACATGACAAAGTTCTTCTAATTCAATTTGGTATTTGTAGATTGTAGAAAGTTATTTTTTCTATCATATTTGCAATATGATCCACAATATCTGATGGAACAAAATCAAACAATCGAGAGATACCACGTCTAAATCAAAAAATCAAATCAAAATTTGAATTAAATCCAAATCGGAAACATGTCAAGTCGAAGTCAAAAGCCAAATTAAATTGAAATAAAATCCAAATATTAATTCATATGTAAAATCAAGCCTCTTTTACCAATAAAAACACTACACTATTCCAGCAGTTATTTCTCCTAAATCATATCTCAAAATAACAATTCAACCAACCACATTTCATAAATAGATGTTCCGAACACGTTGTCCAAAAACTCAGCAAAAACCAACATTGTTTAACTCTCAATCCGACCGTTTGATTTTAGTTACACACAACATATCCAAAAAACGAAAACTATATCTCTTCTACTTATTTTTTTTCCCGATGATTGTATAGACAATTATTTTTTATCAATTAAGGAAAATAAGAGAAAAACAACGCAAAACAACTCTTAACCTCAAAGAAAAATCTAAATTACTAAGAAAAATTAGATATAAAATTATATCAAACAAATCAAATTGAAACACATTATTAATAGATCTGAAACAAAAGAACTCCACATCACTCTTATCCCCAAAGAGAAATCCAAATTCCTAAGCACAATCAGATATGAAATAAGATCAAAGAAATCAAATTGAAGCAGATACCTGACGTACTCCAACGATCGAACATACTCTGACACTATGTTAAGATAGAAAGAGAGAGAAAAGAGAGAACAAGAAGAAGTCGCTAAGAAGCGGATAGCTTTTATGTTTATTTAGAAAGCGTTCTCATTACATAAAGTATAATTGTTATTTATAAATAAAATATATGGTCTAATATCCTTAGCCTAATATATGTAATAATAAATATTTATCGTAACTTTTAAACACAAGTATAAATTTGACATATACTAATAACATTACGTTTGAGAAATATGTTTAATAAATGAGTTTGATATATTTTTACGATAAATCGTGTGTGCTAATGCGAGTAATATAAAGTTTAATAATAATGGATCATGTATTAGTTTTATAATATTTTTGTGAGGCTATTTTTTTGGTTCATATTCTTTTTAACATCTTGTTTGTTAGTTCAATTTTTAATGATGTGATTGCATTATTGTTGTGATTTTTGCATGTTCCAAACATACAGTAGCAAAAAAATGGTGATGATGAAATATAACATGTGGGTAATAATGGAAGATCTTTAGGTTGTTTTGTTTTAAGTTTTTATATAGAGAGTAAATAGAGGAAAAATGTGCTTGTATTTAATAATCTTGGAAGAAGTTCGACCCTTTTAATGCTGTTGGTTGGGCTATTTATACTCTTTTTAAGATTCATGGGCCATTCGGGTCAAATCTTCTAATCCAGTCAATTGCATGATCCCCCAAGCCCATAATTTGAGGTATTTTGGCATATAGTTAAGTCATGGATTCACTTAGGTTACTACTTAGTCACCAACTCTTGTCTATTCGGTCTGAATTACCCCTCTAGAGAAAATCAAAATTATCATAATGGACATCCAAAGATATTTGATCTTAGCATATAGCCCCCTTAGCTTTTTCCGAAGTATTTCAGGAGAGCTAATACCATAAAAGATTTCCAAACCGTTTCTGAAGTGGGTTATTAAATCTCTTTCTTTTGAAAGGTCACAACTTTAAATGGTTAGTTCCCCTATGACATGTGTCATGTAGTCATTGGAGAAATTGAACGATTTCTTTCTTGGAAACGACATCTATTGATAAGAAAGAAAACAAATAGCTATATTTAATAGCCTTTTCGAATTTATTCCATTAGTTTATCTTCCCTAGTAAAACACTCAAGTGGTCTTCTTTACTCATATAAGAGTAATTTATATTGTATTTATTTCTAGAGTAAGAAACAAATCGATTTTCATAGTTTTGAAGGGATAAAAACTCTAACTTTCACTGAGATTTATCTTTCATTTTTTTTGTTTCTTTTAAAGTTTTGCATGTTCACCGCGATGACTGCACTTATTATAGGAGGTTGGCATAATTTGTTAGAGTTGGAGGCCGAAAAGGCAACCTAGAGTTGTTGCCAAATTACCCGCTTCTCCGATGATTCATTTTCCACAACCAAATAGAAGTTCTTTATCTGGTAAAAAAACCTCTGTTTCTAAACTTAGCCCTTCTGATCAATTTCATACAATCTTTAACCAATCTGCTCCTTCATCAGAGACTCCCTCAAGACAAGTTTTTAGGAATTGTAATCTCCCATCAACTTTCATTTCTATGGGGTCGCATATTGGAGAAAACACTCCTCGTAGGCTCACCAGACTCTCTAAGGTACAAAAAAGCCTTCTACATCGAAGAAAGAAACAGAGAAACCATCAGAGGTTTATATTGATGTCAGCAATCTCTCCCACCAAAAATCAATTGAGGGGGAAAACATTATTATGAGTCTTCAAGCAGCTTCCTCTGCTGAGTTTTCTTATATTGAGGGAGATAACCCTGGTAAATAGGTCGGTGATACAACAGAGTTCGAATATCGGATTATATTGGGGATACATGAAGAGAACTTGGAGAAAAAATAAAGAAAGCCTATTTGGTATAATCCGAACCACTTCTAGATGTCTGGTTGGGCAGGTAAGACCCAGTTTTACTAAGGTTAACGTCAAATACTTGCTGACTTTACAAAAAATATCTTATGTATACACTCACACAGCTAATGTGGGTAAAGTTCAGAGCAAATAAGGAATCTCCAAATAAATTAAAGTTAGGATTGTAATCCCTGAAGAAACTCTGATGGACTGCAAAGTGGGATAATTGATGGTGTAAACCGAAGTACTCAATTATGGTCTCATGTTCCTCTGGACCCATAGATTTTAATATATTTTTTCAGTTTGTGAAACTATGGACGAGCCAACTCAGCCCCAACGCATGGTTTACACTTTTGTCCAGTATTATAGCTTCAAGGCTATCAAAGATTTTGATGTCTATGGAGCAATTTGCCGATGTGGCTAGTTTGTGTCGAAATGGTACCATTCCCTTATATTATTTTAATATGGGAAATAACTAAAAAATAGTCAGTGATTTATTGAAAGCTGATAAATCTTAGAGAACCCAATTTCTCTTCATTAGGGTTCTTGGAAGAATGGAAGAAATATTACCTCTAAGGGTAATACGAGTATGCTTACAAGATACTGAAAGTCTTCATATATGTATCCTTCTTTTAAAATATTTATTTGGTCATGTTTGAATATCGACTCTTACATCATATTTATTTTACAGTGTTTTTCAAAGATATTTTCTCAGCACCTTGAAGATGCGAAAGTTACTTTTACTAGATTACATAAATGGGCAGCTGAAAAATGGTTGAATGGATTCCAAAATTGTTTTACTGCAGGAAATATGGTGAGAACTCACCAATAGAGGACAAATATAATTTGTGAGCTCTCATGGGAATAATTCAGTACCCCTCCCTCATCTACTGATATTCTTATAGGAACCGAAGAAGCGGATGGAAAGATTTTCCTACCAGCCAAAAACAAAGCTCCCGGTCATATTGATAAGATCATAAAACAAAAGAAGAAGAAGAAAAAGATAAAGCATGAGGAAGTTGAAGAGGAGGCACCATCTTCAGTCATTCTACAGTTGGGAAGCATGAGACCTTTGAATGAAATAGATGCAGCTCTCTTGGAATTTATGGAAGCTACTACGGGGTAGATTAAAGATGCCTCAAAATCTCCAACAGTTAAGAAAAAGAAAGGCAAAAAAAGGAGCCCAAAAAGAAAACTTCTACTAGTTCGGATATAATACTCTGATTCGAATCCCTTTCTTCCAATATTCCTAGAGGGGTTCCTCCCCAAGAAGAAGTACATGTGGACCCTTCCTCCCTAATATTTATTGCTACTGACCAACCTTATGTTGAGGGTGATGTAAATTTAAATGACTTTGGAAACTTGTATTTGAGTGAATTCGACAAGGATGATTTTGACAAGGCTTTCTCCCAATCTACCACCATTGCCAATGTTGTGACACATGATGATGAGTCTTTCGAATTATCCAGTGAGCATGCTACTATGGGGTATAATATTTTAGACTATATAAGGCCAATAGTTGACTTGGAGAGGCAGGTTAGTTCTCAAGTCAAGGATATTACTTCCATTTACAATGAAAACCATAATCTATAGAACACCATTGGTTCAGATAAAGAAAAAGTGGAAAATCTAAACAAAGAAATGAAGACTCTTAAGGATGAGTTGCTCTAATCCAAGTACGATCACAATCAGTTGCCACCCAAGTTTGATGGTTTTTAAAAAGAACTATCCATTTTTAAAGAGCAGCAGACTAAGGATAAAGTTAGCTTTGAAAACTTATCATATGACAAAAAAAAATGGAAGATCTTCTGAAGACAAAAGAAGATGAAATCGCAAATCTTATAACAAATATGACAAAGGACATATCTGATGTTGTAAATTTATATGGTGATTGTGTATTCAAATCTATTGATGAGAGAGAAGAAACCGTTAAGTGAGATTTAAAACTTCTATACTAGGAAACCTTTCCCAAATTGTCTCTTGGGGAGTTGTGGAAGTTTGTGCCATATGAAGAAATCGTTTTTCACACTATGGCACAAGGTGATAAACTATGCGTTTCTTCAGATGAATCTGAGTCTGATGAGAAGCTGAGGAAGATTCAGATGATGTTGAACAAGAAAATGAAGAAAAAGAAGAAGGAAACATTGAGAAGAATGCCGAAGAGAACGAGCCCTAAGGATAATCATTTTTACTTTGTTTGCGTTTTGAACTAAAATCCTTATATTGGATGTAGAAGAGAAAAAGCCCTAAGTGTGCAAGGCATGTTGTTATCTTTATATCGGATATTTTGGTGACTCTGTTTGAACTAGTCCTTGTTAAATACGAGGCATTTTATTATGTACATCAGATTTCGTTTATGAGTTAAGACTATTTTATGCTATCTTTTCTCTTATCCCGTTTATGTTTTGCTATATTTTCTGTTATGCCCCATTAATATCCAATCTTACTTAAGTATGATAAAAAAAAGTAATATATTAAATTCGATCAATTCATTCAAAGGTAATCCATTTAGAGGCGATAAATTTTTAATAAGTCTTCAATCCATTCAAAGGTAATCCATTTGAAGGCCATATATATTTGATCATCCAAAGGTAATACATTAAATCTAATCAAGTCATTCGAAGGTATTTTATTTAAAGGCAATAAACCCTTAATCATTCTTTAATTTATCTGAGTCGTTCAAAGGTAATATATTTGAAGGTCATAAATCTTTAATAAGTATTTAATCTATCCAAGCCATTCAAAGGTAATCCATTTGAAGGAGATAAATCTTTAATAAGTCTTTAATCCATCTGAGCCATTCAAAGATAATCCATTTGAAAGAAATAAATATTTAATCCATCCAAGCCATTCAAAGGTAATTCATTTCAACGCTATAAATCTTTAATTCATCCGATCATAACAAGAATACTTTAAAAAAAAGGATAGTATATTGATGGAAATTCGGACACCTCATGAAAACCTCGCTGCGCCACCAGGGTAGGAAAGAGTATGCACCATAATATTTGCATTGAAGTAAAACAAAGTAACTATTTACAAGATTAGTTTATTCTAAATATAACTTGAGGTGCTCAGCATTCCAAAGGTGCTTCAAAAGGTTGCTTTCTTTGTCTAAAACCTTGTACGTTTCATACGTGAATCTTACATATACGATGTATGGTCCTTCTCAGTTGGGAGCCACCTTTCCAAATTTATTATCCTTAGTGTGTAACAATACATTTATTAACACTTTATGTCCAACTTGAAAATATCTTCTTTTTACTTTAGATGCAAACCTGCTCATCATGAAGCCTTGGTAATGTACAGTTCTTAGATTAGATTTCACTTTTCTTTCTTCACTTAAATCCAATTGAGCCCTGGAATTTATCTCATTCTCCTCTTCGGAATAATTTTGAACTCTGAAAGAAGAAAGAGTAGATTTTATAGGTGTAATCGCATCCATCCCATAAACTATAGCGAATGGAGACTCTTAAGTGGTTTCGTAAAGAGTGATTCGGTACTCCCATAGTGACTCTTCTAATAACTTGGCCATTTCCCACCTGCTCCCTCTAAATTCTTTTATAAACCTGTTAAAAATGTTCAATTTTCGACTTCAAGTTGTCCATTGGCTTGAAACAATGTTGAATTCCCCTTGATGTACAAAATACGTCCATATATTTGTTGTAAAATTGAGGACCATTATCAGCAATGATGCACTTGGGGATGCCAAGTCAACAAAATATGTTGGATGTTGGTCTAGACAAAGGTGCAGCTTTTACCCATTTGGAGAAATAATCTATTGCTATAATTATGGTACGACGACCCCAGAAGCCATTGAAAGGGGTCTTACTAGGTCAAGTCTCCGTCTATCAAAGGGTATTTGTTCGTACACATACTTCATGGCGACCGCTGTTACATGGATCACATTTACATACCTTTGGAAAGGATCAGATCTCTTCAAAAAATATTTAGCATCTGTCATAATGGTAGGCCAATAATATCTTGTTCACAAGACCCTTCTAGTAAAAACATTATAGCCCCAACATGTTGAACCTTCACCATCATACAGTTCTGACATAACACTTTGAGATTCATTGGGTCCAAAAAAACGCAACAAAGGCCTGCATAAATTGTTTTTATAAAAAAACCCCTTAAAACTATAAATCCACGAGTTTTCTACTTGGTCTTTTTTACCAAAACCTTGTGTTAAGGTAAAACTCTATTAATGAAAAACTTTTGAATCTCATTTCTCCAGTCTTTAAAGAATACATTTGATACATGTAGACTTTCTTCCACCTCACCCTTTATTTATGTGGTTGGGGATATGGAAGGAAACTCTTGCACAAGGATCCAAGGATATGCTTCAGAGTAAGTTATAGTTGCTAAACAATCAACCATAGAATTTTCCAACCTTGACACATGTTCATATTCGACACGTTCAAACCCAATTGAAATCTCTTTTAACATCTCTAGATACTTTATCACGTGATCTTTCCTAGTTTCTGATTGCCCCAGAGCTTGATGGATGAGTAATTGGGAATTATTTATCCATCAGACTCTCTTAGCACCGTATACCTGAGCTAGCGTTAGTCCAGTTTTATTGGTGCTTGATATTATCACTCATTGTTGGATGCACTGAAGCCAAAACATATAGTTTGATACAGGGAATCACCATAGCGAGAGATTAGACAAATTCTAGATCCATATCCATTGTACTAGATCCACCATCAGTTCTGGTCACCCATTCCTTCTTAAACTTACTGACTTAAGCTTATTCATGAGGACTCTTGGAGTGAAATTTCACTAAAAAGTCAGCTACAACTTGAGATTTGATTGCATGAATGGTAGAAGGGTCAATATCATAATCTTGAAGCTCAACTGACTACTTAGGCACACTTCCTCATATGTCAGCCTTTTGTAGCACAATTTTTAATGGAAATAATGTTCGGATTATGATAAAATATGCTTGGAAGTAGGCCTCATTTTTGTAGCTGCTATCACCAATGCTAAGGCTAATTATTCCCACTTTAAGTATCTTTTTTCAGCCTCCAACAAACTCTTGCTTATATAATGGACATGGAAATGGTAATTGTCAACATCTCACACTAATACATCACTTACAACATACTCTGATACTGCTAGATACATATTAAGTCTTTCCCCATCAACAGGTTTGAATAAAGTTTTGGAGGATAAGTTTTTCTTGATTTCAAGGAAAGTTTTATTACAGTTAGGGGACCAATTAAAGTCTTTATCATTTCTTAAGGCTTGCAAAAAATAAGCACATTTGTCTGACGATCTTGAAATAAATCGGTTCAATGCTGCTGATCTTCCAGTTAATATTTGAACTTCTTTAGTATTCTGAGGTAGATTGATGGCCAACAAAGCATTTAACTGACCTGGGTGAGCCTGAATCATTTTCTCACTTATAATATAACCCAAATATTTACCAGACCGGACCCCAAAAGGTAAATTTCTCTTGATTTAATTTCAAATAATGGCCTCCAAGTTTGAAAATGTTTATTGGAGGTCGGATATGTAATTTTCCTCCTTAAGTCTTTTAACCATATCCATGATGTAAACTTCTACATTTTCTCCGATCTGATTGGCAAATCTTTATTCACTAGTCTTTGATAAGTGGCTCCAACATTCTTTAACCAAAAAGGCATTACCTTATAACAATGGAGCCCCTATCAGTAATAAAAGTAGTATGATGTTGATCATTTAGATCCATCTATATCTGATTATACCGAGAAAAGGAGTCCATAAATGACAATAATTTGTTCCATGAAGTAGAATCTACTAGTTGATTTATGTGGGATATTGGAAGCGGGTCTTTGGGACAACCAGCGTAGTAGGACGCCTGAAAATCAACTATTACAAACAAAACCCCACCATCTTCTTGAATGGCCTTTTTCCCAATAATACCTCTCTTTCAAACTCTCTAATCCCATCGGTCGAGCTACTAGTGAATCTTACTATGGTCCTATTCGAGCGCTATATGATCGAAGGCTTCTTCATTTGTTTATAAGTTAATAAGAAAAAAATATGCGCTGAACTTCCCGTAACAATCAAGATTCGATGGATATCATTACCTTTAATAGACTCCCCTATTACAACAATATCTTTATGTAGGCTGGTCATATTTCTCAAGTCGTCCTCATCAAAGACAATGAATACAGCCAGAGTCTGATAGAGATGTGTAGACATTTTTCCCTCTAACTTAGTAGTTAGACTTTGACATGTCTTTTTCTTGAACAACTTGAAGCCGCAGTCACAAAATCTCCCCTAAAAATGGTTAAAGATTCAAAAAGATGCATAGATCGGATACCATCATTGTTCTTTCTACTATCATCCCAACTTGAATCCAATATAGATCAGGATTCAAGTACCCCAAATCCACATCAAACGTTTCTACAATTATCATAGCGTCTTTTTGTCTAGACATCCCCATATTATGTCCTGAAACATTCGGTGAAGTTTATTGTGATGTACTTGCAATTAGCTGGCATGTTTCCTCATTGCCTTTTTAAAAAAACTAACAATTTACATATTTCAATCAAGGTAAGTTTCTCTGGTTTTAGGGCGATGCAATCTTGGTTATCATGACCCGCATCATTGTGATATTTACAAAAATGAATATTTTGATTTTCTCTAGGAGAATGAATTGGCGTTGGCCTTCGAAAATGTACAACATTCTTGTTAAAGGGAATAACGGCAGAAGAGTTTTCTTTGGGAGGCCAAGTACCGTAAGAAGTAGTAACCGATGGCTCGGGTTCAGGATTTATATAGATACCAGCTGTTTTTTTCTCCTCGAACTTTTGACTAATACACAGCCAATCTGGAATTCAACTGACTTTTGGGGTCATAAACAACACTTTCTCGCTCTAGAAATATTTTGGCAGAGATATATCTCTCTAGAAAATGTGACTAGATAATAGAGAGGGAAAGAGATTTTATGGAGTGGAGTTGGGATCTAAAAGGTGTTGAGGCCCAAGGACGCATGACTTGTTTGCCTAGGGGCAGAATGGGTGAAGTAGGTGTGAAAATAGCACGGGAAGTGGAAAATTTTGGCTCAAATAAAGTTGTCAGAAAAAGAAACACGCCAAGTAATTTCAATCGATTTGTGATGTGACATAAAAGTTTTCATTGGTGGTGTCAGGGATTGTTGTGATGTCATCAATAAGAAAAAAGTAGGAAAACGTTTGTATGGGTTAACAGATTCTTATAAAATTCGAAGAGATTTGCAAATATGAAGAATAAAGTTGGCAGCCCTTCGAATTCCGAGGGCAAAAAAATCCTTTCCCGAGAAATTATGTAGAAAGAGTAGTTTGAGGAAGATACTTTCAAAAGTTAACAATCCTTGTCAAAATACATCTACATAAGGACTAGAGGGCTACAAACAATATATAGATATTTCCAAATGTTCGAAGATGAGGAGAATTTAAAAAAAATCCAAAACCGAGGAGATACGTCTAAGTGTTCGAAGCCAAGAGGACCTTATGAAGTTATTAGCGTTTGGAGAATGATCAGAAACTTGGGGCAAAACAAGGAATAACATCTGAGGGATACCTAGTAGTCCTTGCCAAAAACATTTTTACAATGACTGGGTGCTACTGATAAGGGAGAATGAAAGATCTATGAAAGATGAGGGAGTTTATTTAATAAAGAAAGTTTTTAAGGAGAAATTGTCAATTATGTAATAAAAAATGACTAATTTATAGCAAACAATTGAGTTGAGGACTGGTCCCTCAATTAATGAATTGTTAGACTTGTGGGACTTACTTTTTGTACTATAAAAGCACCACCTTATTCTGGGGAAAGGGATGATTAATGTGGAATCTCTTTCTCTAAAAATACTTACTAAGTAATTAATATTACGAATTAAGTCTTCTAAACATTGTTTTACTCTAAAAACCCCTTCAAAGAATTTTGGAGCTATCAATGTTTTAGAGAGTTAGCCACCTCAGACCAAACTCCACAACCATTTTTAATTAATAACATGTTACATTAGGAATTCAAAGTCAGTATTTATATTTGTATCACAAATATGCTCTAAACTGGATCATATCTCAGTTTTTCAGTAGAGAAACAATAGAAAATGCTCTATAAGATGAGACGCATATATGCACTGACATGACTTGGAACACAATACTATAACACACACGCAGAGGTTATAGAATACCTAGATAATAATATAATAGTCCCAAGTCATTCATCGCAAAATGTTGAGCCAAATCACGTTTTAGTGCCTCAATTTCATTCTAGATCCTCACATATAATGATCATATCATCTATATATAAGGATAAAATAATTTGTCCTGCACGCATACATCTGATAAATAAGGTTGAGTCATGATTACTAGCGAGGAAACCAAGTGAAGTAATAACCGTACATAATCTTTCAAACCCAGCACGAGGAGCTTGTTTGAGACCATATAAATCTTTTTTAAGTCGACAAACTTCACTTGGTTGGTGAGAAACACTTGGAGGAGGAGTTATGTACACCTCCTCATGAAGATCATAATTCAAAAATGCATTTTTGACATCTAGTTGGAAGATCTTTCACTAGTGAATAGATGCAACTGCAATAAGAGTACGAAATGTCGTCATTTTTGCCACTCGGGAAAATGTATCATCATAATCCATCCCATACTTATGTGAATACCATATTGCTACAAGATAAGCCTTAAATTGTTTAACATATTGATTATATGCTTACCAGATGGAGGTTTAACTATATCCTATGTATGTGTATGATAAAGAACAGTAAGCTCTTTAACTATAGCATTTTTCCAACTAGGATCACAAATAGATTCTTTAAACGGACAAGGTTCATACAAATCATGTATCTTTGCTATAAAAGAATAAAAGGATCTAAGTAAAAAAAGTACGGAAAATCTGGTAGTTTAGTAGACTTACTTATACGAGTGGATTTCTTGAGAGGTGGAGGATTTGTTGTTTCACCAGAGATAGAAGTTAGCTCGGGAATGGATGAAGTTTACTCAAGCATTGATGGAGCAGAAGTAGTATCAATTGTTGTAGATGTCTCATCAAATGGAATATTAATGTCAAAATATGTATCATTATCAATTCCAATAAAATAGTATCAAAATATGTATCACTATCAAATGGAATATTAGCGTGAAGGTCTGTCTTTGTTACATAATATGATTTTTTTGGAATCAAATTAAATGGGATATGCTCAAGCAATGTGACATGACGAGATACAAATAACTACTGGCTGGTGGGATCATAACAACCATAATCTTTTTATGTGACATAATAACCAAGAAAAACACATATAGCTGTTTTAGAACCCAATTTGTTGCGTTCAACATGAGGACGAATGACAAAACATATACATCCAAAAATTCGTAAAGAAAAATAATGTAGAAGTTATTTGTATAACTTCTGAAATGGAGAAATTCCTGCATTATGAGCTGTGGGAATTTTATTAATCACAAAAACAACAGTCGAAATTGTTTCTCCCATAAAATAGTTGGAACTTCAGCTGATAGAAGGAAAGAACGAGCAGTCTCAACAAGGTGATTGTGTTTTATGTTTGCATCACCGTTTTTTTGAGGGGTATCAGTACCAATGATTGATGTATGGTACCTGCATATACAATCAAATCTTTGAAATCATTGGAGGTGTGTTCACCTCCTAAGTCACACTTTTATCATTGCAGAATATTGAGTCTTAACCAGTGCTCTAAATTCTCTATAAATTCCAAGGAAATATGATATTCGTTTCATCAGATAAATCCATGTTTATCGAATATAATCATAAATAAACAATACAAAATATAGCGAACCACCCTTTGTGCAGACAGGAGATGGACCCTAGACATCAGAATGAATAATATAGAAGTGACACTTTCATTAAACAATAATGCCGAACATTTTCCAGTTCAAAACCACTACAATCCGACATATTACAAGTGTTTAAGTGACTTAAAGCACCTGTAGAGACTAAAACTTTCAAACTCAATGCAAATACATGTCCCGGACGAGAATGCTAAAGATAAAACTCAGACGATTAAGGATTCAAACGAAACAAAGACAAATCAAAACCAGAGGCAACAATATTAGTCAAATGTGTTTTTCACTATCAAAACCATATACATCCACATATGTTACTTTGAGTTTTTCAAAAAAATATATACAGTTCCCCTATATTACGACCTATCCCAATCACTCTACGAGTATGTTAATTTCCTATAGCACAAACAGAATCAGCAAACAAGACCCAATTACCAAATTTACAGAATTGACTAACCGTAACAAGATTCAAATCAAGGGTGATAACGTAGTTAACATCATATAGCGATATATGATGGGTACAAATAGAGCCAATACCCTTTACTGACATTGATGTAGCACTAGCAGATAAAACAGATATGGGTGAAACATGAGACAACGAAACAAACTTTGACATGTGAGGTGACATATGATGAGGCGCACCTGAATCCAAAATCCACAATGATGAATCAATACCTGAAGTGAAAGGCGAGGACATGCCTGAATGGTATGCTTAGGTACACATAACAAATTTATTCTTATTCAGTTTGGGTGAGGATTTTGAGACTGAGGGTAATTTTGTCAGATGATTTGTCGTATTTTGAGGGTATTAAATGTTTAGGTGTTTTGTAGTGAGAGATTTAAGCTGTTGATTGTATTAAATATTCATTACCCTTATTAATGAAAGTGGTTGGATATTTATACCCTTAATTATGGGCCCTATGGGCTTTTGGGTGAAACTATGAAATCGGGTCGAGTTCAAAAACCCATTAGTTTATTAAGAAGATTAACAATTATCTTAGTCATAAGGTGTTTAGTGTTTTAATAATTTTGTCCTGTCCGGATACTTCAGTGGGTAATTATTGTCCGGTTTTCTCAGTGAGTCGTGATGAATAATTTCGTAGTCATGAGTAGCCCCTTTTTTAGGTTTTGTCAAAGGTCTTTGGCAAGACCAAAGAACCCTCTTCGGCAATAGCAATACTCTCTGGACTTTTCTTGTATTCAACTAAGGGTTTATCCGGACTGAATACTTCTCAGAAGTTCAAGATTTCGGCAATGGATCATGGGACACATGTCACATTTTGATTCGTTTTACCAGCCTTTTTCTTCCTATAACGGCGCCCCCACTAATCCTAAAAAGCAACTTCTGCATTTAATGTTCATGACGTCAACGTCGCCTTCAATCATTACTTTTGCCTTTTCGTTTTCACCTAGGTGTTTAGTAACTTTTTTTCCTCACTAGTATAAATTACTTCCTTTTACTGTTTTACCATCTTCATCACTTTGTCATTCCTTCTTTTCAGAGCTTTTTACTTCTTCTCTCAAAATCTTTCTTGTTTAGGTTTATGTTCACGGAGAGAAACGCTCTGGTGAAAGGTGATTGGCTAAATATTTTGGAGTTAGAAAAAGCACAAAAGGTTGAACGAGAGAGACGTATCGCTACGGTTCTTCCAGTTTCTCCAATCAGTAAGCCCGACACACCGTCTTCAGAAGCTGATCGAGGATCATCCTCTGCCAAAACTGCCAAACCTAAGCGTTTGTTTCAACCAAGCCTCTCGCCCATTCTGTCAGGCTCCTCGGTTCAGGAGTCACAACCCTCTGTTGTACAGGAGAAAGCAGTATCAAGTATAAGAAAACCCTATCCGTTCATCGCTATGGGGTCAGATATTGAGAAGTCTCCAGAAAAAGTTAATCTTCGCCGGACAGGCCGTATAGTATAGGGTCAGTCAACTGGCTCTCAAACCAAGTCCTCAAAGTCAGGGCCTTCCAGGTCTGGGACCAAAGATAAAACTCCGGGTCATGGGCACCTATTAGAGCCCCAAAAGACAAATCCTCTGGACCGGAGGCCACTAGAATCAACTCTCATACTGAGCCCTCCGGAATTGAGCCCCTGCCGGACACCAAAACCCTAAGAGAGGCTGATGCTCAACCGTCCGTACAACCTGCTGAGCCAGCCACTAGCATTTTCCCATCAACAACGGCTGGCAAACCTTCCACGGTGATGTATGAGGTGATGGAGGACAATATTGAAGATGCTCCATTTGAGACTGAGGCTTCCGGGCAGACTGGGGATGCTGTCTCTGATAAAAAAGGAAAAGGCAAGGAGAAAATATGTATGACTCATCCGGATCTGTCGGAGAGTCTGGAAGGCAAAGTGGGACCTTGCTTCCACAAAGTGAGCGTGAAGTATCTGCTGGCTATGCAGAATATCAACTATGTTTATACTCATACTGCTGAGTTAGGTCGGATCCGGACGAAGTGGAGGATCCCTGAATCTGATAAGGTGAGGATACCAGTCACTCCGGAGATCCCGATGGACTGCAAGCTCAATGAAATGGTCATCTACACCGAGCTGTTTAACTGGGGGCTCAGATTTCCCATGGACCCAGAATTGTCAGGTATTTCCACCTGATAAAACTCTGTCTAAGCCAGCTGAGTCCCAATGCTTGGTACACTCTTATCTCCTGTATTATGGCATCAAGGCTCTCCGGTATTCCACTTCGAATGGAGCAGTTTGCTGTTCTGGCCAGCCTCTGTAAGAATGATCATATCCCATTCTACTACTTCAATATGGGAGACAACTTTAAGGTGGTGGATGACTTGCTTGAGTCAGAGAAAAATTGGAATACCCAATTTCTGTTTATCAGCGGAACTTGGGAAAATGAGAGGAAAATCAAAGCTGGTGTCAATCCCAGCATGCTCACCAGCAGATGGAAAACCTTAGGTAAATATTTTATCATGTTTGTCTTTCTTACTTTGTAAAAAATTTGTTTCTGAACTATTTTTTTTTCTTTGGTTAGTGCTGCCGAAAGAGTTCTCCAATTATGTGGAGGAGGGACAGATCACATGTGCCAAATTAAATGCTTGGACTGCTGAACGTTGGGGAAACGCTTTCTACAACTACTTCACCACCGGTAACTTAGGGAGGTCCCACCTCTGGAACACAACGAGCCAGAGAGACCTTACTTGGGAGGAGCTGACCACCACCCCCTCCGGCTTTCATCCTCAAGAGAACAGAGGAGAAGGATGGAAAATTGGCCCTGCCCTCCAAAGCTAAAGCCCCAAGCAAGATGAAAGGCAAGAAGGGAAAGAAAAAACAAGTTGCAGTAGAGGTTTTTATGGGTGCTGTTGAGGAGACCGCTCCGGTGAGTCAAGGAGTGCAGGCCAAAGGGGGAATTGATGCTACTCTACTTCAACTAGTTGAAGACGAGAGTATTAGGGAGGCAGGTGGACTTCAAGATCCTCCAAAGGCTTCTAAGAAGGACCGAAAACGGGGAGCAAATAGTGAAGAGAGGGCGACCAAGAAGAAGAAATCTCTTTGGGGGATGAAGTTGTCCTCTGGCCTTCCGAGTCTCTTCCTCCGGCCGATCCAACAGACCCCTCTTTGGCAGAGCAAATCCCAAGTGATCTACACGCCGGAGAGGGTACCAGAGGGGATATCAATATTGATGGAGTAGACATTAGTGGCTTCCAAAACATTGGCCTTTACTTTGATGACCTTGAAAAAGATTCCTTTGTTGGTCCTACTTTCCCCCAAGTTCCTATAACATGGTTACTTTCAATGGTAAGTCTTTCACTTTTTCAGGGGAAAACGACACGGTGACTCACTCTTTGGTGGGCCATATTCAGCCAATGCTCAACTTGGAGAGGCAAGTACGAAGTCAGTCTGCCCTTATCAACACACTCAATGCAGATAAAGAGAGCTTATCCAGTGGTCTCCTTAACGCCAACCAAAATGGTGAAGCATTAAGGAAAGATCTCGAGGAGTTAAAGAAAGGGAAAGAAGACTTGGCAACCAGGCTGGCAACTTCGGAGATGGCTAACAAAGAGATCCAAACCAAGTGTTCTGGCTTGGAGAAGGATCTCTCCATGGTGAAGGAAGAGGTGAAGACCAAGGACAATGTTATCCAAGCCATGACCGGTGACAAGACTTCTCTTGAAGGTGTTGTGTCCAAAATTACCAAGGAAAAGGAAGACTTGATGGAAGAGCAGGAGAAGACAATCTAGGCCAAGGTCGATGCGTATACCAACGATCTGATAGATTCCCTAGAAAAAAGGTATGCCGAAGTTAAATCTGACATGGTCTTCCTTTTTCATCAAACATTCCCGAATAGGATACTCAGTACGTTATGACAGTACGTTGAATATGAA
Organism: Limnanthes douglasii subsp. nivea; assembly: GCA_036936605.1. NCBI lineage: Eukaryota > Viridiplantae > Streptophyta > Magnoliopsida > Brassicales > Limnanthaceae > Limnanthes > Limnanthes douglasii. The sequence goes on from JAUPFV010000003.1 coordinate 326,375,881, forward strand.
GATATCCTATTTCACACGATGGTGGATGGTGATAAGAGAAACTATTCCAGTGGTGTTGATGATACTACTGATGAGGAAGAAGGGACCGGAGAGAGCTCCAGTGATGAACCCAAAGATTCAAAGAAGAAACAAGATGATGCAGGAACATCTAAGGGAAACTAGCCCTAAAGTTTTAACTATTTTCTGTTTCTTTTCTTATCCTTATGACAGACTTAAGTCCTTAGATGGCCAAGACATTTTTGTAATTGTGTCCGGTTTGTGTCCGGTCAAGATTTTCCTTTTAAACTTAAAGTCCTTGGATGGCCAAGGCATTCTTTGTGTTTTAATATCATCCTCCGGTGTTAGCCGGGTAATTTTACTTTGCTAAATTCTTGCTTTGTTTTATATTTGCCCAATTCTCGATGGCTGATGTTTAAATAACCCTTATTTATTTTGCAAGTATTTTAAGATGAGAGTATTTAAATTCTCTGATGACAAATGTTAAATGGTCATCATTTCACCAGATCATCCGAATTGTTAAACATACTTAGAAAGTTTTAAAGATACTGTGGATCAAACCACTCCAAATATTTTAAGAAGGCATCAAATTTTATTGAAAAACCCGGACACCTCATTAAAACCTCCCGCGCCACCAGGGTAGGAAAGAGTATGCCCCCCAATATTTACATGGACTTTAAACAAGTAAATATTTACATAACTTTTATTCTAGATACATCCGGAGGTGTTCAATATTCCAAAGGTGGTTTAAGATTCTTCTATCTTTGTCCTGAAGCCTCTATGTCCCAAGCTTACGCTTTTCAATGACCACATAGGGTCCTCCCTAATTTGGAGCTAGCTTGTCGAACTGCTTCTCCTTAGTATGTAGGAAGACTTTTCTCAATAATTTATCCCCTAGTTGAAAATCCCTTCTTCTGATTCTGGAATCAAACCTGCTTCTCATTAAAACTTGATAATGGGTGGCTCTAAGATGAGCCTTAACCCTTTTTTTCTTCTATTAAGTCCAATTGACTTCTGACTGCTACTTCATTAGCATGTTCGGAAAAATTGTGGACTCTGTATGATGGAAGACTTGCCTCTATAGGAGCAACTGCATCCATCCCATATACCAAGGCAAACGGGGATTCCTGTGTAGCAGCTCCCGAAGTAGTCTGGTAGGCCCATAATACTTCTTGTAGATAGCTTGGCCACTTTCAAGCAACCCCTTCTAAATTCTTTTTGAGACCGGACAGAATGGTCATGTTCGCCGCTTCAACTTGACCATTTTCTTGTGGGTGGAAAGAAGAAGAGAAGCAATGCTGAATGCCCCTAGAAGCACAGAAACTCTCCATATCCTTGTTATCAAATTGTGGCCCATTATCTGTGGTTATCTTTTGTAGAACCCCAAATCTGCAACAAATATTAGATAGGATAAATTTTATAACAGCTTTTGAAGTAGTTCCTGCCAAGGGGGCTGCCTCTATCCACTTCAAAAAATAATCAATGGCCAGAATAATGGTTTTGCACTCTCTGAATGCCATCGGTAGAGGCCCTACTAGATCCAGTCCCCAGCGAGGAAAAGGTATTGGCTCAAAAATTGATTCCAAGGGGGCAGCTGGGAAATGAATTTCATTACCATATCTTTCGCATGGATCACACTTCTTTACCAATTCCTTGGCATCTTCCATTATGGATGGCCAGTAGTATCCGACCAATAAAACCCTTCGGGTTAAAGCTCTATAGCCACAGTTTGCTTACCTCTCACCATCATGTAGTTCGGATAGCATAATTTGAGACTCTTCAACCCCCAAACAATGCAAGAGAGGTCTACGAAATGAATTCTTGTATAAAATATCTATTATGACTAAAAACCCACGAGCTTTGTACTTCATTTTCCTGGCCATAGCTTTCTCCGGAGGCAAAATGCCATTGGTAATGTATTGAAGAAGGGGATGTCTCCAGTCCTTGGGTTGAACCACTTGTATACTTCAACTTTCTTCTTCTTCCTTACCCCAATTGGGCTGTATGGATGGACATTCTTGTACATGAATTCATGGATACGACTCAAAGTAGGCTATGGTGGCCAAGGAGTCTGCTAATGTATTTTTCGATCTGGGTATATGCTCATAGCTGATATCTTTGAAGTTAGCTACTACTTCTTTAAGAATGAATAAATATTTAATCAATTGCTCTTTTTTTGCCTCAGATTGACCTTGGGCATGATGGATAAGAAGCTGAGAATTACTCATCAACCTAACTCTCTTGGCTCCACATAGCAAGGCTAATTTCAAACCTGCTATAGTAGCTTCGTATTCACACTCATTGTTAGAAGCCCTAAAAGCAAAACATATAGCCTGGTATAGATTTTCGCCGTACAGAGAGGTTAAACATATCCCAACACCACAACCCATGGTACTTGATCTACCATCAGTCTGGATAACCCAAACCTTCTTAGTTTTTTCATATGTGGTTTGTTTAGTACCTCTGTCCGAATGGAATTCAACTAGGAAATCAACAACAGATTGAGCTTTGATTGCAGTTCGAGGGACAAAATCAATGTCATAGTCTCCCAATTCTACTGAACACTTGGTCATCCTACTTGATATGCCCGCCTTTTTAAGAACATTTTTCAAAGGAAAAGATGTCCGGACAATAATAGAATGAGACTGAAAAGAAGGCCTCATTTTCCTGGCAGCAATTACTAAAGTCAGTGCTAGCTTTTCAAGTTTTAAGTACCTTCTTTCAGCATCCATCAAGCTCTTGCTGATGTAATACAACGGAAGAGGATAACTATCCACCTCTCTGACTAGTACTGCACTTATAGCACACTCGGACACTGCTAAATATATGTACAATGTCTCTTCATCAATAGGTTTGTAGAGAGTTTTGGGGGAAAATAAATGATTTTTTATTTCATTGAACGCTTGGTCGCACTATGGAGTCCAGTTAAAGCCCTTGGCACCCTTTAAAGTTTGGAAAAATGGGGCACACCTATCCGAAGACCTTGATATAAAACGGTTTAGAGCAGCTAACCTTCTTGTCGATCTTTGTACTTCTTTAATATTCTGAGGAGGATCCATCTCCAATAAAGCATTAAGTTGGTCTGGATGAGGCTGTATCCCTTTCTCACTTATCACATACCCCAAAAACTTCCCGGACTGTACTCCAAAAACACATTTTTTCTGGATTTAATTTTAAATTAACTTTCACCAAATTCGTAAAAGTCTTTTAGAGATCGGCCAAGTGTAATTCCTCCTCAACACTCTTTACCATCATGTCATCAATATAGACTTCCATATTTCTTCCAGTTTGATCAACGAATGCTTTATTCACCAGCCTCTGATAAGTAGCCCCATAATTTTTTAACCCAAAAGGCATCACCTTGTAACAATGGAGGCCCCTATCAGTAAAAAAAGTAGTATGTTCCTGGTCCTTCGGATCCCCTTGTATCCGGTTATAAGCGGAGAAGGCATCCTTGAAGGACAACAACTTGTTCCCATATGTGGAATCTATTAACTGATCGATCTGGGGGACTGGATAAAAATATTTTGGGCAAGCTCGGTTGAGGTCAGTAAAATCAATTCACATACGCCACCTCCTATTTTTCTTTTTTACTAACACCGGATTGGTTGTCCATAAAGGGTATTGAGATTCCTTTATGTGCCCCATCTTAGTAAGGCGGTCAACCTCTTGAACTATGACATCAGCTTTCTCTTTAGAAAAATCTCTTGTCCTCTGCACCACGGGTGCTACATCTCTCCGGATGGATAGTTGGTGTGATATAACATTCGTAATCACACCGGTTACATCAGCATTACACCAGGCAAAAACGTGTTGGTGGCTTGTTAAAGAGGATAACACTTTGCTTTTTAGTTCTAACGTCATCTTAGATCCAATCTTGACACTTCTCCCTTCAGCCAGAGAGTGAGTTTCAACCTCTTCAATTGGTATTAAAACACCAGGGGTCTCTCTGGGGTTATCAATTTCACCCTCTCCCTCAGAGGGCCCCACCAATTGCTAATCTTCATTTATCTCAATTGCCCCTAAAGTTCTTGGGGAAAGTGCAGTTGCATAACCTTCCCTTGCTATTTTCTGACTACTCCGGACAACTCCCACTTGTCTTTGAACATCATATTTTAAACATTGGTGAACTGGAGAGCCAAGACCTTCCCAAAATGGCATTGAAGCACGTGGGACAATCAACCACAACAAAAAGTAACCTGACCATATTCTTGAAAGGGTGATTGCCCAACAAAACCTTCTCCTCGAATTCCCCGACTACGTCCGCAGAGGTTCCAGTGAAACCCACAATTGACCTGTTTGAGCGTTGAATCACTTCCGGATTCTTTATTTGTTTGTAAGAACTCAAAAAGAGGATATTGGCTGAGCTGCTAGTGTCCACCAAAATTTTCGTAATGTCATTGCCCCCAATTGATGCTCCTATTACCACAGCATCTTCATGAGGACCAGCTATATCTCTCAAGTCATCTTCATCAAAAACAATTAAGGGAAAAGGAATTTGGGATGATAGGAGGACATGCCTCCCTCCAACTGAGTAGCCAGAGTGTGAACATGCCTCTTCATTGAAGAAAGAGTTGGTGTAGTCATTGTATCTCCCCCAAATATGGTAAGTGACTCAAAAGAGCTTTTGAGCCCAGACACCGTCTTGTGATGTTCTGTTATAACACCCACTTTATTTCGGGCTGGATCAGGATCCAAATACTCTGATTATACATCGAATCTCTCAGTAATCACCATGGCCCCGTCTGGAGCCGATGTCCCTACATTGTTTGTTGGGCCGGTCCGATGAGCATTATCAGGCCTATTCCCACTTTTTCTCTTGACATAAGCACCTAATTTTCCTTTTTCAATCAAATTATGCACCTCTTGCTTCAAAGCGATGCAATCTTCTTTGTCATGGTGATATTGACAAAAGCAAGCATTACGACTTTCCCTTGGAGATTGAAGTGCGGCCGGCTTCCTAAAATGCACCTCATATTTTGTTCTGTCATAGATGGTTGCCATATTCTCTTTTAATTCGGCAAACCATTCTGGTTGGACCCAAGGTCCTCGCTTATTTCTGGACTGCTGACTCTGATCTGGAGCTGGGTGAGATTGAGCTTTGGCCCAGTTGGGACCCTGCTCGGCCTCCTTAGCCTTGTATCCGGACTTATTCTCGTTTGGTGCAGCTGGGGCAGATCTCACTTGCCTATGCACCTTAGTATTTTTTGCTTCATCTACATTGATTTTCTTTCCTACTTGGTTCAATAAGCCGCCCCACGTCATGGCCTTCTTCCTAGTTACCGAATCGGCCAGATTGCCAGGGTTCAAACCCTGTCTTAGAGAAGCTATTGCTACTTGCTCAAAACAATCAGATAATACATTCTTTGTGCTCACAAACCGACTTATATATTGTTTCAATGATTCATTTGGCTCTTGGGCACAATGGATAATAGTGACTCAATTGCCATTCACCTCCTTACTTCCAACAAACTGCCTGCGGAAGGCCACCCAAAAAGTATCAAAATTTCTAATGTCCCTATGGTAGGCTATTATACCACTTCAGAGCAGTCCCCGTAAAAGATTGAGAGAAGGATCTACAAAGCAACTTGTCATCATCGTCAAAATTCATCATAAAATTTTTAAACTGCTCCAGATGATTATATGGATCTTTGCTCTCATCATATTTTTCCATCTTAATACTATCAAACCTCTTAGGAAGGTTTCCGGACAGTATTTTGGAAGACAATGGAGATTGTCTCCAATTCCGGCCACGACTAAAAACAATATCTTCATTGGGAGTTGCAAAGATACCTGGTTCATCATGGAAAGCGAAAGGATCCATCAATAGTTGGTCAATGTGCCTCCGGCTATGGCTATAAGATGACCTTTTACTCAAATACCTTTTCAACCTTCCATTCCTATCCCTCTTTCTTGAATATTTTTTAACCAACTTTTTCTTCTTCTTAGACCTGCCTTCGTGACTGCTGGACGACAGGGACTCCTCAATTCCATCCTTATTCGAGGAGCTACTAGAGGATTCTGACTTCGAGCTCTCCACCGGTTTAGACCGGTGAGACTTCTTTGAAATGACATAAGTCTTTTTAGTACTCAAATGGGTCTTTCCTGATGGGTCATGCTCCCTTGGATTGTCAGTATGGTGAATGCCTGACACCTTTGATTTTTCTTTCAAGCCTAACTCCATATTTTTAGCAGCCCTCAAGGCTTCTATCTCAGCTTTCAACCTGTCTCGCTCTTCGATTGTGTACTCATCGTTTTCTCCCACCACTTCTACCAAAGTTGGTGGCACTGCTTGCTCGTCCGGATTCATCCGAGCTGGTTTTTCTTGCTGGTTTCGAATGCTAGATTCAGGTACCTTCTCCTCCCACTGTGGTCGCCAATTTGGTGAGGATTATTTCAGACTGAAGGTAACTTTTTTTGATGATTTGTGGCATTTTGGTTGTATTAAATGTTTATTACCCTTATTAATGAAAGTGGTTGGTTATTTATACCCTTAATTATGGGCCCAATGGGCCTTCGGGTCAAACTATGAAATCAGGTCGAGTTCATAAGCTGTAAATTTTACCACTAATTTTTTTCCTCAGATCATAAGCTGTAACTGTTACGACAAAGCTTGAGCATTCATGTCTTGAAGCCACTTTAAGTTTTGAAGAACTGGTTCTGTTTTTTTAGGTGGGTTTTTTTGTTTTTGTTGGCCGGTAAGATGGTCTTTTTTCAGGCTTTTCATGAGAATTACTATTTGAATCCTCCTCTTCAACAGAGATATATGGGATATTCCCTCTGACATGCAGTCGAATCAAAGACCGTGACATAAATCACCATGTTGTCTTCTAAACACAACAACATCACCAAGTTGAACGCCGTGAGCAACGACAAACTCTTTCCATTCCTTCCTTAATTCGAGACCTCTGATTTTCACCTTCCAGATTTTGTGAGACTAGATGGAAGTGTGCCATTATTATGTGGCTTGTGTTTTTCTCTCCCTTTAAAGATGGATCGGCTTCATTTTAAGTCTTTATTTGTGCAAATATAATGCCTTTTAGTTTCTTGGATAGTTGTTAGAATTAAATGGACTATTTTCAGGTTATTTATTGTTGGAACCAAAATACAGACAAAGATATTATTGTCCATTGGTGGGGACTTGAGGAGTCATCTTTATTCATTTGAAGAGGAGCTTCTAATGCACGATTTACTTTTGTATAGGTTTTAAATATTTTAACAAATCTAGTTTTTGATTGTCTATTTCTTTTTCTCGTCGGTTTTGTTCTAAAATAAATATTATTAAGATATAAGATTCTATCAAATATTTTAAATGAAAAAAAAATGAAAATAACCTTTTTATCTAATAACATTGTTCGAACATGTCAAGGTATACAATTAAATATACTATGATCGGAATTAGAACTCACAAAATCTTATAATCGAAAGATAAATATAAATAAAAAATAAAAAATCTAAACCTTGTCTAATGATAAGAGGGTTTAATATAGAAAAATGAATCATTTGATGAAAGAAGCAATAGTGTAAGAAAAAGAAAGGGAGCTGCGAAGAAAGGAAGATTTGATAGTGTTTAAGGCGGCCGTTCTACAATTGATGGTTTTAGAAATATGCGAATTGGATAGAGCTTTTACGTATAATTATTGTCTGGATTACCCCTGTCCGGTTTTCTCAGTGAGTCGTGGTGAATAATTCCGGACTCATCAAGTTTGTTACTACTGGACTGTATAAAATCATCTTTTCCTATCACATTCGCAATAAGATCCATAATCTCCAATCAAACTAAATCAAACAATCAAGAGATACTAAATCCATATTGGAAAAGTCAAATCAAAATCTTAGTCAAACCCCAAATCAAAATTCAAAATCTTAGTGGTCCTGCAAAATCAAATCGAATACTCAATCAAAACCAAATCCAAATCAAATCCAAATATTAATTTAAAATCAAACCCATTTGACCAACAAAAAACACCGCACTGGTCCAACCGTGATTTAGTCTAAACCGTAGCTCCAAATCACAATCCAACTGGTCCGATTGAAAAATTAGATGTCTCGAGCACTTTTTTCATTTCGCTCGGACCATTTGATTGGGACTTCACACAATAGATCTAAAAACCGAAAAATGTATCTCTTCTTTCATGACCCGATTATTGTGCAAAGAATTATCAAATTTTAAGCACATTAATAACATCACACCAATCGGATCGAAATACAGTAGTAATAGATCTAAAACAAAACATCTCCAAACAGCTTTTAACCCGAAAAAGAAATCCAAATTTCTAAGCTATAGTGATCTAAAATAATATGAAACAAATTAAATTGAAGCACAATAGTAATAGATCTGAAACAAAAAAATTGTAAACAACTCTTAACCTTAATGCGAAATCCAAATTACTAAGCAAAAGGATATCCAAAATAACATCAAACAAATTAAACTGAAGCACAATACCTGACGAATGAATCAATTATATTACTTTAAAGATTGAACGTGCTCTAATACCATGTTAGTAAACAAAAAGAAAAAAAAAATAGCCGCCAAGAAGCGACTAGGGTTTCTGTTTGTTTATAAAGCGTATCTATTACATAATGTATAGGTTTTTGTTTATAAATAAAACGTTAGCTTTGTATAGGTTTTTGTTTATAAATAAAACATATGAGCTAACGGACTTGGACTTCATATCTTTACTTCAAACTCACAATGCAACAAAAATGTGCCTAAACATGTAGCAACAAATTAGTGGTAACATCATATGTGGCGTTTACGGCCAAAAGTAATATGTTTGAGGTGTTTATCTGTTAAACGCTGGACATTTATAATCAACTATAAATGTTTGAGTTGTCATGATATGAAAAAATTATGGACATATATGGTGGGGTGTAAGACTCACTGACCCAGTTCATAACTCTTACAGATTTGGATGGAAAACATTTATGGTAAGAAGAGAGCTCCTCTTAAAATTTTCTTACTCGAGTCTTTTGCTCGGAAGGTTTGAAAGGGCGTAAGATTTATGTCTTTTTCACGAAAAAATATGATATGTGGAACTAGAACACTGTCATGGAAGGTTTGAAAGCGTATGAGCTTCGATCTAATCTGCAACAATCATTTCAGCACCATGTTTTAGTATGATAGTGAACTCTTTCTTTTAGCTACAAATAAAGGTCACCTAATCAGCCTAAAGTTGTCCGCGAGGAGTTAAACGAGACCAATAGGAATACATTGTTCGTGACGTATGACTTCAAAGATGGATGGTTCAACCTAGAGGTCGGGTTGAGGGTACTTGAATTTCGGTCTGAGTCTGTTGCGGTAAACAAAGCTTATGGAAACAACAAAAATTTTGCTGCAGTTATGCATTTGAAGGTAGAAAAATGACGAATACAAAAGAGAATTAAAGAATTTTATTATATTTAGCAAATCAAATCCAATTGTATTCAGATTTGGTTGGATTTTTCGTTAATATATTTATTTTATTTTTAAAATATTTGATTAGGGTTAATAGATGTCTTTCATATAAAATATCTCATATACTAATATTAAACAATTGTTTCTTGAAATAAGATGTTGAAACTTTTGTTTACCGAACCGTGTGTTTTTTTGTCTACATAACTGTGTATTCGTGAATCCCTAAATCTTGGTTTTGTTTATCTATCAACTTTTTCTATTCAAGCTGCATCACTTTTAATCCATTAATTAAAACTTCTACGATCACACTTATTCTAACTTTAGCTATATCAAAGGGCTGAGATGTGAGGCAATTAGATATTAACAATGTTTTCCTACATAGTGTGATTACATAACAAGTTTTATAGCACAACGAGAATGTTTTATTGATCCCAAGGAAATGTCTCATGTTTCTCATTTACACAAACCACTTTGTGGATTAAAAAATGCGTTATGTGTTTGGTATTCAAATCTAAAAGGCACATTACTTATCTGGAATTTTCAAAATTCTAGAGTTGATTGCTCTGTGTTTTTCTATGTTATTAAGCATGTGTTTATTGTGCCGGAGACATAGACACAGTGTTTGATCTTACTTCTAGTTTATTGTGTTTCTCAAAATCATATTGTTATTATTTGTGTTTCACTAATCTAAGCCACTGGATCTTTTGCGTATGATCCCTTAAGATACTGTAACAGATTTTCGATTCAGTTATTGGAGTTGTTCTTAGTCAGATCTTTTGTATAAATACGTAACCAAGTTACTCACATTTACACAACCATGTTTACTCCATCTAAAAATGTATTTTTCATAACACGACTCCGTGCAATTACACAACCACGGTTTGACAAACCTTTATTTGTTTTTTACTTCGCATTCAGGAGATATGGGTCCAAACGCAAAAGTCATTAAACTAATGAAAATATTAAATAAATGGAAAATAAAATGCTATTGTTGAAGATCACAACGACAAACTGAAAAAGGAAATCCATATAGTTATACAACCATTGACAAGGACATATTGAAACAAACATGAAAAGATCGTGCATCAAAGATAAAAACATAAAACTTTTGGTTTATTTCTTAACTATATTTCTTTTGTAAAAGTTGTATGTAACTAAACTACACTTTTTTTGTTTGAAGTATTAATTTTTTTAATCTTTATATATTGTTATTTATCAACTTCAATCATTTATAACGTAATGATGTAAACACTTCAACCATAAATTTGCACATTTAATGACAGATGTTTGTTTACGCAACCAAAGTTATTATTTCACAACAAGTTAAAATGTAATCACGTAACCAATTATAATGTAATTTCGTAACCAATTAAACAAGTATTTTTTTCAAAACAAATCTCCTTTTACGAAACTCATTAGAGTGTAATTTTACACCAACTAACAATGATTACTTTCAAAGCTAAAAATATATATAGTTCCAAACTGTTTAACAAAAAACCATAGAAATTTAAAAAATTATTATATACAATTAAAAAAACAAAGATACATTGTTTTATATATTTTCTCTATGTGTACTTCTTTTAATACCACGTTTTTACAACTTCCGCACTTTTATATATGAAGAAACTCTTCACCTTGGAATGTAATCTATTTCTTCTTAGGTATTCCTGTTTTTATTTTCAAGGTAGGTGAAATAATAATAGGAGATGGATTTGAATCGGAAGCTTCACCAAAAGTAAATAAAGATGGTATGCCCTAAGAGTAAATTTTATTATAGGAACTTGTGTTGTAACATGACTCCAGGTATGCTGAAAGATTCCATTGAATACTAAAAATAGCAATACAAACACGAGAACAAAGAAACCATACGATTTGCCAACTATCACAAGTACATTTGTAGTTTGAATATCAACAATCCACATCCAACCTTTCACGTTTCTTTTAATGTTTTCTTCAATATCCAAAAAAAGCTCGCTATTCTAACGCAAATAATCAGAATAAAGCTCTTACCTCGGAGTCATAAGCATAAGTTAATTTTGTTCGAATTTTTTTGAAATTTGTTGGCTACAAAATTCTTTGATTTGATAACTTAGTTATATTGAAAGCTATAAAACCATAATGTTTACCTATGAAAGTCAGTCCTTTCTGACCATTTTAAAAAAAATCATTTGAATGTAAATCGACTAAACTTTCAATATGTACCGTTTCAGAATATTGACCATCTTGTTCGTTAAATGTTTTGATGAAAGTCTCAAAGCATGCTTCATATTCCCAATAAGATGATAAAAATAATATGAATGACATAAGAAGTAGAACTATCTCTATAAGCTTCTCTTTTATCTTTCTCTAAAAGATATCCATGACTTACGATAAGAAATATCTAAATTATAATCAAATTTAACAAGGTCTTGAACATATTGAGGTTGATATCACTTCTTGATCTAATATACTCTCTTATCTCATTTGATATCAAATCGGACGTCAAATGCTTTTTATTTTTTATTAAGAAACCAAGATAGCACTTATAATCGTCGACATACTTTTTTATAACTATATATCCATTTGACTGATGAATTGAAGCATAAAGCCTTCATGTACATCTATTGCTATCTTTCATCAAATAATGAACACTTAAGTTTGCTTTCAAAATCGTAATAACATTTATTTAAAAATATAAATAATTATGGATGATTTACTTTTCAAAATCAGCTAGGCATCTTCAATAGTTATAAACTCCTCCAATTTTTATAGGTTAAGCTTAATAAATAATCATAAAAAATAAACCCAAATAATGAATGAATATTATAAAATTATTAATCAATAAATAGTTATAGATACAGGAAATTTAAGTACCATAAATAACATATTTTTAGTGAAAATACATTATTCGATAAACAACAAAACAATGAAAGCAAAAAGGTCCCTTAAACCTCAACTGAACACCTTATGCTAATTCGTTTCAAATCGATCATCTTAATAACAACCTGAAAAGAAAAAGTTAATTACTTAAAAATCAACTAAATGCTGAATTTAGAATAAGGATAAATAAATTACTTACTAGTGATTTTAGTAAGGATTTGTTTTTGTTGTGCTGAATTACCTTAATTTTGTGCGAATCACCTTCCCTCATTTTATTTTGAAGACAAAATTTTACAATGGTCGTCCATTAATTTTATTTCACCAACGTAATTTTCTAATCCATTTCTTTCAGAAATTTAGTGGCAAGCGCTGCGGTACACAACAAACATAAAAGTTACCATGAATCCTTTTTTTTCTTGAGCATTCATGTCTTGAAACCACTTTAAATTTTGAAGAACTGGTTTTATCTTTTGAGGTGGGTTTTTTTTATTTTTGTTTTAATGACCAATAAAAACTACTGAATTAATTTATTAAGAGAAGTATTATATTATATTATATTATATTATATTATATTATATTATATTATATTATATTATATAGTATATATTTAACAAAAAATTTAAGAAAAGTTCTTACCTGAAATTAAGTGAAGTATTAATTTATGACCTGCTTGAATAATTTCAAATCCAAATGAATCATTTTATTTTATATCATTTGCTCTCGATATATTATTGATACTATTTTGGATATAAACTTGACCAGAGGGTTGTTTGAGTATGAGTGTTTATTTTGGTTGACTAATCACCTTTGAAGTTGATCAAGAATAATATTTTCAAAGTACTATACGTTTGCTTTTAATATATTTCGAAGAAACAATCATATTCAAATTGTTACGTTAAATAAATGCATTTGTTTTATTCGAAGTGCTATATTTGTTTTATTCGAAGTGCTATGTTCATTAAATGTATTTGTTTTATTCGGAAATGCTACGTTCAATAAATGTGCTTGATTTATTTGAAGTGATACGTTCAATAAATGCATTTTTATTTTTTAATATGTTATGTTAAATGATGGCGTTATATGTCATGATTTTTATTTCGAACTACATGTAAATTGGTAATAAAATAACATTGATACAATATGGGGAGAAACAAATACTTCATAATTTAATATAAACCGTTGGTTACAAAGACCAATATGAATGTGAAGTGGATACACATTCACTAAAATCAATTCCCCTTAAACAAAAAGTACATAAACAATACCAAGGACAAGCATTGTTAAAAATATTATTTTTGAGATCCCTCTTCGGATTACTCTTCCTGTTCTGAGCTAATTCTTTCTACTTCTGCTTCTTCGGAAGACTCGCTCGGCACTGGATCAAAAGCTTCACTAGGTCGATTTTGGATAAAATTTTGTTCCCAAAAGTTTGACAAGTTGGCTTTTAGAATGGTTTTTGGGTGATTCCACTTTTTTGCATAATTTTTGTGTTGTAGCTCCTAGATTAGCAAAAGACTGAAGAAAATAAGGCACCTTTTCGGATGGTTGTTCATCATGTACAAACCTTGGCATGTCAGAAGTTATAATAGCAAAAGTCAAAGGTGAAAATGGTGTTCCTAAATCTTGTACCTCATGAAGAAGATGAGCAGTAACATGGTTGTCAAGTTGACGAAGCTGATCTTGAATATCTTGGACTATTGGATCTATATCTTGGTCAAGGCCTTGCACTTCTTGAGGATCATTAATGAACATATTAGTGTCGAACTGTTCATCCCTTTGTTCATGTTCTTGAACATATGTTGCAACTTCTCATTGTTGATCATCAACATCTATTATCTATTTGTTAGCCTCAGATATAGGCACTTATTCAACAACCTCAACAGTTTTCTCCTTATTCTTCTTTGCTGGTGGTGTTTTTGGTGTGTTTTTCTTTTTCTTCGATGCTACAATTTTTTTTTATTGTGGGCTCAACTTGAACTACCACTTCAATACTATGAAGGCTTAATTCTGCAGTTTTTCTTTTTTCCTTCGTCTGTAGCATCAGATTTTCAGATGAGGGGCTAGCACCAGATGTGCTAGCTACCTTTTTATTATTTTCCCCCTTCTACTTCAACGGAAAGTGGTTGTCTGATCTGATGCGTATTGGCAGGTGCACCATTCCATCAGGTGCAACCAATATTCTTATCGTCAAGATTGGATTTGGAGGCTCCATCGTATTTGAAAGGAAGTCAGCTCCCAGGGTAATTCACCATAAATGGGTGTTGATGAAATCGATAAGCTAAAAAGCTGATTGGAACCCATTGCCACGCTCTTTTTCAGCCCATGCAGCAGGTTTGACGTGTTTGGCCTCCTTTCGATGTAGCTTGTAACGCCTCAAAATTTCTAGACACAACATAAAAATTCATGAAAAATGAGCACAAAATTAATTAGACACACAATTCAAATAATAAGATAAGAGAGTTAGTGTTATTCCTCCTGACGTGGTTCAACTTTCACGGGTTAGCTTCGGAAATATCTTTGTCATTTTCCCAAGCTCTTGAGATGAAGATAAATTTTTGTTTCCAAAAATTTTCTGCCTATAGCAGATCATCGATGATCTTCAAGTCATCATCCAGTTTCAGATAATAAAATGGGAGTACTGGTCCCTTCGACAATTTGGTCATGGAGATGAAGTCTTCGATAAAGAGGGTAATTTGGGCCAATCGAGAAGCCATTATCACAGATAGCAAGGTGAACCACAGATTATGTGTCACTTGTGTGGGACACAAATTTAAAATCTTGAAGTATTCAAAAATCACAAGGTCTAGAGGGAATAGAAGACCCTAATTGATGATGTCTGGGTAGACCACCAGTTTACCTTTTTTACAATCCAAAAGGGTTTCTCCTTCTTTAGGTAGACGAAGTGTAATATTATCCCTCAATACCTACTTCTTTTTGAGCTTATCTGCTTGACTCTTTAGATAGTATGTGTATGCAACATTTTTCAGAGCCATGATATATTGCGCATCAAGAGGCTTTAAGTTTTCGCTAACTGAGGCGGCCAACTCTTCGAAACGTTTCATTAGAGATTTTTTTTTCTCTCTTTTCCTTTATTTGTTTTTGTTGTTGAAGCACATTTATTCTTTTTAATTTCGCTGATTTTTTAGGCTTCATCGTCAGCATCACCTTCAGTGGCCTTGTCTTCCCTCTCAGCCCCGGGATTAGACTGAGTGGCTTCTGAATCAGCTTCATCATCAAAAACTTCATCTCGCAGTTGGGGTGGTTTTGAGGGAGGTTCCCTTTAAGATATATGTTGTTGAGCCACCACAGTGGTTGTCTCAGCCACTTCCCTTAGGAGAGAAGGAGATAATATTGGATTGGCTAAAGTATTATTAGTAGTGAAGGTGAAGTGTTTTCAATGTCGTCTCCCATGGCTAGAAAGGTTCTTTTTATGGGAAAGCAAGTTGTGGATTATACTATTGGAGTCTCCTGGTGTACTTCTCGAAGATTTTCAGAGCTGAGAGGAGTTCTCTCTTCTGATCTTCTTGAGGATGAAGTGGTCTGGTTTATTTTTCGGTGAGCTCGAAGGTTAGGCATTGGAGATGAAATTTGAGGTGATGTAATTTGAGGCAAGCTAAGGGTTTTGCTTTGTTCTGGGTTGGATGATTGTGAAATAACTGGAGAATTAAGACTAGGATCAAAATTACCGTAATGGATGGTCTTAGTAAAAACCTGAGGAGCATTGCTTATTAGGCCAATAACCTTGTTCTCCTCGGCTCTTTCACTGATGCAGAAATAATCGTAGGTACCAAAAACTTGTTGTCAGATTTTGGAGAGCTGGGTTTTCTGGGAATTCTGGCTTTGGATCTAGTTTTTGGATGCTTTCTCATAAACCAGGTTGAAAATTGAATGAAAATTTTGAGTTTTCTAGTGAAGGTAGCCAATAGATTGAAGAATCAGATGAAGGTAGCTAAAAGATTCCTAGGGTTTGAAATTTCTCTCTCTAAAAGTTAAGTGTGTAAATTAAATAATGGTTCATAGAGGTATTTATAGGATTGGAAAAAAACATTGAGAAGTGGAATATGAAGCGGTTGCTTGGAAAAAGAAACTTGACACATGTTGTGTGTCCGGCCTAGGGGCAGGCCTATTACTTAGTTAATCATCACGAGTTTTAGTTGCACTTCGAACTTTAATGATTGTTGGAACGAAACTGACTCGAGAAGCTTGTTTCAAACAATTCGATGTTTGATTAAAGGATTATTTAATTTCAAGGCAGACACTTCTTGGGTGATCATTGGAGGAAATAAAATGTAACTAAATGATTAAGATATCACATGTTTGTTGCACATCGTATCTTGATAGGAGAAAATCTTTAATCGACATGAGTAAATTTTCGATGACATATATGTAATAAATATATTCGTATGATAATTTATATAAATTAGGGATAAATTTAAGGTCTTATATGAAAATATTGACCTAATGTGTAATTATCCCAAATTTGTGACTGATTCTGTTATAAGTTTTGAACGCCTATCAACAACGACTAAGCTAATGTTTACTCAAATGATAATTCTAAAGACAAAGACCCGTATTAAATTATTGTTTTCTATCTAAAAGACTAGTTATACTTTTCTCTCTAAGTGTGAATCTTATTCTCATCAACTCTGACATTAAAGTCATAAGTTTAACCTTCATTTTATGAAATAATTTTAAAATAGGCAAGCTAATAATTCTTTAATTTGATTATTAACAAATTCAGTTTGAATGCAAGCCATAGAACTATAACATTTACCGGAAAAAACGTGCACATGTACTTTTCGGGGAAAAGTTTTCCATGAAGGTCAGTTCTTTCTCACCACTTTCTTTAAGAAATTCATGTAAGTGTAAATTGAATAAACTTTCATTGGTTACATAAGCATAACATTTCCAAATATTGACCATCTTCATCCTTAAATCCTTTGGTGAATATCTTGAAGCATGCTTCAGATTCCCAATAAGATGATAAAGATAATATAAATGATAGAAATCCGGGAACACGTTAAGAGAACCTTTATGATACCTAGGTGACGGTCATATATAAAGGTGATTTCATGAACGAGTAAATCAAACAACCTTAATTAGACCCAACAACAGTAAATACTATTGGAAAAGACCTACCAAAGATAAAAGGATAATAAGTATGAACAAGATAAAATAAGTTAAAAACAAACTATATAATCTTTAATTTTTTCAACAAAAATATAAATTCCCAACCCATTTGCACTTACGTACGCACACAAATAATACGTCATTACGCAACAAAAAAATTTTTATTTTTAAAATATCGAACTCAATTTGCAATAAAAACTCAATTACACAAGCAACTTGTAGATAATTACGTTACAAGTTAACACATAATTACGCACACAAAAAAGAATTTTGCAAGCATAAGTTTTGTTTAAAAAACTTTCTATCCTTACCATTTTTAGCTATTGCAAACAATATAACCTCTCAATATGTACCACTAAAAATGTACTATTAATAAAAATCATTTGACGACAAGAGTGAATCCCATAAAGACAAGTTTTGTAAGCAATAAAACATCGTTTGAAAAATGATTTTCCCCATCATAATATAATAGAAAATGACTCGTGACATCCAGAATCTTTAAGGTCATAAAATAACCTCTAAACCATAATCGGATTTAACAAGGGCTTAAACATTTTGGAAAGTTATAACACACTTTGATCTAATACCATCACTTATCTTGTTTGATATCAAATCGGATGTCAAATGCTTTTTATTTTTCCTGTTAAATGCCAGGATAACACTTATGATCACCGACATATATTTTTATAACCATATACCAATTTGACAAGTCAATTAAAGCATAAATCCCCCATGGACGTCCTTTTCTCTTTTTCATCGAACAATGAACATTCAATTTTTCTCTACTTAATTTTTCTCTCTTATTAAAAATTAATTTCTAATTAAATATATGTTCGAATGCAATTCGATATAAAGCGAGACTCAGGGATGTAGCACATACCCAACACCTTGAATACCATCAACCTCAATTTTAGTAGCAAGCTATTTTTTCTTATGTTAAAAAATGACCACCCAAACTACATTCTTTAGTTTATATTATTTTCAACTATCAAACCAATAATATGTAATGATACTATATCAATATCTCTTAATAGCAATATGTTCACCTTCACTATGGCCAGCCAAAGCCAATGATACACAATCATCTCCACAACACAAAAAACAGTTCTTATATATATGAAACGAATAAGTGAATTTGAAATGACCCATGACCAGCAAATCCCACATGCTTATTATGAAATCAACCCATACTTTGGTAATTTTCAAAATTACTAAGTAGAAAAAGAAAAAGATGATTATTTTGTTAAAAAACAACTAATGAAGATGTTGCAAACCTACAAAACACAAAATAAAAGATAATATGCATGTTCACATAATTTTCTTGCGCAATTTTAACATAATTTCACATCATAGAACATAAAAGAATAATTAGTTATTAAGCAACTAAAATGCATATAATTTTGCAGCCCGCTACAGACGCAACCAAAATGTATATAATTTTGCACCCTGAAATATTGTCTAATTAGGCAACGATAATATTCATAATTACGCAACCAAACGAGAAAAACAAAAAACAACATAATTTGTTTTCTCAAAATTGATCTCTTTAGATGGTTGTCATGAAATCATAGAATCAACATAAATAAAAAAAAATCAATAATTAAAAACAACAAAAATAACTCAAAACTATGAAAGAAAATCACTTGTGAATCGATAAACAATCGATAAATACATATAAAAAAAGAAAAAACAAATGATCCACAATTGCAGAAAGATCTTGATCAAATGGAGAAAGAAAAACTAATCTCAAATCGAAGAACATATTGATCGAATTGATCAATATAAAAAATAATATCAAATCGTAACAACAAATCGAAGATATGATGGGTATGTTATGAATACTATATTTTCAAAATCACGTGGTTATCCATGTTTATTCAAAACTTTAATTCTTATAAACTTTTCTCACTTTTGGTTATAACTAATAAACCCATATAATAGATAAATACTATAAAATTAATAGTTAATAAATAGTTATAGATAAAATCATAAAATTTTAGTATCAGAAATAACATAGTTCACCGAAAATACTTTAACCTATCCGATAATCAACAAAACAATACACACAAAAACATCCCTTAAACCTCAAGGGAGTAGATCATTTTAATCACAACCTCGAAAAAAAATTAATTACTAATAAATCAACTAAAATTTTGAATTTAGAATAAATAGAAATAGTTTTTATAAATTCAATTTACAGATTTATATACCAAAAAAAGAATACTTACTAGATATGTTGAGTAAGATTTTATTGTTGTTGCCATGCTGAATTACACCAATTTTGAGCAAATCACCTTCCTTCACTTTATTTCGGATGCAAAAGTGTCCCCAACCGCGTCCAATCGAATATTGGTCGTGGTTTTTTTCTTTGATTAATTTTGGAGATGAAATTTCATCTGGTTCGTCTATTAGTTTTATCCCACCAACATAATTGTTTAATCCATTTTCTTTCATAAATGTAACAGACAAGCGCTGCGGTACACAAAAAAAAAAGTTTTCATAATTACATAAATTAGTAAATAATTTGAATACATATTTATAAAAATTATTTTACCATTCAAATTAAAAATTTATGAATATATTCATTCAGATGATCAAAATTTCGACAGTTTGATGTAAATAAATAATACAGCACATTAACTAAGGTGTAAATTTTACCAGACACTTATGCTTTTTATTTTTCATGTTAATTGCTAGGATAAACTTATGATCACTGACATATTTTTTGGTAACCATTTACCGATTTGACTAGTCAATTAAAACATAAAGCTCACATGGACATTTTTTGCTCTTTTTCATCGAACAATGAGCACTTATTTTTTCTCTATTTAATTTTTCTCTCTAATTATAAATTAATTTCTAATTAAATCCATGTTCGAATGCAATTCGATATAAAGCGAGACTCAGGGATGTAGCACATACCCAACACCTTGAATACCATCAACCTCAATTTTAGTAGCAAGCTATTTTTTCTTATGTTAAAAAATGACCACCCAAACTACATTCTTTAGTTTATATTATTTTCAACTATCAAACCAATAATATGTAATGATACTATATCAATATCTCTTAATAGCAATATGTTCACCTTCACTATGGCCAGCCAAAGCCAATGATACAAAATCATCTCCACAACACAAAAAACAGTTCTTATATTTATGAAACGAATAAGTGAATTTAAAATGACCCATGACCAACAAATCCCACATACCATACTTTGGTAACTTTTAAAATTATTAAGTAGAAAACAAAACATGATTATTTTGTTTATAAACTACCAATGAAGATGTTGCAAACCTACAAAACACAAAATAACAAATAATATACAAGTTCACATAATTTTCTTACGCAATTTTAACATAATTTCACATCCTAAAACACAAAAGAAAAATTAGTTATTAAGAAACTAAAATGTATATAATTTTGCATCCCAATGCAATGTCTAATTATGCAACCAAAATGTACATAATTTTACACCTCAAAGTAGTGTCTAGTTATACAACCATAATATTCATAATTACGCAACCAAACGAGGAAAACAAAAAACAACATAATCTATTTTCTCGAAATTGATCTCTTTAGATAGTTGTCATGAAATCAAAGAATCAGCATAACTAAAACACTCTTATAATCATCAAAAACAACAAAATAACTTTAAACCATGAAAGAATATCACTTGTGAATCGATAAACAATCGATAAATACATATAAAAAAAACAAAAAATAACAATTGCAGAAAAGTTTTGATCAAATGAAAAAAGAAAAACTAATCTCAAATCGAAAAACATATTGGTCGAATTGATCAATATAAAAAATAATATCAAATCATAACAACAAACCCAAGATATGATGGGTATGTAAAAAATCCAAATAGTTACAAATACTTTATTTTCAAAATCAGGTGGTTATCTATGTTCCCTGAAACCATTAATTGCTATAATTATTTCTCACTTTTAATGGGTTAAGTTGAATAATTAATTATAAATAATAAACCCATAGATAAATATTACAAAATTAATAGTTAATAAATAGTTATAGATAAATATCATAAAATTTTAGTATATAAAATAACATAGTTCACTGAAAATCTTTAACCTAATCTGATAATCAACAAAACAATACCAACAAAAACGTCCCTTAAACTCCAACCGAAGAAGGTATGCTAATCTGTTCCAAGCAGTTCATTTTAATAATAACCTGATTCTTTTTTACTAATAAATCAACTTAAATACTCAATTGAGGATATAATAACTTTTTATAAATTCAATTTACAGCATTTTAAACCAAAAAAATACTTACGAGAGACGTTGAGTAAGATTTTGTTGTCTTTGTCATGCTGAATTACACCAATTTTGAGAAAATCATCTTCGTTTACTCTATTTCGGATGCAAAAGTATCCCCAACCGCGTCCAATCAAATACTGGTCGCGGTCTTTTTCTTTGATTAATTTTGCAGACGATATCTATTAATTTTATCTCACCAACATAATTTTTCAATCCATTTTCTTTCACAAATGTAGTAGGCAAGCGCTGCGGTACACAACAGAAATAAAAAAAATTCATAATTACATACATTAGTAAATAATTTGAATACATATTTATAAAAGTTATTTTACCATTCAAATTAAAAAAAAAAATTGAACATATTCATTGAATATCAAAATTGTGACAGTAGGATGTAAGTAAATAATATAGCATGAAAACTTAGCTGTAAATTTTACCACTAATTTTTTGCCTCAGATCATAAGCTGTAACTGTTACGACAAAGCTTGAGCATTCATGTCTTGAAGCCACTTTAAGTTTTGAAGAACTGGTTCTGTTTTTTTAGGTGGGTTTTTTTGTTTTTGTTGGCCGGTAAGATGGTCTTTTTTCAGGCTTTTCATGAGAATTACTATTTGAATCCTCCTCTTCAACAGAGATATATGGGATATTCCCTCTGACATGCAGTCGAATCAAAGACCGTGACATAAATCACCATGTTGTCTTCTAAACACAACAACATCACCAAGTTGAACGCCGTGAGCAACGACAAACTCTTTCCATTCCTTCCTTAATTCGAGACCTCTGATTTTCACCTTCCAGATTTTGTGAGACTAGATCGAAGTGTGCCATTATTATGTGGCTTGTGTTTTTCTCTCCCTTTAAAGATGGATCGGCTTCATTTTAAGTCTTTATTTGTGCAAATATAATGCCTTTTAGTTTCTTGGATAGTTGTTAGAATTAAATGGACTATTTTCAGGTTATTTATCGTTGGAACCAAAATACAGACAAAGATATTATTGTCCATTGGTGGGGACTTGAGGAGTCATCTTTATTCATTTGAAGAGGAGCTTCTAATGCACGATTTACTTTTGTATAGGTTTTAAATATTTTAACAAATCTAGTTTTTGATTGTCTATTTCTTTTTCTCGTCGGTTTTGTTCTAAAATAAATATTATTAAGATATAAGATTCTATCAAATATTTTAAATGAAAAAAAAATGAAAATAACCTTTTTATCTAATAACATTGTTCGAACATGTCAAGGTATACAATTAAATATACTATGATCGGAATTAGAACTCACAAAATCTTATAATCGAAAGATAAATATAAATAAAAAATAAAAAATCTAAACCTTGTCTAATGATAAGAGGGTTTAATATAGAAAAATGAATCATTTGATGAAAGAAGCAATAGTGTAAGAAAAAGAAAGGGAGCTGCGAAGAAAGGAAGATTTGATAGTGTTTAAGGCGGCCGTTCTACAATTGATGGTTTTAGAAATATGCGAATTGGATAGAGCTTTTACGTATAATTATTGTCTGGATTACCCCTGTCCGGTTTTCTCAGTGAGTCGTGGTGAATAATTCCGGACTCATCAAGTTTGTTACTACTGGACTGTATAAAATCATCTTTTCCTATCACATTCGCAATAAGATCCATAATCTCCAATCAAACTAAATCAAACAATCAAGAGATACTAAATCCATATTGGAAAAGTCAAATCAAAATCTTAGTCAAACCCCAAATCAAAATTCAAAATCTTAGTGGTCCTGCAAAATCAAATCGAATACTCAATCAAAACCAAATCCAAATCAAATCCAAATATTAATTTAAAATCAAACCCATTTGACCAACAAAAAACACCGCACTGGTCCAACCGTGATTTAGTCTAAACCGTAGCTCCAAATCACAATCCAACTGGTCCGATTGAAAAATTAGATGTCTCGAGCACTTTTTTCATTTCGCTCGGACCATTTGATTGGGACTTCACACAATAGATCTAAAAACCGAAAAATGTATCTCTTCTTTCATGACCCGATTATTGTGCAAAGAATTATCAAATTTTAAGCACATTAATAACATCACACCAATCGGATCGAAATACAGTAGTAATAGATCTAAAACAAAACATCTCCAAACAGCTCTTAACCCGAAAAAGAAATCCAAATTTCTAAGCTATAGTGATCTAAAATAATATGAAACAAATTAAATTGAAGCACAATAGTAATAGATCTGAAACAAAACAATTGTAAACAACTCTTAACCTTAATGCGAAATCCAAATTACTAAGCAAAAGGATATCCAAAATAACATCAAACAAATTAAACTGAAGCACAATACCTGACGAATGAATCAATTATATTACTTTAAAGATTGAACGTGCTCTAATACCATGTTAGTAAACAAAAAGAAAAAAAAATAGCCGCCAAGAAGCGACTAGGGTTTCTGTTTGTTTATAAAGCGTATCTATTACATAATGTATAGTTTTTTGTTTATAAATAAAACGTTAGCTTTGTATAGGTTTTTGTTTATAAATAAAACATATGAGCTAACGGACTTGGACTTCATATCTTTACTTCAAACTCACAATGCAACAACAATGTGCCTAAACATGTAGCAACAAATTAGTGGTAACATCATATGTGGCGTTTACGGCCAAAAGTAATATGTTTGAGGTGTTTATCTGTTAAACGCTGGACATTTATAATCAACTATAAATGTTTGAGTTGTCATGATATGAAAAAATTATGGACATATATGGTGGGGTGTAAGACTCACTGACCCAGTTCATAACTCTTACAGATTTGGATGGAAAACATTTATGGTAAGAAGAGAGCTCCTCTTAAAATTTTCTTACTCGAGTCTTTTGCTCGGAAGGTTTGAAAGGGCGTAAGATTTATGTCTTTTTCACGAAAAAATATGATATGTGGAACTAGAACACTGTCATGGAAGGTTTGAAAGCGTATGAGCTTCGATCTAATCTGCAACAATCATTTCAGCACCATGTTTTAGTATGATAGTGAACTCTTTCTTTTAGCTACAAATAAAGGTCACCTAATCAGCCTAAAGTTGTCCGCGAGGAGTTAAACGAGACCAATAGGAATACATTGTTCGTGACGTATGACTTCAAAGATGGATGGTTCAACCTAGAGGTCGGGTTGAGGGTACTTGAATTTCGGTCTGAGTCTGTTGCGGTAAACAAAGCTTATGGAAACAACAAAAATTTTGCTGCAGTTATGCATTTGAAGGTAGAAAAATGACGAATACAAAAGAGAATTAAAGAATTTTATTATATTTAGCAAATCAAATCCAATTGTATTCAGATTTGGTTGGATTTTTCGTTAATATATTTATTTTATTTTTAAAATATTTGATTAGGGTTAATAGATGTCTTTCATATAAAATATCTCATATACTAATATTAAACAATTGTTTCTTGAAATAAGATGTTGAAACTTTTGTTTACCGAACCGTGTGTTTTTTTGTCTACATAACTGTGTATTCGTGAATCCCTAAATCTTGGTTTTGTTTATCTATCAACTTTTTCTATTCAAGCTGCATCACTTTTAATCCATTAATTAAAACTTCTACGATCACACTTATTCTAACTTTAGCTATATCAAAGGGCTGAGATGTGAGGCAATTAGATATTAACAATGTTTTCCTACATAGTGTGATTACATAACAAGTTTTATAGCACAACGAGAATGTTTTATTGATCCCAAGGAAATGTCTCATGTTTCTCATTTACACAAACCACTTTGTGGATTAAAAAATGCGTTATGTGTTTGGTATTCAAATCTAAAAGGCACATTACTTATCTGGAATTTTCAAAATTCTAGAGTTGATTGCTCTGTGTTTTTCTATGTTATTAAGCATGTGTTTATTGTGCCGGAGACATAGACACAGTGTTTGATCTTACTTCTAGTTTATTGTGTTTCTCAAAATCATATTGTTATTATTTGTGTTTCACTAATCTAAGCCACTGGATCTTTTGCGTATGATCCCTTAAGATACTGTAACAGATTTTCGATTCAGTTATTGGAGTTGTTCTTAGTCAGATCTTTTGTATAAATACGTAACCAAGTTACTCACATTTACACAACCATGTTTACTCCATCTAAAAATGTATTTTTCATAACACGACTCCGTGCAATTACACAACCACGGTTTGACAAACCTTTATTTGTTTTTTACTTCGCATTCAGGAGATATGGGTCCAAACGCAAAAGTCATTAAACTAATGAAAATATTAAATAAATGGAAAATAAAATGCTATTGTTGAAGATCACAACGACAAACTGAAAAAGGAAATCCATATAGTTATACAACCATTGACAAGGACATATTGAAACAAACATGAAAAGATCGTGCATCAAAGATAAAAACATAAAACTTTTGGTTTATTTCTTAACTATATTTCTTTTGTAAAAGTTGTATGTAACTAAACTACACTTTTTTTGTTTGAAGTATTAATTTTTTTAATCTTTATATATTGTTATTTATCAACTTCAATCATTTATAACGTAATGATGTAAACACTTCAACCATAAATTTGCACATTTAATGACAGATGTTTGTTTACGCAACCAAAGTTATTATTTCACAACAAGTTAAAATGTAATCACGTAACCAATTATAATGTAATTTCGTAACCAATTAAACAAGTATTTTTTTCAAAACAAATCTCCTTTTACGAAACTCATTAGAGTGTAATTTTACACCAACTAACAATGATTACTTTCAAAGCTAAAAATATATATAGTTCCAAACTGTTTAACAAAAAACCATAGAAATTTAAAAAATTATTATATACAATTAAAAAAACAAAGATACATTGTTTTATATATTTTCTCTATGTGTACTTCTTTTAATACCACGTTTTTACAACTTCCGCACTTTTATATATGAAGAAACTCTTCACCTTGGAATGTAATCTATTTCTTCTTAGGTATTCCTGTTTTTATTTTCAAGGTAGGTGAAATAATAATAGGAGATGGATTTGAATCGGAAGCTTCACCAAAAGTAAATAAAGATGGTATGCCCTAAGAGTAAATTTTATTATAGGAACTTGTGTTGTAACATGACTCCAGGTATGCTGAAAGATTCCATTGAATACTAAAAATAGCAATACAAACACGAGAACAAAGAAACCATACGATTTGCCAACTATCACAAGTACATTTGTAGTTTGAATATCAACAATCCACATCCAACCTTTCACGTTTCTTTTAATGTTTTCTTCAATATCCAAAAAAAGCTCGCTATTCTAACGCAAATAATCAGAATAAAGCTCTTACCTCGGAGTCATAAGCATAAGTTAATTTTGTTCGAATTTTTTTGAAATTTGTTGGCTACAAAATTCTTTGATTTGATAACTTAGTTATATTGAAAGCTATAAAACCATAATGTTTACCTATGAAAGTCAGTCCTTTCTGACCATTTTAAAAAAAATCATTTGAATGTAAATCGACTAAACTTTCAATATGTACCGTTTCAGAATATTGACCATCTTGTTCGTTAAATGTTTTGATGAAAGTCTCAAAGCATGCTTCATATTCCCAATAAGATGATAAAAATAATATGAATGACATAAGAAGTAGAACTATCTCTATAAGCTTCTCTTTTATCTTTCTCTAAAAGATATCCATGACTTACGATAAGAAATATCTAAATTATAATCAAATTTAACAAGGTCTTGAACATATTGAGGTTGATATCACTTCTTGATCTAATATACTCTCTTATCTCATTTGATATCAAATCGGACGTCAAATGCTTTTTATTTTTTATTAAGAAACCAAGATAGCACTTATAATCGTCGACATACTTTTTTATAACTATATATCCATTTGACTGATGAATTGAAGCATAAAGCCTTCATGTACATCTATTGCTATCTTTCATCAAATAATGAACACTTAAGTTTGCTTTCAAAATCGTAATAACATTTATTTAAAAATATAAATAATTATGGATGATTTACTTTTCAAAATCAGCTAGGCATCTTCAATAGTTATAAACTCCTCCAATTTTTATAGGTTAAGCTTAATAAATAATCGTAAAAAATAAACCCAAATAATGAATGAATATTATAAAATTATTAATCAATAAATAGTTATAGATACAGGAAATTTAAGTACCATAAATAACATATTTTTAGTGAAAATACATTATTCGATAAACAACAAAACAATGAAAGCAAAAAGGTCCCTTAAACCTCAACTGAACACCTTATGCTAATTCGTTTCAAATGGATCATCTTAATAACAACCTGAAAAGAAAAAGTTAATTACTTAAAAATCAACTAAATGCTGAATTTAGAATAAGGATAAATAAATTACTTACTAGTGATTTTAGTAAGGATTTGTTTTTGTTGTGCTGAATTACCTTAATTTTGTGCGAATCACCTTCCTTCATTTTATTTTGAAGACAAAATTTTACAATGGTCGTCCATTAATTTTATTTCACCAACGTAATTTTCTAATCCATTTCTTTCAGAAATTTAGTGGCAAGCGCTGCGGTACACAACAAACATAAAAGTTTTCATAATTACATAAGTCAGTAAATAATTTGAATACTATTTATAAAAATTATTTTGACCATTCAAAATATAAAGTTATGAATCTATTCATTCGGATATCAAAATTGTGACAGTAGGATGTAAATAAATAATAAGAAACTAAGCTGTAAATTTTACCATGAATCCTTTTTTTTCTTGAGCATTCATGTCTTGAAACCACTTTAAATTTTGAAGAACTGGTTTTATCTTTTGAGGTGGGTTTTTTTTATTTTTGTTTTAATGACCAATAAAAACTACTGAATTAATTTATTAAGAGAAGTATTATATTATATTATATTATATTATATTATATTATATTATATTATATAGTATATATTTAACAAAAAATTTAAGAAAAGTTCTTACCTGAAATTAAGTGAAGTATTAATTTATGACCTGCTTGAATAATTTCAAATCCAAATGAATCATTTTATTTTATATCATTTGCTCTCGATATATTATTGATACTATTTTGGATATAAACTTGACCAGAGGGTTGTTTGAGTATGAGTGTTTATTTTGGTTGACTAATCACCTTTGAAGTTGATCAAGAATAATATTTTCAAAGTACTATACGTTTGCTTTTAATATATTTCGAAGAAACAATCATATTCAAATTGTTACGTTAAATAAATGCATTTGTTTTATTCGAAGTGCTATATTTGTTTTATTCGAAGTGCTATGTTCATTAAATGTATTTGTTTTATTCGGAAATGCTACGTTCAATAAATGTGCTTGATTTATTTGAAGTGATACGTTCAATAAATGCATTTTTATTTTTTAATATGTTATGTTAAATGATGGCGTTATATGTCATGATTTTTATTTCGAACTACATGTAAATTGGTAATAAAATAACATTGATACAATATGGGGAGAAACAAATACTTCATAATTTAATATAAACCGTTGGTTACAAAGACCAATATGAATGTGAAGTGGATACACATTCACTAAAATCAATTCCCCTTAAACAAAAAGTACATAAACAATACCAAGGACACGCATTGTTAAAAATATTATTTTTGAGATCCCTCTTCGGATTACTCTTCCTGTTCTGAGCTAATTCTTTCTACTTCTGCTTCTTCGGAAGACTCGCTCGGCACTGGATCAAAAGCTTCACTAGGTCGATTTTGGATAAAATTTTGTTCCCAAAAGTTTGACAAGTTGGCTTTTAGAATGGTTTTTGGGTGATTCCACTTTTTTGCATAATTTTTGTGTTGTAGCTCCTAGATTAGCAAAAGACTGAAGAAAATAAGGCACCTTTTCGGATGGTTGTTCATCATGTACAAACCTTGGCATGTCAGAAGTTATAATAGCAAAAGTCAAAGGTGAAAATGGTGTTCCTAAATCTTGTACCTCATGAAGAAGATGAGCAGTAACATGGTTGTCAAGTTGACGAAGCTGATCTTGAATATCTTGGACTATTGGATCTATATCTTGGTCAAGGCCTTGCACTTCTTGAGGATCATTAATGAACATATTAGTGTCGAACTGTTCATCCCTTTGTTCATGTTCTTGAACATATGTTGCAACTTCTCATTGTTGATCATCAACATCTATTATCTATTTGTTAGCCTCAGATATAGGCACTTATTCAACAACCTCAACAGTTTTCTCCTTATTCTTCTTTGCTGGTGGTGTTTTTGGTGTGTTTTTCTTTTTCTTCGATGCTACAATTTTTTTTAATTGTGGGCTCAACTTGAACTACCACTTCAATACTATGAAGGCTTAATTCTGCAGTTTTTCTTTTTTCCTTCGTCTGTAGCATCAGATTTTCAGATGAGGGGCTAGCACCAGATGTGCTAGCTACCTTTTTATTATTTTCCCCCTTCTACTTCAACGGAAAGTGGTTGTCTGATCTGATGCGTATTGGCAGGTGCACCATTCCATCAGGTGCAACCAATATTCTTATCGTCAAGATTGGATTTGGAGGCTCCATCGTATTTGAAAGGAAGTCAGCTCCCAGGGTAATTCACCATAAATGGGTGTTGATGAAATCGATAAGCTAAAAAGCTGATTGGAACCCATTGCCACGCTCTTTTTCAGCCCATGCAGCAGGTTTGACGTGTTTGGCCTCCTTTCGATGTAGCTTGTAACGCCTCAAAATTTCTAGACACAACATAAAAATTCATGAAAAATGAGCACAAAATTAATTAGACACACAATTCAAATAATAAGATAAGAGAGTTAGTGTTATTCCTCCTGACGTGGTTCAACTTTCACGGGTTAGCTTCGGAAATATCTTTGTCATTTTCCCAAGCTCTTGAGATGAAGATAAATTTTTGTTTCCAAAAATTTTCTGCCTATAGCAGATCATCGATGATCTTCAAGTCATCATCCAGTTTCAGATAATAAAATGGGAGTACTGGTCCCTTCGACAATTTGGTCATGGAGATGAAGTCTTCGATAAAGAGGGTAATTTGGGCCAATCGAGAAGCCATTATCACAGATAGCAAGGTGAACCACAGATTATGTGTCACTTGTGTGGGACACAAATTTAAAATCTTGAAGTATTCAAAAATCACGAGGTCTAGAGGGAATAGAAGACCCTAATTGATGATGTCTGGGTAGACCACCAGTTTACCTTTTTTACAATCCAAAAGGGTTTCTCCTTCTTTAGGTAGACGAAGTGTAATATTATCCCTCAATACCTACTTCTTTTTGAGCTTATCTGCTTGACTCTTTAGATAGTATGTGTATGCAACATTTTTCAGAGCCATGATATATTGCGCATCAAGAGGCTTTAAGTTTTCGCTAACTGAGGCGGCCAACTCTTCGAAACGTTTCATTAGAGATTTTTTTTTCTCTCTTTTCCTTTATTTGTTTTTGTTGTTGAAGCACATTTATTCTTTTTAATTTCGCTGATTTTTTAGGCTTCATCGTCAGCATCACCTTCAGTGGCCTTGTCTTCCCTCTCAGCCTCGGGATTAGACTGAGTGGCTTCTGAATCAGCTTCATCATCAAAAACTTCATCTCGCAGTTGGGGTGGTTTTGAGGGAGGTTCCCTTTAAGATAGATGTTGTTGAGCCACCACAGTGGTTGTCTCAGCCACTTCCCTTAGGAGAGAAGGAGATAATATTGGATTGGCTAAAGTATTATTAGTAGTGAAGGTGAAGTGTTTTCAATGTCGTCTCCCATGGCTAGAAAGGTTCTTTTTATGGGAAAGCAAGTTGTGGATTATACTATTGGAGTCTCCTGGTGTACTTCTCGAAGATTTTCAGAGCTGAGAGGAGTTCTCTCTTCTGATCTTCTTGAGGATGAAGTGGTCTGGTTTATTTTTCGGTGAGCTCGAAGGTTAGGCATTGGAGATGAAATTTGAGGTGATGTAATTTGAGGCAAGCTAAGGGTTTTGCTTTGTTCTGGGTTGGATGATTGTGAAATAACTGGAGAATTAAGACTAGGATCAAAATTACCGTAATGGATGGTCTTAGTAAAAACCTGAGGAGCATTGCTTATTAGGCCAATAACCTTGTTCTCCTCGGCTCTTTCACTGATGCAGAAATAATCGTAGGTACCAAAAACTTGTTGTCAGATTTTGGAGAGCTGGGTTTTCTGGGAATTCTGGCTTTGGATCTAGTTTTTGGATGCTTTCTCATAAACCAGGTTGAAAATTGAATGAAAATTTTGAGTTTTCTAGTGAAGGTAGCCAATAGATTGAAGAATCAGATGAAGGTAGCTAAAAGATTCCTAGGGTTTGAAATTTCTCTCTCTAAAAGTTAAGTGTGTAAATTAAATAATGGTTCATAGAGGTATTTATAGGATTGGAAAAAAACATTGAGAAGTGGAATATGAAGCGGTTGCTTGGAAAAAGAAACTTGACACATGTTGTGTGTCCGGCCTAGGGGCAGGCCTATTACTTAGTTAATCATCACGAGTTTTAGTTGCACTTCGAACTTTAATGATTGTTGGAACGAAACTGACTCGAGAAGCTTGTTTCAAACAATTCGATGTTTGATTAAAGGATTATTTAATTTCAAGGCAGACACTTCTTGGGTGATCATTGGAGGAAATAAAATGTAACTAAATGATTAAGATATCACATGTTTGTTGCACATCGTATCTTGATAGGAGAAAATCTTTAATCGACATGAGTAAATTTTCGATGACGTATATGTAATAAATATATTCGTATGATAATTTATATAAATTAGGGATAAATTTAAGGTCTTATATGAAAATATTGGCCTAATGTGTAATTATCCCAAATTTGTGACTGATTCTGTTATAAGTTTTGAACGCCTATCAACAACGACTAAGCTAATGTTTACTCAAATGATAATTCTAAAGACAAAGACCCGTATTAAATTATTGTTTTCTATCTAAAAGACTAGTTATACTTTTCTCTCTAAGTGTGAATCTTATTCTCATCAACTCTGACATTAAAGTCATAAGTTTAACCTTCATTTTATGAAATAATTTTAAAATAGGCAAGCTAATAATTCTTTAATTTGATTATTAACAAATTCAGTTTGAATGCAAGCCATAGAACTATAACATTTACCGGAAAAAACGTGCACATGTACTTTTCGGGGAAAAGTTTTCCATGAAGGTCAGTTCTTTCTCACCACTTTCTTTAAGAAATTCATGTAAGTGTAAATTGAATAAACTTTCATTGGTTACATAAGCATAACATTTCCAAATATTGACCATCTTCATCCTTAAATCCTTTGGTGAATATCTTGAAGCATGCTTCAGATTCCCAATAAGATGATAAAGATAATATAAATGATAGAAATCCGGGAACACGTTAAGAGAACCTTTATGATACCTAGGTGACGGTCATATATAAAGGTGATTTCATGAACGAGTAAATCAAACAACCTTAATTAGACCCAACAACAGTAAATACTATTGGAAAAGACCTACCAAAGATAAAAGGATAATAAGTATGAACAAGATAAAATAAGTTAAAAACAAACTATATAATCTTTAATTTTTTCAACAAAAATATAAATTCCCAACCCATTTGCACTTACGTACGCACACAAATAATACGTCATTACGCAACAAATTTTTTTTTATTTTTAAAATATCGAACTCAATTTGCAATAAAAACTCAATTACACAAGCAACTTGTAGATAATTACGTTACAAGTTAACACATAATTACGCACACAAAAAAGAATTTTGCAAGCATAAGTTTTGTTTAAAAAACTTTCTATCCTTACCATTTTTAGCTATTGCAAACAATATAACCTCTCAATATGTACCACTAAAAATGTACTATTAATAAAAATCATTTGACGACAAGAGTGAATCCCATAAAGACAAGTTTTGTAAGCAATAAAACATCGTTTGAAAAATGATTTTCCCCATCATAATATAATAGAAAATGACTCGTGACATCCAGAATCTTTAAGGTCATAAAATAACCTCTAAACCATAATCGGATTTAACAAGGGCTTAAACATTTTGGAAAGTTATAACACACTTTGATCTAATACCATCACTTATCTTGTTTGATATCAAATCGGATGTCAAATGCTTTTTATTTTTCCTGTTAAATGCCAGGATAACACTTATGATCACCGACATATATTTTTATAACCATATACCAATTTGACAAGTCAATTAAAGCATAAATCCCCCATGGACGTCCTTTTCTCTTTTTCATCGAACAATGAACATTCAATTTTTCTCTACTTAATTTTTCTCTCTTATTAAAAATTAATTTCTTATTAAATATATGTTCGAATGCAATTCGAGATAAAGCAAGACTCAGTGATGTAGCAGATACTCAACACCTTGAATACCGCCAACCAAACTTTTAGTAGCAAGCTATTTTTTCTTATGTTAAAAAACGAACACCCAAACTACATTATTTAATATATAGGATATTCAATTATCAAACCAATATTATGTAATGATGTTATATCAATATTTTTTTAATAACAATATTTTCACCATTACTGAGGCCAGCCAAAGCCAATGATACACAATCATCTCCACAACACAAAAAACAGTTCTTATATATATGAAACGAATAAGTGAATTTGAAATGACCCATGACCAGCAAATCCCACATGCTTATTATGAAATCAACCCATACTTTGGTAATTTTCAAAATTACTAAGTAGAAAAAGAAAAAGATGATTATTTTGTTAAAAAACAACTAATGAAGATGTTGCAAACCTACAAAACACAAAATAAAAGATAATATGCATGTTCACATAATTTTCTTGCGCAATTTTAACATAATTTCACATCATAGAACATAAAAGAATAATTAGTTATTAAGCAACTAAAATGCATATAATTTTGCAGCCCGCTACAGACGCAACCAAAATGTATATAATTTTGCACCCTGAAATATTGTCTAATTAGGCAACGATAATATTCATAATTACGCAACCAAACGAGAAAAACAAAAAACAACATAATTTGTTTTCTCAAAATTGATCTCTTTAGATGGTTGTCATGAAATCATAGAATCAACATAAATAAAAAAAAAATCAATAATTAAAAACAACAAAAATAACTCAAAACCATGAAAGAAAATCACTTGTGAATCGATAAACAATCGATAAATACATATAAAAAAAGAAAAAACAAATGATCCACAATTGCAGAAAGATCTTGATCAAATGGAGAAAGAAAAACTAATCTCAAATCGAAGAACATATTGATCGAATTGATCAATATAAAAAATAATATCAAATCGTAACAACAAATCGAAGATATGATGGGTATGTTATGAATACTATATTTTCAAAATCACGTGGTTATCCATGTTTATTCAAAACTTTAATTCTTATAAACTTTTCTCACTTTTGGTTATAACTAATAAACCCATATAATAGATAAATACTATAAAATTAATAGTTAATAAATAGTTATAGATAAAATCATAAAATTTTAGTATCAGAAATAACATAGTTCACCGAAAATACTTTAACCTATCCGATAATCAACAAAACAATACACACAAAAACATCCCTTAAACCTCAAGGGAGTAGATCATTTTAATCACAACCTCGAAAAAAAATTAATTACTAATAAATCAACTAAAATTTTGAATTTAGAATAAATAGAAATAGTTTTTATAAATTCAATTTACAGATTTATATACCAAAAAAAGAATACTTACTAGATATGTTGAGTAAGATTTTATTGTTGTTGCCATGCTGAATTACACCAATTTTGAGCAAATCACCTTCCTTCACTTTATTTCGGATGCAAAAGTGTCCCCAACCGCGTCCAATCGAATATTGGTCGTGGTTTTTTTCTTTGATTAATTTTGGAGATGAAATTTCATCTGGTTCGTCTATTAGTTTTATCCCACCAACATAATTGTTTAATCCATTTTCTTTCATAAATGTAACAGACAAGCGCTGCGGTACACAAAAAAAAAAGTTTTCATAATTACATAAATTAGTAAATAATTTGAATACATATTTATAAAAATTATTTTACCATTCAAATTAAAAATTTATGAATATATTCATTCAGATGATCAAAATTTCGACAGTTTGATGTAAATAAATAATACAGCACATTAACTAAGGTGCAAATTTTACCAGACACTTATGCTTTTTATTTTTCATGTTAATTGCTAGGATAAACTTATGATCACTGACATATTTTTTGGTAACCATATACCGATTTGACTAGTCAATTAAAACATAAAGCTCACATGGACATTTTTTGCTCTTTTTCATCGAACAATGAGCACTTATTTTTTCTCTATTTAATTTTTCTCTCTAATTATAAATTAATTTCTAATTAAATCCATGTTCGAATGCAATTCGATATAAAGCGAGACTCAGGGATGTAGCACATACCCAACACCTTGAATACCATCAACCTCAATTTTAGTAGCAAGCTATTTTTTCTTATGTTAAAAAATGACCACCCAAACTACATTCTTTAGTTTATATTATTTTCAACTATCAAACCAATAATATGTAATGATACTATATCAATATCTCTTAATAGAAATATGTTCACCTTCACTATGGCCAGCCAAAGCCAATGATACAAAATCATCTCCACAACACAAAAAACAGTTCTTATATTTATGAAACGAATAAGTGAATTTAAAATGACCCATGACCAACAAATCCCACATACCATACTTTGGTAACTTTTAAAATTATTAAGTAGAAAACAAAACATGATTATTTTGTTTATAAACTACCAATGAAGATGTTGCAAACCTACAAAACACAAAATAACAAATAATATACAAGTTCACATAATTTTCTTACGCAATTTTAACATAATTTCACATCCTAAAACACAAAAGAAAAATTAGTTATTAAGAAACTAAAATGTATATAATTTTGCATCCCAATGCAATGTCTAATTATGCAACCAAAATGTACATAATTTTACACCTCAAAGTAGTGTCTAGTTATACAACCATAATATTCATAATTACGCAACCAAACGAGGAAAACAAAAAACAACATAATCTATTTTCTCGAAATTGATCTCTTTAGATAGTTGTCATGAAATCAAAGAATCAGCATAACTAAAACACTCTTATAATCATCAAAAACAACAAAATAACTTTAAACCATGAAAGAATATCACTTGTGAATCGATAAACAATCGATAAATACATATAAAAAAAACAAAAAATAACAATTGCAGAAAAGTTTTGATCAAATGAAAAAAGAAAAACTAATCTCAAATCGAAAAACATATTGGTCGAATTGATCAATATAAAAAATAATATCAAATCATAACAACAAACCCAAGATATGATGGGTATGTAAAAAATCCAAATAGTTACAAATACTTTATTTTCAAAATCAGGTGGTTATCTATGTTCCCTCAAACCATTAATTGCTATAATTATTTCTCACTTTTAATGGGTTAAGTTGAATAATTAATTATAAATAATAAACCCATAGATAAATATTACAAAATTAATAGTTAATAAATAGTTATAGATTAATATCATAAAATTTTAGTATATAAAATAACATAGTTCACTGAAAATCTTTAACCTAATCTGATAATCAACAAAACAATACCAACAAAAACGTCCCTTAAACTCCAACCGAAGAAGGTATGCTAATCTGTTCCAAGTAGTTCATTTTAATAATAACCTGATTCTTTTTTACTAATAAATCAACTTAAATACTGAATTGAGGATATAATAACTTTTTATAAATTCAATTTACAGCATTTTAAACCAAAAAAATACTTACGAGAGACGTTGAGTAAGATTTTGTTGTCTTTGTCATGCTGAATTACACCAATTTTGAGAAAATCATCTTCCTTTACTCTATTTCGGATGCAAAAGTATCCCCAACCGCGTCCAATCAAATACTGGTCGCGGTCTTTTTCTTTGATTAATTTTGCAGACGATATCTATTAATTTTATCTCACCAACATAATTTTTCAATCCATTTTCTTTCACAAATGTAGTAGGCAAGCGCTGCGGTACACAACAGAAATAAAAAAAATTCATAATTACATACATTAGTAAATAATTTGAATACATATTTATAAAAGTTATTTTACCATTCAAATTAAAAAAAAAAATTGAACATATTCATTGAATATCAAAATTGTGACAGTAGGATGTAAGTAAATAATATAGCATGAAAACTTAGCTGTAAATTTTACCACTAATTTTTTTCCTCAGATCATAAGCTGTAACTGTTACGACAAAGCTTGAGCATTCATGTCTTGAAGCCACTTTAAGTTTTGAAGAACTGGTTCTGTTTTTTTAGGTGGGTTTTTTTGTTTTTGTTGGCCGGTAAGATGGTCTTTTTTCAGGCTTTTCATGAGAATTACTATTTGAATCCTCCTCTTCAACAGAGATATATGGGATATTCCCTCTGACATGCAGTCGAATCAAAGACCGTGACATAAATCACCATGTTGTCTTCTAAACACAACAACATCACCAAGTTGAACGCCGTGAGCAACGACAAACTCTTTCCATTCCTTCCTTAATTCGAGACCTCTGATTTTCACCTTCCAGATTTTGTGAGACTAGATGGAAGTGTGCCATTATTATGTGGCTTGTGTTTTTCTCTCCCTTTAAAGATGGATCGGCTTCATTTTAAGTCTTTATTTGTGCAAATATAATGCCTTTTAGTTTCTTGGATAGTTGTTAGAATTAAATGGACTATTTTCAGGTTATTTATTGTTGGAACCAAAATACAGACAAAGATATTATTGTCCATTGGTGGGGACTTGAGGAGTCATCTTTATTCATTTGAAGAGGAGCTTCTAATGCACGATTTACTTTTGTATAGGTTTTAAATATTTTAACAAATCTAGTTTTTGATTGTCTATTTCTTTTTCTCGTCGGTTTTGTTCTAAAATAAATATTATTAAGATATAAGATTCTATCAAATATTTTAAATGAAAAAAAAATGAAAATAACCTTTTTATCTAATAACATTGTTCGAACATGTCAAGGTATACAATTAAATATACTATGATCGGAATTAGAACTCACAAAATCTTATAATCGAAAGATAAATATAAATAAAAAATAAAAAATCTAAACCTTGTCTAATGATAAGAGGGTTTAATATAGAAAAATGAATCATTTGATGAAAGAAGCAATAGTGTAAGAAAAAGAAAGGGAGCTGCGAAGAAAGGAAGATTTGATAGTGTTTAAGGCGGCCGTTCTACAATTGATGGTTTTAGAAATATGCGAATTGGATAGAGCTTTTACGTATAATTATTGTCTGGATTACCCCTGTCCGGTTTTCTCAGTGAGTCGTGGTGAATAATTCCGGACTCATCAAGTTTGTTACTACTGGACTGTATAAAATCATCTTTTCCTATCACATTCGCAATAAGATCCATAATCTCCAATCAAACTAAATCAAACAATCAAGAGATACTAAATCCATATTGGAAAAGTCAAATCAAAATCTTAGTCAAACCCCAAATCAAAATTCAAAATCTTAGTGGTCCTGCAAAATCAAATCGAATACTCAATCAAAACCAAATCCAAATCAAATCCAAATATTAATTTAAAATCAAACCCATTTGACCAACAAAAAACACCGCACTGGTCCAACCGTGATTTAGTCTAAACCGTAGCTCCAAATCACAATCCAACTGGTCCGATTGAAAAATTAGATGTCTCGAGCACTTTTTTCATTTCGCTCGGACCATTTGATTGGGACTTTACACAATAGATCTAAAAACCGAAAAATGTATCTCTTCTTTCATGACCCGATTATTGTGCAAAGAATTATCAAATTTTAAGCACATTAATAACATCACACCAATCGGATCGAAATACAGTAGTAATAGATCTAAAACAAAACATCTCCAAACAGCTCTTAACCCGAAAAAGAAATCCAAATTTCTAAGCTATAGTGATCTAAAATAATATGAAACAAATTAAATTGAAGCACAATAGTAATAGATCTGAAACAAAACAATTGTAAACAACTCTTAACCTTAATGCGAAATCCAAATTACTAAGCAAAAGGATATCCAAAATAACATCAAACAAATTAAACTGAAGCACAATACCTGACGAATGAATCAATTATATTACTTTAAAGATTGAACGTGCTCTAATACCATGTTAGTAAACAAAAAGAAAAAAAAAATAGCCGCCAAGAAGCGACTAGGGTTTCTGTTTGTTTATAAAGCGTATCTATTACATAATGTATAGGTTTTTGTTTATAAATAAAACGTTAGCTTTGTATAGTTTTTTGTTTATAAATAAAACATATGAGCTAACGGACTTGGACTTCATATCTTTACTTCAAACTCACAATGCAACAACAATGTGCCTAAACATGTAGCAACAAATTAGTGGTAACATCATATGTGGCGTTTACGGCCAAAAGTAATATGTTTGAGGTGTTTATCTGTTAAACGCTGGACATTTATAATCAACTATAAATGTTTGAGTTGTCATGATATGAAAAAATTATGGACATATATGGTGGGGTGTAAGACTCACTGACCCAGTTCATAACTCTTACAGATTTGGATGGAAAACATTTATGGTAAGAAGAGAGCTCCTCTTAAAATTTTCTTACTCGAGTCTTTTGCTCGGAAGGTTTGAAAGGGCGTAAGATTTATGTCTTTTTCACGAAAAAATATGATATGTGGAACTAGAACACTGTCATGGAAGGTTTGAAAGCGTATGAGCTTCGATCTAATCTGCAACAATCATTTCAGCACCATGTTTTAGTATGATAGTGAACTCTTTCTTTTAGCTACAAATAAAGGTCACCTAATCAGCCTAAAGTTGTCCGCGAGGAGTTAAACGAGACCAATAGGAATACATTGTTCGTGACGTATGACTTCAAAGATGGATGGTTCAACCTAGAGGTCGGGTTGAGGGTACTTGAATTTCGGTCTGAGTCTGTTGCGGTAAACAAAGCTTATGGAAACAACAAAAATTTTGCTGCAGTTATGCATTTGAAGGTAGAAAAATGACGAATACAAAAGAGAATTAAAGAATTTTATTATATTTAGCAAATCAAATCCAATTGTATTCAGATTTGGTTGGATTTTTCGTTAATATATTTATTTTATTTTTAAAATATTTGATTAGGGTTAATAGATGTCTTTCATATAAAATATCTCATATACTAATATTAAACAATTGTTTCTTGAAATAAGATGTTGAAACTTTTGTTTACCGAACCGTGTGTTTTTTTGTCTACATAACTGTGTATTCGTGAATCCCTAAATCTTGGTTTTGTTTATCTATCAACTTTTTCTATTCAAGCTGCATCACTTTTAATCCATTAATTAAAACTTCTACGATCACACTTATTCTAACTTTAGCTATATCAAAGGGCTGAGATGTGAGGCAATTAGATATTAACAATGTTTTCCTACATAGTGTGATTACATAACAAGTTTTATAGCACAACGAGAATGTTTTATTGATCCCAAGGAAATGTCTCATGTTTCTCATTTACACAAACCACTTTGTGGATTAAAAAATGCGTTATGTGTTTGGTATTCAAATCTAAAAGGCACATTACTTATCTGGAATTTTCAAAATTCTAGAGTTGATTGCTCTGTGTTTTTCTATGTTATTAAGCATGTGTTTATTGTGCCGGAGACATAGACACAGTGTTTGATCTTACTTCTAGTTTATTGTGTTTCTCAAAATCATATTGTTATTATTTGTGTTTCACTAATCTAAGCCACTGGATCTTTTGCGTATGATCCCTTAAGATACTGTAACAGATTTTCGATTCAGTTATTGGAGTTGTTCTTAGTCAGATCTTTTGTATAAATACGTAACCAAGTTACTCACATTTACACAACCATGTTTACTCCATCTAAAAATGTATTTTTCATAACACGACTCCGTGCAATTACACAACCACGGTTTGACAAACCTTTATTTGTTTTTTACTTCGCATTCAGGAGATATGGGTCCAAACGCAAAAG
The DNA here is from genome assembly GCA_036936605.1 of Limnanthes douglasii subsp. nivea. Taxonomy (NCBI): domain Eukaryota; kingdom Viridiplantae; phylum Streptophyta; class Magnoliopsida; order Brassicales; family Limnanthaceae; genus Limnanthes; species Limnanthes douglasii. The sequence goes on from JAUPFV010000003.1 coordinate 326,417,443, forward strand.
TCATTAAACTAATGAAAATATTAAATAAATGGAAAATAAAATGCTATTGTTGAAGATCACAACGACAAACTGAAAAAGGAAATCCATATAGTTATACAACCATTGACAAGGACATATTGAAACAAACATGAAAAGATCGTGCATCAAAGATAAAAACATAAAACTTTTGGTTTATTTCTTAACTATATTTCTTTTGTAAAAGTTGTATGTAACTAAACTACACTTTTTTTGTTTGAAGTATTAATTTTTTTAATCTTTATATATTGTTATTTATCAACTTCAATCATTTATAACGTAATGATGTAAACACTTCAACCATAAATTTGCACATTTAATGACAGATGTTTGTTTACGCAACCAAAGTTATTATTTCACAACAAGTTAAAATGTAATCACGTAACCAATTATAATGTAATTTCGTAACCAATTAAACAAGTATTTTTTTCAAAACAAATCTCCTTTTACGAAACTCATTAGAGTGTAATTTTACACCAACTAACAATGATTACTTTCAAAGCTAAAAATATATATAGTTCCAAACTGTTTAACAAAAAACCATAGAAATTTAAAAAATTATTATATACAATTAAAAAAACAAAGATACATTGTTTTATATATTTTCTCTATGTGTACTTCTTTTAATACCACGTTTTTACAACTTCCGCACTTTTATATATGAAGAAACTCTTCACCTTGGAATGTAATCTATTTCTTCTTAGGTATTCCTGTTTTTATTTTCAAGGTAGGTGAAATAATAATAGGAGATGGATTTGAATCGGAAGCTTCACCAAAAGTAAATAAAGATGGTATGCCCTAAGAGTAAATTTTATTATAGGAACTTGTGTTGTAACATGACTCCAGGTATGCTGAAAGATTCCATTGAATACTAAAAATAGCAATACAAACACGAGAACAAAGAAACCATACGATTTGCCAACTATCACAAGTACATTTGTAGTTTGAATATCAACAATCCACATCCAACCTTTCACGTTTCTTTTAATGTTTTCTTCAATATCCAAAAAAAGCTCGCTATTCTAACGCAAATAATCAGAATAAAGCTCTTACCTCGGAGTCATAAGCATAAGTTAATTTTGTTCGAATTTTTTTGAAATTTGTTGGCTACAAAATTCTTTGATTTGATAACTTAGTTATATTGAAAGCTATAAAACCATAATGTTTACCTATGAAAGTCAGTCCTTTCTGACCATTTTAAAAAAAATCATTTGAATGTAAATCGACTAAACTTTCAATATGTACCGTTTCAGAATATTGACCATCTTGTTCGTTAAATGTTTTGATGAAAGTCTCAAAGCATGCTTCATATTCCCAATAAGATGATAAAAATAATATGAATGACATAAGAAGTAGAACTATCTCTATAAGCTTCTCTTTTATCTTTCTCTAAAAGATATCCATGACTTACGATAAGAAATATCTAAATTATAATCAAATTTAACAAGGTCTTGAACATATTGAGGTTGATATCACTTCTTGATCTAATATACTCTCTTATCTCATTTGATATCAAATCGGACGTCAAATGCTTTTTATTTTTTATTAAGAAACCAAGATAGCACTTATAATCGTCGACATACTTTTTTATAACTATATATCCATTTGACTGATGAATTGAAGCATAAAGCCTTCTTGTACATCTATTGCTATCTTTCATCAAATAATGAACACTTAAGTTTGCTTTCAAAATCGTAATAACATTTATTTAAAAATATAAATAATTATGGATGATTTACTTTTCAAAATCAGCTAGGCATCTTCAATAGTTATAAACTCCTCCAATTTTTATAGGTTAAGCTTAATAAATAATCGTAAAAAATAAACCCAAATAATGAATGAATAATATAAAATTATTAATCAATAAATAGTTATAGATACAGGAAATTTAAGTACCATAAATAACATATTTTTAGTGAAAATACATTATTCGATAAACAACAAAACAATGAAAGCAAAAAGGTCCCTTAAACCTCAACTGAACACCTTATGCTAATTCGTTTCAAATGGATCATCTTAATAACAACCTGAAAAGAAAAAGTTAATTACTTAAAAATCAACTAAATGCTGAATTTAGAATAAGGATAAATAAATTACTTACTAGTGATTTTAGTAAGGATTTGTTTTTGTTGTGCTGAATTACCTTAATTTTGTGCGAATCACCTTCCCTCATTTTATTTTGAAGACAAAATTTTACAATGGTCGTCCATTAATTTTATTTCACCAACGTAATTTTCTAATCCATTTCTTTCAGAAATTTAGTGGCAAGCGCTGCGGTACACAACAAACATAAAAGTTTTCATAATTACATAAGTCAGTAAATAATTTGAATACTATTTATAAAAATTATTTTGACCATTCAAAATATAAAGTTATGAATCTATTCATTCGGATATCAAAATTGTGACAGTAGGATGTAAATAAATAATAAGAAACTAAGCTGTAAATTTTACCATGAATCCTTTTTTTTCTTGAGCATTCATGTCTTGAAACCACTTTAAATTTTGAAGAACTGGTTTTATCTTTTGAGGTGGGTTTTTTTTATTTTTGTTTTAATGACCAATAAAAACTACTGAATTAATTTATTAAGAGAAGTATTATATTATATTATATTATATTATATTATATTATATTATATTATATTATATTATATTATATAGTATATATAGTATGACCTGCTTGAATAATTTCAAATCCAAATGAATCATTTTATTTTATATCATTTGCTCTCGATATATTATTGATACTATTTTGGATATAAACTTGACCAGAGGGTTGTTTGAGTATGAGTGTTTATTTTGGTTGACTAATCACCTTTGAAGTTGATCAAGAATAATATTTTCAAAGTACTATACGTTTTCTTTTAATATATTTCGAAGAAACAATCATATTCAAATTGTTACGTTAAATAAATGCATTTGTTTTATTCGAAGTGCTATATTTGTTTTATTCGAAGTGCTATGTTCATTAAATGTATTTGTTTTATTCGGAAATGCTACGTTCAATAAATGTGCTTGATTTATTTGAAGTGATACGTTCAATAAATGCATTTTTATTTTTTAATATGTTATGTTAAATGATGGCGTTATATGTCATGATTTTTATTTCGAACTACATGTAAATTGGTAATAAAATAACATTGATACAATATGGGGAGAAACAAATACTTCATAATTTAATATAAACCGTTGGTTACAAAGACCAATATGAATGTGAAGTGGATACACATTCACTAAAATCAATTCCCCTTAAACAAAAAGTACATAAACAATACCAAGGACAACCATTGTTAAAAATATTATTTTTGAGATCCCTCTTCGGATTACTCTTCCTGTTCTGAGCTAATTCTTTCTACTTCTGCTTCTTCGGAAGACTCGCTCGGCACTGGATCAAAAGCTTCACTAGGTCGATTTTGGATAAAATTTTGTTCCCAAAAGTTTGACAAGTTGGCTTTTAGAATAGTTTTTGGGTGATTCCACTTTTTTGCATAATTTTTGTGTTGTAGCTCCTAGATTAGCAAAAGACTGAAGAAAATAAGGCACCTTTTCGGATGGTTGTTCATCATGTACAAACCTTGGCATGTCAGAAGTTATAATAGCAAAAGTCAAAGGTGAAAATGGTGTTCCTAAATCTTGTACCTCATGAAGAAGATGAGCAGTAACATGGTTGTCAAGTTGACGAAGCTGATCTTGAATATCTTGGACTATTGGATCTATATCTTGGTCAAGGCCTTGCACTTCTTGAGGATCATTAATGAACATATTAGTGTCGAACTGTTCATCCCTTTGTTCATGTTCTTGAACATATGTTGCAACTTCTCATTGTTGATCATCAACATCTATTATCTATTTGTTAGCCTCAGATATAGGCACTTATTCAACAACCTCAACAGTTTTCTTCTTATTCTTCTTTGCTGGTGGTGTTTTTGGTGTGTTTTTCTTTTTCTTCGATGCTACAATTTTTTTTTATTGTGGGCTCAACTTGAACTACCACTTCAATACTATGAAGGCTTAATTCTGCAGTTTTTCTTTTTTCCTTCGTCTGTAGCATCAGATTTTCAGATGAGGGGCTAGCACCAGATGTGCTAGCTACCTTTTTATTATTTTCCCCCTTCTACTTCAACGGAAAGTGGTTGTCTGATCTGATGCGTATTGGCAGGTGCACCATTCCATCAGGTGCAACCAATATTCTTATCGTCAAGATTGGATTTGGAGGCTCCATCGTATTTGAAAGGAAGTCAGCTCCCAGGGTAATTCACCATAAATGGGTGTTGATGAAATCGATAAGCTAAAAAGCTGATTGGAACCCATTGCCACGCTCTTTTTCAGCCCATGCAGCAGGTTTGACGTGTTTGGCCTCCTTTCGATGTAGCTTGTAACGCCTCAAAATTTCTAGACACAACATAAAAATTCATGAAAAATGAGCACAAAATTAATTAGACACACAATTCAAATAATAAGATAAGAGAGTTAGTGTTATTCCTCCTGACGTGGTTCAACTTTCACGGGTTAGCTTCGGAAATATCTTTGTCATTTTCCCAAGCTCTTGAGATGAAGATAAATTTTTGTTTCCAAAAATTTTCTGCCTATAGCAGATCATCGATGATCTTCAAGTCATCATCCAGTTTCAGATAATAAAATGGGAGTACTGGTCCCTTCGACAATTTGGTCATGGAGATGAAGTCTTCGATAAAGAGGGTAATTTGGGCCAATCGAGAAGCCATTATCACAGATAGCAAGGTGAACCACAGATTATGTGTCACTTGTGTGGGACACAAATTTAAAATCTTGAAGTATTCAAAAATCACGAGGTCTAGAGGGAATAGAAGACCCTAATTGATGATGTCTGGGTAGACCACCAGTTTACCTTTTTTACAATCCAAAAGGGTTTCTCCTTCTTTAGGTAGACGAAGTGTAATATTATCCCTCAATACCTACTTCTTTTTGAGCTTATCTGCTTGACTCTTTAGATAGTATGTGTATGCAACATTTTTCAGAGCCATGATATATTGCGCATCAAGAGGCTTTAAGTTTTCGCTAACTGAGGCGGCCAACTCTTCGAAACGTTTCATTAGAGATTTTTTTTTTCTCTCTTTTCCTTTATTTGTTTTTGTTGTTGAAGCACATTTATTCTTTTTAATTTCGCTGATTTTTTAGGCTTCATCGTCAGCGTCACCTTCAGTGGCCTTGTCTTCCCTCTCAGCCTCGGGATTAGACTGAGTGGCTTCTGAATCAGCTTCATCATCAAAAACTTCATCTCGCAGTTGGGGTGGTTTTGAGGGAGGTTCCCTTTAAGATAGATGTTGTTGAGCCACCACAGTGGTTGTCTCAGCCACTTCCCTTAGGAGAGAAGGAGATAATATTGGATTGGCTAAAGTATTATTAGTAGTGAAGGTGAAGTGTTTTCAATGTCGTCTCCCATGGCTAGAAAGGTTCTTTTTATGGGAAAGCAAGTTGTGGATTATACTATTGGAGTCTCCTGGTGTACTTCTCGAAGATTTTCAGAGCTGAGAGGAGTTCTCTCTTCTGATCTTCTTGAGGATGAAGTGGTCTGGTTTATTTTTCGGTGAGCTCGAAGGTTAGGCATTGGAGATGAAATTTGAGGTGATGTAATTTGAGGCAAGCTAAGGGTTTTGCTTTGTTCTGGGTTGGATGATTGTGAAATAACTGGAGAATTAAGACTAGGATCAAAATTACCGTAATGGATGGTCTTAGTAAAAACCTGAGGAGCATTGCTTATTAGGCCAATAACCTTGTTCTCCTCGGCTCTTTCACTGATGCAGAAATAATCGTAGGTACCAAAAACTTGTTGTCAGATTTTGGAGAGCTGGGTTTTCTGGGAATTCTGGCTTTGGATCTAGTTTTTGGATGCTTTCTCATAAACCAGGTTGAAAATTGAATGAAAATTTTGAGTTTTCTAGTGAAGGTAGCCAATAGATTGAAGAATCAGATGAAGGTAGCTAAAAGATTCCTAGGGTTTGAAATTTCTCTCTCTAAAAGTTAAGTGTGTAAATTAAATAATGGTTCATAGAGGTATTTATAGGATTGGAAAAAAACATTGAGAAGTGGAATATGAAGCGGTTGCTTGGAAAAAGAAACTTGACACATGTTGTGTGTCCGGCCTAGGGGCAGGCCTATTACTTAGTTAATCATCACGAGTTTTAGTTGCACTTCGAACTTTAATGATTGTTGGAACGAAACTGACTCGAGAAGCTTGTTTCAAACAATTCGATGTTTGATTAAAGGATTATTTAATTTCAAGGCAGACACTTCTTGGGTGATCATTGGAGGAAATAAAATGTAACTAAATGATTAAGATATCACATGTTTGTTGCACATCGTATCTTGATAGGAGAAAATCTTTAATCGACATGAGTAAATTTTCGATGACGTATATGTAATAAATATATTCGTATGATAATTTATATAAATTAGGGATAAATTTAAGGTCTTATATGAAAATATTGGCCTAATGTGTAATTATCCCAAATTTGTGACTGATTCTGTTATAAGTTTTGAACGCCTATCAACAACGACTAAGCTAATGTTTACTCAAATGATAATTCTAAAGACAAAGACCCGTATTAAATTATTGTTTTCTATCTAAAAGACTAGTTATACTTTTCTCTCTAAGTGTGAATCTTATTCTCATCAACTCTGACATTAAAGTCATAAGTTTAACCTTCATTTTATGAAATAATTTTAAAATAGGCAAGCTAATAATTCTTTAATTTGATTATTAACAAATTCAGTTTGAATGCAAGCCATAGAACTATAACATTTACCGGAAAAAACGTGCACATGTACTTTTCGGGGAAAAGTTTTCCATGAAGGTCAGTTCTTTCTCACCACTTTCTTTAAGAAATTCATGTAAGTGTAAATTGAATAAACTTTCATTGGTTACATAAGCATAACATTTCCAAATATTGACCATCTTCATCCTTAAATCCTTTGGTGAATATCTTGAAGCATGCTTCAGATTCCCAATAAGATGATAAAGATAATATAAATGATAGAAATCCGGGAACACGTTAAGAGAACCTTTATGATACCTAGGTGACGGTCATATATAAAGGTGATTTCATGAACGAGTAAATCAAACAACCTTAATTAGACCCAACAACAGTAAATACTATTGGAAAAGACCTACCAAAGATAAAAGGATAATAAGTATGAACAAGATAAAATAAGTTAAAAACAAACTATATAATCTTTAATTTTTTCAACAAAAATATAAATTCCCAACCCATTTGCACTTACGTACGCACACAAATAATACGTCATTACGCAACAAATTTTTTTTTATTTTTAAAATATCGAACTCAATTTGCAATAAAAACTCAATTACACAAGCAACTTGTAGATAATTACGTTACAAGTTAACACATAATTACGCACACAAAAAAGAATTTTGCAAGCATAAGTTTTGTTTAAAAAACTTTCTATCCTTACCATTTTTAGCTATTGCAAAAAATATAACCTCTCAATATGTACCACTAAAAATGTATTATTAATAAAAATCATTTGACGACAAGAGTGAATCCCATAAAGACAAGTTTTGTAAGCAATAAAACATCGTTTGAAAAATGATTTTCCCCATCATAATAGAATAGAAAATGACTCGTGACATCCAGAATCTTTAAGGTCATAAAATAACCTCTAAACCATAATCGGATTTAACAAGGGCTTAAACATTTTGGAAAGTTATAACACGCTTTGATCTAATACCATCACTTATCTTGTTTGATATCAAATCGGATGTCAAATGCTTTTTATTTTTCCTGTTAAATGCCAGGATAACACTTATGATCACCGACATATATTTTTATAACCATATACCAATTTGACAAGTCAATTAAAGCATAAATCCCCCATGGACGTCCTTTTCTCTTTTTCATCGAACAATGAACATTCAATTTTTCTCTACTTAATTTTTCTCTCTTATTAAAAATTAATTTCTAATTAAATATATGTTCGAATGCAATTCGAGATAAAGCAAGACTCAGTGATGTAGCAGATACTCAACACCTTCAATACCGCCAACCAAACTTTTAGTAGCAAGCTATTTTTTCTTATGTTAAAAAACGAACACCCAAACTACATTATTTAATATATAGGATATTCAATTATCAAACCAATATTATGTAATGATGTTATATCAACATTTTTTTAATAACAATATTTTCACCATTACTGAGGCCAGCCAAAGCCAATGATACACAATCATCTCCACAACACAAAAAACAGTTCTTATATATATGAAACGAGTAAGTGAATTTGAAATGACCCATGACCAGCAAATCCCACATGCTTATTATGAAATCAACCCATACTTTGGTAATTTTCAAAATTACTAAGTAGAAAAAGAAAAAGAGGATTATTTTGTTAAAAAACAACTAATGAAGATGTTGCAAACCTACAAAACACAAAATAAAAGATAATATGCATGTTCACATAATTTTCTTGCGCAATTTTAACATAATTTCACATCATAGAACATAAAAGAATAATTAGTTATTAAGAAACTAAAATGCATATAATTTTGCAGCCCGCTACAGACGCAACCAAAATGTATATAATTTTGCACCCTGAAATATTGTCTAATTAGGCAACGATAATATTCATAATTACGCAACCAAACGAGAAAAACAAAAAACAACATAATTTGTTTTCTCAAAATTGATCTCTTTAGATGGTTGTCATGAAATCATAGAATCAACATAAATAAAAAAAAAATTAATAATTAAAAACAACAAAAATAACTCAAAACCATGAAAGAAAATCACTTGTGAATCGATAAACAATCGATAAATACATATAAAAAAAGAAAAAACAAATGATCCATAATTGCAGAAAGATCTTGATCAAATGGAGAAAGAAAAACTAATCTCAAATCGAAGAACATATTGATCGAATTGATCAATATAAAAAATAATATCAAATCGTAACAACAAATCGAAGATATGATGGGTATGTTATGAATACTATATTTTCAAAATCACGTGGTTATCCATGTTTATTCAAAACTTTAATTCTTATAAACTTTTCTCACTTTTGGTTATAACTAATAAACCCATATAATAGATAAATACTATAAAATTAATAGTTAATAAATAGTTATAGATAAAATCATAAAATTTTAGTATCAGAAATAACATAGTTCACCGAAAATACTTTAACCTATCCGATAATCAACAAAACAATACACACAAAAACATCCCTTAAACCTCAAGGGAGTAGATCATTTTAATCACAACCTCGAAAAAAAATTAATTACTAATAAATCAACTAAAATTTTGAATTTAGAATAAATAGAAATAGTTTTTATAAATTCAATTTACAGATTTATATACCAAAAAAAGAATACTTACTAGATATGTTGAGTAAGATTTTATTGTTGTTGCCATGCTGAATTACACCAATTTTGAGCAAATCACCTTCCTTCACTTTATTTCGGATGCAAAAGTGTCCCCAACCGCGTCCAATCGAATATTGGTCGTGGTTTTTTTCTTTGATTAATTTTGGAGATGAAATTTCATCTGGTTCGTCTATTAGTTTTATCCCACCAACATAATTGTTTAATCCATTTTCTTTCATAAATGTAACAGACAAGCGCTGCGGTACACAAAAAAAAAAGTTTTCATAATTACATAAATTAGTAAATAATTTGAATACATATTTATAAAAATTATTTTACCATTCAAATTAAAAATTTATGAATATATTCATTCAGATGATCAAAATTTCGACAGTTTGATGTAAATAAATAATACAGCACATTAACTAAGGTGTAAATTTTACCAGACACTTATGCTTTTTATTTTTCATGTTAATTGCTAGGATAAACTTATGATCACTGACATATTTTTTGGTAACCATATACCGATTTGACTAGTCAATTAAAACATAAAGCTCACATGGAGATTTTTTGCTCTTTTTCATCGAACAATGAGCACTTATTTTTTCTCTATTTAATTTTTCTCTCTAATTATAAATTAATTTCTAATTAAATCCATGTTCGAATGCAATTCGATATAAAGCGAGACTCAGGGATGTAGCACATACCCAACACCTTGAATACCATCAACCTAAATTTTAGTAGCAAGCTATTTTTTCTTATGTTAAAAAATGACCACCCAAACTACATTCTTTAGTTTATATTATTTTCAACTATCAAACCAATAATATGTAATGATACTATATCAATATCTCTTAATAGCAATATGTTCACCTTCACTATGGCCAGCCAAAGCCAATGATACAAAATCATCTCCACAACACAAAAAACAGTTCTTATATTTATGAAACGAATAAGTGAATTTAAAATGACCCATGACCAACAAATCCCACATACCATACTTTGGTAACTTTTAAAATTATTAAGTAGAAAACAAAACATGATTATTTTGTTTATAAACTACCAATGAAGATGTTGCAAACCTACAAAACACAAAATAACAAATAATATACAAGTTCACATAATTTTCTTACGCAATTTTAACATAATTTCACATCCTAAAACACAAAAGAAAAATTAGTTATTAAGAAACTAAAATGTATATAATTTTGCATCCCAATGCAATGTCTAATTATGCAACCAAAATGTACATAATTTTACACCTCAAAGTAGTGTCTAGTTATACAACCATAATATTCATAATTACGCAACCAAACGAGGAAAACAAAAAACAACATAATCTATTTTCTCGAAATTGATCTCTTTAGATAGTTGTCATGAAATCAAAGAATCAGCATAACTAAAACACTCTTATAATCATCAAAAACAACAAAATAACTTTAAACCATGAAAGAATATCACTTGTGAATCGATAAACAATCGATAAATACATATAAAAAAAACAAAAAATAACAATTGCAGAAAAGTTTTGATCAAATGAAAAAAGAAAAACTAATCTCAAATCGAAAAACATATTGGTCGAATTGATCAATATAAAAAATAATATCAAATCATAACAACAAACCCAAGATATGATGGGTATGTAAAAAATCCAAATAGTTACAAATACTTTATTTTCAAAATCAGGTGGTTATCTATGTTCCCTCAAACCATTAATTGCTATAATTATTTCTCACTTTTAATGGGTTAAGTTGAATAATTAATTATAAATAATAAACCCATAGATAAATATTACAAAATTAATAGTTAATAAATAGTTATAGATAAATATCATAAAATTTTAGTATAAAAAATAACATAGTTCACTGAAAATCTTTAACCTAATCTGATAATCAACAAAACAATACCAACAAAAACGTCCCTTAAACTCCAACCGAAGAAGGTATGCTAATCTGTTCCAAGTAGTTCATTTTAATAATAACCTGATTCTTTTTTACTAATAAATCAACTTAAATACTGAATTGAGGATATAATAACTTTTTATAAATTCAATTTACAGCATTTTAAACCAAAAAAATACTTACGAGAGACGTTGAGTAAGATTTTGTTGTCTTTGTCATGCTGAATTACACCAATTTTGAGAAAATCATCTTCCTTTACTCTATTTCGGATGCAAAAGTATCCCCAACCGCGTCCAATCAAATACTGGTCGCGGTCTTTTTCTTTGATTAATTTTGCAGACGATATCTATTAATTTTATCTCACCAACATAATTTTTCAATCCATTTTCTTTCACAAATGTAGTAGGCAAGCGCTGCGGTACACAACAGAAATAAAAAAAATTCATAATTACATACATTAGTAAATAATTTGAATACATATTTATAAAAGTTATTTTACCATTCAAATTAAAAAAAAAATTGAACATATTCATTGAATATCAAAATTGTGACAGTAGGATGTAAGTAAATAATATAGCATGAAAACTTAGCTGTAAATTTTACCACTAATTTTTTTCCTCAGATCATAAGCTGTAACTGTTACGACAAAGCTTGAGCATTCATGTCTTGAAGCCACTTTAAGTTTTGAAGAACTGGTTCTGTTTTTTTAGGTGGGTTTTTTTGTTTTTGTTGGCCGGTAAGATGGTCTTTTTTCAGGCTTTTCATGAGAATTACTATTTGAATCCTCCTCTTCAACAGAGATATATGGAATATTCCCTCTGACATGCAGTCGAATCAAATACCGTGACATAAATCACCATGTTGTCTTCTAAACACAACAACATCACCAAGTTGAACGCCGTGAGCAACGACAAACTCTTTCCATTCCTTCCTTAATTCGAGACCTCTGATTTTCACCTTCCAGATTTTGTGAGACTAGATCGAAGTGTGCCATTATTATGTGGCTTGTGTTTTTCTCTCCCTTTAAAGATGGATCGGCTTCATTTTAAGTCTTTATTTGTGCAAATATAATGCCTTTTAGTTTCTTGGATAGTTGTTAGAATTAAATGGACTATTTTCAGGTTATTTATCGTTGGAACCAAAATACAGACAAAGATATTATTGTCCATTGGTGGGGACTTGAGGAGTCATCTTTATTCATTTGAAGAGGAGCTTCTAATGCACGATTTACTTTTGTATAGGTTTTAAATATTTTAACAAATCTAGTTTTTGATTGTCTATTTCTTTTTCTCGTCGGTTTTGTTCTAAAATAAATATTATTAAGATATAAGATTCTATCAAATATTTTAAATGAAAAAAAAATGAAAATAACCTTTTTATCTAATAACATTGTTCGAACATGTCAAGGTATACAATTAAATATACTATGATCGGAATTAGAACTCACAAAATCTTATAATCGAAAGATAAATATAAATAAAAAATAAAAAATCTAAACCTTGTCTAATGATAAGAGGGTTTAATATAGAAAAATGAATCATTTGATGAAAGAAGCAATAGTGTAAGAAAAAGAAAGGGAGCTGCGAAGAAAGGAAGATTTGATAGTGTTTAAGGCGGCCGTTCTACCATTGATGGTTTTAGAAATATGCGAATTGGATAGAGCTTTTACGTATATTTGGTACTAGTTTTTAGAGAAATAAAAAAAGAATAAAAAGAAAATGTCAAAAGTGTTAATACAGTAACAACTATTTATCAAAACCCCATAGTTGATCTATTTATGGATATTTAATCTCATATTCTATGAATCTCATGTCAATGTATATTTATTATTGCATCACATGCCTTCAATGTTGCACATTTGTTTAGTTTTATATTACAAGATTTATGCTAAACCAAACTAAATAAATATTCTATTTATTCGGACACGGTTCATATAAATTACACCATTATCAGTAGCCCCTCTAGTCCTTGCAAAAATATTGACGGATGACTATGTGACATTGTTTTGGATTGAAGGTTGACGACTCCTCAGATTGTTTTGAAGGAATGTACTTAGTTTCCACAATAGTTAAGGTCGAAAATAATAGTTACTGGTTTTAGGCCAACTAGAATTATGTTGGTCGCTGCTTTTCTTACACGTGTCACCACAACATACGGGCTAAGTTATTCAAAAATTCGGAATCGAGACTCTTGACCTTCCCACGATACGATCGTTTACACTTTCTTATACAAACGACCATTAAGGGTGGGAGCGTTCGCTATAAATACCATTCATTGCCTCACAACTCATTGTCAACACATTTCTAGAGAGAGAGCGCGCTTTGTCGCCCCGATTTCAAGAGAGATAAAGTTCGTTACCGATCCAATTACCCTGAAGTTACCATTCTTTGTGAGAACAAGGTTCAACGCCCTTAACTGGTTTTCTATAACTGTTACGAACGAAGAAAGACGAGCTGCGGGCATAATCGATAATTTATAAAAAACAAGCAACCATGTTTTTACATACGAAAACTTCAACCCATCAAGAATCACTTTAAAACGGTTCTCTCATCCGGTTCCAAAACTGACACAGTCCTTACCCAAAAACACCAGAGATTTTCCCCCCAAAACTTGATATATCGAATAACGACAAGGCTCTCACATTTTCTTGACCTTTAATTTCGTTGTCTGCAACCGTTGCTGAAACTTGTGTTAAAGAGGCTCGTCATAAATCATATTACCTGCCAATGGGTGAATCTGTTTCCGAGTCTTCGAACAAAGATAATTCACAACATGTGAATATAAAATTCACTACTACTTTAGTCAGGATAACCTCCAATATTGTTGCGATCCCCAAGGGTTCAAATGAGGATTTGGGAAATCCTTGAAGCTCAGCAACCCAATCTTGATGTCATTGAGAACGATGGTATTAGAAAAACTACAAAATATTTTGGGTGACACGGGAAAGTGAAGAACCTACTACCTAACCGGAACGACCAAAAACTGAAGCCAATGATGTACTGACATCAGAGATATTAGATTCTTGGGGAGTAACCTCTGATGATTGGAAAACGAGAATCTCATTGGGTTGTATTACAGAAAGTGCCTCTACAATGCAGAGGACGAATGTTCGGAACTGAGAGCACGCTTTGGGATTCCGAACTTTGTTACTGTACGTCTCCTTATCATCAGAGATACACCTTTTTCCACAAGAAAAAAGAAGATGGTAATCTTTCCCGATGTTCTGAATTGCGGGCTCTGCTTGCCCTTAGATACCTCAGTCGCAAAGTATTTCGAACTAGTAGAATTGTGCCCCAATCAGGCTAGCCTTTATATATGGTTCACCTTGATGTTTTTCATCACAGCTTCACTAATTTCCTAAATTTCGATATCGATAGAAGAGTTCTTTGTTATTACCATGCTATAGAGGAGTCTATCGTTTCCCTTCTTTTACGTCACCTTTTAGAATGACTATAATTTTTTCTTAATGATTTGTTGAGAGGGGATAAAACTTGGAAACATGGTTTTTTGTTCGTTAGTGGTGCTTGGGCAAAGGGTTGGCCTCACGTAAAGAAGAGTAAACTGAGGCAGCTCTCAAGATTGGTTGGCCTCATATATTAACATTGGTGTTTTTAATTGGCAGTTGTAAAGGAACAACTACAAGATTTGAGAAAAAATCATTTGAAAGCTACAGAAAATACTTTCACAGCTCTAAGCGCATGGGTTTGGGAGAACTGGGCTAATGAATTCTATAGACGCTTTATGAAGATGAATTTGGTTTGTATACATCTATGGTGTTACTCCGAAGGTAATATTAATGAGGATCAATTAATGACTCATCCCGGCGCGTCTGCCATAATGTCGAGGCTAGGGGCCCCCAATGCGTGACTTTTACTTCCTACCCGGAAAAGAGCGGCCAATCATGGAGTGAACAAAATTTATCTCGAGATTGGTTTTAGTACAATGGAGAGAGCCAAAGAAATCGAGGCTAACAAGAAGACTGGAGCCTAGTGGACGAAAGACAAGAAAACGGTGCCCAACGAGAAAACCGTGCCTAAGAAGAAGAAAATGATGCTCGTAGCTGATCTTACAACCGATGGTCCTAATAATGAGCAAACCATCATTCCAACTAAGTTTGAGCAGTACACTAACGAATGCTAGTGTCTTCGGAGGTAGGCTTAGTACAGGTTAACAATGAGCCTGAAGAGGAAAATGATCAAGCTCGTAGAGTCCATAATTTTAAACAATCAGCTTTTGCTAAACACAGGTATTTGGAAGAGTTGAGGTTGGATGTCGAGGTTTAGAGTTCCCTTGATATTCTTCTTACCAACCTACAGAGATGCTCGGGTGAAGTCCGATCCTTGATACCTATCCCGGACCAGATCATGAGCTAGTCATCCTCTCGGAACCCCATGTAGAAGGTTCAGGTGATCAAGTTTTATCGATTGACTCAGTTACCACCAGATTCTTTCAGCTCACCCAGTCAGACTCACACACTTGCTCTCTGTATTACCTGGTAGCTCCATTTTCCATGCTTGAGAGGAAAGTGAAGATCATGAAAATAGAACTCTCTTAAGCGAAACTGCAAATTGCCTAACTTAAAGAAAATCTCAAAGCCTAGGAACGACAACTCGAGGAAGTTAAGCGATTATCCTCGGACCAATACCATCTTGTTAATTATGCTGAAAAATAGGTGCATGCTGATTCAAGAGATCTCAAAAAGAAAGAATAATCCTACCAAAAAGAACTTATGCATTGATGAAAGGTTATAATGGAGCATGACAAGAAAATAACCAGTGTGTCGACCTCTTCTCAAAAGAAAAAGAATCATTAGAAATTGACGTAAACGTAGCTAAGGAGAAGAAAGACAAGGTTGTTCAAGAACTGATTTCTTTTAAAATTAAAAGCAAAAAATACGAAACAAAAGGATTTTGATGCTCTCCATAAGAAGTTGGAGAAAGATAATGCAATTGTGTTAGAATCTTATGGCGAGGGTTGTCTGAAGAACTTATCCCCACAAATGTTTGTTGCCAAAGCTACGCTGATTCTACATCCATGAAAGGATCCCGGGCTTAAAGGTTTGGTTATATTAGAAGTGAGTTTTATATAAATATAGTGCAAGCAATGATGGGTCATTGGGTGCAGAAGAAACACCCATTGATTATGATTCCACTGCTTCAGACTAACGGTCTTAAAACTTTTCTTTTTTTCTAAAAATATCTTGTTTAATCAAGTTATTTTATATTCTAAATATTCGTATGTATTTTTTTTCAGATTTAATTTTAGACTCTAGTTTAATCATTTTAATTCAAAGTTATCAGTTTCCAATAAAAAAGATATATCATGTGATGTCGTTTGAAATATTGTTGACCAACCAAAGTTTGAAGAGAACCTAGGTGCAAAATATAAAAATACGTGTGTTAACCAACTGAAGTTGGAAGACCCATTAGATCTAAAATATAAAACAATAATGTGATGCTTAATATTGTGATGAAACCTCTTGCCTTATACCTTTAAATTGAGCCATTAATGTGATGCTTAATCTTGTATACTCACTTACATCCAACAACATTTTGGATGGAGGACCAGGTAACAAGTGTCCAAGTATCATTGGCAATAAGTGCCTTGTATTCTGCTTCTATAGCATTGACTCAGTGAGGACTTAACACAGCTTTAGAATAAGTAGGAGGTTCAATGATAGAAAAGTCATTAGTGGTCAGTGAGCCAATATAGGAAACCTTAGGTTTAATATTCCCATCTTGAGTCATAGTTTGCTTAGGATGAATGTTGGGGTGAGATGAATGTTTGGATGTATGACCATGATGTGGTACAGTTAGAAAGATAGCAATTTTAGGCTGAGAAATGGGATTGGAATTATGTGAGGTGTCTATGACAGTGTGAGGAAGAGAGTTAGGACTAGTCGTAGGTGCAATGTCAGAACTAACAGACTTATAATGAGTATATAGTGAATGAGGGCAGTTTGGGTTATAGGATCAGTGAACTTAGTAGCAGTAAGATCAGAAGAGGAAGGATCATTACCTTGTGAGGGCATAAGCTGCAGAGAACTAGCTGCTTTAGGTGAACCACTGATGTGAGCAGTAGGAGCTGATAGACCTTCACTGGTAACAAGACATGTGAGCAAATTAGGAAGCTACAACTGCACAGGATAGTGTTTAGATGACTCAAAGTGACAAGTGTGTAAGAACTCTTTTTGGAAAGGAAACTCAGTTTCATTAAACACAACATTACGAGAGATATAGGTTCTGCCAATAGAGCTAAGGAAAACATACCTTTTATGAAACCGATTGTTACCCAAGAACACACACTTTGTATAATAAAATTGAAATTTATGGGTTTGATAAGACCTTAGGCAGGGAAAACAAGCACACCCAAAGGTTTTTCAGAATTAATTAGTTAGGTTCTTTGTGAAACAGAAGTTCATATGGAGACTTATTAGTCAGGGTAGGTGTAGGTAATTTATTGATGAGATAGACATCTGTCTCAAAGGCTTGTACCCAATATTTGTAGGGCAGACTAGCTTGGTCTAGAAGGGTTAAGCATGTTTCTACAAGATGCCTATGTTTTCTCTCAGCCCTCCCATTTTGGGCTGAGGTATGAGGACACGATCTCCTAAAAATAAACCCTTGGTCTGGTGCCATATTAGACAAAGGTCTGTATTCTCCTCCCTAATCACACTGAATCACCTTGATATCCCTTTCAAACTGCTTTTCAACAAGACACTTAAAGTTTTGAAGGTACTAAACACTTAGCTTTTGTCTTTGATAGGGTAGAACCATGTATGTCTAGTGTGATCATCAAGAGATATCACATAGTACTTATAACATTCATTATAAATAATAGGAGAGGGCCCCCATACATCTGTATGCACAAGATCTAACACACTACTAGCATAAGAACTAGAGACAGAATAGGGTAAGTTGTGAGATTTTCCAAATTGACAAGCTTCACAGAAAGTAGAGTCACTTTTTGAAACAGAATTAAGATTACAAGCTCTTAGCATTGTGTTTAGAATATTCTTAAATGGATGGCTAAGCTTCTTATGCCATCAATCTTTTAGAGAACTAGAAATACCAACAGAAAAAACATTATGAAGAGCTAAATTAGTTACTGAAGATTGTGTGGTAGCAGTGACATAAGATTCCCATTTTGTATGTGACTTAGGAAGGTCTTCCAACTTGTATAGCCCACTCTCAGTAGTCCCTCTGAGAAGCCTAGTCCTTTACTCCTTATCCCTCACAAGACAAAAACCCTTATCAAACTCAATAAAAATATTATTATGGCTAGTGAGTTGTGAGACATAAAGTAAGTTTTTGTTTATCATAGGTAAATGTAAAATATTGTTGAGTGAAATAGGTGAGTTGGTAGATGTATGCAAACTAGAGTGTTAGCATGTTTAATCTTTAGCCTCTAACCATTACCAACAAGGATACCTTTTTTACCTGCATACTCATTCTCTTGAGTCAGTAAACTAGAATTGCCTGTGACATGGTGACTAGAAACACTGTCAGCATACCAGGCATTGTCACCTGTTGAGTCTTGAGTTGCTAGATAGGCTGACTGCTCTCCCTCTCCTTTAGGCTGTTCGGACAAACAGGTGTAGTGTGTCCATATATGTTACATATCTGACATGTTGGTTTATTCTAAGAGAAGCGTCTTCCTCTCCCTCTATAGAAAGTGTTTCTGTCTATTTTATTGTTGGAGAAGTCATTCCTTCCCCTATTATTTCTATAACCTCCTCTATACTGTCCATAGGAAGATATCTGACCAATGATGTTGCCTTCAGACTTATAGTATGCCTTTTAAGTAAAGTTAACAGATGCTACATTGAGATTAGCTACATTATTTTGTAGATTCATTAACTGATCTAGTCTGCTCTCGAATATAAGCAGACTAGTTTCAAGATCTAGCCATCTAAAAACTCCTTGTTAGCTAGACTGAGAGTAAATGGAGTGTACTCAGAGTCCAAACCAGCTAGCACTTCCAGCTAGCACTAGATTATCAGCTATGTTTTTCATTTTTCTTAAGTAATGAGTCATAGTAGAGGTACCTGTGCGTGTCCTCTAAAACTCAGATTTATACTAAGTTATCCTGGCTCTTGTATGTGAGACATAAAAGTTTGCTAGCTGCATCGCATAAGTCCTTAGAAGGTCCTTCTTCCATCAGTTGAGCAGCCACCTTAGGACTCATTGTAGGGTATAGCCATCCAAGAAGGAGTGGATCCTTCGCAATCCGATCTTCATGATCTGGATTCTCAGCAGAATTACCTTCTGAATCACTGATGAACTTAGGAGGACAGGGCTAATACCCTGTGATAAAACCTCCTAGTTTGTTACCTTGCACCATAGGTAACACCATAGTTCTCCATAACAAGTAGTTATTACTGTCAAGTTTAATCTGACTATTGTTATTGTTGCTGATTGTTTCCAGGTGCATGCCTTTAACAGCACTGGAGAAGCTGCCAGGAAGAACTGAGCCTAAAGACTCATTTCTTTGGGTACGTGATCCCGGATTCATCATTGAAGGCTTTGAGAAGCTATGATACCAAGTTAAAAACAAGAAATAAAGAGAGAGTGAGTGGATCATAATTTTATTCTTGAATTCTTAACCATCTAACAGTATCAAGGTAGCCATTATATGCTGTTAGTAGTAGTTAATGAATCAATGTTGTTAGGTAGTTTTGTCAGCTATATACAATCAGTTACACATTTCTATTTCATGTATTTACAAGAGTAACTCTAGACTATTGTGGCTTATTAATGTGTGATATAGAATTGTGGAGCTTGGACCGATTTCATAAACTTCATGGGCTCAAGCCTTTTAATCGGAAAGACCCGAATCCATACTCCACACACATTATACACAGACGTTTAAAGAAGTGAACTATACCTGAAACTCTAAAAACCCTTTTACTTTACTCTTTCACAAACACAAAAACAAATCCAAAACTCGAAATCACCATTAATGAACTCAGCCCTCACATACTCTTCACAACATCTAAGTCTGTAAAAGTCTAATGTGGCTTTAAAAGTTGAAAAGTGTAGACACAATAGAGTTTTTGTTTCAAAACCAAATCATGAATATATGGGCAATGGAGAAACTTCAAATATATTTAATAAGTGACCCATAAATAATCAACCTATACTATATTTACAGTTTTTAATTGAATAATATATTTTACTAGAGTTAAAATCTTAAAATTAGGATTCTAACTTTGATTAAGAGAACAATAAAAACTCATTTATTTTGCACCCACCTGCTTCAAAGTTGGTTGAAGAATTCAAAATTGGTTTAAAAACATAATACTTTGGATCTAGTATATTTTTTTAATAAAATATTATTATTTTTAATTTCATTTAAGCTTATTTATAAATAGTATCGAGAAACTAAGTGTAAATTGAATAGGGTCAAAACTCGTTAGAATAAAAAAACTTTCAATAAAAAGAACTACATCTTTTATTTATTATAATTTGTAAAAACAAAACAAAAAATACATTAGAGTGTACTATAGCATCGTATCAGCTAATAGATGAATATATGGAACAAATCCTTTCATTACTAAAGAACCCAAAAATAGGTGAACAGAAGTTAAGAACTCCATTTTTAAAGTTTTTCTTGCTTTATTTTTTCTAGCTTTCTTTACTAAGCTTATTGATTTTATTCATCCTAAGTTTATACTCCCTCCATTCCGTAATATAGGTCGTTTAAGGTTTTAGAGTAGAAACCAATAAATACAATGATGATTTCTCTCTCCTATAAAATACAAGAAGCAATCTAATTCTATTGGGTCAAATTTATTAATTTAATAAAAGGAAAAAAACAATAAAATAGCATTGGTCAAAAGAAATTATTTGCTGCATTGATATTACCAAACGACAATTAAAGTGGAATTTTTTTATTTTCTAAAACGACCTATATTATAGAACGGAGGGAGTACTATTCTACCTTTATAGAGGAGATAGAGAGAGAGAAAGAGTGCCAAGTGAGATTTATACTATTCTACCTTTATAGAGGAGAGAGATAAAAAGTGTCGAGTTCGATAATCTCACCAAATTAATTTATCACTTCTATCAAACAAATAGAATTTGTGAATTTGAATGGTCAAATAATAGATATCTTGAAACGATCGAATAAAAGATATCTCGAATTTGAATGATAAGATATAATGTAAGAGACAAAGAAGAAAATAAAATAAAATCAAGTAAAATCAAGTAAAAGGATTTGAATTTTTATTCTTTTTAGTGGGCAGGGAGAGAAAGCAAAGATAGAAAAAAAAATATTAAAAAAATAAAAATTAAAAAAAGACATACAACGTATATAATAATAACCAACATTAATAATACAGCTAGGATAATACATGCCACTTTGACTTCATAAACGGGTATACGCGTCAATTTATATCACTGACTATATTTTAACTTTGTCTTAAAGTCAAGGGATCATTAGTGATACAAGTTCCAGCTGAGTAGGGTGCCATGTTGCAGATTTACGTTAATTAGAATATGCATGTAACTAACTTCATGCAAACTCGATAGTCCAAATACTTTCAGAAGACTTTTGAAAGTTCAGGGACTATCTATCACTAAATTCGTTAGTCAATGGACGAGTTATTGTTCAAAAGTAATAGTATACTAAATAAAGCCTCAGCCTATAATACCACCGTAACCTTCAAGAGTCTATCAACAATACCCTCAAGAGAAGGTTTAACAACACCTTCAAGATAAGGTTAGCAGCACCTTCAAGAGTCTTAGCTTCAATCCCGACCTATAATTCAAATCCCAAAAATCTCGCATTCTCCAGCGAATTTTCAAGATCAGCTTTCCGTTGCATCTCACTATCAATCTTCGTGTGAATATCAGCTTTTATTTCCGAGTTTTTTCAAAGTTGTAACAACACTTTCAAGCAATACCCTAACATAAAAATTATAACTTGCATGCTGGACATTAGACTGCTGAAGCAAGGTCAAGGCATTAAGAATACCCTATAAATATCATGTAACAAATATCGAGAGTAAAATAAGATTTTGTACATAAAGTAAAATATTTGAAAGAGAAAAAAAAAGGAAATGTTTATCTTACCTCAAATCTTAAACTTAAATGTCTCTTAGCTAAGTCTAATAAAAAAGTGAACGTTTATCTTACTTCAAATCTTAAACTTAATTGTCTCTTAACTATTTTTTTTCAGAAATTCATTTTAAACAAAAAAACCTATGATATTATGGAAGGAAACGTCCCGGTCGAAGAAGCATCCATGTTAGAAAATCTATCACTTGGATCTGTTCTCATGTCTTTATTATCAACTGTATATGTAAAAGCAGATATCTGTTCTCATGTCTTTTGACGTCTAAGGCGAAAGCACTATTCTCGTTGTTTCTTAACCATCTTAATATCTTTAAAAAAATGGCTTAGTTCTCATAGTGAAATAAAATTAGGCTCAAGGCTAACTTAATGCGAAGCTTATTTTCCCTTTCCGACAAAATCATAAAGCTTTTTATGAACATTACTTACAAATATAACAACTCATTTCATGGGCCGTATAATAAGGATACCCGTAACTAACAACTGTGTCATATCATCATACAACGGAAAAAATTTAATAGCCTGCCGTCTAAAAAGAGTATATGCATGATGATTCAGAATGGAACGCAAAAGAAGCTAGATAGAGGGATAAACCCTAATTTTATTAATCAAAACAACTCCCCAAACAATGTAAAGAAGAAATGTTTATATAAGGTTTGAATTGAAACCCTAAAACTAAAATAAGAAAATTACTAAAGTATCCTAAATTATTAAAAACTCAAAATAAGATGATAGATGAAACAAGGTGATGTGGGTCAAAATCAGACACCGGAGCTCCAAACTGTCAATTCACCGCATTCTTCGGGTGATCGCCAGTCTTCATAAATTCCAGCGCTAAACTGTCTGCATCATTCCCGCCGGGGTAGAGAAGATTTGCCCTTGAATCAGAACCAGTCTCCTCGTCAAAAGAGTCACCTGCATAAGGAATCTGATGCTTAACATTAAAGACATCAGACGTACGGACATGGATAGGAAAACGCAGTCGATAAGCATTCGGATTAATCCGCTCCACAATCTCTACCGGGCCAATCTTCCGGGCGGCCAGTTTGTTGTACTCACTAGTAGGGTACCGATTTTTGGTTAAAAATTCCCACACATAGTCACCAACTTTGAACTGAATAGGAAGAAGATGAGAATCCGCCTGAGACTTATACTTGGCGGTGCTCAAGACAAGCTGATCGTAAGTCGTCTGGTGGGTTTGGCGAATCTGCAATACAAGCTCCTCGACCGTTGTGTTAACACAAATTTTACTGGGCAGGACGAGCAAGTCGACAGCTGAGAATTTGATGATTTTGGATTCACATGCTGAACCTTTCGATGCTTCTTCTGAGTATGTTGAAAAAGATCCGAACATGTTGCTTCTGATGACAGTCGAAGAGCCTGTTCAAAAGGCACGTGTTCAGGAGCTATTCAAGTTTTTTGAATCGTTAGTTATTTTTGGAGGCGATTCAATGACTGGAAACTCCGATAGTTCAAGGAAGAGGCATGTTGTCAACTTGACAACTCAAATTGAAGGGAAAATGTCTACGCATTTGTATGGGAAGAAAGATATTCCCTTTATTTTGTTTGATGAAGACGACCTGAGAGGTACTACATGACCATATGAAGATGCTGTGATGCTTGGAGTTGAGGTGGCTGGCGTCGAAATTCGACGTGTGCTGATTGTCAGTGGGAGTTCTGCTAATGTTCTTTTTAAATCCACCTACGATAGAATGACGAATCCACCTCAGATTTCTCAATCGGATCGAACTATTATTGGATTCACAGGTTTAACAGCTCGTGTTGTTGGAGAATTCGAGGGTGAGGTCACTTTGGGAAAAATACCATTTAAGAAAAACGTCTACGTACTCTTTGTGGTTGTGGACTATCCCACAAGTTATAGTGGTATTTTTGGAAGATCGTGTCTTTTAAGGATGTATAGGGTGGTGTTTACAGTTCATCAGTGCTTTAAGTATGTGGTTGGAGACAGAGTTGAGGTTGTTCGAGGCGATCAGAAGGCTATCAGGGAATGGTATGCCATTGCACTTCGGATCTGAGAGTCCAGCAGTGGAGATTTGATTCGTGAATAGGAATTAGGAGGGGTACCCTGGTATTTGGAAGAAAAGGTTGAGGATCTGAAGGAAACCCCGACGTCTTTAACAATCAGCAACGAGATGGAGGAGTTTACGTTTTCGGAAATGAAGGTACTTCGAATCAGAACATTATTGACCTCATTTCTACGTCAACAATTGTTGGATTTTTTATCCCAAAATCTTGGATGTCTTCGCTTGGAGGATAGAGGATGTAACAAGAGTGCCCATTGAGGTAATTCTTCATAGTTTGGCTATCCATCCGAAGGTCAAACCGGTTACTAAAAAAAGAAGGACGTTTTCCCCGGAAAAGGGATAAGCGATTGTTGCTGAAGTGGATCGGTTATCTAAGGTCGGACATATAAGGGAGTCACAATATCCTTTTTAGACGGCGAATCCGGTGGTAGTAAAAAAGAAGAATGGGAAATGGAGAATGTGTGTGGATTTTACAGATTTGTATAGGGCTTGTCTTAAAGATCTGTTTCGTGTTCCTCGAATAGATCAGTTGATTGACTCTACTTCAGGAAACACAATTTTAACTTTTATGGATGCTTTTCCAGGATATAATCAGATCCAAATGGATCCAAAAGATCAAGAATGCACAACTTTTATAACTAATAGGAGCTTACATTGTTATAGGGTGATGCCCTTCAGATTGAAAAATGCTGGAGCCAATTATCAGAGATTGATGAACAAAGCTTTTTCTATACAGATCAGAAGAAATATGGAGGTATATATGGATGACATGGTAGTGAAAAGCTCAAAGGATGAAGTGCATCGTGATTATTTAGAGGAAACTTTTTTGAATTCAAGGGCAATCAGGTTGAAACTAAATCCTGAGAAATGCACCTTCAAAATTTGATCGGGGAAGTTTTTGGGTTTTATCATGAGTGAAAAAGGAATAGAAGCTTACCAAGAACAATTGAAAGCTTTGATAAGAATGAATTATCCTCGTTCTATCAAAGAAGTGAAAATTCTGACAGGAAGGTTAGCAGCACTTAATCGATTTATCTCTAGATTCTCTGATAAATGATTTCCTTTCTTTCAAGTGGTACGAGGACCCAACAGGTTTGAATGGACATCAGAATGTAAAGAAGCTTTCACAAATATTAAAAATTTGTTGTCATCACCAGAGATTTTGTCAAAGCCTCGAAATGGGGTGAAATTATATTTGTACATCGCGGTATCACATTTTGCATTGAGCGCAGTGTTAATCAGTGAAGATTCAGGAGTTCCGAAGTCGGTGTATTACATTAGTAAGAGTTTGGTGGCAGCAGAAAAGAGATATATGAAATTAGAATAATTGGCATTAGCGCTGGTGATTGCTGCTAGGAAGATGCGTCCATATTTTCAAGCTCATATTATTGAAGTCCGAACTTCATTCCCTTTGAAATTTTTTTACAACGACCTAATATTTTGGGAAGAATGACCAAACGGTGAGTGGAGTTAGGGGACTATGATATTTTGTTTACACCTCGAACAGCAATAAAGGTGCAAGCATTGTCAGATTTTTTTTGTTGAATTCCACTCAAGCCGATCAGAGGAGGAAGAAAATAAAGAAGTCGTACCTGTTGATTTGAGGTGGGTTGTCCGAACAGATGGAGGCTCTAGTGTTTCAGGGTGCAGTGCTGGGGTTTAGTTATTAGCTCCAACGGGAGAGACCATGATTCAGTCTATTAAATTTAGTTTTCATGCTTCGAACAATGAAGCTGAATATGAGGCTGCTTTGGAAGGTGTGAGATTGGCAAAAAAGTATGGGGTAACTTCAGTGTGCTTGGAAACAGATTCTCAATTGTTAGCAAATCAGGTATCTAGATTTTTCGAAGCAAGAAAAGATCGTTTGATTTTATATCTTCGGGAAGTTCGGAATTTAATGTTTCTGTTTGACAACGTTGTTGTAGAATATATTGGGCGAGGAAGTAATATGGTGGCTGATTCTTTAGCAAACGTTGCTTACAAGGAATAATATCCTTGGATTTTGCTACAAGAAAATCCATCAATTGTTACTCAACCTAGCCAATGTGAATGTATAGAAGAATATTTTACGACTGCTAAAATCCGAGGTGAATGCGATCATATATACTTAATTTTTGACTCAGGGAATATCACCAGATGATTCACAATAGGCCAAAAAGTTGAGAAGTAAAGCCTTCATATATATAGTACTGGATGGAATTTTGTTTAAAAAAGTATTAAGCAGGCCATTTTTACGATGTTTAAGCAAACAAGAATCACAATAAGTATTATCAGAGTTGCATGATAGTGAAGGATCAGCTCACTGCGGATTCAAAGCTCTGTCACGTCGAGTTTTACTTGCAGGGTTATATTGGTCTACAATCGTGAACGATTCTAAGAATTTAGTTCGAGGTTGTGATACTTTTCAGAGATTTTCCAATGCTATTCACAGACCAGCAGTACCGCTTATGTCTATATCAGAGGCAATACCATTTGATAGATGCGGAATTGATCTGGTTGGACCTTTGCCGATGGCTTCGGGAGGAAGACTGATGATAATTGTAGCGGTTGGTTATTTTACAAAATGGGCAGAGGTAGAACCGTTATCAGGAACAAAGGCAAATGATGTCATCAAATTTATTATGAACAATATCTGTTGTCGTTTTGGAGTTCTTCGGAGGATTACAACAGATGATGGCCCTTAGTTTAATAATAGAGAGATGACTTCATTTTGTACCTCTAAGGGAATTCAGTAATGTTTTTCGACACCTTTTCATCCTTAAGCCAATGGACAAGTGGAAGTGACAAACAGAACAATTTTAGATGGCTTCAAGAAGAATTTGACAGGTGCAACAGAAAAATGGTCAAACTTTTGCAAGAGGTACTTTGGGCTTATCAAACAACTCCAAGAAGCTACAAAATAGACTCTTTTTGCTTCGACATATGAAATGGATGCAGTCAGCCCCATAGGATCTACGATGTCATTTTTTAGAATAGCCCAATATTCTGAAATGTCTAATGATGAAATTCGAAGGGCGAATTTGGATTTGATTGAGGAAAAAAGAGTTTGAGCTCATCTGAATGTAATTCATTATCAAACTCTTATGAGAAATAGATATGATTCGAAGCTGAAGAGAAGAGAATTTAAAGAAGGTGATAAGGTGTTGCGAAAAGTTTGTTTGCATACAAAGAAGAAGAACCTCAGAAAAATGGTTCCAAACTGGGAAGGGCCTTATACAGTTGTTGAAAGAATTAAGCCGGGGTCCTATCGTCTTTGGGATTTAGAGGGGAGGATGCTTCAATATCCATGGAATATCCAACACTTGAAGCTTTATTGGGAGTAGATATGTTTTTGTACTTTGGATTTTTTGTTTTGAATAGCGCACACTTTCCTATCATGTTGGCCCAGGAAGGTTTTAACGAGGCGTCGTGTACATATTCAATAATATAAATAAAATTCGTTTTTGGCCAATAGTTGTTTACATATGTTTGAATACTATCCTAATAAATCATCAAAGACTCATCACCTTTGAGATTAGTTAAGAGTATAATGTTCCGAAGTGTTTATGACACTTTTCAAAGAAACAACCATGCTTATTCGAAGTCACTGCTTAATAACACACTAAGAATTTTTTGAAGAGCTACCAAAGCTTAACAACTCATTGAGAATTTTTCGAAGAGATATTGTATTCACCAATTTCATTAAGGTATTTAAGGTGTTAAGTTTACATTTTGTAATTATTTTGTTTTTAAAATTTACCATCGAATAATATGCAAAGAGAATGATAAAATACAGAAACTGTTTGTCATTTAGATTAATTCGTTGAGGTACAAAAATAAATTTCTTAATCTGACAAATACAAAAAAGTGATAAAATTAATCAGAGGACTCTTCCTCCTCGAATGATTCATCTTCTGAGGATGATGAACCAGGAACAGGGCCGAAAGCTTCACTTGGGCGTTTCTCTTCAGCAATGTCATTCCAAAAA
Source organism: Limnanthes douglasii subsp. nivea (assembly GCA_036936605.1). NCBI lineage: Eukaryota > Viridiplantae > Streptophyta > Magnoliopsida > Brassicales > Limnanthaceae > Limnanthes > Limnanthes douglasii. The sequence goes on from JAUPFV010000003.1 coordinate 326,445,803, forward strand.
CTTGTAAGGTCGATTTTCAGATAAGCAGCGTGAAGATCTCAACAAAGGAGAATGGTTGAATCTTCTTTTCCGACGTTAATAGCAGTATGCATATCTTTTGAAAGCTCAGCCTCGGCAGCAGCTACAGCAGCAGCTTTTTCAACTTCGAAATCCCTCTTTAGTTTAGTTATCTCATCGGTCAGCTCTTTATTTTTTGTCTCATAAAGAGATAGAGAATTTTGTAGCTTAGTGGAGTTGGATTTTTAAATGTCCAGTTCAGCAGCATGATCAGCCTTAAGTTTATTCATCTCTATCTCATGAGAATTCGTCAGTTTTTTTGTATCAACTATGTGTGTGATTCGCAGATGATTCTTCATGCGTAGAGCACCTTTTATGAGTTCGGATCTCGCATCTTCGTACATATAAAACTGATCAACTACCTTGCTGTGCAAATCTTCTCTAAATTTTTTCTCAGCTTCGTAAGCTTCTTTGTAATAAACCATATCTTTGGGCAATCGCTTTAGATGGTTCTGAGAAGCTTCGACTTGAGAAGCAAGTGTCTTTGCTGCATTTTCAGGATCGATAAATGGTTGAAGTACGACAACGATTGCAGGATTTAGAGGAGGATGACGAATTTCCGATGTGCTAGGACCTTGAATCATATCCAGTAGGGGGATAGGATCATGAGAACAGGTAACTTCTAGAGGAGTTTCGACTGGTGTGAGACTCCCAAAGTTAGGCATGTTGTTTTGGATGACTTGAAAAACACGATCATCTTCACCAGTAAGCACTTCAGTGTTCTCAAAATTAATAAACATATCAGGATCGAAGTTTGCAGTAGCCTGATTTTCGTTCGAAATGCTATCTTCGATAACTACCACAGGGTTGTCTTTGTTTGGCTGTTCTTCAATCCAAGGATTTTAAGGGTTTTGTTGGTTTTCAACAGCAGTGTTTTCGTCTTTGTCAACCAAACCATATGAAGTGATTCTCATTTGCTTCTTTTTCTTTCCATGGGAACCAGAAGAAGCTTTCTTTTTATTTGAGGATGGTTCTTGATCTTTACCTTCTTCGATGGGTGAGAGAGGTTGTTCTACAGTTTCCTTTCTTTTCTTTGACAGCTTCTTCATTCTTCTTTTTTGGAAAATGGCTCTCCGATCTGTTGTGAATGGCAAGGAAGACCTTGCAATCGGGTTGAGATATTTGTTGGGAGACAAGCTTCAGATTCGGCACTAACATCAGATTTTGAGGAGGCAAGCCACCTTCCAAGATTGGAAACATATGACAGTGGAGGAAATTAATGGGCTGAAATGCAGTATGAAATGCGTTGTTCTATTATTTCTCAGCCCAACCGGCAAGCTTTTGGAAAATCACCTTGGCAGCTGGACGACGTGATGAGTAACGCTATGAAATTTCTGAAATAATTAGAAAATTAGAAAATTAAGAAAAAAGGAAAAAAGAAAGCGTAACTGTTATTTCAGAAAGTTAAAATTTCGAGGGGCTTACAACTGCTTCTCCATACGAGAGTTAGCTTTGAAAGATTGGCTTCAGAAATTGCTTTGTCATTTCCCAAACTCATGATACAAAGACGAATTTCTGTTTTTAAAATTAGTCAGCCTCTAAAAGATCGTCGATGATCTTGAGATCATCCATTAGGATGAGGTAGTGTCATAATCTGCTTTGGACCTTTTGATAATTAGGACAAGGAGATGAAGTCTTTGATGCTGATGGGAATCTGAGACAGTGGAGATGCCATAATCACTGATATAAGGGTAAACCACTGATTCAGTGTCACCTGAGTAGGACATAAGCTGAGTAGTTCGAAGTATTCTACTATCATAGGATACAGTGGAAACCGAAGACCCCAGTTAATGATCTTAGGGTAGACTATTAGCTCGTCATCTTTGCAATCTAAAGGAGTTTCTCCTTCTTCGGGTAGTCAAAGCATTATGTTATCTCCCATTCCCCATTGCTTTTTCGGAGCCGAAGCTTGGCTATCTTTATAGTATATGTAGCGGACCTTTTTCAGTGCAATGATGTATTCGCCTCCAAGATTCCTCAGGTTTCTTCCAATTGTTGCTCTTTATTTTTCGGAAACAAAGCAAGCGTCTATTTCTTCTTGAGGTTTATGGGTATTTGAAGAGTTCTTATCGTCAGATTCAGCCTCGAGATCGGTTTTCATAGCTTCTAAATCAACTTCGTTGGATTTTGATGTTTTTTTCTCGAGGATTTTGAGATGTTGGGTTAACAACCTCTAGTACATGGTTACCTGTTCGAGGAGTTTCTTCAATTACTTCTCTTTGAGGAGGATTTTCAATATTTAGATTTGGAGGGAAGGACTTCGGATAATTTTTTATTCATCTCCCATGGCGATGAAAGTTCTTCTTTTTCTGGTTACTGAAGAGTGATTCGAAGAGGGGATATTTGGCTTTGGCTTTAAAGGGGATTTTTCACTAATCAGAGGATAAATTTTCCTTTAAGATGAGGAGGCTCGAGGTGTTTTAGGCCCTAAGATTTTAGATGAGGAATGGTCTTCGACTACGGGAGAAGGAGAAAGAGCAGGAACTTTAGTTGGATCAAAATTACCATAATAGATTGTTTCAGTGGTTGTTCCAACTAGACCCCCTCGGATCAATCCTGCTTTCCTATATTCTTCAGCTCTTTGCGTAATACAGAAGTAGTCGTACGATCCGAAGACTAAATTGCTCTCAGAATCTGAAGATTCTCGTGTTTTTGGTAGGATTGCCTTCGATTTTTTGGTTTCTGGTTTCTTTCTCATAAACCAAATGAAGGTTGTTTGGAGAGGATGAAGATTGGTCAGAAAATTTGGTTTTTCGGATGAGAAAACTGAGAAAAGGTAAGAACACGGTGAGAGTAGTTAAAAGCTATGACTTCTCTCTAAGAAAATTTTGTGTGATGAGAATGAAAGAAATGAAAGGCATACTGAATTTATACAAAAGAAGTGAATGATAAGGTTTTGATTTGTTTAGGTAAATTACTAGAGAGAAATTCTAGAGAGAGAAAGTTCTTTAGAGTTTTTAGAAAGAGAAAACACAAGTACAAAATGAGTTTCAAGTAAAAAATGTCCAACCCCTTTATTAGATCTGTCTGGTCCTTTATATAGAGGAGCCAATACTTAGTTGAATAACTGAATCCGTTACAAAAACGGATTAATTGCTATTTAGTCCTTACAAATTATGTAAACTCATAATAGCTTTCTAAAACTTACATCATTCATAAATTAAAGACAAAACTTACACTAATTACAATCGAGTCCCTGAATTTACATTGTTTACAAATTAATTCCTAAAAAACTCATTTCCATATTAGTGAAGACGTGCAAAGTTGGAAAGACTCTTATGATGATAGGTTTGAATACAAATGAGTGGGCTGATCAGATGTTCGACATCAGTGAGGCTAGACCTCTAGCTATGGATCTAAAAAATATAAGGTTATGATGGATTGAACGGTTATGTGCAACAGTTACTTTCATATGTAGCATGGATAAAATTCGAAGAGTATTTTTGAAAGTGTTCGAAGATCGTTTGTTTGCACAATATTTCGAAGCGGTTTCGAAAGTGTTCGAAGATGGTTTGTTTACATAATATTTTGAAATAATTTTCTATTTCAGCTTTTCGAGGCGATTTTGTTTTTAAAAGGTTACAAATAAAGATGTATTAATATTTATATACTCATGACATTTTCCATCTTCAATCGTATAGGATTTTGGTTGCATTATAACAATTCTCTCTGCGAACATAATATTTTTCAACATTCTCTTAGATGATTTTTATCAACTCGCTATATTTTAATCGTACCTAACTCATAGAGTTTAACTACGGATCTCACAACTTGATCGTGGTTGGTTTATCATGTTTAACCTCCTAAAATTTCATTGCAAATTTTATATTATTTCTTCTCGCAACTTGTTATAAACAATGACTAAAAAATCCATATTTAGATAGTTGAACTAAAATATATCTACATCCATAAAATTGTAAAAATTATGCTGATTTTAAAAAATAATTATAAAAATAAAATATTGCACTCAACATGGCACAAACATTCAATATTAATTTTTTATTTAATTTTTATTATTAAGTTATAAATTTTAACAATAAATTAGGATGGAATAAAAAAAAGAATAAGTATAATCTTTTCTCAGTTTCAATAGGTTCCGTCAATGATAAAGCCATACAATCCTCAAATATTGTAAAATTAATAATCAAATATTTCTAAATAAATATCATAAAATTCTAATATCAAAATCTAACATTATATAGTTTAAACCCCAACTGAACAGGTTATATTTATTTGCATAAACATGAAACAAAACAATACAAACAAAAGCATCCCTTAAACCCTAACTGAACCGCTCATGCTAATACATCTTCTTAATAACAACTTGAAAAACAAAATTTAATTACTAAATATCAACCAAATGCTGGATTTTGAGTAAGGGTTTGTTGTTGTTGCTATGCTGAATAACCCCAATTTTGAGCAAATTGCCTTCTTTCACTCTATTTCGGATGCAAAAGTGTCCCCAACCGCGTCCAATCAAATACCGGTCGCGGTCTTTTTCTTTGATTAGTTTTGCAGACGAAATTTCACCATGGTTATCCATTAATTTTATCTCACCAACATAATTTTCCAATCCATTTTCTTTCACAAATGTAGTAGGCAAGCGCTGCGGTACACAACATAAATAAAAAAATTTCATAATTACATAAAATTAGTAAATAATTTGAATACATATTTATAAAAGTTATTTTACCCTTCAAATTAAAACAAAAATTGAACATATTCATTGGAATATCAAAATTCTGACAGTAGGATGTAAAGATATAATATAGCATGAAAACTTAGCTTTAAATTTTACCACTAATTTTTTTCTCAGATGATAAGCTCTAACTGTTACGACAAAGCTTGAGCATTCATGTCTAGAAGCCTCTTTAAGTCTGGAAGAACTAGCTTTATCTTTTGAGGTGGGTTTTTCTGTTTTTGTTGGCCGGCAAGATGGTCCTTTTTCATGCTTTTCATCGGAATCACTACTTGAATCCTCCTCTTCAACACAGACATACGGTGGATATTCCCTCTCGCATGCAGTCGAATCAAAGACCGTGACATAAAACACCAGGTTTCCTTCATGTCTAAACACAACAACATCACCAAGTTGAACGCCGTGAGCAACAACAAACTCTTTCCATCCGTTTCTTAATTGGAGACCGCTGATTTTCACCTTCCAGGTTTTGTGGGAAAGACTAGATCGAAGTGTGACGTGTTCAGACTTGTATCCGAATAAGTAGTTCTTAAAGAACAGACGAGGAATCCTCTGAGAAGTGGAACAATGAAACATGAAAAGGAAGATAGTTTACACGAACCAATCACAACTTGAAAGAGTATAAAAGACTTACTAGTCGATGGGTGAAGCCATGGAGACAAGGCTGGATGAAATGAGGTTTGGTAGGCGTATAACATGCTGTTGTTGAGTATTCATTTGAAGAAAAACCTGCCATTGTTATGTGACTTTTTCTCTCTTTAAGATGGATAGGTATGCTTCATTTTTAGTCTTGTTTCTGTAAATATAGTGCCTTTTGGTTTCTTGGGTAGTTGTTACAATTAAATGCACTCTTTTTGTTATTTATTGTTGGATGCAAAACACAGACAAAGCTATTATTAAATGCACTCTTTTTGTTATTCATTCATTTGGCACGAACTTCTAAAACAACGTTCTATTTTGTACTGGTTATCAAAATTTTATCAAATCTAGTAGTATATATTTTTTTTGTCACCATAGTTTTTGTTTCAAAAATTAATATAAATAAACCATATTTACCCGTATTTTTATGAACCTAATCACTTGGTGAAAGCAGAAGATAAAAGAAAAAAAAAGAGCTCGATCCGGTTGTGAAATAAGTGAGATTGGATGGTATTTATAGCAGCAGTCGAGAGAGAAAGAGTATGAGGCTAGTCTAAGCCCTCAATCTATGTTTGATTCGAGTTGATTCGCATCTCAGTAAACCCTAAAATGAAACTGAAGTTATTACTGCATAATTAAAGAGAAAAAAAAACTAGTGAGTAAACTGACCGCCAACTTACTAACAACCCGTAATAATTAATTATTTTATATCATAAAAAAATTGAAAAATAATGTATAAAATAGATTTCGACGAGGACTTCTCGTAGTAATTGATAAGTGTGTCTACATTTAATGTAGGATGAGATTTCCAATGTACCAAACATTGACAGGTTACTTGTACCGGTGTCTAATGGTTCTGGAACCACGGTTCAAAGCTGACAACCTGCTTAAAAACTGGCGGTTTACCTGCGAAACTGGCCCATTAGGACCGCAACCCGCCAGACCGTCAGGACCGCATAAGAAGCAACCCGATAGGACTGCAACCCGGCAAGACTGCAACCCGACAGGACTGCGAAACCACGGTTTATTTGTAAAAAACCGCGGTTTATTGGTAAGTATTATAAATATTTTATTTATTTTATAACCAAAATATTATATTTAAAAAATATTGAATATTGCATATTATTATAGAATTATTATTACATTTCTGTTAATATTAATTTGTTTTAGTTATTAATATTTTAAGTGTTGTAATTATCATATAGTCTAAAATTTTAAATATTACTTATGTTATTATCACATTTTAAATATTATTATTATGTTTTTAGATCTAATATTAGTAGTGTTGATTTTAATATTACAAACCAAAACTATATCTTATCATGTTAAAATATTACAAAATTTATGGTTATAATTTTAATATTACATTTTGACTTTTATTACTATGATTTGTTTTTAAATATTATAAGTGTTATTTATTATTTTTAAGTTATATTGTTACACTTTTAATATTACATTTTGAATTTTATTATTGTAATTAGGTTTTAAATATTACAAGTGTTATTTATTATTTTTAAGTAATATTGTTATAATTTTAATATTACATTTTGAATTTTATTATTGTGATTAGGTTTTAAATATTACAAGTGTTATTTATTATTTTTAAGTTATATTGTTATAATTTTAATATTACATTTTGAATTTAATTATTGTGATTAGGTTTTAAATATTACAAGTGTTATTTATTATTTTTAAGTTATATTATTATAATTTTAATATTACATTTTGAATTTTATTATTGTGATTTGGTTTTAAATATTACAAATGTTATTTATTATTTTTTAAACCAAAGTCATATTTTATCATGCTAAAATATTACAAGTTATATTAAAATATTTAATATTACAAATGCTAAAATATTACAAGTCATATTAAAATATTTAATATTACAAATGCTAAAATATTACAAGTTATATTAAAATATTTAATATTTCAATTGCTAAAATACATTTTTTAGTCTCTTGTCGCTAACCACTTTTTTAAGTCGCAAAACTTTCTCAACAATAGCTGCAATTTGTAATGGATCTCCCAAAACTTGTCCTCGAGTCTCACGATTAACCTTACTTAACGCAGCAGCAATCAAATCGACCATCTTCGTCTTCGTACTAAGACTTTGTTTAGGAACAACGGTCTTACTCTTAGTCTTGGTTATAGTTGGGTGTTTGACACTTCGTGTCACCTTGTCGACCATTTTAGAACTAAAATTTGGTTTGGCGGTCTTACTAAAAGTCGTACGTGTAGTACTAACAAGTTTGACGTTTCGCCTCTCCTTATCAGAAATTTTCAAACTAAAATTTTATTTGAGAGTCTTACTCATATTCGTAGGTTCAGTGGCACATTTGATGCGTCGTGTGATCGGATCCCTCTCGGGTGGAGGAGATATCATAAAAGAAGAAAATTCCGAAAAATCAGTTTTCGGAGTTGCTTGTCCTAACCTGTTGTTGAAGTCACAAGACGGCATTGGAAATAGGAAATAAGCACAAATAATAACTAATACAAACTAATAAAAAAAAATTCGAAAAAAAAATCTAACTATTTCGAAAACAGAAGTACGATATGTAAAATACAAAAGTTAAGCTTAATAACAAAATCTAGAACAAGTTGAGAGATTTAGAGAGTTTATAGTAGATTTAGAGAGTGTGTGAGGTTGGAGTTGGAGTCTCCTCTATTTATAGGGGAGACCCAAATTTTTGTTTTTTGAAAAATCCGAAAAAAAATTTCGTCCGGACCATCCGGGGCATCCGGACATTTCGTCCGGATGCCCCGGATTCAAAAGCAACGGCTAGTTTCATAAACTAGCCGTTGCATTTGAATCGTGCGGACCATCCGCACGTCTGACTGGATGGTCCGCACGGTGACGTCATGGATGACGTCACTTGCTGACGTCATCCGTGACTGATTTTTTTTTTAAAAAAATATTTTTTTTATAAAAAAATCAATTTTTTTAAAAGTTAAGCACTTTAAAATATTTAAAAAAAATCAAAACTCTATATATAGGATTCCGCACTAATATTTAAAAAAAATTAAAAAAAAAATTATATAAATAGGAAATTCGAACTATTATTTAAAAAAAAAATCTATAAATAGAATTTTCGAACTATTAGTTTTTTAATAATTTTAGTACTTTTATGAAAAAAATATATATTAAATTCTCTAGATTAATGAAAGAATTTTTATATTATAAACCCTTCCTTTTTTTCTAGTTTATTGAAAGAAATTTTATATTATTAACAAGTTAATTTGGAACATAATAGATAGTTTATATTGTTGATGACGTTAATCTCCTAAATAAATAAATATATTTAATTAATTATATTTAATTATGCCATCATAATATAATTCCTTTTTAGGAACCAAATTACATAGAGTTAATTGAAACACATTTGGTATTTTTGAATTTATTTCACAACCAAATTACATGTTTTTATGCAATTGGAACATAATCCAAATTTATACAATTTTTAAAACTTTAAATTTATACTTCAAAAATTGAATACTTCAAATATTAAATTTATACTTCAAATGTTGTAAATTTGTAATCGAAATACAAGTAGATATACTTATTTTATTTAATATCTACATAATATTAAATAAAATATCTTAAATACATAAATATAAATAGAAAAGAAAACGTATCAAAATGAAATTACAATTATTTTTTTAGAATGTAATTGATAATTATAAAATTTTGATTAAAATGATAACATATTTAAATTAAAATACATGAAATAGAATAATTAACTCGTGTATATGGTACATATCTCAATTATTGAAATTAGATTCAATTAACACTTACAAAATAATTTTAAATAACATTATAAAATATTCTGATAAACGGTTCTTAAATGGTTTGACTGATGGTTTGAACTGCTAAACGGTTCTTAAATGGTTCGTCTGGTGGTTTGAACTGGCGGTTTAACTGTGAAACTGGCCCATTAGGAATGCAAACTGGCAGGACCGCCAGACCGTCAGGACCGCATAAGAGCAACCCGGCAGGACCGCAACCCGCCAGGACCGCAACCCGCCAGGACCGCAACCCGCCAGGACCGCAACCCGCCAGGACCGCAACCCGTGGTTCTGATTTAAACGGTGCGGGTTGGTGCTGGTTCAACCCGTTTGACACCCCTAAGTTGTACGTCTTTAGAAAAGAACCTAAGATTTTGGACTTGACTTCGAGATTTGACATTTGATGGTTTTCTATTTCTACCGTAGCTATTTTCTATTTCTATAAATTTATCCATTCGGTTTAGAAATTTTTTTAGACCAGTTTATCACGTACGAAAATATCTAAAGCAATAAGTGGCGACCACAATGGGAGGCGCACTTATATCTAGATTTTATATTTAAAATTCGAAACACGAACGTTCAAATTAAGGTATTATCATGGATCCTGAAGTGCAAATCGTTCCAGTTGTGTTTGTTGAAAGAGAGGTGGTAGAGTCAGGTATCGGTTGAAGAAAAGTCTATGTTGATCCGCACGCGAATGATCAACATAATCATTTAAATTTAGAGGATCAAATGAATCAATTCCTAGAACAAATAACTGAGTTGGATGAGCAAGTGGTACAATATGAACAATCAGTTAGACCAAAGAGGGTTCAATCCAAAATGTAAATGGTGAACGAAAGAGGAAGTACATGTGATCATTCCGATGAGATTTATGAAGCTCTTCGAGCAAGGGATAGTTGTCAGGAAGTACAGTTTCATTTAGACCAAAAGTATTATTCTTCTAGAAAGGAGAAAAAAGACAAACATTATTATATTCTCTCAGACTCTAGTGAATCCCCTTAGTCTTATTCCGTTAGGCATTCTGAGACCCTTTGACGAGTTGATGCTTATAGAAAAAAGAAAGACAAACATTATTTGAAGTGCCGTGATAGCCAACATCGGAGATATCGAAGGGAGCACAAGTCTAAAAAGCAAAATGAATCTAGATTTGAGGTTGAAAATCCAACATTTTACTATAATATAGCTAATCAATTTACCAATCCCTCGGAACAAGGGAAATATACGCTTATGGGCAATGGTACATGAAATAGCCAATATAAGAAAAATGTAGATTGGGGTGGGACTTCCCCTTTGTCAGCTGATATATGGTCAACTGCGCTTCCAAAGGGTTTTGATATTGCTAACATTGAAAAGTTCGACGGGACGCGGGATCCTAATGACCATATTGGGAAATTTAAAAATTAATCATTCTATTTTTTTCTGAATGTAGGATTTAATATGTCTGCTTATTTAGAATGTAGGATTTAATAACTCTACTTCTTCATGTATCTTCTTCTTTTAGAATGTAGGATTTAATCCTTTTTCTTTTTCTAGAATGTAAGATTGCGTTAAAGACAAAATTGAAGAGAGACAATAAAGTTTCGTAAAAGGGTAAATTTCATTTCACTAATATAATATGTTATATATTACATTGTAAAATAATTGAAATATAAACCGAAGAAATCGATCTTCTAAGAAAGCGATCTTCAATTTAACTTCTCCAAACTACTCTTTTATCAGTTTTTCTGAATTGATCGTATCTTTCAAAGTTTTGTTTAAGTTGCTACTTTACCATGCTTGACTACATAATTTAAACTAACATTTCTCCCCCTCAATTATGTAGTCACTCGATCATCTATCTCTAAATCTGACTTCTCATTTAACAGAAGTATCGAAGTTTATCTTCATAGCAACCATCGTAGCATCATCATCCACTAGCTGAACTAAGTGAACACTTTATTTTTTCTTGTACTCGCAATTTGCAGCAAAATGATCAAAGTTATTGTAGTTGTAACATCTAACCTTTTTTATGTCAAAGATGGAATTATGTTGTCTAGTTCTCTTCTTAACGCTTGAGTTCTATCTTTAACAACACGGTCCGCTCCAATGTGAGTCTATTTCAAGCATCCCACACCCCTTTTGCGATGTGTTTATCCATAATTTTATATAGCGTCTCTTCATTCAATATTTGGTAGAGAACAGTGAGTACATCTTGGTCCATTTGCGTGTTAACCGTTGACTCCACTGCTTTCCAAACTCCCTAGATGCGCATGAAAATTTTCATCTGGATAGCCCATACTTGGTAGTTTGTATCAGACACTATAACTTTTATCTGCATAAAATCATCCACTCGTTACATTTTTTATTTTACATTTTTAGATATATAACTATGGTATTCTTGACTATTTTAACGTACCCATATTGCCTTATATATCAAATTCATTCCATATATAATGCATCATGTCTTATCACTAGGTACAATACCAAACAAAAATAGAATGGAGACCTTTTATGAGAATATTAGGATTATCATTACTTTCTTTTGTTGCGGCCCAGACCGAATACAACGACGGTTGAGATTATGTTAACAGAGTTCAAAGCTGTAAGCAAACACTTAGAGCTTTCAACGCTCTTCGTACATAGTCGACTGAACAACGATACTATAACCATCTCTATGGCGTTACATCATTCGTTGGAGAGTTATGCTCCCTAACTATTTCGAATTCTAGTATATATAAACAAATGTTGAAATACTCCATGCACAATATTAAAAAAAACGCTCTCTCCTCTCTCCTCTTTTCCAACGGTCTTCTTGCTTGCTCTCTTGAATGATGTTCGATCTTGAAGCTATGGAGGTATCTCCTGCTGATTGATGGATAAACATCATATCCCAACCAGTCTTCTTTCGATAGTAGCATCTTGGCTCTCTTCTAGCCCTACCTCCGTGTTTTTAGCACCCTCTCAAGTACTCCTCTCTGCTTCCTATCCATGAATACCTGTTGGCTCAAGATAGGTCTCCACCTCCAGCTTCTACCCTCTGGTCTCTTGGAGATGCCCAAGCTGTCCATCTATCCTTCCTCTCCACTGGCCTCTCTTTGGTCTTAGTGACTCCTCTTGGAGTCTGATATCCAGAAGCTGGAGAATACGGATCTCCAGCCATCTCCAAACTCTCTTTCAGGATAAGTCATATAATTTGAAACCAATCCCCAATCCTCTTCTAGTTAGCTTCTCTAACTATTCCCCTGACTATCCCCGGTCTTGGTGCCAAAAACCTAACCAAATCCTGACCTATTTCTCTAACTCATCCCCTTTACCCAGTAAACTCATCTCCAAATCACCCTATCTCCTCTATTGGGAAATGTCTCCCTCCTCTTTCCCTCTAAGTACATCTCTCTCCTCTCCCAGTATCCAGTTTAAGCTCTCATGGATCCTCACCACCACCAAAGCCCTCAGTCAATCTTCTAGACCTGTTTACCCTATCTGCTGCCCCCTTATAGACTCTCCCCCTAGCTCTATTTACCTTAGGCTCCCATCCCAACTAAACCTAAAGCCCCGCACCCATTTAAACCATTCAACCAAAACAACCATTCACTTCAATCTCTCTTTAGCAACTGACTACAAAAAATAAAAAAATAATATTTTCTCAAACTCAGTTTGTTGTACTAACCTGATGGCATCCCCTCTCGCAAACCAGATGGACCAGCCTGGGATCCACTCCCCAATTTGAACCCAGAGATTTTCCTCGTCGCTCGCCTCTTTCCCTTCCAACCCTGATGCTAAATAAGAGAACCCAAACCTACCCCTCAGCCAACCCACAGTATCCAACTTTCCCATGAAGCTTATGTTCGAAATGCCTTGGCCCTAGCCAGACACCATATGGAGTCTGGCCAAGGACAAGCTATATTACTGGCTCCAAACAAAGCCTCTCAAGCCTTCCTTCCTCCTGTAACCTCCCTCCGATCTGACCTGCCACCGATCATGTTCTCCGCAGCCTGCTCCTGTGGTATCCAGTCCTCCCAAGCCACCCCGCTCCCTCTCCCTCAAGCCATCCCACTGTCTTCCCAAATCAGCAACCTCCCTTCATCGGAACCGGAATTCTACTCTAGTCTGGTGGCTGTGATCGGGGAACAGCCCTTTCTCTCGCTACCTCCATCTTCGAACCTCCCCAATGCCTCTTCCTTGCATCTGGTGTTGAGACCCAGAAGGCCGAGCTACCAAAGCACCTCCCCTATCAGGGTTTTTACACCCTCGGCATCGACCGAATCAGAGCAGTACCTGGGTCACCCTAATCCCCTTCGTCAAGCTACTTCTGTGTTTCCGGCGAATCGAGATGAGAACAATAGTTTAGTGGCGAGTCGACACTCTGTTTCACCGTTCCCGGTGAGATCCCCAATCAGGGCTTACGCCTCCTCCGCGTCGATCAGATCGGACCAGTCTCTGGGTCAGAGCTCTGCCTTTCCCCTCCCCAAACCCCATCGCCAATCTGTTTCCCTGATTCAAGCCTCTTTAAGTTTGGGTCTGAGGCTATGGCCAAAAAAGTGTTGGATGCGGCTCATTGGCACTTTGGTGGCAACTTAATGATTTTGAAGTTATGGGAACCCCTCACCTCTTTAATCAAAGACCCCCACACTGAAATTCCTATTTGGGTCAAAGTCTTTAACCTTCGTCTTGAGTTATAGACATCAGAGGGATTCAACAACATAGGCTCAGTTATCGGAACCCCTCTGTTTATGGATCACAAGACGGAGCGAAAGGAGAAGCTTCGATTTGCTTGAATATGTTTAAAGATCAAGGCAGGTGTCCCCATTCGATCAGAGTTAGCCTTCAAGATAAGGGGAAAATCCATTTTTGTTTCCTTTGAATACCAGGGGCTCCCCCCTCAATGCGATAATTGTAAAATCTTTGGTCACCCCACTCGCCAATGCAAGGTTGGTCCCATCAGACTTTCGCCCTTTCCTAATGGGATCTCGTCCTCTGAGGAGGATCCCTCCGAAATTGAGCCTGAGATAGGAGACGGATCCCGACTTCCTTCAATCAGCGAGGATCAGGAGGTGGAGATTGGGGAGGAAGTGGACTCTCCTCCAAAAAGAGCTTGCACAATGGAGGCGAAAGGCAAGGGCAAAATGGTATTATCCTCCGACAGGATCCGAGACTGACCCACTGTAAGTATTTCTCATGAATATCGCTTCTTGGAATGTGCGTGGTCTAAATGACCCGATTAGACAAAAAGATGTGGCAGATTTTATTTTTAGCAATCATATATCTTTGATTATTCTCGTAGAAACTAAAGTCCAAATCACTAAGTAGACCAAATAATTAGAAATATGGCACCCTATTGGCATGTTTTAACCAACCATTCATCGCATCCCTTAGGTAGAATCTGGATTCTCTGGAATCCAAGTGTAATTTCGATAACTAGATTATCCAAATCCCCCCAGCTAATTCATTGCCTAGCTAAATGTCACAATTTCAAAGCTTCTTTTAAGGTTACTGCTATTTATGCTTTCAATGAAGCTAGGGATCGCATTCCACTTTGGAATGACCTCATTAAAATCTCTAAATTGGACACCCACGTTCCAAGGGTTTCCCTTGGAGATTATAATGCGATCCGTCACCCCCAAGAGCGCTTGGGATCCTCTGAAAGTTGGTCTCCAGTTATCGAAGATTTCAATAACTGTTGCTATCAATGCGAACTCAGTGATCTTAGATCCACTGGCTTCCCGTTTACCTGGATAAATAAACAGCCCGCCCACCCTATCCTCTCTAAAATTGATCGTGTCCTGGTCAACCCGGACTGGGATGACCTTTTCCCTATGTCCTCTGTTCACTTTGGATACATTCGTACGTCTGACCACACAACTGTCACTCTCAACCTGGGCCTCCCTCGGCCAAGGAGGAAAAAACCTTTTCGCTTCTTCAATATGTGCCAATCCCACCCTAAGTTTAAGGACATTATCACCTCAAGCTGGAATGCCCCTTCTTCATTCTCGGGAATGAAGATGGTCTCTGACAAGCTATCTCGTCTGCAATCTGACCTAGCCTCTCTCAATCGTAAAGAGTTTAGTGACATTTCTGTCAAGGCCACTGACGCCTAGAAAGCCTTGTTTGCGGCTCAATATTTTCTTGCTGATGACCCTCTCAACCCTCTTCTCCTTACTAAATAAATGGAGGCTTCTGACTCCTTCATCTTTCTAAGTCGAGCAGAGGAATCTTTCTTTAAACAAAAATCTAGGAAAATTGGATCAAATTGGGTGACATGAACACTAAATTTTTTCACAACAGTATAAAAGCCCGGCTATTCCGTAACAAAATTATCTCGACCAACAATAAGCAGGGAGTTATTGTATCCTCTCCGTATAATGTCTCTAAAGTATTCGTTAACTTTTTTGAAGACTCTCTAGGTACCAAGCATTCTGCTAATTACCCAGGTCTTGAAAAAGTCTCCTCCCTGATTACATCTTATGTCACTCCTACTGATAAAGAGTCAATGACCCGCGAGATCACCCAAGCTGAAATCAAATCGGCTCTTTTTAGTATTGATAGTGATAAGTCTTCAGGCCCGGATGGCTACAATTCTAGCTTTTTCAAATCCACGTGGAATATCGTGGGCCCATACATCTGTAAGGGTGTCCAAGAATTCTTCCTCTCTGGTTCTTTGAACGAATCTTGGAATGCAACCTCAATTGCCCTCATCCCTAAAATTGACTCACCTTCTTCGCCAGCGGACTATAGACCCATCGCCCTCTGCAATGTGGTCTATAAAATAATTTCTAAAATCATGGCCAATAGAATTAAATCCTCATTCCCCTATCTGGTCAATTCCTCCCAATCGGCCTTTATTTCAGGAAGGAGCATAGCCGATAATATCCTCCTCTCCCAGGAGCTTCTTAAAGGCTATAACGTAGGAGGCATGGGAAAACAAGTTGATCTTAAAATAGATATATAATGAAAGCCTTTGACAATGTTTGCTGGCGTCTCATTCTAGATATTCTCGTGGAAATGCAATTCCCTGAGAAGATGATTACCTGGATAATCAAATGCATCTCTTCCCCCCTCATACTCGATTATTATCAATGGTGACCTTCAGGGTAACTTCAAAGGGAAAAAAGGCCTTCGGTAGGGGGACCCTCTCTCCCCTCTTCTCTTTGTTCTTGTTATGCAAGTTCTCTCAGGCATCCTCAAAGAGAAAAGTCAAGATGAGAACTTCCGATTCCATTGGAAATGTCAAAAGCATAAAATTATCAATCTCTGCTTTGCAGATGATCTTATGATGTTCTGCAATGGCGACCCTCACTCCATCAATCTCATTAAGGATTCCATGGACGAATTCTACTCTCTCTCGGGTCTTAAAGTTAATCCCTTGAAAAGCCTCGTCTTTTTCTCTGGAATTGACGAGCCCCTCCGGCATAACCTTTTATTTATCTTAAATTTCCCTGAAGGCACCCTCCCTGTAAAATATCTCGGGGTTCCCCTCATAACTGGTAGACTTTCTCACTCGGACTGTCGACCCCTCCTGCTCCGAATAACCTCTTGAATTTATTCTTGGACTATTAAGAACCTCTCCTATGCGGGTAGGCTCCAACTAATCAAATCGGTCTTATTCGTCGGTCAAGTTTATTGGTCTTCGATTTTTATCCTCCCCTCTAGGATAATTAAAGAATTAACCGAATACCTTCGCCGATTTCTCTGGTCCGGCTTGACTATGAAAATATTTGGAGCAAAAGTTGCCTGGTCGACTGTATCCACTCCACACAGAGAGGGCGGCCTTGGGATACTAGACTTAAAAATCTAGAATCAGGCGGCCGTCCTAAAACATCTTTGGTCGATTATTAGTAAAAAGAATCATTCTATTTGGTGTGATTGGATTAGATCTGAAAAAATAAAAAATATTAGCAATTGGGAAGTTTCTCTGGCCTCCTCTTCCTCTTGGATTTGGAGGAAAAAATTTCGGCTTCGGCCTTTGGCTCATAATTTATACAGGGTGGCTATCGGCAACTGATTGAACACTTCATTATGGCATGATCTATGGATTCTTCCATTACCTCTCGCAATACACTATGGAGTGGACATCATCAGTGACTCTCGGTTAGGAAGCAATCTAAAATTCTCGGACATTATTTTCAATGGCGAATGGAAATGGCCTGCCAATCTGAGATCGGCGAGAACCAGAAGCCGGATTCACCTGGCCGAAATCCACAAGCTTATTCTTTCCCTTCCCCTTCCTAACACCCAAGCATGGGATGTCCCTTTCTGGGTGGCTAAGGCTGGATGTAACATCTTTATAATTAAGGACACGTACAATGTCCTCCGTCAGCCAATTCCTATTAAGGGATGGGTTGGGTTAGTTTGGAACAAATTCAATATTCCACGTCATTCCTTTATCTCTTGGCTGGAAATTTTGGGCAAACTTGCTACCAAAGACAAGCTACGAAGTTGGGGTTATGATACCCCACCTGAATGCCCCCTTTGCCTCTCTGAACCGGAAACTATATCTCATATTCTCTTTGACTGTAGTTTCTCTCAGAGCATCTGGTCCTCTATCAGTACCAAACTCGGCTTTCCTATTCGCTCTCTGTGCTGGCTAAGATGGATTGATGAGGCCTGAATTCTCAAACCCAATCTACTTGGAGAACCTGCTTCAATGCGGTCATTTATCACATTTGGAAAGAGAGAAATTCAAGAATTTTTGGATCCTCTCCAGCCCTGGCCTCAACAATTTTGTACCAAATCGTATCGGATCTCCGATTTAGATTCCTTGGTACCAAAATTAGCTGGAAATTATAATGTATTTTTCTAACTTACTTTTTTGTTATGTCACAGGTACTCTCGGTATGTCCTCGAGCGTGGATTCTAGATCGGATGCTCATGGAGACACCACTAATCCAACCCAGATTCTAGTCGTTCACAGTTCCCTATTTCATTTTCCTCCTGAGTGCCACTCTATCTAAGCAACTCTAAGGAGACGTATCTATTTAGCATTTTGTTCTAAATGTTTGTTCTTGTACTGTGGGGCATACCCCAGACTTATGTATGAACTCTCTAATTAATTCATTTACCAAAAAAAATTAAAAAAAAATTGTAGTATATATTAGTTTCTAGAAGATGTAAGTGGCATACATAGTTACAAATTTATTCTCATTTATACCTATCTTTTATTTGAGATAAATAAAATATTAAATTATTTTCGTCACTTTTAGCAGTCCCTGTATGACATTTACAGCTTTATTTCTTAATTCGAAAAATATATAATATATGTTTAAATTTTTTTGAAAAAACATGTATTATAGATCGATGCAAAATCTAAAAAAATACGACATGCATATTTTACCATAGTAGGTATTCAAAAATCAGAATATGAAATTTTAATGAATTTAAAGAACGATTTGCAATAAATTGGTGGACTTATCACCTATTTCCTAAACGTTCCATGACCTAGCACCCATATGTAAATCAAGTTACTCTACTATTTCAGTAGTTACCCCGTCAAAACCTATAATTGTTTGATCGGCACGAAGTATAGCTGGAGGAATTTCTATTTTCTCGTAGGTCGTCATTTCCTCAACTATTAGAATTCTTTGTATCTCATATCCAACAATCCCGGTTACAATTACCATAACGTTCTTATGTGAGCTAGTCACTTCTCTCATATCATCATTCTAAAAACAAAGTATCAAAAATGGGCTCCTATATAAGTGTACTAATATACTCGCTTTCAATTGAGTTGTTAGGCACACGATATACCTTTTTCCGGGAGTGGTTTCATGGCCCTGAAACAGTACCACCCCTAAAAAATTTTAATGACTCAAAGAAAGCACACAATTTACTAATCTTTCTTTTTGCAACTCGCTACTCCACCAACATAAACTTATTTCTGACTGGGTCGGATCTAAATATTCAGAATAAACATCAAACGAGTCGATATGTTCTGAAATCATCAAAGTATTCTCTTGCTTTGGAGCTGCAACAAATTCTCTGGCCATCAGATCTCGTTAAAAATGTTTCTTAATGAGTGTTATTAATTTCTCGTTTTCAATTAATACTTGTATCTTTTTTTTCAACTCCACACAATACTTTGTGTCATTTTCGACATTATTATGGTACTTATAATAACTGTTGCTTCTTCTTTCTCTAGGAGTCTGTATTGTAGTGAGTTTGCGGAATTGTATGTGATTATGAGCCTTGTTATAAATTGTAGTAACACGTAATGTTATTTTGGCTAAATGCGTTGGTCTGACCCACTTGTTCGACATCGTCCTGACACTGTGTTGTACATTTGTAACTTGTGAATTTTCCCTCGGTCTTGAAAGTTGTGAATTCACCCTCTGTTCATTTTGCGCCATATAAGCCATTTATGGCGCTTGTGTCTTTTCCACCAAAATTATATTCTCTATGTGATCCAATAGTGCCCCAAACTTCATCGTGTGTTTTTCTGCAATGTTATCTTTCAAAATATCTGAGAGAAATCACATTTGAAAAGCTATTAAAGCCACCTGGTCTTCACAACCTTCCATATCAGTCTTAGTTTTGATGAAACGATTGGTATAATCGGTTAGGCTCTCCCCAACTTCCTGTCTACAATAAACAACTGTATCACCATTTACACGGAATATTTTGCTTTGCACAAAGTGTTGGCGGAAAATAATCGTAAATATATCAAGATTGTTAATACAATCCCGCGGCATGCGGTTATACCATTTTAAGTCGGATAAACAACCCTTCATAACAATTTATTAGCACTGATAAAGGAAGAATAAATCAACTAGAAGACATTAGAAAGTTGATGGTATAATTTGACATAAACAAATTCTTTTAGGAGTAACTGATAATTAGGTAATACAAAATGATATATTTGTAACAAACAACAAACTTGAGGACGGGAACACAACTAGTAATTTATTTAGACATATGGGACCCAACAAATGTACTATAAAAGCATCCCACATTTTTTGGGAAGGTTGATTGATTAATGATTACACAATTATTGCTTATGACTTTCTCTCTCTATAATCTGGAGCTTCTTTATCTAAAACATTTATTAAGTATCTTGTATAATAAATTTTCCACTCCAAACATAGTTTTACTCCAATATCCCCTCCAAAGATTTCTGGAACTATCAATCATCATCGTATATAATCATAAAATTATTGAACTTCTCAATGTGGCTGTCGGGATCTTAGGTTTCATCAAACTTTTCTAGCTTTGAGATGTCAAAACACTTCGGCATGTGTCATGATAGGATTTCCACAGACAGAGGAGATGATCTCTAATTGTACCATGTCTTATACATACTGCCCCTGGGGTCTTCGTTTGCAGCGGTATATAAAATTTGTTTGGTTGGATTTATGAACTGGTTACTCACACGGTATTCAAAACTTTGACTTCCCGACGGGACTTATATATGGAGCGTTGTTTGCTCACTTTTAGTGACGACTATCACTTTATCCCGCTTCTCGGACCCAAGTACCTATTTCTCTTAATTATTTATTTCTCTTCTTAAAACCTCTAGTCTGACGTGACGTCCGATGGTTGTTCCTATGCCTCTTCAAATTATTTTTCTTCTTACTCTTTCTGTGTTTGTTGTCCCTTTCCGGGGAGGAAGACTCGTCCAAGTCGTAAAGGGAGTAGTCACTAGATTCAGTAGAATTGTATCGACGCCATCGTTTTATTTGCTCCTCGAATAATAATGACTTCGTCTTTGATGTTTTTTATCACTAGACCGACGAGTGTCTTCTAACTCGTATTTTTCAGTTAATTGTTCCCTCTGAACCTCCAGTCTAAGATTTTTAGTTTTCAAAGCAACTTCATTCTATGAATTCAACTTCATTATATCTTATAACAGTTCTTTCCTCCGAGCTACTAAGGCAGACTCTTCAAGTAGCTCATATACTGATCATCATAGTGGTGTTCCTATATCCTCTGCTCTTAGAAGGGATGATCTTTGGATAAGGTTTCAGTCGCACGACCATCATTGTCAACATTAGACTCTCCAAATATTTCCATATCTATTTCTCTCAAAGTGTTTGAAAATGCAATAGTGGTTTTGAAAAAAATGATTCTACGTACCAATCGCCTTCCTACAGTGGGCGCTAATGATAGTACCAAAGATTTATTACAAGGATTATGTGTCTAAGCTTTGTTTAGAAAGAGACACACAAGAAACTTAGATATAGAAGTTGACAAAAATAGTAATAAAATAATAAATGTTCACCATTTCTCGAAAAAATGTGTTCCTTTATATAGTACAAAAGGTGGGCCCAAAACTCACATGATTAGCCTATTTATGGTCACTTCATCTCACCATTTTACTAATCCCAACCATAATTATTATTAATTAAACAAAGCATCCCTGATGTTACACATTTCTTGGATTTCTTTTACAAGACTTTTATAAAGCTAAAGTATCCCCCCTATTTGACCGATTTAATTATTATTCAAAATAATTATTTCCTTTATCATGTAGTAGTCATAACTTTTCCTCTTTAAGAAATATAATATAGAAGTCAGTTGTATCATGAAGACGGTCCAATTGGTCGACACGATTATATGATTTCGATATTCACTTTGAACCGAGAATGAAAATTATATCTTAATTCTTTGTAGATTTCTAAACAAAAATCTATTCAAAGAGATCAATACTTACATAAAAG
This sequence comes from Limnanthes douglasii subsp. nivea, assembly GCA_036936605.1. Classification (NCBI taxonomy): domain Eukaryota; kingdom Viridiplantae; phylum Streptophyta; class Magnoliopsida; order Brassicales; family Limnanthaceae; genus Limnanthes; species Limnanthes douglasii. The sequence continues at coordinate 326,467,613 of JAUPFV010000003.1, forward strand.
AAGTCAGAAATTACAAAGAAGCTCAGAACTGAGGGATGAAGTAACAATCATGGCTCAAGAGTAGAACTTAAACTCATATATCCAACATGAGATATCCTAAGTCATATCATCAAGTTTGATTGTCCAGCCTTTCATAATGAAGCCGAGTACGAAGCCACAATTGCAAAACTGTGAATAACAACGATTTTTGGAGCTAGAAGAGTTCATCTCCTTGGATATTTTCAATTAATTGTTAACTAAAGATTAAAAAGTTTATAAACATGGTTCAATACTATAAAGAGCTTAGACGTCAAATTTCTTAGTTTGAGCATATGAAATTGGAACAAGTCCAAGAACTAAAAACTTAGTTGTTGATGTGCTTGCATTTTTAGCTTGCACATCTTTATCTTTAGGAGTAATCCTTCAATAAAATCCATATATTACCTTACCCAAATATTTATTACTAATATTCACTTCTACGTGAATAATTGTAATATAATGGAATAAGAATAATAAGACTAGAGAGTTGTAATAAACAAATACGTCGTTTCAAGGCATACTTGCCGAAGATAAAAGACAAGCGAAAAAAATTAAGATGAAGTCAACAAAATTTGTTTGGACTTCAAGCACATTGTAAAAAATATGGCTAACTCAGCATGTACTTACTCACTATAATTATAAGGCACTACAACGAAGAATTCTCCTCCATTACTAATATTGGCCAACAATAATCGATTAATGTAAAACACTATTACACATACTAGTCCCAACAATGTTATACAAAAACAATTTCATTTGATAGATGGAGTATGCATATTATAAGTTCATTACCAAAAGATCCACGAGGGAGAAATTTTCTAATGGTTGTTGTAACTACTTCTAAAAAGTAGTGGTAGTACAACCTTTAATTTCCATGAATTCAAAATAACATTAACTTCGGATACCTGAAGTTCTTTCAACACTTTGGTTCATCTTATCAGTCCTTACCTATCTCCGTCACGTAGGCCTAAGCGGGTTACTCAACCGTATTCTGCAAAGAATCGAAGCTTTCCAAAACAAATAAGAAAAAATTATTTAATAAATTAGAAAACATGTAATACTGTACTTATATACATGTGAATATGTTTGAGCTTTAGAGCTTAGCCATATATGTATTCGTCTCAAACATGATTGATCCATATTCGACACTTCAGGATTGTATACTTCATATCACTTCAAATTTTATCATCGACATTACTATGTATGGATTCGAATCTCTGCTACATACAAATCAGATGTATGGATGAATATGTTTGAGGTTAATGTATGGATGAATATGTTTGAGGTTTAGAGCTTAACCATATATATATTGACCAATTTAATCTCCCTACTAATATGTCATTACATTTGTTTTGGCAAAAAAAACATGCACGGAATAACTTTTAGTCCACTTCCAATGAGCGTTGTACAATTGGAGATGTTGATCTCCTAAAATTTCATTGCAAATTTTATATTTGTTCTTCATGTATGGTGTAAATCTACTCCATCTCTACTTGTTATATATAGTCACTAAAAAAAACTCCAAATTTGAACGTTTGAACCAAAAATTAATTACTTCCATAAAATTATAAAAATCGTGTCGATTTTTTAAAATAGTTATACAAATAAAATATTACATTGAACGTTGCACTAAAATTCTATATTAAATTTTTATTATTATTAAATTATAAAATTTAACAACAAATTAGAAGGGAAACCCATACAATCCTAACTAATAAACCCATACAATTCTATATTTCATTAGTTTCAGTTCATTGAATAGTCCTAACTAATAAACCCATACAATCCATAAATATCATAAAATCAATGCTCAATACTTTTATTGTAGATTAATATATCATAATATTCTAATACCAAAATCAACATTTTTTAGTTGACTGAAAATACATGAAACCCCAACTGAAGAGCTTATACTTGTTTTCATAAACATGAAACAAAACAGAACAGACAAACACATCCCTTAAACCCAACTGAACAGCTTATGCTAATTTGTTTCAAATGGATCATCTTAATAACAACCTGAAAAACAAAATTTAATTACCCAAAAATCAACCAAATTCGGACTCTAGAATAAGTATAAATAAAAAATTACTAGAGATTTTAAATAAGGGACTGTTGTTGCCATGCTGAATACCTCAATTTTGAGCAAATCACCTTCCTTCGCACTATTTTGGATGCAAAACTGGCTCCAACCGCGTCCAATCTTATATGATTGGTGTTTCTTGTCTTTGACTAATTTTGCAGAAAAAATTTCGCCATGATCGTCAATTAATTTTACCCCACCAACATAATTTTCTAATCCATTTTCTTTCACAAATTTAATACACACAATAGTAATCAAGTTATTATAATTACATAAATTAGTTAATAATTTGAATACATAATTATAAAAATTACACGGTGTTCGGAATTGACCATTCATGTTAAAAAAACTATGAACATATTTATTTGGATATCAAAATTGTGACAGTAGAATGTAACTAACTAATAGAGCATGAAAATTAAGCTAAAAATTTTACCATAATATTCTTTTCAATTGATAAGATGTAACTTTTACTACAAAGCTGAAGACTTACTGAAAACTACTTTAAGTATGCAAGAACTAGCTTTATCTTTTGAGGAAGATTTTTCTGTTTTTGTTTTAATAACCAATAAAAACCTACCAAATTGATTAATTAAGAGAAATATTAAATAATATTATAAAGTGTATATTTAACAAAAAAAATAAAGAAAAGTTCTTACTTGATTTGCCTTAAAATATGTATCTTTGTCATATGCATGTGTTGATTTGCAGGATTGTCTTTTGCCAAGCTTTTCAGCCGAATCACTACTCGAATCTTCCTCTTGGACACAGGCGTACGGTGGATATTCTCTTTCGCATGCAGTCGAATCAAAGACCGTGGCATACAAGTACAACACCATGTTGCCTTCATGTCTAAATACCAAGTTGAACTTCGTGAGCAACAACGAACTCTTTCCATCCCTTTCTTAATTCCTCCGCAGCTGATTTTGACTTTCCAGCTTTCGTCACAGAAAGTAGATCCAAATGTAACGTTTTCAGAGTTGTTTCCGAGTAAGTAGTTCTTAAAGAACACAACAGGAATCGTCTGAAAAGTAGGAACAATGAGACATGCAAGAAAGAGTGATAAAAACTGCATGCATAGTGCATGCAATGATCACAACGTTGAGATTTAATAGATGAACAATTTATTCATTTTTTTTTTCAGTAAATTTAACACGCTACACCATCAGGGGAGGACTCAAATCTATTGTAAAGAGTATAAAGACTTACAAGTCGATGGGTGAAACCATGGAGACAAGGCTGGAAGAAATGGGGTTTAGTAGGAGTGTAACATGTTGCTGCTGTCGAGTCTTCATTTGAAGAAAAAACTGCCATTGTTATTGTTATGTTTCTTTAAGATGGATGGCTGTGCTTCATTTTAAGTGTTTGTTTGTGCAAATATAACACTTTATGTTGCTTGGGTAGTTGTTAAATTAAATGCACTCTTTTCAGGTTATTTAGTTGTGGAAACAAAACACAGACAAAGCTATTAATATCCATTAGGGGAGGAGCTTCTAAAACAAGTTTTCATTTGTATATTTTCTATTTTTCTGTCGCGTAGTTTTTCTTTCAAAATAAATACTATTAAAATATAAAATTCTAACGAATGTTTTAAATAAAAATTAACAATCGGATAAATTTAATTCACGATTTAAAAAAATTCATAATCGGAAAAGTAGACATAAAAATAGAAGTGACATAAAAATTCATGTAACAATGCGGAAAACTTACATGATGTAGACATTGTTTGAATTTTTAGATTTTGAATTTGAAGCAGGTAATCCGTGATCTTTGCTGCTGGTTATGAGTTCTAAGAGATGGCAACCAAAATCCAACGATTAATTATGCAGGAAAAAAATAATCTGTTTTTATTAAAGGTATTTCTCTCGTTAATTGATACCGTAGTTTTCAAGAAGTGAGAAACTCACTTCTTATAATAAAACGAAGAGACGGTACTTCTTCTTTTAACTGTCTATAACTTTTAAATAATTATTTCTCTCTATATTTGATACCGTAGTTTTCTCTCTATATTTGATACCGTAGTTTTCAGGTTGTACTATATAGATCGTTTCCTCAATGTCTCCATTAAGAAAAGCGATCTTTATATCAATTTGATAGAGCTTAAGGTCGAAATGTGCAACTAATTTATACGATTGTTCGAAAAGAATCCTTCAACGAAACCAGAGAAAACGTTTCTTTAAAGTCAATCCCTTGGTGTTGAGTAAAACTGTTAGCTACAATTCATGTTTTATGCCTCTCCACACTATCATTAGAATCTAATTTGGTTTTAAAAATCCATTTACAACAAATTAGCTTCTTTCCTTCAGGTAATGGAACAAGTTCTCATACTGTGTTATCTTGTATTGATTTAAACTCTTCGTTAATTGCTTCAATCCACAACTGATAATCAGAAATTTTCATGGCTTCATGAACACTTAAAGGATCGTTTTCCGTTGTGCCATAAAATTTCTTATGTTTTTGAAGATATAACGGTCTTTATTTCTCTAGTCGATCTCCGCAAAGGCGTAATTTCTTCATTTTGCACTTGAACTTTTTGACGAGGTAGAGTTTGTTCTTTTTGAACAACATCATTTTTTCAATTGGAAAAAATTCATTTTGTTCAATATGGATAACATCCACAGGTGGAAGATTAACATCATCTTGAGTATCTATAAACTGCTCTACCTCTTTGAGAAACATTTTTGCATTGGTGATCTCAGGTAGAACTGCACCACAAAATGAAAATGGAATTGCTTGCTTCATGATCCCCAAATTTATCATGGTTGACTTGTTCCAAACCTCTGACTCATTCTTCTCCGTAGGAGAACTATCCTCAGTTAAAGGTTTACGTTCATCGACCCTTAATGCTAAATCGTAATCATGGCACATCAAATGCAACAACATGTCTTATTTTCATAGCTTAAAGTTGTTCACATTAAGTATGGGTGCAATATTTCCTTCCGTATTGTAATGATATGAATTTGCTAACATAACAAACAACAAACAACAAATAGCCAAAACATCAGTTAACATATAAATCCATGGTATCAACAAATAAACATACAATGATAAAACATACTCTTCCAACATCAATAAGATACATTTGGGAAAACATATTAATTTGTATATATATGATTTTGAGCATAACTAATGTTGATCCTACCAGGTGACTTAATTAAGAAAAAATTTCATTTGATATGATTTTCTTAGTTCAATTTTCTTAATGACCAATTCACAAACAATTATCTCGTGTCTAAGAGTAACTATGTCAAACCTTATATATATATATATATATATATATATATATAGTTATTACTAATAATATATATTTGTTAAGTCAACTACCGATTAATTTGTCCAGCGAAGATTCAATACCAATATGTGAGAAAAAAATTATTTGGTTAAAAAATAATATTATAAAAGTTTAATAATTAAAAAAGATTCCAAAAAATTAGAACCCATTAACCCATTATTTGGAACCAAATTTAACTACAATCTAATTAAAATCTAAGTATTTATCAATTGTTTTTAACTGTTTTTGCAGTTACAATTCAATTGATTTTTTTTTTATTGTAGACAACTTTGATGCATATCTTTCATAACTACTTTTACAAAAAACTTTAATTAACTTATTTAATAGATATTTTGATGTTTTTATCCTTTAAATCATTAGCAGAATTTGTATCAAGGCGATGAAGCACTGTTATACACTTATTCTTTAAACAAATATTCTTCAAACGAAGCCTTACATGTCAAACTAGTTGGACCTTTTATGTCACGATGCAAAGGCAACTATACTTTCAATTCTTTAAAAGAGTTTTCTTAATATGAGCCGATAACCACTCAATATTAACAGAGTTTTCTTAATATTAAACCATAACCATAAACCTATTTATCATCATTTATCAAAAGCCAACCTTATGCTTTAAGTACATAGCAGAATCTTATGCTTTAAATATATAAACACGGCAATATTGTTATTACGATTTGGAGACCTAATATATTCAACAATTAATATTTACGCGTGTATCACTTTTTTTATGTATTTGCTACTGCGGTTTTCCAGAAATTAGAAACTCACTTCTTATAATAAAATCAAGAGACGGATTTTTCTTTTTTTAACTGCTTGTAATTTTTAGAAAATTATTTAATGAAGACCGAATCTTATTAAATTATTATTCTTAGGGACCATAAATTGGTATTATTTTGTCTCACAAAATAATCCAAAACTATACGTTTTGCTTAAGTTGTTTATTACTGATTCCAAAATTTCATAATGTTCAGAATTAATCCTGGTATTTGTACATGTACCTACATGATACATATTTTATCTAATAGTTTGTTCATTTCTTTATGATTAATTTTATTGGACTAATATTGGCGATAGTCTGATACATTGATAAAATATGTGACGGTCCAACTCAATGGAAAAAATTCCAACAATAAATACTTACATATTCTCATAAAATGAATCATCAAGTGTGAATATATAACGTTCAATTGAATTGTGAAGAAAGAGAAATTGGATAATGTTTAGAGTAGTCACTGGAAGGAGAAAGGAAGTGAAGCTAGTCCAAACCATAATCTCTACTTATTCAATTTATATCTTATTCGAGTTAGTTTCCCATTGGATGGCAAACGAGTCACGTCTCAATATAACCCAAACTATTTTAAATAATACAAATGTAATATTTTTACAGCATTCCGAGAGAAGAATAAAATAGTTAGTAAGCTAGCCACTAGCTCAACGATAAATTGTATCCGTTCATTCGGTGTAAATAAATACATTTTTTGTAATATATGCAAGCCATAATAAGGAGAAAATATATCATAAGAAAACTCAAATTCACCCTAAATTTTACATGGTATTAGAGCATGTTATGACTTACGCTGATTCACCAAAATTTAGAACATATACCAAGATTATTTTAATGGACTATCATTTTTTTATTTTATTTGGGAATTGTTCCATAAAACGTATGTTCCCCTACACGTTATATGGTTTAAACATTTTTTATATACTAGCAGTGTTTTGGACTTCTTTCCCTCCCGACCTTGATAATTTTTGTGCATCGCTTTTGTGAAGCGGTCTATCATATTCAGATTGAGAGAAATTTTAGGATCTTTGCAATCACCAATTGGTTAGGTTCCACCATATCCCATTGTATCCTCTCGGACAGCCGTTAAGATTTTACCGTTTTAAGATACATTGGTCATGCTAAAACATTGTTAATTTCCTGTTTTGACTTGTTTTATCTCCTGTGTTTTCCTCATGAATGGATTTTTGGCGTGCAATATGGCTTGGGCACGCGACTTGGCACTTGTTTTTTTTATGTTGATGAATGTTATTCTCTGTTTTGTTGTAGTTTTTTTTATAATTCTGTATCTTCAAACTTTTTTTTATTTTTTTATTGTTACGGTTCTTTTTACGTGGGAATACCCTTAAAGTTTTGTATGTTGCGTACCATTTTATTCCAAGGTATGCACCGATATACTTGAAAACTATCTATTATTACTTTTAAAAAACATTTGTTGATAGATATCTAGGTTTTACTGCTAATATTAAAGGTATCTTTAAAATAACAATTTTATTTTTTACATGTATGTTATAAATTATTTATTAAGTTTCTTATATCAATATAAATTTTAGAATATTGTTTAAATAATCACTAATGAAGGTGCCAAATAGGTGGGCCCATTTAACATTGAATCATTAGTCATTCAAGTATTTATAGTTCAAGAAACACCATCAAAAGTTATGATGAACAACTAAATATAAGTAGTTAGAAAAAATTAAGATGTAATATCCTTAATATATATGAGATATTTATTCTAACAATAAACCTCATAAGTAGAGTCCTAAAAAACATTAATAAGATTATCCGTTTATTTATGTTACTTCCCTAAAAGTTTATTATCATTTTTTATCTCTCTTTCGGGTTCGGCTCAAGCATACTATTTAGAAATCTCCACATCAATTAGCCCGTCTATAAAAATCAAAGTTTCCTTCCAAAGAAACTGAAACAAGTTGCAAGATCAACTAATCATTGTCAAATTATAAAGAAATAACTGATTTATGCATCGACGAGAAGCTGGAGATTGATCAATTCAATGGATACCATCTAGCCCCAAAGGCTCATGTAATGCCTCGATCGAAAAACTCAGCTATTAAGAGAAGAACAATCTAACAATTTTCGTTTATTGCACGAACAATTGGTCGTGTAGGCTCTTATAGTCAAATCTATTTTCCAGGTTGTGGATGACTATGGATGAGGTGATACAATCCATATAATTCCAAAAATGTATGGGAAATAATGATATGTTGAGGAACATGCAATAATAAGAGTTTGACTACGACCAGGCTAAGAACAAGTCAATCCCTGGGTTATAAGGAGAATTCTAAAAGTGACTACAACATCAGCAATAGTAAGAAATTTGACTACCCACCAAGAGGGATAATTACTGAGTTGATTGAGATATTGGCGATTATATATGAAAAGATTATAGATTTCATCAAGTACACCTAGCCTGGAAAGTTTAAAGGGAAATCAAGACAAAAATGTAAGTTTTATGGTGATATAGGAATTTTACTTAGTTTGGCTTTACAAGATCAAGTCCAGAATTTGTTTGATGATGGATAACTCAGCGAGTTTATTAAGAGAAAAAAAAGATACCATAAAAAAGTTCCAAGGATGTTTTAAAATAAGCTTTGTCCTCAGCCAAAGAACAAAGGGTATTAGACACAAATGTTATCATAGTGTGTGAGGCTTGTGAAAAAATAAAATAATTGGATTATATCCAAACATATGGATTATAAGAGTGATTTTCAGAAGAGATCCATACTTTAGAATCTTCAGAACTTCAAAAAAGATATATGTCGAAAATATTGAGATAATATGTCAAGCAAAAAAATCCCCGCACCTGTACCCGAAACTCGTATATCATTCTCGGATGATGATATAAGACAAGTAGAATCTTCATACAATGATATGGTACTAATAACGGTGGAGTTGGTAGAAGTAGAAATCAAGAGAGTGATGATTGATTTTGACACCTCGGTGAATATTTTGTTCTAAGATACCTAAGAGATAATGAAAGAATCTTTAATGCTCCTCCCAAGTCAAAGAGTCTTTACTTGCTTCATCATAAAAAAAATACAACTGTTTTAGCAAAGATTCTACATCATTATTTATTTCTTTGATGGTATGCGTTCGTACGACCCCTTCTAAAAAAATAGATCTAAGTTATAATATTTTCTCTTTTTGAGAGATTTTCTTTTTTTTGGGTAGTCTTGGATGAGGCAAAGCTTTTTTTCTCTGGACAGACAACTCATTGTAGTTTCAGGTATGGTTAACCAAACCATTTATTCTTTAACATTCAAACATTTATAATTTACTATTTTCACTTTTGTTTTTTTGTTTTTTGTTTTTTTGTTTTTTGTTTTTTTTTTGTTTTTTAGACTATACTATTCATTAGTCTATAATATGTTTTTGTTCAGTTTTGAATAGAAATTTAACGTTGAGGTTATATGTTTTGGTTTGAAATCTATTTCGAGTTGAAAAACAATTATGGTTTTTAAACGAGCAAGTATGTTAACTCATATCTAAGTTTGTTAAAAAAATAGATTAGATAACTTCATTTATGAAGAAGATATAGTTTAGGGTTTCTTATTTCAGATTTTAAATCTTATAACATTGTTCATCTGGTTGTCAGTTACACATTCTTATCTATTTTATTTGAAAATATAGGTTACATAAGTTTATTAATGTAAAATATAGATAAAGTTTAGAGTTCATTCACAAATCTTGTAAAATTGTTCAGCTGAAAGTTAGTGTTTTTTTAAAACGCTTCCCAAAATATGGGAGTATAACTGATCTTATACATATTCTATTTTTTAAGTTTATTATCCTTTACTATTAATATTTTTAGTTATATAGATTTATGTTATGTTTCTATACCAAGTATTCATTTTTTTAAAATCTATATTGTGTTTTTGTACAAAGTATTCATTTGGTTAGATTTATGCAAGTTTCTTGGAAGTTGTTCATACCGTATCATTCATCATATGAAAACAAAAAAAAACCTCTTTATTGGTCTTGTGCCGTGAAATTGGGTCCATTTGATTATTTTGCATCATTAATTAAAAAGTTACATATTCAAAAAGAGCTTGCATGTTGTTCGAGAATAGTTTTGTGCTACAGAGGTATGAATTTCAATGATTTTTATGGTATCAAGCCATAGTCAGCTTCTTGGGAGTGAGAAGTAAAATACTACATTTACATAATGCTTATATTATTTGGTTTCACGAAGGATCCTAGAAAGTCTTTTGACTATTCATGCTGAGGGTTATGTCCATTGTGATCTTGAGCTGGATAACATTTTTAGTTTCCTGATTTTTTATACAGACACGGGGTTATGGTTAACAAAGCTAAAAATTTCCGATTTCAGATTAGCAAAAGAGCCGCATGAAAGGATACCGATACCAAGTTTGAAATTTGAGGTAGATATATGTCACCAGAATCTTACGTTGATGGAATAATCAACATGTTTCTTGATATTTGGTCCATAGGTTGTATTTTGGTCGCGATGCTAACCGGAAAACTGACGTGAGAGTATGAAAGAATGGAGGATATCAAGTATCAACTTATTCAAGGATCTAAAAAACAAATATACTAGAAAATATATCACCAGAGGCCAAAGGTTTTCTTAACATATGTTTATCGTGTAATCTTGCGAAGAAGTGGAGCGGTGGACATGATCCTCCGTCATCCAATATGCTAGAGCAAAATCAGTAACTCTGGAAAATAACTCTTGTAGGTGTGTAGTTTAATGGTTACTTGTTTAACTCTTGTAGTAATGGTATGGTATTATTGTAGGTGTATCCAGAGTTTAAAAATCAAATGATAAAAAAAACTTGTGGGTTTGGTTTATAAGTTTCTTATACGATTTATTTAAAATAGATTAGTAGGTATTATCTTACTACAAATAAAATTATATCTTTGTAATTCTAAAATTATGTTCTCAACTGTATCTTTGTAACCCACCACATGTTTTAACAAAACATTAACTTCCAAGTAAAGTGAAAATCCTGTTTGTTTTGTGTAAATATTTCTAATGAATGATTTGAATTATTTCTGTAATTACTAAAGAGAGAGAATAAGCGTAATCTAGTTACAGAGAGATAAACAAGATTAGACTTTGCTTAAAAGTAAAAAGTTAGATTTTTTTATTCGTGGTCTCCAACCTTACTTATAGAGTGATGAGAGATTAACTCAAGTAGTTACACAGATGGGTAAATCACACCCTCCTCATATTTACAATTGATATAAATTATCTTTGATAACATTATAATTATACTTATAATATTTTTTCTCTAATTATATGAAGTCCCTCATAATCTATATCCTTATCAGTTGTCTTCATAGTTTTTATGAAAGATGATGAATAAGAACTAGAAATATTTAGAGTTGTCTGAAACCAAAATTGTTCATCATCATATTGTGAAATGCCTGAAATATGAGCTACACATCGTTACTTTTTAAAATTCATTAATTCAGGACTAATGATTTTTAGATTTATATCCCCGAACCGAATTATAACTAAGGTTACCTATAATTTCGATTACTTCTCATCTCACTTAAATTTTCTTTGAATATTTATACCATCGATTCAAGCTCGCTTTGAATATACACGTGATTTTTCTTAATCATTTGTTTCCTGAAAATTAGGAACACATAGAGTGCCCTAATGCCCGCACCGCATGCTATTAGTCTGAAAATATTCAGGTGTCGCTCTATTTAATAATAAGTAACCGTTTGACAGTTCCTAATTTTAATATAAATACAAATATTTTCATGTAAACTATTTTTTTTAAATGTTCCTAAAAAATCGAGCTACCATAACCACAACATTAGTGGGAATTTCATCCGCAAATATAAAAACATAATAAAAAAACATTTTGTAAGTATATTTAAACATAAATATAACAATATATCTAATTTTAATATAAATACAAATAAATATAAATAGAAATATTTTCAGGTAAACTATTTATTTCTTAAAAGAATGTTCCTAAAAAATCTAACTACTATAACCACAACATTAGTGGGAATTTCATCCCCAAATATAAAAACATAACAAAACAACACTTTATAAGTATATTTAAACATTAATATTGTACAATATATCTAATTTTCATATAAATACAAATAAATATAAATACAAATATTTTCAAACTATTTATTTTAAAAAAATCTTCTCCTAAAAAATCTAACTACCATAACCACACAAAAAAATGCTCCTAAAAAATCCAACTACCATAACCACACAAAAAAACTAAAAATACACTTTAAATATCGTAAACTTCATTTTTTTTCTTTTAAATTTCAAGAACCCACTTTTTATTTCTATGTGAAAAATCTAATTACCATACTTATCACCTAGCTTTTCTCTAAAAAAAACTAACCACCATACTATCTCCTAGTTTCTCTTTAAAAAAACTAACCACCATACTAATCTTTAACTTTCTCTCCAAAAAATCTAACAACTATACTATGGAGTAAGTTATGCATAAATATAAAAAAATTAAATACAAAAATTAGAGAAATAATTACCTATATTAAAATCTTGATCTTATGATTCCATCTCCAAATCAGGCTCCATGTTTAGATCAACTAGAATTGGTGGAGTAAGATTAAGATCAATGGGTGGAGTAAGATTAAGATCAAGAACACCAGATGAACTATTTAGGTTAGATGAGCTAATATTAAGATCATGAATAAAAGATGAAGGATCATTAAGATCGGGAAAAAATAAAATTTCACCCATGGTTTGTGTTTTTTATAACTAAAAATATGGTTATATATGGTTTTATATAGTTCATGATTCAGTTTTTATGGGAAATGAATTTTAAAATTTCATAGCCAAATTTCGATTAAATTTAATTTGTAATTGAAATTTTCATTTTTAAATTTGGCGCACAAAAAAATCAATGAGGTACATCTGACCAAAACAATACTCTACTTCTGACAACTATCAGAGATGAAAAGGATAATTTAGTAAATATTCACATCTGATATAAAAATACTTCCCTTACCTTAAAAGACCTACATTACCGAACGAAAGGAGTACAACTTTATCTATACGAGTGTCAAATGAAGTTTGGGAATGGCCTAATCTCCAAGATTTTTCACACGTTCACTATTATGAATATAGTATTTTTTATGATACTCAATATTATTTATTTGAAATTCATTTATATAAGCATCCAAAAATTCAGGTTTACCTTTTTTATTAGAAAAATCATGTTTGGTTCCTATCGCCCATTGAAGACATACTCATATCATCAAGTGTTAAATGAATAGGACAAACAGTTTGTAGTAGGACATGAATATTAAGAGACTGCTCCTTCTGCAGAATAGCTTTTATGGCATAAGAGGGTTGGTGAATCAGGAGCATAATATCACTGATTTTTTCCTTCTCATAATGATAAGAAAATAGTGCGTCAAATGATGTCCTATCGCTTTTATTTTCACTATCTAAGCAATCACTTCTTGATTTATATTTCCATATCCTATTTATAATAAATTAATAAAAGGTTCGATTTATTCTAACAAAAATCAAGAAGATAAAAGATTCAAGAAGAGATAAAAAGTGAAAGCGAACGAAGCAAATAGACTCAATGGGCAATAAAGAAGGCTATATATAACCATATGTAAAATTATCTCTAGCATTAATTTTTATGCTTTATTTGGTTTGAATTTTCTTGTAGGAGTGAGTGAGACTAAAAAGTTTGAAGGGTATATATCTTATACTTACTCAGCCAGATATAACTTATGATATTCATATGGTTAGTCAGTTTGTTACTGCTCCTACTTTTGTCCATTGGTGAGATTTTCTTCGAATAATGAGATATCATCCTGGTACTTATTTCCAGAGCATTTGATTTCATTCTCTCTCTTCACTTGAACTGCGTTCCTATAGTGATGTCGATTGGGATAACAATCCTCGTGATCATAAATCTACTACCGATTTCTTTGTTTCCCTTGGAGATTCTTTAATCTCATGGAGAAAGAAGAAAGAATATGTTGTTTCTCGATCGTCTTCTGAATTTGAGTATCATGCTATGACATTGACCACATGTGATTTTATTTGGTTACGATGGCTTCTTGTAGATATGGTGGTTAACATTACTAAACTCACTTTCTTACATTGTGATAACAAAAGCTCCATGCATATTGCAAAGAATTCTGTTTTTCATCAGAGGAAAAAACAGATAGCATCATCATCAGATCAGCACCATCTCGCTTCCATATGTTCCATTAGTTTTGCAAGTTGCCGACATGTTCACGAAGGTTCAATCAACAGCACGATTTCATTTTTTTGTGACAAACTCTCAATGTTTATTATTGTTGCATTGTGGGTTTGAGAGACGGTGTTATAGATATTAGGCATATGTCCATTAGTTCATATATTTTATCTATAAATAATAGTCTAAACTCTATGAAATCCCAACATTTTCTAAATAAATATATAATTAAGAACCTATAATCTATGTAATCAATAGGCTTTCTAAATAAACAAAAACTATAGCCACTTCTTACCGGCTTCTTCTTTTCTCTTTTATCTCCCTTTATTTTTTAACATTGATAAATAGAATCTTTTCTTCTTCTTTTTTTTCTCTCATTTTGATGGTTAACATTTATAAAGAGAATCTTTCTTCTTCTTTTTGTTTGTAAAATCTATAAAGAGGTCAGATCCAATACGTAGTTCAATAAATAATCTAAACTAATAAACACTATAATCCATAAATATTACTTCATACATTCAACAATATTGGTTGTTTTAGAGAATATGAAGAATTCCGTTTTAATGTCGTTTGATAATATCAATGCAATAACTAATATCTATTGACCAATGAAAATTTACTGTTTGTTGTTTTCTGAGTAAGTTAAAATAGTAATAACTTTTGACCAATAATATTACATCGCTTCTTGTGTTTTATAAAAGAAAAATCGTCATTGTATTTATTGGTATCTACCCAAAACTAACCATCACTAAATATTTAATATCATAAAATTATACTAATACCAAAATCAACATATTGTTGTTCACTAAAAAGACATTAGTCTATTCAACATAATCCAAGTTTACAACAAAACAATACAAATAAAGACATTAGTTAAACCACAATTGACCAGCACATCATCATGCTTATTTGTTTAAAAAACAACCTGAAATGAAAACAATTGATTTCATTTTAATCACTAAGAAAACAACTAAATGTTGAGTTTAGAATATGTAATAACAACATATTATTAATACTTACTAGAGATTTTGAGTAAGGGTTTGTTGTTTCCATGCCAAGTTACTCCAATTTTGAGCGAATCACCTTGCTTTATTCTATTTTGAACGCAAAAGTGTTTGCAACCGCCTCCAATCCAATACCGTTCGCCCTTGTAGTTGAGTCCTTTCTTTAATTTTGCATATAAAATTTTGCTATGGTCGTCCATTAATTTAATCTCACCAACACTAATTTCTAATCCGTTGTCTTTCACAAAATTTATAGGCAAGCACTGCGGGTACACAACAAACATAAAATTATGAACATATTTTCGGATATCAAAATTGTGACAATAGGATGGTGTAAATAAATAATAGAGCATGAAAAATGAGCTGTAAATTTTACCATTATTCTTTTCTTTATATGATAAGCGGTAACTTTTACTACAAAACTTGAGCATTCAAGTCTTGAAACCCTACTTGAATCCATTTTAAATCTTTAAGAACTAGATTTTTCTGTTTTTGTTTATTAACACATAAAAACGACTAACAAACATATTATATAATATTATGTATATATTAAATAAAATATTAAAGAAAAAAACTTACTTGAAATTAAGTTAAGGATTGGTTTGTCCCCTGCTTGAATAATTTCAAACCCAAATAAATCTTTTCCCTTTATATCATTTGCTGTCAATAGCTTTATGAGACCATTTCCAATAAAAACATGACCTGATGATTCTTTGTACATTAAATCCAAAGGCCAAGACCTTTTTTTACCGTCCTTTATAATTATATTACAACGTCGCCTAGTTAGACCGTTACAACTCACAAATCCTGTGGGTACATGCTGCAATAATATAATTAATAAAAACCAATGTTTCACCTTTATATATAACATCATAATATTAAATTCTAATACCAAAATTTAATATGCAAACTTACCACCATATCTCTTTTCCGATAGTAATCTGTTAGATTTGCCCTAAAAAAGTAATTTTGTCATTAGCTAATGTTCGTTCACAGGATTGTCCTTTATGAGCCTTTTCATTCCTCTTCTTCTATGTACGGTGGATATACTCTCTCGCATGCAGTCGAATCAAAGACCGTGACATAGAACACTATGTTGCCTTCATATCTAAACACAACAACATCACCAAGTTGAATGCCATGAGAAACGGCAAACTCTTTCCATCCTTTCCTTAATTTGCGACCATTGATTTTGACCTTCCAGATTTTGTGGGAAAGACTAGATTGAAGCGTAAGGTCTTGTGACTTGTCTCCAAGTAAGTAGTTCTTAAAGAACGCAACAGGAATCCTCTGAAAAGGAACAATGACACATGCAAGAAATAGAGAATATAGTTAGAAGTCCAACATTGCTGTAGAACACAACGTTAAGATTTTAAGACTCTACTCCAACATAGGAGGTCTCAAGTGGATTTTAAAGACTTACAAGTTGGTGAGTGAAACCAGGGAGACAAGGCTGGAAGAAATGAGGTTCAGTGGGAGCAAAACATCTTCTTGATGAAGACAAAACTCCCATTTCTATGTTTCTTATGTTCAAACGTATCTAACAACACAAAAAGAGCAGTGCTTTCTTTTTGATTTGTTGGTGGTGGTGGTTAGAGTTAAAAGGATAGTAAATGGAAGTAGTTTAGAGTCTTTTCAGGTTAGTGTATTTATTATGGGAAACAAGACCACGGGGATAAAGCTATTGTTGATATTGCTTCACTTGTAGTATAGTTGCCTTCTGTCAGTTTGAGGAAGACCTACACGTTTTCTATTACTTCTAATACAATTCTGTCTTTTATAATAGGAAAGTTTTTTAAACTTTTAATTTCTCTGTTGGGTTATACATCACGGTTAAGATAAAGAACCAAGTATATTATTGTGCAGCAACAAGGTCACCATAGTATTTTTTTTAACTCTTCCAAAATAAATGTTAAAAAAATTGTATTTGTATCAAATGTTAAAAAAAATTTATTTGTATGAAAAAAACTAACAATAGTGAGCATCGGTGCAATAAAGTAACCGTTTTGATACAAATATTAGATAAGTGGCTCTTTTGAAACGATTGACCAACTTCGGTGACTAACCATGAATTTTAGCCTTCATATTTTCAACACGAGATATCCTAAGTCACTTTCTCAAATTTTATTTCCCAACATTTAACAATGAAGCCAATTACGAAGTCGCAATTCCAAAACTACGAATACCAAATATGTTATGAACTAGAAGAGTTCAGCTTCTTAGATATACACAATTAATTGCTCACTAGAGATTGTAACAAGTCTATAAAACATTGTTCAATACATTAAGGAGCTTTAATGTCAATTATTTTAGTTTGAGCATGTGAAATTGTAAGAAGTCCAAGAGCTGTAAACTCGGTTGCAGATATGCTTTCATTTTCTGCTTGCAGGTCTTTGTCTCTCAGAATAATCTTTCAATAAAATTCATATATTAACTTACCTAAATTTTTATTACTAACATTCACTTCTACGTGAATAATGATAATATAAGGGTTATACAAAGAATAAGACTATAGAACTCTAATAAATAAATACCTCGTTAACAACATACACGAAAGATAAAACACAACAAAAAAATTAAGATGAAAGTTAGTAAGATTTGTTTGGACTTCGGGCACTACAACAAAATATTTTTCTCGATGACTTTTGTTGGCCAACAATAATGAAGTATGTAACGATAAATGTAAAGATGTATGGCACATACTACCACTTTTCCAACATCATACAAGTCCCAAAAGTGCTACACAAAAGCAATCCCATTTTATAGATGGGGTATGAATATTATAAGTTCATTACCAAAAGCTTCACGAGGGAGAAAGTTTCTAATTGTTGTCATAACTTACTTATAAAAAAGGTGGAAGTACAACCCTAACTACACATCACGACAAATAAAGTTATCACTTTCATAGAGGTAAATATATTTACAAGTTTAAAATTACAAAGATCATTATAACAGATAATGTAACCAAATTTAAGAATGAAAAACTCAAAATGTTATGCGCTCAAAGTAATAAAACAATTATTTTCTTTCCTTTTACACCCACAAGTTAACAGTCAAGTTAAAATTACCAACATCATACTAATAGATAGTATCAAGAAATTTTTGAAAGTGTTACATGAACCTAACTAGATTTTTTATAAAAAATTGTATGGTAATTCGAAACTACGCCTAAATCCACAATAAAAGAAACACCATTTGTCGTGGTTAATATAATGGAGACAGTAGTACCAACTAAAATATTTTTATCATCTTATAGAATCACAACAAATGATGAAACTAATAATACACAACTCTAAAATATTGAATTAGATGTAGATGAAGAAGAAGAGTGAAAGAACATATTTGGTCAAAATATTACCATATATTAATAAATAATATATATAACTCTGACGTACGATGCAGGAGTTTTAAATCACGAGAAAAGGTTTTACAATTAGTTTTCCTTCATATGAAATAAACAAGGCTCGATAAACCGGAAACAACTTTGGAACGCCCTTTCACGGTCGAAGCTAAAGTAAAAGTAGGAACTTACAAGTTATTCAATGAAAAAGGAAAGTTAGTTCGGCACCTCAAGAACATAAAGCATCTGAAATTTATCGTAGTATTTAAGACTTCAACTTGTATATTATCAATGATATGAAAAATGATTTTAAGGACTAAATTGTAAATAATGTAAATTTAAAGATTTAATTATAAGTAATGTAAGTTTTGTCCTTAAATTGTAATTGTTGTAAGTTTTAGAAAGTATTTGTAACTATGTATAATTGTTAAGGACTAAACAGCAATTAGTCCTCTTTTGTAACAGATTTCAGTTTAAAACTAAGTCTTGGCTCCTCTATATAAAAGGCAAGGCTACTCTAATAAATGGATTGAATACTTTTACTTTGAAACTCATTTGTACTTGTAATTTATCTCTCTAAAAACTCTCTATCTCTTTCTCTCTCTAGAATTCTCTCTTAACAATTTACTAAGGAAAAATCATAACTTAGAACAATCCTAAATAACCGATTCAACTCGAAATTAATACAATCTTGTTGTATATTATGTTCAAAATCAGTACGATGAATCCTGAGAACAATCCTACTATTTGATCAGCTATGGAGACTCTTAAAGATGATTTACAGGGAGGTAGACATGATGGATCATCTCCGATCGAAACTCAATTTGATATTGAGGTTCGAATGAACCAGCTTTTGGATAAGATTAATGCATTGAATGAAAAGTATGAACGGAGGGAGCAAGAGATTCACTCGACAAAGATTAGATCTGAGGTTAGCCAGGAAACAGAAAAGACTGAGGTAGGAGCTCAATCAGATCGATATTTTGATGATCGACGGGCTAAATCTGAGCACAAAAAAGCATGTTTTGTGTCTTTAAAAGAGCGATATTCGTCTCGTAAGGAGAGAAAAGATAAACAGAAATATGTGACCTCTAGTGATGAGGAGGTAGAAAGTTCAACTTCGGGATTTAAGAGGTACATGAATCAGACAGAGATCAGTCGAAGAAACACAAAAAGGCGAGTAATATAAGAAGCATAATGCACCTCGTTGTACTTGGTACGAAGGAAATCCCTCGAATCAGTATGCTGAAACTGATCGGAATTTGTATGTTACTATGTGAACAGATGACCAGTTCATTCAACGAGTTGACTGGAGAAATTCTCCATTGATGAATAAAATTTGCTCTATGACGCATCCGAAGCGTTTTGACATTTCGAAGGTTGAGAAGTTCGATGGGATACAAGTTCGTGATGGTCACATCGAACAATTCAAGAATTATATGATGAACTTTGAAGATAACGACCGGCTGGTCTATCGTGCATTTTCTCAGATTTTTAAAGGAACAACTCTTAAGTGGTATAACCGGATTCCGAGAGGGTCCATTTCAAATTTCAGAGATTTTAATACTGCATTTCGAACGCAGTTTGTGGGAAGCAAAAAGATGAGACAAATTGTTAATACCATTATTCATTACAACCAGGCACCTGGAGAAAAGTTGAAAGACTATACAAAGAGATTTTTTTTTTACCAAGACTAGTTTGGACAACTGTGAGGATAATATGGCGATGACAGTTTTTTGCCAAGGGTTATTGCCAAGGGATCTGGCTAATGAGACGAAGAAGAGGAGGGCCTTGACTTTTGGAGCTTTTATGGCTCAAGTTGAGCATCAGATCAAAGCGGAAGAGTCGACTAGAGTCCGAGGGGGACCAGTTAGAACTCCAAAATATACGGGACATACATCCAATAATTAGGGGCAGTCCTTGAATGTTAATGGCAATGACAGTCAGCAGTCGAGGTAAAAGAACAACAATTTTCCTCCCCCGAGTGGTGGTTATTCAAATCACGCTACATCTAACACTTACAACAGGACTAGACCAAATACCTGGGTCAAACCAGAATACTATGATGATCGGACATAGAATGTTTCTGTAATCTGGGATACGACTAAGATCTTCGTAAATTTTAGGAAGCCAACCCCAATATTTAAGCCAGAAGAGGAGAGGAATAACAAGTTTTGCAGATATCATGATGATATTGGGCATGATACAAATGACTGCATTGCTCTGAAGAAAGAGATCCAATATTTGATTGAAAATGGAAAGCTCCTGACTTATGTGAAGTCACATGGAAGCGCAATGAAAAATAATGGTGCATCAACTTCCACGGGTGCACCACCAGCTGAGAATTTGATGATTTTGGATTCACAGGAGAATTTGATGATATTGGGCATGATACAAATGACTGCATTTCTCTGAAGAAAGAGATCCAATATTTGATTGAAAATGGAAAGCTCCTGACTTATGTGAAGTCACATGGAAGCGCAATGAAAAATAATGGTGCATCAACTTCCACGGGTGCACCACCAGCTGAGAATTTGATGATTTTGGATTCACAGGCTGAACCTCTCGATGCTTCTTCTGAGTATGTTGAAAAATATCCAAACATGTTGCTTCTGATGACAGTCGAAGAGCCTGTTGAAAAGGCACGTGTTCAGGAGCTATTCAAGTTTTTTGAATCATTAGTTATTTTTTGAGGCGATTCAATGACTGGAAACTCTGTTAGTTCAAGGAAGAGGCATGTTGTCAACTTGACAACTCAAATTGAAGGGAAGATGTCTACGCACTTGTATGGGAAGAAAGATATTCCCTTCATTTTGTTTGACGAAGACGAACTGAGAGGTACTAAATGACCATATGAAGATGTTGTGATGCTTGGAGTTGAGGTGGCTGGCGTCAAAATTCGACGTGTGCTGATTGATAGTGGCAGTTCTGCTAATGTTCTTTTTAAATCCACCTATGATAGAATGACGAATCCACCTCAGATTTCTCAATCGGATCGAACGATTATTGGATTCACGGGTTTAACAGCTCGTGTTGTTGGAGAATTCAAGGGTGTGGTTAGTTTGGGAAAAATACTAATTAAGAAAAAGGTCTACGTACTCTTTGTGGTGGTGGACTGTCCCACAAGTTATAGTGGTATTTTTGGAAGATTGTGTCTTTCAAGGATGTATGGGGTGGTGTTTACAGTTCGTCAGTGCTTTAAGTATGTGGTTGGAGACAGAGTTGGGGTTGTTTGAGGCGATCAGAAGGCTGTCAGGGAATGGTATGCCATTGCACTTCGGATCCGAGGGTCCAACAGTGGAGATTTGATGCGTTAATAGGAATTAGGAGGGGTACACTGGTATTTGGAAGAAAAGGTTGACGATATGAGGGAAAACCCGACGTCTTTAACAGTCAGCGAAGAGATAGAGGAGTTTACTTTTTCGGAAATGAAGGTACTTCGAATCAGAACATTATTGACCACATTTCTACGTCAACAATTGTTGGATTTTTTATCCCAAAATCTTGGATGTCTTTTATTGGAGGACAGAGGATGTAACAAGAGTGCCCATTGAGGTAATTCTTCACAGTTTTGCTATCGATCCGAAGGTCAAACCGGTTACTAAAAAAAGAAGAGCGTTTTCCTCGGAAAAGGCATAAGCGATTATTGCTGAAGTGGATCGGTTATATAAGGTCGGACATATAAGGGAGTCATAATATCCTTTTTGGACGGCGAATCCGGTGGTAGTAAAAAAGAAGAATGGGAAATGAAGAATGTGTGTGGATTTTACAGATTTGAATAGGGCTTGTCCCAATGATCTGTTTCATGTTCCTCGAATAGATCAGTTGATTGACTCTACTTCAGGCAACACAATTTTAACTTTTATGGATGCTTTTCCAGGATATAATCAGATCCAAATGGATCCAAAAGATCAAGAATGCATAAATTTTATAACTGATAGGAGTCTACATTGTTATAGGGTGATGCCCTTCAGATTGAAAAATGTTGGAGCCACTTATCAGAGATTGATGAATAAAGCTTTTGTTATACAGATCAGAAGAAATATGGAGGTATATATGGATGACATGGTAGTGAAAAGCTCAAAGGATGAAGTGCATCTTGATGATTTAAAGGAAACATTTTTGAATTCAACGGCAATCAGGTTGAAACTAAATCATGAGAAATGCACTTTCGGAGTTCGATCGGGGAATTTTTTTTGTGTTTTATCATGAGTGAAAAAGGAATAGAAGCTGACCAAGAACAATTGAAAGCTTTGATAAGAATGAATTATCCTCGTTCTATCAAAGAAGTGAAAATTATGACAAGAAGGTTAGCAACACTTAATCGATTTATCTCTAGATTATCTGATAAATGATTTCCTTTCTTTCAAGTGTTACGAGGACCCAACAGGTTTGAATGGACATCAGAATGTGAAGAAGCTTTCACAAATATTAAAAATTTGTTGTCATCACCAGAGATTTTGTCAAAGCCTCGAAATGGGGTGAAATTATTTTTGTACATCGCGGTATCAGATTTTGCACTGAGCACAATGTTAATCAGTGAAGATTCAGGAGTTCCGAAGTCGGTGTATTACATTAGTAAAAGTTTGGTGGCAACAGAAAAGAGATATATGAAATTAGAATAATTGGCATTAGCGCTTGTGATTGCTGCTAGGAAGATGCGTCCATATTTTTTCAAGCTCATATTATTGAAGTCCGAAGTTCATTCACTTTGAATTTTTTTTACAACGACCTGATATTTCGAGAAGAATGACCAAACGGTGAATGGAGTTGGGGGACTATGATATTTTGTTTACACCTCGAACAACAATAAAGGTGCAAGTATTGTCAATTTTTTTTGCTGAATTCCACTCAAGCCGATCAGAGGAGGAAGAAAATAAAGAAGTCCTACCTGTTGATTCGAGGTGGGTTGTCCGAACAGATAGAGGCTCTGGTGTTTCAGGGTGCAGTGCTGGGGTTTACTTATTAGCTCCAATGGGAGAGACCATGATTCAGTCTATTAAATTTAGTTTTCATGCTTCGAATAATGAAGCTGAATATGAGGCTGCTTTGAAAGGTGTGAGATTGGCAAACAAATGTGGGGCAACTTCAGTGTGCTTGCAAACGGATTCTCAATTGTTAGCAAATCAAGTATCTAGATTTTTCGAAGCAAGAAAAGATCGTTTGATTTTATATCTTCGGGAACTTCGGAATTTAATGCTTTTATTTGACAACGTTGTTGTAGAATATATTGGGCGAGGAAGTAATATGGTGGCTGATTGTTTAGCAAACGTTGCTTACAAGGAAGAATATCCTTGGATTTTGCTACACGAAAATCCATCAATTGTTACTCAACCTAGCCAATGTGAATGTATAGATGAATATTTTACTACTGCTAAAATCTGAGGCGAATGCGATCATATATACTTCAGTTTTTACTCAGGGAATATCACCAGATGATTCACAATAGGCCAAAAAGTTGAGAAGTAAAGCCTTCAGATATATAGTACTGGATGGAATTTTGTTTAAAAAGGCATTAAGCAGGCCATTTTTACGATGTTTAAGCAAACAAGAATCACAAGAAGTATTATCAGAGTTGCATGATGGTGAAGGGTCAGCTCATTGCGGATTCAAAGCTCTGTCACGTCGAGTTTTACTTGCAGGGTTCTATTGGTCTACAATCGTGAACGATGCTAAGAATTTAGTTCGAGGTTGTGATACTTTTCGGAGATTTTCCAATGCTATTCACAGACCAGCAGTACCGCTTATGTCTATATCAGAGGCAATACCATTTGGTAGATGCGGAATTGATCTGGTGGGACCTTCGCTGATGGCTTCTGGAGGAAGACTGATGATAATTGTAGCGGCTGGTTATTTTACAAAATGGGCAGAGGTAGAACCGTTATCAGGAACAAAGGCAAATGATGTCATCAAATTTATTATGAACAATATTTGTTTTCGTTTTGGAGTTTCTCGGAGGATTACAACAGATAATGGCCCTTAGTTTAATAATAGAGAGATGACTTCATTTTGTACCTCTAAGGGAATTCAGCAATGTTTTTCGACGCCTTTTCATCCTCAAGCCAGTGGACAAGTCGAAGTGACAAACAGAACAATTTTAGATGGCTTCAAGAAGACTTTGACGGGTGCAACAAGAAAATGGTCAAACTTTTGCAAGAGGTACTTTGGCTTATCAAACAACTCCAAGAAGCTACAAAAGAGACTCTTTTTGCTTTGGCATATGGAATGGATGCAGTCAGCCCCATAGAATCTACGATGTCATCTTTTAGAATAGTCCAATATTCTGAAATGTCTAATGATAAAATTCGAAGGGCGATTTTGGATCTGTTTGAGGAAAAAAGAGTTTGAGCTCATCTGAATGTAATTCGTTATCAAACTCTTATGAGAAATAGATATGATTCGAAGCTGAAGAGAAGAGAATTTAAAGAAGGTGATAAGGTGTTGCGAAAAGTTTGTTTGCACACAAAGAAGAAGAACCTCAGAAAAATAGTTCCGAACTGGGAAGGGCCTTATACAGTTGTTGAAAGAATTAAGTCGGGATCCTATCGTCTTTGTGATTTCATTGGGAGGATGCTTCAATATCCGTGGAATATCCAACACTTAAAGCTTTATTAGAAGCAGATATGTTTTAGTACTTTGGAATTTTTGTTTTGAATATCGCACACTTTCCTATCATGTTGGCCCAGGAAGGTTTTAACGAGGCGTCGTGTACATATTCAATAATATAAATAAAATTCGTTTTTGGCCCATAGTTGTTTACATATGTTTGAATACTATCCTAACAAATCATCAAAGACTCATCACCTTTGAGATTAGTTAAGAGTAGAATGTTCCGAAGTGTTTATGACACTTTTCAAAGAAACAACCATGTTTAATAATCACATTACATTTTTATTCGAAGTTACCGCTTAACAACACACTAAGAAGTTTTTAAAGAGCTACCAAAGCTTAACAACTCATTGAGAATTTTTCGAAGAGCTCTTGTATTCACCAATTTCGTTAAGGTATTTAAGGTGTTAAGTTTACATTTTGTAATTATTTTGTTTTTAATATTTACCATCGAATAATATGCAAAGAGAATGATAAATTACAGAAACTGTTTGTCATTTAGATTAATTCGTTGAGGTACAAAAAGAAATTTCTTAATCTGACAAATACAACAAAAGTGATAAAATTATTGAGAGGACTCTTCCTCCTCGGATGATTCATCTTCTGAGGATGATGAACCAGGAACAGGGTCGAAAGCTTCACTTGGGCGTTTCTTTTCAGCAATGTCATTCCAAAAACTTGTAAGGCCGATTTTTAGATAAGTAGCGTGAAGCTCTCAACGAAGGAGAATAGTTGCATCTTCTTTTCCGACGTTAATAACAGTATGCATATCTTTTGAAACCTCATGAGAATTCGTCAGCAATTCTGTATCAACTATTTGTGTGATTCGCAGATGATTCTTCATGCAGAGAGAACCTTTTATGAGTTCGGATCTCGCATCTTCGTACATATAAAACTGATCAACTACCTTGCCGTGCAAATCTTCCCTAAATATTTTCTCAGCCTCGTAAGCTTCTTTGTAATAAACCATATCTTTGGCCAACTGCTTTAGCTGGTTCTGAGAAGCTTCGACTTGAGAAGCAAGTGTCTTTGCTGTATTTTCAGGATCGATAAATGGTTGAAGTGCGACAACGATTGCAGGATTCAGAGGAGGATGACGAAGTTCCGATGTGGTAGGACCTTGAATCATATCCAATGCGGTGATGGGATCATGAGAACAGGTAACTTCTGGAGGAGCTTCGACTCGTGTGGGCTCTCAAAGTTAGGCATGTGGTTTTGGATGACTTGAAGAACACGATCCTCTTCACCAGTAAGCGCTTCAGTGTTCTCAAAATTAATAAACATATCAGGATCGAAGTTTGCATTAGCCTGATTTTCGTTGGAAGTGCTATCTTCGATAACTACCACAGGGTTGTCTTTGTTTGGCTGTTCTTCAATCCAAGGATTTTATGGGTTTTGTTGGTTTTCAACAGCAGTGTTTTCGTCTTTGTCAACCAAACCATATGAAGTGATTCTCATTTGCTTCTTTTTGTTTCCATCGGAACCAAAAGAAGCTTTCTTTTTCTTTGAGGATGGTTCTTGATATTTTCCTTCTTCGATGGGTGAGAGAGGTTATTCTACAGTTTTCTATTTTCGAGGCTTTGGCTTCGTTGGCGTTGAAGGGCTAGCATTAGAAGTGCTAGCTGCCTTTTTTCCTTTCTTTTCTTTGACGGCTTTTTCATTCTTCTTTTTTGGCAAATGGCTCTCCGATCTGTTGCGAATGGCAAGGAAGACTTTGCAATCGGGTTGAGATATTTGTTGGCAGACTAGCTTCGGATCTGGCACTGACATTAGATTTTGAGGAGGCAAGCTACCTTCCAAGATTGGAAACATATGACAGTGGAGGAAATTGATGGGTTGAAATGCAGTATGAAACGCGTTGTTCTATTCCTTCTCAATCCAAGCGGCAAGCTTTTAGAAAATCACCTTGGCAGCTGGATGACGTGATGAGTAACGCTTTGAAATTTCTGAAATAATTAGAAAATTAGAAAATTAAGAAAAAAGGAAAAAAGAAAGTGTAACTGTTATTTCAGAAAGTTAAAATTTCGAGGGGCTTACGATTGCTTCTTCATACGAGAGTTAGCTTTGAAAGATTGGCTTCAGAAATTGCTTTGCCATTTCCCACGCTCATGATATAAAGACGAATTTCTTTTTTCAAAATTAGCCAGCCTGTAAGAGATCGTCGATGATCTCGAGATCATCCATCAGGATGAGGTAGTGAAATGAAAGCTTTAGACCTTTTGATAATTAGGACAAGGAGATGAAGTCTTTGATGCTGATGGGAATCTGAGACAGTGGAGATGCCATAATTACTGATATAAGGGTGAACCACTGATTCCGTGTCACCTGAGTAGGACATAAACTGAGTAGATCGGAGTATTCCACGATCATAGGATACAGTGGAAACTGAAGACCTAAGTTAATGATCTCAGGGTAGACTATTAGCTCGTCATCTTTGCAATCTAAAGGAGTTTCTCCTTCTTCGGGTAGTCGAAGTGTTATTTTATCTCTCATTCCCCATTGCTTTTTCAGAGCCGAAGCTTAGCTATCTTTATAGTATATGTAGCGGACCTTTTTCAGTGCAATGATGTATTCGCCTTCAAGATTCCTAAGGTTTCTTCCAATTGTTGCTCTTTCTTTTTCGGAAACGAAGCAAGCGTCTGTTTCTTCTTGAGGTTTATGAGTATTTGCAGAGTTCCCATCGTCAGATTCAGCCTCGAGATCGGTTTTCATAGCTTCTAAATCAACTTCATTGGATTTTGATATTTTTTCTCGAGGATTTTGAGATGTTGCGTTAACAGCCTCTAGTACATGGTTACCTGTTCGAGGAGTTTCTTCAATTACTTTTCTTTGAGGAGGATTTTCAACATTTAGATTTGGAGGGAAGGACTTCGGATAATTTTTTATTCAACTCCCATGGTGATGAAAGTTCTTCTTTTTCTGGTTACTGAAGAGTGATTCAAAGAGGGGATATTTGGCTTTGGCTTTAAAGGGGATTTTTCACTAATCAGAGGATAAATTTTACTTTGAGATGAGGAGGCTCGAGGTGTTTTAGGCCTTATATTTTAGATGAGGAATGGTCTTCGACTACAGGAGAAGGAGAAAGAGCATGAACTTTAGTTGGACCAAAATTACCATAATAGATTGTTTCAGTGGTTGTTCCAACTGGACCGCCTCAGATCAATCCTGCTTTCCTATATTCTTCAGCTATTTGCGTAATACAGAAGTAGTCGTACGATCCGAAGACTAAATTGCTCTTAGAATTTGAAGATTCTCGTGTTTTTGGTAGGACTGCCTTCGATTTTTTGGTTTATGGTTTCTTTCTCATAAACCAAATGAAGGTTGTTCGGAGAGGATGAAGATTGGTAAGAAAAATTGGTTTTTCTGATGAAAATACTGAGAAAAAGGAAGAACACGGTGAGAGTAGCTAAAAGCTCTGACTTCTCTCTAAGAAAAGTTTGTGCGATGAGAATGAAAGAAATGAAAGGCATACTGAATTTATACAAAAGAAGTGAATGATAAGGTTTTGATTTGCTTAGGTAAATTACTAGAGAGAAATTCTAGAGAGAGAAAGTGCTTTAGAGTTTATAGAAAGAGAAAACACAAGTGCAAAATGAGTTTCAAGTAAAAAATGTTCAACCCCTTTATTAGATCTGTCTCGTCTTTTATATAGAGGAGCCAATACTTACTTGAATAACTAAATCTGTTACAAAAATGGATTAATTGTTATTTAGTCCTTACAAATTATGTAAAGTCATAATAGCTTTCTAAAACATACATCATGAATAAATTAAAGACAAAACTTACACTAATTACAATCAAGTCCCTGAATTTACATTGTTTACAAATTAATTCCTAAAAACTCATTTCCATATCAGTGAAGACGTGCAAAGTTGGAAAGACTCTTATGATGATAGGTTTGAATACAAATGAATGGGTTGATCAGATGTTCGACATCAGTCAGGCTAAACCTCTAGCTATGGATCTAAAAAATATAGGGTTATGATGGATTGAACGGTTATGTGCAACAGTTACGTTCATATGTAGCATGGATAAAATTCGAAGAGTATTTGAAAGTGTTCGAAGATCGTTTGTTTGCACAATATTTCGAAGCGGTTTTGAAAGTGTTCGAAGATAGTTTGTTTACATAATATTTTGAAATGATTTTCTATTACAGCTTTTCGAGGCAATTTTGTTTTTAAAAGGTTACAAATAAAGATGTATTAATATTTATATACTCATGACATTTTCCATCTTCAGTCGTATAGGATTTTGGTTGCATTATAACAATTCTCTCTGCGAACATAATATTTTAACATTCTCTTAAATGATTTTTATCAACTTACTATATTTTAATCGTACCTAACTCATAGAGTTTAACTACGGATCTCACAACCTGATCGTGGTTATTTCATTGCAACTTTTATATTCCTTCTTCTCTTAACTTGTTATAAACAATGACTAAAAACTCCATATTTTATGGTTGAACTAAAATATATCTACGTCCATAAAATTATAAAAATTATGTTGATTTTGAAAAATAATTATAAAAATAAAATATTGCACTCAACATCGCACGAACATTCAATATTAATTTTTATTATTAAGATAAATTTTAACAATAAATTAAGATGGAATAAAAAAAGAATAAGTATAATCTTTTCCCAGTTTCAAATAGGTTCAGTCAATGATAAAACCATACAATCCTCAAATACTATAAAATCAATAATCAAATATTTGTAAATAAATCTCATAAAATTCTAATATCAAAATCTAACATTATATAGTTTAAACCGCAACTGAACAGGTTATATTTATTTGCATAAACATGAAACAAACAATACAAAAAAAGCATTCCTTAAACCCTAACCGAACCGCTCATGCTAATAGATCATCTTAATAACAACCTGAAAAACAAAATTTAATTACTAAATATCAACCAAATCCTAAATTTAAATTAAATATAAATACTTACTAGAGATTTTGAGTAAGGGTTTGTTGTTGTTGCTATGCTGAATAACCCCAATTTTGAGCAAATCACCTTCCTTCACTCTATTTCGGATGCAAAAGTGTCCCCAACCGCGTCCAATCAAATACCGGTAGCGGTCTTTTTCTTTAATTAATTTTGCAGACGAAATTTCACCATGGTCATCTATTAATTTTATATCACCAACATAATTTTCCAATCCGTTTCTTTTCACAAATGCAGTAGGCAAGCGCTGCAGTACAAAACAAAAATAAAAGTTTTCATAATTACATAAATTAGTAAATAATTTGAATACATATTTTTAAAAGTTATTTTACCATTCAAATTTTAAAAAAAATTGAACATATTCATTGGGATATCAAAATCGTGACAGTAGGATGTAAATAAATAATATAGCATGAAAACTTAGCTGTAAATTTTACCACTAATTTTTTTCTCAGATGATAAGGTCTAACTGTTAGGACAAAGCTTGAGCATTCATGTCTTGAAGCCACTTTAACTCTTGAAGAACTGGCTTTATCTTTTGAGGTGAGTTTTTCTGTTTTTGTTGGCTGGCAAGATTGTCCTTTTCTCGAATCCTCCTCTTCAACACAGACATACGATGGATATTCCCTCTCGCACGCAGTTGAATCAAAGACCGTGACATAAAAAACCATGTTGCCTTCATGTCTAAACACAACAACATCACCAAGTTGAACGTCGTGAGCAACAACAAACTCTTTCCATCCCTTCCTTAATTCGAGACCGCTGATTTTCACCTTCCAGGTTTTGTGGGAAAGACTAGATCGAAGTTTGACGTGTTCAGATTTGTATCCGAATAAGTAGTTCTTAAAGAACATACGAGGAATCCTCTGAGAAGCGGAAGAATGAAACATAAAAAAGAAAATAGTTTACACGAACCAATCACAACTTTAAAGAGTAAAAAAGACTTACAAGTCGATGGTTGAAACCATGGAGACAAGGCTGGATGAAATGAGGTTTAGTAGGAGTATAACATGTTGTTGTTGAGTATTCATTTGAGAAAAAACCTGCCATACTTATGTTTCTTATGTAAGTTTTTCACTCTTTAAGATTGTTGGGTGTGCTTCACTTTAAATCTTTGTTTGTGTAAATATAATGCCTTTAATGCCTTTTGGTTTCTTGGTACGTAGTTGTTAGAATTTAATAGACTATTTTCAGGTTATTTATTGTTGGAAGCAGAAGACAGACAAAGCTATTATTATCCATTGGGGGAGGATTTGAGGAGTCATCTTCATTCATTTGACAAGAGCTTCTAAAACACTTTCTCTTTTGTACCGGTTTTCAAAATTTTGTCAAATCTAGTTGTATATTTTTTATTTTTCTGTCACTTAGTTTTTGTTTCAAAATAAATGCTATTAAAGTATAAAAATCCATCAAATGTTCTAAATGAAAACAACAGTAAAAATCCAAATAAACTATAGGATCTAACAATTAGTTCAAATACATGAGAAGATAAAATAAAAATAAATTAAATACGGATCAAATTTAAATTACCACTTAGTTAATATGGATGGCATAATCATGAGAGAGAATAAAGCACAATTTCTTCGCTATTTATCAAATAGTTAAACCCGACATTTACTTTGAAGGACGTGAGAGTGTTACCTTCTTCGGAATGGAAGTTTAAACCCAACATTTACACTGAAGGACGTGAGAGTGTTACCTTACTTCTTCGGAATGGAAGTCATGCGAGGCAATTCTAGACTATATATTACTCAACGATAATATATAGAAAAAATATTTAGCTTAGCAAGAATGGATGATTTGGATCATGTGACATTCATATGTGAGCTGGACATCTTCTTTCTCTTCATGACCGTACTCCTCTTGATAATCATACACCCTACAAGAGTTTGTTAGGAAAATTACAGTATTTGTTAAATATAGATCCGGTATAGCCTTTGTAGTTAATAATTAAGTCAATTGGTTTAATTTATTACATTTTTACATTTTAGATATGTTAACCATGTGTTGAGGTATTTATGTGGGACAAAAGTTATGGGTCTTCATCTTAAATCGTCATCTCAAACATGTCTCACGGCTTACTCTTGTATCGACTAAGATAGCTTACCTGATTATAAGAAGTCTGTTGGTGGCTAGTTCATCTTAGGTAGCTTAACGGTGATTCATTGGTTTCTTGGTCTTGTAAGAAGAAGAATGTTGTGGCTAGATTTATTGTTCGTTATAATTTATCTGCTGAATTAATATGGTTACCTCTTTTTCGAGCTCCTATTGTCTAATGTGATATCCTTGAAGCTGCTTCTCTAGCTTCAAAACTAGTGTATTCGACCATGTTCTTTGGTATCTTCCCAACCAAGATTAGACTTCTGACATCTTCACTAAAGTTTTATTGAGTGCTCGATTTCAGTTGAATCCCAAGCTATGTTAAATAAGCCACATGCAATTTTGTTACACCATTTTAGTAGAAAAATAAAGTAGTTAATGAGTTCATCATTAACATTCTAACAGCTTGTAATAATAATCAATTCGGGTGTAAATAAATAGATTATGTACTCATTGTAACATATACATGCAGTAATACCGACAAACTATTTCACAAAAACCACTTTTGATTCTGTCCACATTTCACATATTCATATTCATGTCAATTGTTTTTTCATTTTCGGCATTGAAAAACTTACATGTTGAGATGTCTTCGGGTTTGGAATACCTTAAATTAAGCCAAATACTTAAGAATTTTCTAGTAAGAATTTATTAACTTTTTTCTCTCTTAAAAAATATGCCTCTCGTGTAATTGCATCATACATTTCATAACCTTATCTTTTTCCCAATTTATAGTTATAGGAAAACTCATTATTTTTTATCAAACCATTGAAATTAAAACCAATTTAACAACCGTTGAATTAACTTTTGCTCCATTAATATAGGGAACCTCATAAACAGAAAATCATAATTAATATAAATTATCCAATTAATATATAAAATTTAATTAATATAGGAAGGCTGAAATATAATATTCAGTTAATATAGGGGACCTAAAAAATAAAATACCTTGTTTCGTGCCCACTTTGGTGTTACAATCCAGCTCGCTTCTGATCAAAACTGGTGTTTCATATTAGTCCGCTTCAGACCACCATGATTCGGATCAGACTGCTTTGGCTTAGTACATATTTCATTTGACTCAATGGTCATCAGTCTTCAATAACTTGTCTCATCTCTTAGGATCAATAGATGCCTTTATAACTAAGTCATGACTCAAGCTTTATCAGAAAGTTTCTGAAGTTCTTTCATAATACATGTCCCGAAAGATCCAACACCTATGTCATCCTATGATAATACCTCTATTGACGAGTAACTTCTAGCTTACACCTAAAAAATCCCCACCTAAGATTATAACAACTCTTATGTCTGTTGCATCTAATATTATAATCTTTAGAGACCAGCTCACCTGCATCCCATATTTTCATCAATTCCATCTAGTTGTTGAGCTTTGAAATCAGCAAAATATTGGTCAGAGAATCAGAAGGATTTTCCTCGCTAGAAATCTTATCTACCTTCACTTGCTCATTCTCTACACATCTCAGATGAAGTGCATTTTAATATCTACATGTTTAGTTCACTCATGGAACTTTGGCGTACTTAACAAATGAATGGCACTAGTGTTGTCACATGACAGAGCTCCTTGTGAGTTCACTTAACAATCCCTCCATCCAAATAACTTTCTTTATGGCTTCCATATCAGCCACACACTTGACTTCTGTAGACGAAAGTGTAATGACATTTTGTATATAAATCTTCCAACTAGCCACTCCTCCAAGCATAATGAACAAGTAACCTGAAGTAGATTTCGCATCTCGTCGTTTCCGAGGATAACCCTTCCACTATTAAGCATTCGCAGATCTTCACACTAATACTTATTGGAATTCATCTGAAATTATGTAACCTATCAGCATACTTGGGATCATCATACACTATTACAACATCTCCGAATTTTGTCTTCTCATAGTTGTTTCCCTTTCCCTTTTTCAGGTAGTTCCGACTGATATGAATTTTCTTCTGGCATACCCAATATATCACTTTGAACCTATAGTCTGTTTAGGCTTTGACCTGGAGTTTTTTTCCTTTTACTTGAATTTCTCTTACTCGAGCGACCCTTCACACTAAGTTCGTGCCCTTAAGAATCACCCTTTATAATACTTTACTTTTAAAGATATTTGAATTTCAAGGACCTCTTAACTTCAGTCATCGTTGATAAGGAAATATATTCATAAGGGACTTAAATGTAATTAATAAGGACTTGAATGATAAGTTCTATTAATAGAGAATAAGGTTAGAGCTTTATAGGAAGAATAAGGACTGAAATGTAAATAATTCTTTTGTGTAACCGATTTTGTAACTAAGTCACTGGGCCTATTTAAAGAGGCCAAGGAGACTGATAACACCTATGAAAAAATAAGAGGATAAAGATTATATTCACCATCTAAAAATCTCTGCTGATTCTTAGTCGATATTCTCAATCTTCTCAATCCAATTTCTATTCTTACCAAATTAGCGCTAGAAAGAGGGGGCGAAGATACCTTGATCGATAGATCAAAAATCTATTTGAAGGGCTTTGGAGACATTGAGATCTGATCTACAAGAGAAAGAAGCAGATGAATCAGTTCCGATTCGATCAAACCAATTTGATATTGAAGGTAAAGTGAATGAGTTGTTAAGAAAAGTGGCAGAACTTGATAAATTTGCTCAAAAGAAACAAAAAAATAATGGCGCTAGACTTAGATCTGAAATAGCAAGACGTAATCGGGATGATCAGTCAAATCCATCGAATGACGTCGGCGATGTTCAAGATGTTCAACGTAAAATACATTTTGAGCGTAAGAAGGAGCATAGTGGAATGAGAAAAAAGGAAAAGTTGCAGAAGCGACGGTATGTAGATTCTAGTGAAAAAGATTTTGAAAATTCGGAATCAGATGAAACACCAACATATAAGCATTTTTGAAGTCATTCAAAAGAAGGAGGATATGAATTTTGGCCAGCTAAAATGTATAAGGAAGGAAGACAAAAGAAGGAAAAACGAGTGTATTCTCCTCGGAAATTTGAAGGCGAACCAAGTTTGTATGCTACTGTGGGAATGAGGAACGAAGACCAGTTTGTTCAAGTAGTAGATTGAAGGGATTCACCGTTGATTAGTGCGATTAGATCTGTACCACTTCCGAGGCGGTTCGACATTTATAAAATTGACAAGTTTAATGGAACTCAAGATCCAGATGATCATATAGAGCAATTCAAGAATTATATGACTAATTTCGAGGATGATGATAAATTGGTTTGTAGCGAATTCTCTCAGACATTCAAAGGGACTGCATTAAAATGGTATAATAAGACTCCTAAGGAGTCAGCTTTTCGAAGACAGTTTGTGGGAAGCAAAGAAATGAGAGCTAACGGAGATACGATAATACAATGTAAGCAAACTGTGGGAGAAAAGTTGAAGGATTATACTAAAAGATTTGTGTCAACAAAAGCAGGATTAGATGATTGTGAGGAAGTGGTAGCTATGGCAGCGTTCCGACAAGGATTGTTGCCAGGAGATTTAGCTGATGAAACAACAAGGCGTAGGGCATTAACGTTTGGAGCTCTCAAAGGCGAAGAGTCTACTCGGGTTCGAGGAGGAAATAATGGTGTTCAGAAAGGGAATAGTCAAGTGGGAAATAATCAAGTGAACGCTTCAAATAATAACTCGTCACGGGCGAGGGGTAGTCAAAATGTTTCCAATCGAGGAGGTTCGAACTCATATCAAGGGGGTTCTAATCAGCACAATTTTAGTAATCAATACCAATTCAGACCAAGATCGAATGTGTGGGTAAAACCAGAATATTATGCTGATTTGACTGAAAATGTGGCATCGATTTATGAGAAAACCAAGGGAATAGTAAATTTTAGAATGCCGGCACCAATTAATAGACGAAGAGAGGAACGCAATAGCAGGTTCTGTAGGTATCATGATGATATTGGGCATGATACAAATGATTGTATTGCTTTGAAGAAGGAAATGCTGATTTTGATAGAGAATGGAAAATTGTTGGAGTATGTCAAAAATCAAAGTAATGGTCCGAAGAACGCTAGAGCCGTAACTCAAAAGGTAAGTAATCCTAACTCTAAGCAGGAAAGTGCATTGATGATTTTAGATGTTGCAGAGGATGAATTTGATGTGGCTTTGGAATATGTCGACCCAGACCCCAGTCGATTGTTGTTGATGTCAGTTGATGAGCCGGTGTGTAAGGGACGTGTTCGAGATTTATGTGCGTTCTTTGAGTCATTGGCAATATTTGGGGGAGACTCAATGACTAATGATACTAATAATTCGAGGAAAAGACATATAGTAAATTTAACTCATCAAATTGAAGGAGGAGCATCAGCACATCTATAGAATAAGAAGAATGTCCCATTTATAATTTTCGATGGAGATGATTTGAGAGGAATTACAGGACCACATGAAGATGCAGTAGTCATTAGAGCAGAAGTGTGTGGGGTAGAAATTCGACGAGTATTGATTGATACTGGAAGTTCTGCTAATGTGTTGTTCAAATCAACATATGATAGATTAAACGCTCCACCTCGGATAGAAAGGTCAGAAAGAACTATAATTGGGTTTACTGGTGTAATAGTGAACGTAGTAGGGGAATTTGAAGGTGAAATTTCTATGGGAAAAGGGCCTTTTAAAAAGAAAGTACAAGTACTTTTTATGGTGGTAGATTATCCGTCGAGCTACAATGCTATCTTTGGAAGGTCATGGATGGCAAAAATGTATGCTATAGTTTATACTGTTCATCAATGTTTGAAATATGTAGTCGGGGATCGAATTGGTGTAGTTCGAAGTGATCAAAAAGTAGTTAGAGAATGTTATGCTGCTGCATTTAGACTACGTGATAAAAATACCGGTGATCCAATGGAGAAATAGCAATTTGGGGGGTTGCCTTCTAGTAGTAATATATGAAGGAATCGATGATCCAAGGTCAACCCCGAGTCCTGTGATAGTAAGTGAAGAAATAGAAGAATACGTCTTCGATAATAACAGAGTACTTCGAATTGGGACTTTATTGTCTTTATTAGTGCGAGAAAGGTTATTGAATTTTTTGTCTAAAAACTTGTATGTGTTTGCTTGGAAGTCTGAGGATGTAGTGGGGGTCCCAATTGATATTATATGTCATAGTTTGGCTGTGGATTCGAAGATCAAGCCAATAATACAAAAAAGGAGAGCTTTTTCCTTGGAAAAATCTGAGGCCATAATTGCTGAAGTAGATAGATTGTATAAAATAGGGCATATTAGGGAGTCCAAATATCCGAAGTGGACAGCTAATCCTGTAGTGGTGAAAAAGTAGAATGGAAAATGGAGAATGTGTGTAGACTTCACAGATTTAAATAGAGCTTGCCCAAAGGATCCTTTTCCAGTACCTCGAATTGATCAATTAGTGGATTCTACTTCTGGAAACAAAATTCTAACATTTATAGATGCATTTTCAGGATATAATCAAATTCAAATGAATCCAGAGGATGAAGAAAGCACAACCTTTATCACTGATCGAGGTTTACATTGTTATAGAGTGATGCCGTTTGGATTGAAAAATGCTGGGTCTACATATCAAAGGTTGATGAATAAGGCATTTGCTTCACAAATAGGGAGGAATATCGAGGTATACATCGATGATATGCTAGTTAAGAGCAAAAGTGATGATGATCATATTGATGATTTAGAAGAGACGTTTTTGAATCTTAGAGCAATACGGTTGAAGTTGAACCCTGAAAAATGCACGTTTGGAGTCCGATCCGGTAAGTTTCTGGGATATGTGATAAGTGAAAGCGGAATTGAAGTGGATCCATAACAGTTGAAGGCTTTGATATCAATGTCTTCGCCTCGGAATATCAAAGAAGTGCAAATATTAACAGGCAGGTTAGCAGCTCTGAACAGATTCATTTCTCGTTTTTCAGATAAATGTTTGCCTTTTTTCCAGGTGTTACGTCGACCGAATAATTTTGAGTGGACTTCGGATTGTGAAGAAGCTTTTATTAAGATCAAAAATCTTTTGTCCTCTCCTGAAATATTATCAAAGCCTCGAGAAGGTGAGCAATTGTTTTTGTATGTAGCAGTATCGGATTATGCAGTGAGTGCAGTTCTGATAAGTGAAGATACGGGAGTTTCGAAGCCCGTTTATTATGTCAGTAAAAGTTTGGTTGATGCTGAAAAACGTTACTTAAAGCTCGAAAAATTGGCGTTGTGTATAATAGTGGCGGCGAGAAAAATGCGTCCTTACTTCTAAGCACATACAATTGTGGTTCGAACTTCTTATCCATTGAAAAATGTATTGCAAAAGCCAGATATCTCAGGAAGAATGACTAAGTGGTCTGTAGAATTGGGAGATTTCGATGTGTTATTCTCTCCGCGAACGGCTGTCAAAGCTCAGGCCTTAGCAAATTTCTTTGTTGAGTTTCATTCGAGCAGGTTCGAAGAGAAAGAAGATGAAAAAATACACACGAATCCGGTGTGGACGGTACGAACTGATGGAGGATCTGGTAATAAAGGGTCGAGTGCGGCGGTAGAATTGGTGGCACCGACAGGGGAGTATATGTTTCAAGCTATAAGATTTGGATTTCATGCTTCGAATAATGAAGCTGAATATGAAGCAGTGAAAATTTGTGGAGCAATATTCATGCATTTAGAAACAGATTCGCAGTTAGTAGTTAACCATGTTAAAGGAATAGCAGAAGCTAAAAAAGACCGTTTAGTTTTGAATTTGCAAGAACTTCGAAGTATGATGGCACAATTTGAAAATGTTGAGGTGGAGCATATTCGAAGAGGAAATAACACAATGGCTGATTCTTTAGCAACAATGGCTTACTCTGAAGAATATCCATGGATCGTGACACAACTACTGCCTTCGATTATATTAAGCTCTGAGCAATGTGAATTTATTGAGGAGGTAGTAAATGATTCGGCGCGCATTCGGGGTGATTGGAGAACTGACTTGTTAAATTTTCTTACAAAGGGAATACTACCTCTTGATAAGCACTTGCTCAAGAAAATAAGGAATAAAGCTCTTGGTTATGTAGTGTTGGATGGGGTATTGTATAAGAGGTCTGTGTCGAGGCCTTTATTACGATGTTTGAGTAAGCAAGAATCTCAAAACATTTTATCTGAATTACATGATGGAGATGGATCAGCTCATTTTGGTTTCAAAGCTTTAACACGTAGGGTATTGTTGGCAGGATATTATTGGCCTACTATATTGCAGGATGCCAAGTTATTAGTTCGAAGTTGTGATACTTGTCAAAGGTATGCACATTTGATACATAAACCAGCGACACCTCTAATGATAATCTCTGAGGCGGTTCCTTTTAATAGATGGGGGATTGATTTAGTAGGACCATTGCCTATGGTTTCAGGTGGAAGACAGATGATTATTGTTGCAGTTGATTATTTTTCGAAGTGGGCAGAAGCAGAGCCTTTAGCTGGAACAAAAGCTAAGGATGTGATCAAGTTTATTCTAAGTAACATCTGCTACCGTTTTGGAGTTCCTCGAAAAATAACAACAGACAACGGTCCCCAATTTAATAACAATGAAATGGACTCTTTTTGCTCCTCGAAAGGAATACAACAATGCTTTTCTACTCCTTTCCACCTACAAGCAAATGGGCAAGTGAAAGTTACAAATAGATCTATTTTGGAGGGTTTGAAGACAAATTTGGTGGGAGCAGTGGGGAAATGGCCAAATTATCTTCAAAAGGTGTTGTGGGCGTATCGTACAACTCCTAGAGAGGCCACAAAAGAAACTCCTTTTTCTTTGGTGTATGGGATGGATGCTGTATGCCCTGCTGAATCTACATTACCTTCCTATAGGCTATTGCATTATTCCGAAGTAGATAACGATGAAGCTAGAATGATTGAGCTTGATTTGTTTGTGGAAAAGAGGGTTAAAGCACATTTGAATGTGGTTTATTATCAAACCTTAATGAGAAGCAGGTACGATGCTAAGGTTAAGAAGAGGGAGTTCAAAGTTGGTGATAAAGTGTTGCGAAAAGTATTTCTTCATACCAAGGATAAACACCTCGGAAAATTGGCTCTGAATTGGGAGGGTCCTTATGAAGTCAAAATGAAGGTCAAGCCAGGGTCATATAGGTTGTCTGATTG
Source organism: Limnanthes douglasii subsp. nivea (assembly GCA_036936605.1). NCBI lineage: Eukaryota > Viridiplantae > Streptophyta > Magnoliopsida > Brassicales > Limnanthaceae > Limnanthes > Limnanthes douglasii. Next base: position 326,508,084 of record JAUPFV010000003.1, read on the forward strand.
TGAGAGGAGGATGCTTAAACACCCTTGGAATATAGAACATTTGAAATTGTATTGTGAATAAAATCGAACTTAGAATTTTTGCAAAAAGACAGACATACTCTTTCCTTATCTGTTGGCCCAGAAAGGTTTTAATGAGGTGTCTGGTAAAAATTGAAGTTCATAATAAAATTTCTTTTGGCCATTGGTTGTTTAATATGATGAATGATTTGTTATTTTGGTAACTTGGCAGAGACTGATCATCTTTGAAAGTTGACCAAGAGTAATTTTCCAAAGCAATATCTTTGAAGAAACAACCTATTTCGAGATGCCACGTTTTATGAGCGCATCAAATTTTCGAGGTGCCACGTCTTATGAGCGCATCAAATTTTTGAGGTGCCACGTTTTATGAGCGCATCAAATTTTGGAGTGCCACGTTTTATGAGTGCACCAGAACTTTGAAATATTAAGATAGTTGCTTGTTTCATCGGATAAAGCTTGAAGCTTACAAAAAGGAGAAAACTACTTAATAAAAAAAACAACAATAAACACATGACATATATAATCTACTGTTTAGTCGTCTTCTGATGACCCTTCAGAAACGTCATCTTCTTCTGAAGAGTTTGATGCAACCTCGAATGCTTCGTCTGGGCGATCTTCCTCGGGAATTTGTTTCCAAAATTCTGTTAAATTTAACCTTGGATAGGCGGCATGAATTTCTCGAAGAAGATCGAGGGCTGTTTGGGTTTGAGCCTTCTTGATACCATCAAGCATCAAAGAACCAACAGCAGCTTCGGCTTTCTTGATAGCGTCCTTCTTTTCCTGCTCGAATCCTATTTGAAGCGTAGTCAATTGAGTTTGACAATTATTCAGGCTTTCTTGAGTTTTCTTAACAAGTTCTTCAGCCTCGGTAGATTTTTTCTTTTCACCAGAAATAGCAATAGAATGTTGAGAATTTATATTTTCAAGAGCCAGACGATGAGAAGTCTCCATAGCTTCGATTTTTTCTTTATGCTCATTAAGAAGTTTTCTTTTTTCAGCTTCGAAATTTTGAAGTGCTTTTTCTTTCGAAGCTTTTTCAGATTCTGTTTCCTTTTTGCTCTTGATTAATTATTGTGCAAGGAGCTCTAATTGTGTATGTGAATTGCTTACTTCTTCACACAATTTTTTGGCTGCAGCACCTAAGTTAATAAAGGGTCGAAGGATTGAAGTTACCTCATCGGATCTGTCAGGGTTGGGCAAGTTTGATGGGCAATGGACAGGAATAATTGCGTTAGATGTTGAAGTTATGGCAGCCCCGGTAGAAGATGATGGAATGGTGTTGGTAGGCTGAGAATCTTTACAGGTGACTACAAAATCCCCACTCGAGTTGAAATCGTCGAGGTTAAGATATTCGTTTTCCTGGCTATCTTCTAGTGCCAATCCTCCTTGAGGATTTTCTTCAATGAAGGTTTTCTCATGGACCTCGGAAGCCAATACATCTTCGAGCATTTCAGCTTCGTTCTTTTTCTTACTCCTCGGGGTAGTGGACTTGTTCTTTTTCTTCTTTGAAGCATTATCTTCTTTCTTTTTCCTTTTAAGGATATGTTCGCTTTCTTCGGATATTGGGGGAAGTTGAGATGCAGGCGTTTTTCGTTTCCTTGTAGGCTTCGAATTTTTAGAAGGGCTAGGATTACTTGTGTTGGACTTTTTGAGGGCCAGTTTTCCCTTCTTTTTTGGTGGCAGGTGACTGTCAGATCGGTTCCTGGTGGGAAGGTAAGTTTTCCCATCTGGTTCGAGTATTCTTTTGACTACGTCAATGGCATCTAGGGGGAGCTTCGGGTTTTCAGGGAAGTCAGCTCCCAAGGTTATGCGCCAGAGATGGCTGTTGACGAAATTGATTGGTTGAAAGGCGGAGTGAAAGCCATTTCCCCAGGCTTTCTCAGCCCATTCATCCATTCTCATGAAGATAGTCTTTGCAGTCTTCCGACGACTTTTGAATCGCCTCGAAATTTCTGTGAAAAGAGTATACAATTAGATAAGTAGGCCTGGTTAGTTTGACTAAGCTTAATAAGTTGGGAAGAACGTATTAACAATAATAACCATGATTTACTTACTATTATCTCTCCAGATGAGAGTAAGTTTTGAGGGGTTGTCATCGGAAATTTCTTTACCATTTTCCCAGGCTCCTGATAAAAAAACAAACCTTTGCTTCTAAAACTTGTCAGCCTCGAGGAAGTCATCGATAATCTTCAGATCATCCTCCAAAGTTAGGTAGTAGAATGGTAAAACTGGCCCCTTTGAGAGTTTGGTCAGTGAAATGAAGTCTTCTATTTCGAGGGGGATGTCTCCTAACCTCGACACCATAATGGCGGAGAGTAAAGTGAACATTTGGTTTGGAGTGACTTGTGTTGGGCACAACCCAAGAATTTCGAAGTATTCTACAATCATTGGATCGAGAGGAAATCGAAGTCCCCAGTTGAAAAGTTCTGGGTAAACTACCAATTCGTTTTTCTGACAACTCAAAGGTGTTTCTCCTTATTTTGGTAGACGAAGAACGATGTTGTCTGTTAATCCCCATCGTTTCTTAAGATTTTCTTTTTCTGATTCGGGATAGTAAGTATAGGGTACGTTTTTTAGGGCTAGAATATACCAAGGACAAAGTAGTTTTAGGTTTTCCTGAACCAAGGCAGCAAAATCTTCGGGGAGGGTAATAGGAGCTTTCTTTCCTCGAATATTCCTTGAAGGGTTTACTTCTTCTTCCACCTCGGATTCGGCTTCAACATTGGATTCAGTGGCTTCAAAATCATTTTCTTCATCAGTAACTTCATCGCGAAGTCTGCGAGTTTGAGTCTCAGTTTGGGATTGTTTTTCGTTTTCCATAAGAACTGGTTGATTATTTTCTGGAGTAACGTCAACCATTTCTTGTGGCGGAGGAGAGGAGGTTTCTGCATCGTCACCCATTGCTAGGAAGGTTGGTGTTTTGTGAAATTTAGCTTTAACTGCTTCGGATTGTAGGATAGGTGATTTGGGTTGTAGTTTTTTAGGAGTTAGAGATTTGTCAGAATTGACAGGCTTAGGTTTTCGATTTGGTCTTAGTGATGGAAAAGTGGATTGATTTTGAGGAGGAGAAGATTGTTGGCTAGATCATGGGTTTGATGCTAGGGGCGAAGACGAATTAACAAGGTTGGAATTGAAGTTACCATATTTGAATGTGGTAGAGGAGAAGCGGGAAGCGTTATGGATTAATCCAGCAGCTCTGTATTCCTCAGCTCTTTCTCCAATACAGAAATAATCATAAGCGCCAAACACTTGATTGCTAGGCTTTGGAAGGAGGAATTTCTGCGTTTTTCTGGTTTTTGTGGATTTATATTTTCTGTATTCAAGGTACTTTTTCATACAGAGAACATAGATTCGAGTAGTTGAGTTGTTTGAAGGTAGCTTAGAATGATGAGGGTTTGGTTGAAGGTAGCCAAGTGAATTGAAGGAGGTGGATAAGGATAGGCTAAGAAGGATAATGTGTTTAAAAGGCTTTCAGTAAGAAAAGAACTACGGGGGCTACCTAAGTATTTATACTAATAAAAAAGATGTTGAGAATTGGAAGAGGCAAAAGTACTGAATTGATTTCATTGGGTGGAATATGGAACGTTGAGAATGTTTGCCACGTAGTAGGGCTGAAGGGTCAAATCGCTATCTCAAGTAGGGGTGTATTAATTTAAAAGCATGAAAATTATATAATTCGAAGTGAGTGGAATGGATGTCTTCACTCCATTTTATATTCGAAGTGAAGGAGGACCACAGGAAAAAAGTTTTATCTACTTGGGATAACTTTCGAAGACTGAATAGTTCTAATAAAATCACTTTTATAAGAACTACGAGGGCTACTGATAAGGAAATAGATTCATAAGGGACTTAAATGTAATTAATAAGGACTTGAATGATAAGTTCTATTAATAGAGAATAAGGTTAGAGCTTTATAGGAAGAATAAGGACTGAAATGTAAATAATTCTTTCGTGTAACCGATTTTGTAACTAAGTCACTGGGCCTATTTAAAGAGGCCAATGAGACTGATAACACCTATGAAAAAATAAGAGGAGAAAGATTATATTCACCATCTAAAAATATCTGCTGATTCTTAGTCGATATTCTCAATCTTCTCAATCCAATTTCTATTCTCACCAATCGTAAGAGAGTATTTCTTATAGAGCATGATGTCTATAACGTATACATACTCATTCGACAAAGAAATCAAGAGAATCATATCTTGATCTTCTGAATCTACATGTGATGAGACATTCCAACTCATGATATCCTTACAATATCCCACTTGAATCGTCACATATTCTTAAGTATACCCACCAAATTATGCCCTATATAACATTTTAATTTTACAGACAACCCAAATGTGCCTTATCATGTCAAATGATAGTTAACAATGAACTAGAGAGGGCATGTCACAGCCGATCATTGCGTAAACTAATTGCATTATAGGCTACCACCTAAATGAACTTTGACTTCTCATAGATTGCGAAATTGAAGTGATATAACTCTGTAATCGCTACATGCCAACTTCAGACTAGTCCTACTGAACCGCATTGAGATTGTTTAAATTCAATTAATAATGATATGATGATGAAAAACCTTAGATTACAATGTATTATGAAGGAAGATGAAAAGTGAGAAATGAATCATCATATTTTCTTTAAGAGTTTGTTCTACTTTTCTCTTATTAACTACAATAAACTAAATATCTTTCAAATATTTCGATGATTTTCATTGTTTTATTTTCTTATAAAATGTATAGATCAAAATTACATTAATCTGTCTATCATCTATATAATTCATAAAGTTACGACGCTAAATAATATACTTTATTTCCTAACTTACTTATGTCATCTTACGATACTTTGTTCTTACTTCAATATCAGATCACTCATATATTACTATACGTTTACTTACAGATTTATTTAGAATATTTTTCATAAATGTTATACCATATCCTAAATAAAAGTAAGCTTATGTCAAATTTCCAAGTGTCAAAGTGTATGGAATATGAACTTGTTACAAATCAGATGACCTTTCTCATTATATCTCAACAAAATATATAAACTTGTTACTTTCTTACCATAGTATTATGGTATGCTCTCAATGTATAATATATAAGACATTTTACCCATAAAGGCTTGAACTACCATAAATTAAATAAAAGCTCGCGTACTCTATGAATATTATATTAAGAATTTACTAAATTTCTTCTCTTTAAATCAATCCATCAATTTCGTTCTAAATTTTTATAGTTCGATGTTATTGTATCTACACGAATCATAAAGCCAATATTTGAAGGTTTATAACAGGGGACCATCCTTATAGATATCTAAAAATCTGACTAGTATCCAGACAATAAGTATTCATGATACTACATATCTCATTATTCACGAGTCTAATAAAACTATAGGTTGCTTACATTTAAATAATTGAACTTCTAAATATTGATACTAGTATCCAGACTATGCAAACATTTTTACCAAAATTAGAGAATGGACGTCTACATACCCGCACATATTCATTTTTTTCATGACTTTCCTGTAAAAATAATCATGGGTGGGGTTATGGATGTCTCACAAATAGTATTAGAGAATGTGCATCTAAATATATCTATTGTATTACTTACCAGATGACTTGATGTCTATCTTACTAGATAATACCTGAATTTGGCATATCACGAGAGACTTTGAGCACCTGAAGTAGTTCGAGGATGTGATATATCTCATATAGTTCTTAGACCTTTAAATGAATATAAATATCAATAAGAAAACTCTATGTACTTGAAATATATAATCCATGGACACGCAGGTCATCACTCTATGCATCTAGAGTGACATTATGAATATTATGTATAACTAATAAAAGCCACCAAATTAATTAAGAGACATATTCTGTAATATTATGCATATAAATATGTATGTGTGTAATAGAAAAACAAGAAAAAGTAGTTGCTTGAAATTAATTAAGGATTCGTTTCTCCCCTGCTTGAATAATTTCAAATCCAAAAGAATCATTTTTCTTTATATTGTTTGCTCGCAATAGTTTTTTGAGACCGTTTCGGATAAAAACTTGACCTAATGATTCTTTGTATGTCAAATTCAAAGGCCAATATATTTTTACAACGTCTTTTATAACTATATTATATGCTGCCATAATTCCATAAAACGAGTGTCTTAAGTTATAAATAATATTGTTATATTAAATTTACAAGAATTCAATATGAAAACTTACCACCATATCCCTTTTCTGGTAGTAATCTGTTAGATTTGCCAAAAAAATGTAGTGTTGTCGTATTCAAATGTTGGTTTGCGGGATTGTCCTTTATCAGGGTTTTCATCGGAATCACTACTCAAATCCTCCTCTTCGATACAAAAGTACGGTGGATATTCTCTCTCGCATACAGTCGAATCAAAGACAGTGGCATAAAACACCATGTTGCCTCTGTGTTTAAATACACCAACGTTACGAAAATGAATATCACGAGCAACAACAAACTCTTCCAATCCGTTAGCTAATTCACCAGGCTTGATTCTTGAGAAGGGAAGATTAAAGATCTATGAAAGGTAAAGAATTTTAATCAATAAAGAAAGTTTCTTAGGATAAATTTTTAATTATGTAATAGATAAGGACCAATTTATAGCAAACAATAGAATTGACGATATGACCATAAGTACTAAATTGTTAAACTTGTGGGACCTACTTTTGTACTACAAAATCAACACCTTTTTTTTGGAAATGGGTAATTTATTAATGATTACATAATGATTGCATATGATTTTCTCGCTCTAGAATATTGACTTTATCTCTCTAGAATATTTTCTAAGGAATTGATGATACGAATTTGTCTTTCTAAATATTATTTTACACTGATTTCCCATCTAACGATTTCCAGAACTATCATTGGCGTCGTCTATGAGAACGATTGGTACTTGGAATTATTTTCCAAAACCTTGGTAAATGTTTTAAGGGAAAGTGATGGAAGTACGAGGGGAGTTGGATACGAAAAATGAGCTACTTTAGAACAATTTTGACGAGAATCTCGTAGGGTATAATATGGAATCCGATCAATAACATGATGACCAACGTGCTGGTGAAATGTTAGAGGAGTCTATCTTGGTGGCTCGAAGAAATGAATTGTTGGAAGAAATTGAGAAGTTGAATGCTAAAAAAGAAGTTGCAATAGTATTCAGGAAGCTTCGTTTAGAAATCTGAAGAGAAAATGTAGGTGTTAAAGTTGGACTCAAAACTTATCATCAACATAGATGCAAGAACGATAGATACCGGGGGCATTTTTGCTATTCTCCGAGGAGGAAGGTAAAATTAATACATCGCTATGAGTATTCTGATTCAAGTGATTACTCGCATTGTACTTCGTATGAATCTTCCCTTTAAAGAGATCATCATCAGAAAAAAAAATTAAAAAAATATGAGGATTACCATCGAACTAAGGATATTTGAACAAAAAATTGCGGAACTAAGAATTATGTTGAAAAGAAAGAGTTGATGGTGAGCAAGTTTGTAGTCAGATGGGAAATCCGATGGGAAATCATAATTTTGAATGGAAACAACAATACATTTTACCTTCCGAAGAGGGTCTTTATGCAATGGACCATGGGGATTTGAGGGCTAATGTCTACAGAGCAGGTCACCATTGGAGATCCTCTCATCTGTCTGCGGAAATCCTTTCTGGAAAAGTTTGAAATTTCTAAGCTGGAAATGTTTGATGGAACACAAGACCCTGGTAATCATATTCTTCCAATTTAAAAACTTTATGATTAATTTTGATGATGATGATAAACTTTTGTGCATGGTTTTCTCTCAAACATTTAAGGGAGTTGCTTTTAAATGGTACAACAGATTTTCGCAGGGTTATATAAAAAACTTTAATATGTTTTCGAATATTTTTCGACAACATTTCATACGGAGTAAGAAGTTTCAAGCCAATGGAAATACAACAATATACTGTAGGCAAAGGATTATAGATATTTTTAAGAAATACACTAATCGATTTGTTAAAGAAAAAAACTGTTATGAAATATTGTAAAGATTATGTGGGATTCGCAGCTTATCAAATGGGTCTTCTCTCAAGAATTTTGAAGGACACTATCACCGAAAATCAAGCAATAACGTTTGGGGCGTTGCTTGACCAAGTTGAAAAAAGGATTATGGTGGAAGAAACTCAAACCTCGGAAAAAGGATCTAGTGATCAGTTAGATCAAAATCAGCCAAATATGTTTCAGTGCTTCTAATTAGGTTAATGTACCACCTAAAACGGTGAATCAATATCCCATGAGGCCAAAGAAAATCAGCAAGCTTATAGTACATAGCAAGAAGTAGGACCAATATCCAACAAGTGGATTCGTCCAAGTTATTTTGAAGAGTTAACTGAGTGTGTGGCAACTATATTTGATAAGGACCGGAATACGGTGCAATTTCTCTAGCCTTATCCTATTCAAACTCAAAGGGAGAATAAAAACAATAGATATTGTAAGTATCATGAAGATGTCGAACATGATACAAAGGAATATACAGTGTTAAAGAAAGAAATTCAGGCATTAATTGACAATAGAAAGTTAACAGATTTTGTTAAGAAGCATACACAGAGAAATCCGACAGTCAAAGATGCATCGAAAGAAGAAACTGCAATGGTAATGTCTGAGGAGATTGATTCCTTTAACATAGAAACAAAATATTTGGATCCAAAAAAATGAATGAATGATATTAGCATTGTGGAAACATTCATTCCCCAAAAAAGGTTAGTGATTTATGTGCGTATTTTGAGTCTGTAGCAATCTCTGGGGGTGATACTGTTACTGGGAAATTCAAATATCTCCCGAAAAAGACACATAGTCAATTTGACAACTCAATTAGAAGTGGGAGCCTCGGCACATGCACAATGGATTCCATCTCCCATAATTAGTTTCGACGATGATATGAGGAATTTGGCAGGTCCACATGAAGATGCAGTGGTAATTGCAACAGGAATAACAGGAGATCATTATCAAAAATATTTGATTGACACAGGTAGTTCTGTCAACATCTTATTCATGAGTACTTACAAAAGGATTGCTGATCCTCCTGTAATTCGAAGGTAAAATAGAACTATAGTTGGTTTCACAAAGTAACAACTAAAGTAGTGGGAGAACTTGAAAGCTTGGTAGAGCTGGGTTGAGGGCCTTTCAGAAAATAAGTCGAAATTTTGTTTATAGTAGTAGATGCACCAACATCTTATAATGCTATTTTTGGAGGGTCTTGTTTTTCAAAGATGCATGATGTTATTTCTACAGTTCATCAGTGTTTAAAATATATTGTTGGAAATAATATTGGAACGATCAGAAGCAGCCAGAAATTGACGAGAGAGTATTACCGAATTGTTTTGTCAATTAAAGGGGAAGTCCCCCGAACTTTTGGTTCCTGATGAGAATTATGAAGACTATGTATATCCAGATGGAATTTTTTAAAAAATTGGGACAAATCTCTCTCTTGATTTGAAGGAGAAGTTGATTATGTTTTTATCTACAAAGTTAAATATGTTTGCTTGGTGTGCAAATGATGTAACAAGGGTCCCTCCTGAGATAATTTTCCATAAGCTTTCAGCCAGGAACAATGTAAGGCCTATCATACAAAAAAGAAGGGCTTTTTCTCAAGAGAAATCTGAGGCAATAATTGCAGAAGTAGAGCACTTATCCAACATAAGATATATTCGAGAGTCGTAATATCCTTTATGGGCAGCAAATCCAATATTGGTTAAGAAGAAAAATTGCAAGTGGAGAGTGTGTGTAGATTTCAAAGACTTGAATAGAGCTTGTCCAAAGGATCCTTTCCCCGTGCCTCAGATAGATCAGGTAGTAGATTCTATGTTAGGAAATCGGTTGTTATCGTTTATGGATGCTTATGCAGGTTATAATCAGATCAAGATGGATCCATGCAGTGAAGAAAATACTTCGTTTATCACTTGAAGAGGTTTATATTGGTATACGGTAATGTCGATTGGTCTAAAAATGCAGGGAAAACTTATGTACGCTTAATAAACAAAACTTTTAAAGAGCAAAATATACAACTAGTAACCTAATAAATACTTGTGTATCTGTTTAAAGGTTAGGCTGATGAGTGATTCTCAGCTTCTTATCCACCATGTTCAAGGTCAGTATGAGGCCAAAAATAAACAACTGCTCAAATACTTATTCATCCTTAAAGAGGTGGCAGCCAATTTTAAGAATGTTTACGCTGGCAAATTCCTTGGCAACCACAGCATACTCTGAGTCCTTCCCTTGGATTCGTATACAAGAATGCCCATCCATACAGTCGAATCAGAACAATGAAGAAGGTGAAAGCTTAAGCATACAAGTAGTTCAGTCTAAAGATTGGAGATTTCCCCATCTTCAATATATTTCTGATGGGGTTTTGCCTACGGAAAAATCTATGGCAAGAAATATTAAGCACAAGGCTCGTGGTTTTTTTTATCATAAGAGAGGTTTTCTCTCTTTCGATACGGTTCTCTTTTTCGACTCTTCTTGTTTTCTCTAACTCAGACAAGTTCAACCAGCCGCCTTTTACAATAACGTTTCTAGCTGTGAACATAAAACTATCCAAGAACAAGTTTGAAAGTGAGGGTGGAAAGCTCTCTAGAATGTTTTTGAGTGATGAAGATAATGAAACAGTGAAAAAATGATTTATATATTAGTAGAAAAAGGTAACTGATACCTAGGAGGAGTTGAAGAGGTTTTGCAATGATTAGAGACGGCGTAGACGTGGGGGAAATTAAATGCATAGGTTACTTTCTAGATATCGCGGGAGCGCTAATCTAGGTAAAAAACGGATGGTAGGTCGAATCAGATGGTGACACGTGTTCCGCGATCCAAAAGAAGACTCTTAGAATTTTGGGAAAAAGTCAGTTCAGACAGATTTCGAGCTAGATGCACAGACAGTTCGGACAAAATCGTCACTGGCTAAGAATTTTTTTTTATTCATGCCAAAGATATTTGACAAGGCCTAAAAAAAAGGCTACTTATGAGTTCGGATTATTCAGTCACAACCTACTGAGATGTCCAGACAAGGGTAATTCGAACATAAACGTACGACTGAACTATCCGGACAAGACAAAAGTAAAGAAAAACCTAAACGCCTTTTGACTAAGCTATGTGGTAATCAGCTTAATAAGTAAATGGGTCCTTAAACTCGACCTGGTTTCATAACTTGACCCGAAAGCCCATGAGTCCTTAATTAAGGTTATAAATACCCCAACCACTTTCATTAATGAGGGTAATGGACATTTAATACAACGAGGAACCTCAAATCTCTCACTACTTAACACCAAAACATTTAATATCCAAAACACTTAACAAAATTACCCTCAACCCAAAATAAACCTCACCAACTATAAATATTTACCATTTACAATTTTAACGTTCTTTACCTTGTATTATAATTAGGATGGACCCGAGTTTAATCCATAATCCTAACCCAACTCAACTAACCAAAACTAAAATTAACCAAAAACCTTAACCTTTCTCGAATTCCGAGCGGGTACAAATTCTTTGTCTTATTCTCTATTTCTAAATACCTTTTACTTCCCCTTGGTTTGTAGATCAGGGGCCATTCTCGTAGATAAAATTGTATTTACGGTAGATGCTGGATTGAAACTATTGCGAAACCGTTCTCTTTGACCCATCATCCTTACAACATCTCAACCACTTCGTGAAGTTGGATCTCAGTTACTGATGAAGTTTGGGAGATATCCCATCATGTAAAATAAAATCAAGAAGGGAAAGAAGAGAGTAAAATGAAGAATTTTTGTGTGTATTTTCTCTGTGTAACATATGGTAACATATTATATATACTCTATCCAGTGTACTTGTGAGTTTGTTACTACCTTGTCCAATTCATAACAAATTTGGATGAATTGCAAGTAACTCACAATTGTAATATATGTCAAGGGGCTGTGCTTAACTTTAATTTAAATCTTGAGTTAAAAGACTTGGCCAAAACTTGACCCAAGATATAATAGAATCATCTTTACTAAGACAAGTCACAAACATTAGCCGAATAACCCTCGTTCTGATACTCTAACTCATATTGTAGCTACCATATTCTTTCTTTTGTCACTATTGATTCAAAGTATGTGGTAGTGGTTAACTATCTTCAAAACTCAGTAGAGAGAAATCACGAGTCCGAATTTGTCTTTCAAAATTAAGATCGAATTTGAAAGAATCAAACTTGAAAGGTTTGGTAAATAATTCAGTTGTTTGATTATGAGATGGAATCTACTAGATATCCAGTAACCTAAATCAGTTGTTTGATCATGAGATGGAATCTACTAGATACAGTAACCTTTGATCCACTGATCACTCAGAAAATATAAATGTAGCTTGATATGTTTGGTTTGTGTGTGACACAAGATTAGAAGCTAAAAAACGATCTCCAAAATTATCGCACCAGATAAACAAAGGTCGCTAAATAGGAAACCCGATTTCACACAAAACATAACACGTAGCCATATGAATTATGCAGACGTATTTAATAAATCACGATATTCAGTCTTTAGTCTCTGCAACCACATTATGTTTCTTGGAAGACAGTTAAATTAGAGAATATCAAAAGGAAACAATATAGCCACTGACGGCGGTTATCTAAGAAAAAAGTCAACATCACTAAACACAATAAGGTAAAGATCTGGGGTTTGTTTGATGCGAGGCCAAAAAAACAGTTCAAATAAGTACCTCTTAATTCATTTCACATATTACCCATTTAAATTCGTGGGACATCGTTCGAAATAACTCATCTTGTTCAGAACAAACACAATATTTGTACAAGTATGTAAAAGATATTCTAATGCCGTTTAAATATTTTTGTACCTTGCAGGACACATAAGGGGTTTTCAATTAGAATGAGAAATCAAAGGATTAACACACATTCGAGTGGAGCAGTAGTTTACAGTGGAATTTCTTCCTTGACTAGTAACTCATTAACATACCTAGTCTGAGTTAAAAAAAATCAAATGCCATTGCGATCGACTTCAATACATAAGAATAGTCTTAGGTAGCCCATATATTTGAGATAAATATAGAATTTTGTTTTTTTATAAAACTATGCATATATAAAGGTATATTGTGAGTGAAAATTATATCATCCACGTAGACTAATAGAATTGTTATCATTTCTATTTCTTTGGACGCACTTCTTAAGGATATTTAACTCAATCGCAGTTTGATCATTGTTATGGAACTGCTGCAATAACATGCTTTACAAATTCTCCGAGTTTGTTGCCTTTCTACTAGCAACCAACCTTAATTTACATTTTGCCCCATGATGAGCTCTTGAATGCACCACATCTTGGCTAATAGATTGTTGAGCTTTATAAACAGCAAGTGAAAATCTAAGAACCACACAAAATACACGGTAGCAGATAACACCTTCATACATCACTTTAAAGAGCTGCTACCATTTCCTTGAATTAGAAAAATATCAAAATATGTAAGAGAAATATCCATAACATCAAATTTATAGTAAAAATCTTTAACTCAACAAACCTTATCCTATGAAAATGCATCCATCTCATCTCAATTTGACCATACTCGAGGTGTACTATGGTATTCCAATTTTCCAAATGCAAATATAACGAAGTTTTTCGAGTTATGATCTGAAGTGGTGAGGTTGACAATTATATTCCCACCTCCAATTGTCACATAATAAAAGGGAGAGTTAGAAAATTTAATCACATCTACGTTTGATACCAAGTCTGGCAAGTGCACAAGGTTGTCTAGGAGTCATGAACTAAGCATTATGATTGATAAGGGAAGATTAAAGATCTAAGAAAGTTGACGGTGTTTTATTGATGAAGAAAGTTTCTAAAGAATAATTGTCAATTATGTAAAGAAAAATGACTAATGTAAAGCAAACAATAGACTTGAGGATATGACCATAATTATAAGATTGTTGAGTTTGTGGGACCTACTATTTGTCTTATAAATATACCCTTCTTTTTTGGGAAAAGGGTGATTGATCAATAATTAAGCAATTATTATATTTATTTTTCTCTCTAAATATACATCATTCTCTCTTTAAAATATTGTCTAAGTAATCTGAACAACGCTAAAGCCCTCTAAACATTGTTTTATACCGAAAACGTTCTCCAAAGATTTCTAGAGTGATAAATGGCGCTGTATGTGGGAACGATTTGGTACGAAGAATCATTTTCCAAAACCAAGCTAAAGTAAAAACAACATCAGAAGTCAGAGGAGATTAAAATATGAGTAAACGATTTGGAAGTTTGGAAAGAATTCAAGGAGATCCTAGAGAAAAATAATATGGAAATTGATCAACAACACGATGATCAGCACACAGGTGAATTTTTGGAATAGTCCATGGTGGTGGCTCGTGGAGATAGATTGCTAAATGAAATTGAAAGGTTAAACTCTGAGCGAGATGTAGCGATCGCTGCAATGAAAATTCTATCTGAAATCCGAACAGAAAATGCGACAGAAAAAAATAAGCATGATGACTATCATCGAGTTAGTAAGAAGGAGAGGTATCTAAGGCACCATCTTAATTCTCCGAGGAAGAAATTGAAGCCAATGAGTCGCTATGAATCATCTGAGTCAAGTGATTATTTTGTTTATTATTCAAGCAAATCTTCGTCGAAAAAAGAGTATCGCAGAAGATTCTGATTATTCTGTTTATTCAAGTAATTATTGATCCACTTGCAGAGCTAACTGAGTGCGTGACAACCATATTTGAAAAAACTCGTGGTCATGTACAGTTTAGAAAGCCGTTTCCAATTCAAACTCTGAGAGAAAGTAGAAACGGTAGATTTTACAGGTATCATAAGGATGTAGGCCATGATACAAATGAGTGTATTGCTTTAAAGAAGGAGATTCAAATGCTAATTGAAAATGGGAAACTCAGATATTTTGTAAAGAAAAATTCTACCAAAACTCTGGTGGTTAAAGAAAAGTCAAAAAAGGAGGAAACTGCTATGGTTATTTCTGAAGAAGTTGATTCTTTTGATATTGCAACAGAATATATGGATCCAAAAGAAGGCAAAAATGATATCATCATGGTGGAGGAAGTTGTTCAAGGAAAAGGTTAGCAGACATTGATATGAGGAATGTAGCAGACCCTGATAACGATGTAGTGGGGATTGTTGGTGATCATGTACAGAAGATACTAATAGTTACAGGAAGTTTCAGTAACATTTTATTCATGAGTACTTACAAGAAGATTGTTGACCCATCTGTTATCCGACAGTCAGATAGAACGATAGTAGGTTTCACAAGAGCAAGCGCAGAAGTAGTGGGGGCTTGAAAGTGTTGTGGAATTAGACCGAGGACCTTTCACAAACGAGGTTGAAATTTTATTCATTGTTATAGATCCACCCACTTCTTACAACGCTATTTTTGGAAGGTCATGGTTATAAAAAATGCCCGCTCTTACTTCTATGTTACATCGGTGCTTAAAGTATATCGTAGGGAATAATGTGGGAACAATCAGAAATAGCCAAAAAGTAGCGAGAGAATGCTACCGAATTACTTTGTCTTCCAAGAATGTTCGAGAAAATGAGTCGAGTAAGGCATTAACACCTAGTGAGGGCTTCCTCTAGGCCAACCCCTTTTGACGATTCAACGGAGTCCCCTAGATTTTTAGTTCCTGATGAAGATTACGAAGATCATACATTTTCAGGGGGAAAAGTTTTAAAAATTGGGACAAAATTATCCCCGAATTTAAAGCGAGAATTGGTTGTATTTTTATTAATAAAATTGGATTTATTCGCCTGGTGTTCAGAGGATGCAAATGGTGTCCCATTGGAATTTATTTTTCATAGCATGTCAGTTAATAATAATGTACCACCAATAATTCACAAAAGAAGACCTTTTTCCTATGAAAAATCTAAAGCGATAATTGCAGAGGTAGAGCGTTTAACCAAAGTTGGGCATATACACGAGTGTTGTTATCTGGAGTGGGTTGTAAATCCAATTTTGGTTAAAAAGAAAAAACGGAAAATGGAGGATGTGCGTGGACTTCACACACTTGAATAGAGCTTGTCCAAAAGATCACTTTCCAATTCCACAGACTGTTGAGTTGGTGGATTCGACATCGGGGAATCGACTACTTTCGTTCAAGGGGGTTTTTGCGAGGTATAATCAGATTAAGATGTTTTAAAGGGATGAAGAAAGTACTTCATTTTTCACTAGAAGAGGTTTGTATTATTATAAAGTGATCCTGTTTGGTTCTAAAAGAATACAGGGGCAACTTATCAGTGTTTAGTCAATAGGGCCTTCGAATAGCAAATTGGGAGAAACGTAGGGGTATATATTGATGATATGCTAGTTCAAAGTTCGAATGACGAAATTTTTTTTGTTGATCTGGAGGAAACCTTTGATAATTTTAAAATGGTAAATTTAAAATTAAACCAATAAAAATGTACATTTGGAGTCTGTTCAAGAAACTTCTTCGGGTATATAGTCAATGAGAAAGAGATTGAGGCAGACCCAGTTCAACTGAAGGCTCTCATATCTATGGCTCCTATTCGGAATATTACAAAGGTACAAATATTGACTCGAAGATTGGCAGCTTTAAATAGATTCATATCATGTCCATCGGATAAATGTGGTCCTCTTTTCCAAGTGTTAAGAAATGCAAGCTGTGTTAACTACAGTACAAAATGTTCGGAGGCTTTCCACTGGATTAAAAAGCATATTTATTTCCCAGAAATTCTCAGTAAACCGTTGTTGGGAGAGAGATTTTTATTTATTTGGCTGTTTCAGATTATGCCATAAGTGCTGTATTAATTCGGGACGAAGAAAATGTTTCAAGACCAATATATTACATTAGTGAGAGTTTGTTAGATGTAGTGAAACAATATATGAAAGTAGAAAAATTAACTATTGCGTTAGTAATTGTTGCTCGAAAAATGCGGCCATATTTTCAGGCTCATTCTATTACAATTTGAATGAAAAAATGGTCACTTGAGTTGAGAGATTTTGATACTGAATTTGAACCGAGGAGTGCGACTAAAGCCCAAGCTCTAGTAGATTGTTTAGTGGAATTTAATTCTGATTGATCAGATACGGATGTGGGCAAGGATAATTTCGAGGCTGAATGGGTAATTCGAACTGATGGAGGATCAAGTACATCTGGAAATGGAGTTGGGGTTCAGTTGATTTCGCCAAAAGGAATATAAATGTTTCAGGCTCTACGGTTTGGATTTAAATCAATGAAAAATGAAGTAGAGTATGAAGCGACATTCGCAGGGTTAAGGCTTGCGCAATTTGTGGGCTACAAAGTTAAATTAATCAGCAATCCGCAGTTGCTCATTAATCATGCATCTAGACAGTCTGAGGCTCGCAATGATCAATTGGTACTTTTTCTGTGTAATAAAATCAAGAAGGGAAAGAAGAGAGTAAAATGAAGAATTTTTGTGTGTACTTTTTCTGTGTAAAATCTGTTAACATATGGTAACATATTATATATACTCTATCCAGTCTACTAGTGAGTTTGTTACTACCTTGTCCAATTCATAACAAATTTGGATGAATTGCAAGTAACTTACAATTGTAATATATGTTAAGGGGTTGTGCTTGAAATTTTTAACTAAACCTGTAACTTCAAGGTCGATGAATAAAGGTTGATAAATAGGAAACCCGATCTAACACAAAAAACATAACGTAGCCATATTAGCCCCCAAGGGGGTAGCCGAGTTGGTTGAGTATAGCATTTTTATGACCAAAAGGTCATCAGTTCGAGTCCCTCTACATACGTTTTCTCGGCTGAGCCTGTCACCTTGTGTGGTTTACCTTCTGGCATTGGTTTGCAGGCTATCGCGTCAGACTGAGGGTTTATCCAGTGCGCACTCATTGCACTCTGAATAGCGGCTGCGGGTTCCCTCCGAAAAAAACAAAAATAAATAAATAAATAAATAAATAAATAGCCATATCAATTATGGAGACATATATAATAAATCACGATATTCAGTCTCCACTGCATCATACAACCACATTATATTTTTCGAAGACAATTAAATTAGAGAATCTAAAAAAAAAATATAACCACTGAACTTAAAAAAACAGTTCAACTAAGTAACTCTTAATTCTTTTAACATATTATCAATTTAAATGTGTGGGACATCGTTCAAAATAGCTCATTTTGTTCACAATAAATACAATGTTTCCACGGAGTATATAAAAAATATTGCAATGATGCTTAAATATTTTTGTATCTTGCAGGACACGGAAGGGGTTCTCAATTAGAATGAGAAATCAAAGGATTAAGACACATTCGAGTGCAGCAGTAGTTTGTAGTGGAAATAACTTTCTTAATTAGTAGGTCATTAACATACTTAGTTTGAGTTAAAAAAATCAAATATCATTGCGCTCGACTTCAATACATAGGAATAATCGTAGATAGCGCATATATTTGAGAGCAAATATAGAATTTAGTTTTTGTATGAAACTATGCATATATGAAGGTATACAGTGAGTTACAATTATGTCATCCATGTAGACTAATAGAATAATGATCATTTTCATTTATTTGGGCGCACTTCTTTTGGACATTTAACGCAATCGCAGTTTTATCATTGTCATGGAACTGTTTCAATAACATACTTTAGAAATTCTCCGAGTTTGTTGTCTATCTACTAGCAGCCAACGTTAATTTACCATCTTACCCAATGATGAGCTCTTGAATGCACCACATCCTAGCTAATAGATAGTTGAGTTCTATAAACAACAAGTGAAAATCTAAGAACCACACTAAATACACGGTAGCAGATAACATCGTCATTGGATTTATATCCCACCTTCATACACGACTTTAAAGAGCTGCTATTTCCCTGAATCGGTAAAATATCAAAATATGAAATAGGAATATCCATAACATCAAATTTATAGTAAAAAAGTTAACTCAGCAAACCTTGTCTTATGAGAATGCATCCATTTCAGCTCAACTTGGCCATACTCTGGTGTACTCTGGTATTCCTATTTTCCAAATGCAACTATAAAGGAGTTTTTCCAATTATGATCTGAAGTGACAAGGTTGACAATTATATTCCCACCTCAAATTTCCAAATGAGTTAGGAAATTTAATCACATGCACGTTTGATTCCAAATCTGCCAAGTGCACAAGGTTTCTAGAAGTCATGAACTAAGCATTATGATTGATAAGGGAAGATTAAAGATCTAAGAAAGTTGAGGGTGTTAAATTGATAAAGAAAGTTTCTAGGGAAGAATTGTCAATAATGTAAAGAAAAAGGACTAATGTAAAGCAAAAAATACACATGAGGATATGATCACAATTATAAGATTGTTGAGTTTGTGGAACCTACAATAAGTACTATAAATATACCCTCCATTTTGGAAAAAGGGTGATTGATCAATGCTTAAGAAATTATTATATTGATTTTCTCCCTTTAAAAATACGTCTTTCTCTCTCTAAAATATTGTCTAAGTAATATTAACAACGTTAAAGCCATCTAACCATTGTTTTATACAGAAAACCTCCTCTAAATATTTCTGGAGCGATCAGTGACGCCGTCTGTGTGAACGATTTAATACCAGGAATTGTTTTCTAAAACCAAGCTAAAATAAAAACAACATAAAAAATCAGAAGAGATTAATTCATGAGTAACGATTTGGAAGTTGGGAAAGAATTCGAGGAGATCCCAGAGCAAAATAATATGGGAATTGATTAACAACACGATGATCAGCACGCGTGTCAAAATTTTGGAAGATTCCATGTTGGTGTCTTGTAGAAATGAATTGCTAGAAGAAACTGAAAGGTTAAACTCTGAAAGAGATGAAATGATAGGTGCTAGGAAAATTAGATTTAAAATCCGAAGACAAAATGAGAAAGAAAAAGATGAGCATGATCAGTATCATTGAGTTAGTAAGAAGGATAAGTATCGAAGGCACCATCGTAATTCTCCGATGAAGGAGCCACTGTGAATAATCTGAGTTAAGTGATTATTTTGTTTATGATTCAAGAGAATCTTCTTCGGAAAGGGAGTATTGCATAAAGGAAATATTCTAGAAAGAAATATTTGAAGAAGTATAAGAACGAACATCATTCAAGTCATCGAACTAACGAGTTAAAAGAAAAGGATCAAATATCCGAGAAATGTGATAAGAAAGATAGTGTAAATGTACGAAATCAGTCAGAAATTCAAAATTTTGAATATCGCATAAGTAATCAATATACGTTACCTTCGGAGGATGGCCTTATACAATGTCTCACAAGGGACAAAGGACTAACATTTACAGGGCGGGTCACAACTAGAGGTCTTCTCGTTTGTCTGCAGATATAATTTCTGGCAACCTTCTAAAGAACTTTGAAATTTATAAGCTGGAGAAATTTGATGGAACTCAAGATCCAGATAGTCATATTGAGCAATTTAAAAAAATTATGATTAATTTTGATGACAATGATAAGTTGTTATGCAGGGCTTTTTCTCAGAATTTCAAAAGATTCGCTTTAAAGTGGTATAACAGATTACCAAAGGATTATATCAAGAACTTAGACATGTTCTGGAATGTGTTCCGTAAACATTTTATGGGGAGTAAGAAGTTTCGTGCTAATGCAGATACTATAATATATTGTAGACAAAAGGTTGGGGAGAGTCTTAAAAATTATACGAACCGTTTTGTTAAGGCAAAGACTGATATGGAGTATTGTAAAGACTTTGTGGCATTGGCAGCATACCGAATGAGACTTCTCCCTGGAATTTTAAAAGATACAGTGGCAGAAATTCTGGTAATGGTGTTTGGAGCTTTACTTGATCAGGTTAAGAAGAGGATCTTAGTGGAAGAAACTCAAGCTTCGAAAAGAGGATCTAGTGATCAATTGGAACAAAATTAATTTCAAAGATCTGTTGCTACTGTTCAACCACCTAGAGTGAATTCTCAACCTAAGGCAGTGGGACAGTATCCTTCGAGGCCTAGAGTTAATCAACAGACGCATAATACACAACAAGCAGATAGGCCTATATCTAACAAGTGGATCAGACCAGATTACTTTGCAAACTTAACTGAGTGCATGGAAACTATATTTGAAAAATCTCGTGGTCATGTACAGTTTAGAAAGCCGCTTCCAATTCAAACTCTAAGGAAAAGTAGAAACGGTATATTTTGCAGGTATCAAATGTAGGCCATGATACGAAGGAGTTTATTTCTTTAAATAAGGAGATTCAAGCGCTAATTAAAAATAGCAAACTAACAAATTTTGCAAAGAAAAATTCTACCAAAAATCTGGTGGCTAAAGAAATGTCAAAAGACGAGGAATCTGCTCTGGTTATTTCCGAAGAAGTTGATTCTTTTAGAAATGATATCAGTATGGTGGAGGAAGTTGTTCTGAGGAAAAAGGTTAGTGATCTATGTGCCTATTTTGAATCCTTAGCAATTTTCGGAGGGGTTACTGTAGTAGGAAATTCGAACAGTTTTTTGAAAAGACACATAGTTGGTTTAACTACAAAGTTAGAAGTAGGAGCCTCATCATATCAATATCGAGCTCATTCTCCAATAATGTATTTTGAGGACAATGATATGAGGAATGTAGCAGGCCCACACGCAGATGCGGTGGTAATGTACAAAGGGTTTTAATAAATATAGGAAGTTCTGCAAACATTTTATTCATGAGTACTTACAAAAAGATTGTTAGCCCACCTGTTATCCGAAGGTCATATAGAACGATAGTAGGTTTCACAGGAGCAAGCGCAGAAGTAATCGGGGAATTTGAAAGTATTGTGGAATTAGGCCGAGGACTTTTCAGAAAAGAGGTTGAAATTCGATTCATTGTTTTAGATGCACCCACTTCTTATAACGGTATTTTTGGAAGGTCGTGGTTATAAAAAAATGGACGTTGTTACCTCCACGTTACATTAGTGTCTAATTTATATCTTATGGAATAATATGGAAATAATTAAAGGTAGGAAAAATGGTGAGAGAATGCTACCGAATTTCTTTGTCTTCCAATAGAGTTCGAGAAAATGAGTCAAGTAAGGCATATCAACTAGTGAGGGCTTCCTTTGAGCCAACCCCTTTTGATGATCCAAGGGAGTCCCCCAGTTTTCTAGTTCTTGATGAATATTACGAAGATCATACATTTTCAAGTGAAACATTTTAAAATTTGGGATAAAATTATCCCAGGTTCTAAAGCGAGAATTGGTTGAATTTTTGTCGACAAAATTGAATTGATTCGCCTGGTGTTCAGAGGATGTAACTGGGTCCCTTCGGAATTTATTTGTCATAGGCTCTCAGCTAAGAATAATGTGCGGCCGATAATCCAGAAAAGAAGACATATATGTCAGTTATTTGAGGCTATAATTGCAGAGGTAGAGTATTTAACCAAAGTTGGACATATATGAGAGTCTCGTTATTCGCAGTGGGCTACAAATCCCGTTTTTGACATATATGAGGGTATGCGTGGACTTTACAGACTTGAATAGAGCTTGTCCAAAAAAATCCCTTTCCAATTCCACGGATTGATCAGTTGGTGGATTCGACATTAGGGAATCGGCTACTTTCGTTCATGGACGCTTTTGCTGGGTATAATCAGATTAGGATGTTTCCCGAGGATGAAGATAGTACTTCATTTATCATTGGAAGATGTTTGTATTGTTATAAAGTGATGTCGTTTGGTCTAAAAAATACAGGGGCAACTTATCAGAGTTTAGTGAATAAGGCCTTCGAATCGTAAATTGGGAGAAACATAGAGGTATATACTGATGATATGCTGGTTACGATTTTGAAGGATGAAAATCATTTCGCTTATTTGAAGGAAACCTTTGCTAATATGAAAAGGGTAAATTTAAATGTAAACTTTCAAAAATATACATTTGGAGCGCGTTCAAGAAACTTCCTCAGTATATAGTCAGTGAGAAAGGGATTGAGGCAGACCCAGTTCAACTCAAGGCTCTCACATTTATGGATCCCCCATAGAATATTAAGGAGGTGCAAATATTGACTAGAAGATTGACAACTTTAAATATATTCATATCACGTTCATCGGATACATGTGCTCCTTTTTTCCAAGTGTTAAGAAATGCAAGTTGTTTTTAGTATGGTTTATTTTTGCCATAGGGTAATCCAGTAAAATGTTTAAAAAGTGTTTTGGTAATTTTGTGGTGTATTGTGTTTAAGGTGAAGAGTAGAGAGATAATCAAGTTTCCTATTAGTAATAAATTCTGATCACCCTCATTAATAAAAATGGTTGGAGTATTTATACTTAATTACTGACCCATGAGATTTTTGGATCGGGTCATGAAACCGGGTCGAGTTTAAGGGCCTATTAGTAATATAGTTTTAAGTTGATTAGCAACTATCTTAGTCAATTATTGGTACATTTATCCTGTTTGGATTTTTAGTGTGGTGGTTTAGTCCGAATTTCCCTTCGGATTTAATTATGGCACAATGACTGAAATATTCAAACTCATCAGTAGCCCCTTAAGGTCGTGCAAAAATCCAATATCAAGTTTTCTCGATCTGTTTGTGTCGTTTGAATTGCAAGAGTTCTTCTTCAAGAGTGACCTTGTTTGTATTTTGTCAATAACTGATTTCTTATCTCAGTATCCTAAGAATTTTTCTTGAATCGTGGGACACGTGTCACGCTTTTGTTCGACCTTCCATCCATTTTCTCCTAGATTGTCGCACCCACTAGGCTAGAAAGTTACCTAGGCTTTACTTTTCACACTTTGCAGCTTTTAATCATTGTTAAAAAATCGATCCACCTTTTCCTAGGTAACTGCTCATTTTCACCGTTATATATAAACTTTTCTATTGTCTTCAACAATCATAAAAATTCTTAGAGAGAGAGGCTAATTCATCTTCAACCTTGTTCTTGATTCATATATGTTCACAGCCAGAAACACCTTAGTAAAAGGAGGTTGGTTTAACTTATCTGAATTAGAGAGAGAACAGAAAGTAGCAAAGGACAAACGCATTGCTGCTGGTCTTCTTGCCTTTACAAGTGAAAAAGGTAATCAGCCACAACAAAATATTGATCATGGGTCATCTTCTTCCAAAAAACCCAAAGTTCGAAAAATCCCATTTGTAGCGAATCTTAGACCTCTCCCATCTGGTTCCTCAGTCGAAGAATCCCAAAACCGTTTACCAAAGGAAAGCTGTTTCAAGTGTAAAGAAACCCTCACCTTTCATTGCAATGGGATCGACACAGAAAAATCACAAGACAAGTTAACTCCTCACCGGTTTACGCGTCATTCTAAACTAAATTCCACACCCACATCTTCAAAGCCCTCCACTTCGGAGGTAACAAAGGCTGTACCACAAGCTAAACAATCACGGAAGCAGCCCCTAACAGACACCAGACTATCAGAAGCGTCATTTGCACAACCTTCTGAACAACTATTTACAAAACCACGCGAACAACCACCCTCAAATGTGTCAGAACAACCTTCTTCAAAACCATCCAAACAACATTCCACAGTGGCGTAAGAAAATATGGAAGTTAGCATAGAAGAAGCCTCTTTTGAGACTGAGACATCCGGTTAAATAAAGGACACAACTTCAGACCAGATCGGAAAAACTAAAGTGGGTATGAATCATTCGGATGCTCTTCCGAAGAGTTTGAAAGACGAAGTGGGTCCCTGCTTCAAGAAGCTAAGTTTAAAATACTTGTTGCCCTTCAAAATATTAACTATGTGTATACCCACGCAGCCGATCTAGGTCGGATCCGCACTAAGCATAACTGATCTAGTGGAGTTGACTCCAGTGATGATGATTAATAAACGGGTGAAAGTTCAAGTGCTAAACTCAAAAGTCCCAAAACCGATGGTGGTTAAGAAAAATCTGAAGGGAACAAGTCCTAAGGTTTTATTATGTAATTTGTTTTTGAAATACTAAAGTCCTTGGATGGCGAATGCATTTTTTGTACTGTTGATCGGTTTGACTCCGATTAGGTTTAATTATCAAATTTCGCTTTTATTAATATTTTGTTTAAATCTTTTATGGCCAATGTTTAAGTAACCCCTAATATTTCAGCAGTTTTGAACAAAAGTATCCAATATTTGTGATCACATATGTTTAATAATTGTGATCATGTGTTAAACATATCTGATCAACCCAAGAAAAATTGATAGTCGGCGCGTTGAATAAGCAATTTATATCTGAATTGAAATAAAATCACACCAGACTTTTGAAGAAGGCATCATATATTATTGAAAAAATCGGGGCACCTCATTAAAACCTCCCCGCGCCACCAGGGTAGGAAAGAGTATGCCCCATAATATTTACATTGATATTTAACACGTAAATATTTGCAAAAGACTTTTATTCTAAATATAACCTGAGATGCTCAATATTTCATACATGTTTTAGATCTATCCCTTTTTTGTCTTGGAGCCTGTATGTCACTGGCTTGACCTTTTCACAGCCAATATAAGGGCCTTCCCAGTTTGGAGCCATCTTACCGAACTACTTCTCTTTAGTATGTAAAAATACTTATTTTTAAACTTTGTCCCCGATTTGAAAATCTATTATTTTGACTTTGGAAGAAAATATTCTCCTCATCAAGCGTTGGTAGTGTGCTATTGTGTGCTTTAACCCTTTTTTCTTCTATTAAGTCCAGCTGATTCCTAACTGCTACATCATTAGCCTGTTCGGAATAGTGTTGGCCTCTGTGTGATGGTAAAGTAGCCTCTATGGCCCACAAAAATTCTTGTAAATAACTTGGCCACTTTCCTGCAGCTCCCTCCAAATTATTTTTTAGTCCGGACAAGATGGTTCTATTTGCAACCTTAAATGAGCCATTGGCTCGAGGGTGGAAAGGAGAAGAAAAACAATGTTGAATCCCTGTAGAGGTACAAAAGGCCTCCATGTCTTTATTATCAAACTGTGGCCCATTGTCCGTAGTAACTTTCTGAGGAATCCCAAACATACAACATATGTTGGATAAGATAAATTTAATAACAGCTTTGAAGTCTTTCCAGCCAACAGAGCTGCCTTTGTCCATTTAGAGAAATAGTCAATGGCAAACTATAATAGTTCTACACCCACCAGATGCCATAGGAAACGGTCCAACTAAATCCATCCCCTATCCGGCGAAGGGTATTAGTTCAGAAATAGACTCCATAGGTACTGCTTGCACATGAATTTCATTTCCAAAAAATTTACAAGTATCTCATTTTTTCACCATTTCCTTAGCATCTGTCGTTTTCTGCTGGCCAGTAGTATCCGGCTAACAAAACTCTTTGTGTCAGGGCCCTATAGCCACAATGTGCTGAGCCTTCCCCATCATGTAATTTGGATAATAAAACATGGGATTCTTCAAACCCTGAATAGCGCAGGAGAGGTCTACTCATAGACTTTTTGTAAAGAACTTCTCTTATTATCAAGAACCACGAGCCTTGTATTTAATTTTTTTTGCCACCATTTTATCTGAAGCCAAAATACCATCGGAAATGTATTGGAGGAGAGCGTATCTCCAATCTCTAGGATGAATAACAAGTATGCTCATATTTTCTTCATCTTCTTTCTTCTGATCTATCTGTCTAGATGGACATTCTTGTACAAGAATCCAGAGGTAGAATTCAGAATAGGCTATAATTTCCAATGAGTCTTCCAAAGTATTTTCTGATCTGGGAATGTGCTCATACCAAATATTTTTAAACATGAGCAAGTACTTGACCAATTGTTCTTTCTTGGCTTCAGACTTCCCTTCAGCGTGGTGGATGAGTAATTGAGAATCACTCGTTAACCGAACTCTCTTAGCCCCGTAAAGAGAGCTAGCTTAAGACCGGCCTGACTGCTTCATACTCAGACTCATTGTTGGAAGCTCTGAATCCAAAGTATATAGCTTGATACATTTTATCACCATATGGGGAGGTTAAGAAAATTCCAGATCCACAACCCATAATACTTGATCCACCATCAGTTCGAACGACCCATTACTTTTTAAAACAATATCCAGACTCCTGTCCGGAGCATCTGTCAGCATAAAACTCTACCACAAAGTCAACCCGTGATTGAGCTCTAATTTGATGTTCGAGGGGCAAAGTCAATATTATAATCCCCCAATTCCATTGACCACTTGTTCAATCTGCTTGATACATCAACTTTTTTATGAACATTTTTCAAAGGGAAAGACGTTTGGACAACATAGAATGAGCTTGGAAATATAGTCTCATCTTTCGTGCTGCAATTACTAAGGCCAATGCCAACTTCTCCAACCTCAAGTATCTTCTTTTAGCATCCAGTAAACTCTTACTGATGTAGTACACCGGACGAGGATAATTGTCCACTTCCCTTACTAGCATAGCACTTATAGCATATTCTGATACAGCTGGATATACATAAAGTTTTTATCCCCGAACAGGTTTGAAAAGAGTTTTAGGTGAGAAACAATGTTTATTTATTTCAATAAAAGCATGGTCGCATGTTAGGTACCAATTGAAATATTTAGCGTTCCTCAATACTTGAAAAAATAGAGCGCACTTGTTTGATGACCTTGAAATTAACCTATTCATCGCAACCAACATTCATGTGAGCCTTTGAACTTCTTTAACATTCTGAGGAGGGTCCATTGCTAATAAGGCATTAAGCTGATCAGGATAAGGTTGGATTCCTTTTTCACTTATTATGTAGCCCAAAAAATTTCTAGATCAGACCCCAAAAACACACTTCTTAGGGTTTAATTTTAAATTTATAGCCTCTAAATTGGAAAATGTTTCTTAAAGATCAGATACATATGAAAATCTTAAATAGTAGATGCGAAACCAAAAAGTTTAAATACGAAACGAGGGATAAAAATAACTTGGTAAAAAAACTAGTGGAAAATGTAGCGCTTTTAATTTTGGAAAAACATGGGAAAAAAATAGGTGATAACTTAAATTGACGAAAATTATTTATTTTTTAAAATAAAATAAAACAATACCATTGCAAAAAGTACATCCATTGCAACTTTGTTGTAAAAACTTACCAGTTTTCCATTAAATGGATCAAAACAGACTGTGTTGTAAATGTAGGGAGAAAGTCCCTAAAATAAAACAACAGATATAAATACAGACACAAATATGTATACTAACATAAAACAGCAAGTATGGAAATTATGTAACTGTCATTTCATTTATCAAACATCATCACACTGTCTCTTCTATAGCCGAACAACTAACGGTTTGATCTTATCTTACTAACTGCTTTAATAACTAATACATTAACACGTGTCCAAGTTCAATGTTTATCCAACATCCTCCCCCTTAACATTGAACTTTATTGCTGTCTTCTTCGTGTCTGCCTGATCTTCCTCTTTATCCAAAGAGTTTGTGAAGATCTCTTTTACCATCTGCTTTTCTGAAATTGCCACGTGTGTAACCTCTTTTATCACAAGAGAGGTTTTCTCTCTTTCGATACGGTTCTCTCTTTCGACTCTTCTGGTTTTCTCTAACTCAGACAAGTTCAACCAGCCGCCTTTTACAATAACGTTTCTAGCTGTGAACATAAAACTATCCAAGAACAAGTTTGAAAGTGAGGGTGGAAAGCTCTCTAGAATGTTTTTGAGTGATGAAGATAATGAAACAGTGAAAAAATGATTTATGTATTAGTAGAAAAAGGTAACTGATACCTAGGAGGAGTTGAAGAGGTTTTGCAATGATTAGAGACGGCGTAGACGTGGGGGAAATTAAATGCATAGGTTACTTTCTATGTATCGCGGGAGCGCTAATCTAGGTAAAAAACGGATGGTAGGTCGAATCAGATTGTGACACGTGTTCTGCGATCCAAAAGAAGACTCTTAGAATTTTGGGAAAAAGTCAGTTCGGACAGATTTCGAGCTAGATGCACAGGCAGTTCGGACAAAATCGTCACTGGCTAAGAAATTTTTTTTATTCATGCCAAAGATATTTGACAAGGCCTAAAAAAGAGGCTACTTATGAGTTCGGATTATTCAGTCACAACCTACTGAGATATCCAGACAAGGGTAATTCGAACATAAACGTACGACTGAACTATCCGGACAAGACAAAAGTAAAGAAAAACCTAAACGTCTTTTGACTAAGCTATGTGGTAATCAGCTTAATAAGTAAATGTGTCCTTAAACTCGACCTCGTTTCATAACTTGACCCGAAAGCCCATGAATCCTTAATTAAGGGTATAAATACCCCAACCACTTTCATTAATGAGGGTAATGGACATTTAATACAACGAGGCAGCTCAAATCTCTCACTACTTAACACCAAAATATTTAATATCCAAAACACTTAACAAAATTACCCTCAGCCCAAAATTAACCTCACCAACTATAAATATTTACCATTTACAATTTTAACGTTCTTTACCTTGTATTATAATTAGGATGGACCCGAGTTTAATCCATAATCCTAACCCAACTCAACTAACCAAAACTAAAATTAACCAAAAACCTTAACCTTTCTTCTCCATTATTTTTGAAATTTGAGAACGGAGGAGAGAGAAAATAGGTAGTGAGAGAAAGATTGATGAGAAGATTAACGCCGATTGCTTCGTTATTTGATGGATTAGAAGAGTTCAAAAACTTGAGATTTAAAATCTCGATTTCGAAATTGATTTTGATTTCTCTAGCGAATGTTTTGAGATTTTCGCTAGTGAAATCGAGTTTTGGTTGCTATGTATTAATGGAGAAACGAAACCAGTAATTTTCAGTGAAGGTGAGTTTCTGTTTCTTAGAACGAGTTCTTGCATTAGAGAAGCCCATTGACCACCGTACCCGATATCGAAATCGATAATGTGGATTCGATCGAACCCGTTGAACAATTCGAACATTATTGATTGCAAGTGAAATTCCAAAATTAGAGAATTGGAGAGATTTCAAAGTAGGATTTGTAAACGCCGATTTTAAATATTAGATTATAAGATGGAGGAGATTGAACGAAATAAAAATATAAAACCTTATGGTGGTGGTGAAAATCAGGTCCGAAATCAATTTGGCCATGATTAAACGGTTTTGGTGGTGATGGATATTGATGGTCTTGAAATTAGAACTATGATGATGGCATGAACCAACAATGTCGTTACATTTTCCGGTGAATAAACCTCCTTCTCCATTCACCTCCTCCGACGATAGTAACTCCTCCATGTTAATCTCTAATTCTGGTTGACTCATGTTTGATCTTGTATTTTTGTTAGACGAAGTTTAAAACAAAATTGAAGACAGTTTGAATGTTATTGAAACAACTTTGAATGTTTGACAAAATGCTGAAAAACTTCAGAAAAGGTTTGATGTACTAAATCAAAGTGTTTTTTATGAATATAGTTAGTAAAATAAGTTGTTTCGTGATTTTGGTGAATTTAGGATACATTTGGTGTGTTTTCTTCATTAATAACCATTCTGTACCTAAATGAAATTTAAAAATAATTTAATAAAAAAAATCAAACTCGAATAAAATACATTTTTAGGTGAAGTTAAATTAAATTTTGAATACGACGGAGTAGAGTGTGAACCTTTTATAAATCCAAAGAACCACCGAAAGAACTGATGTCTAACTAAGTAACATACCTCGCATTTCGTAACGAAAGTTATAAGATACGTCGCATTTCTAATAAATTTCTCGATACAGGGCCACTTTGTTATTTATCATAAAATCCATGATGAAATATTCCGCCAACGTGTCTGCCTGTCTCCCATTAGGAGACTTTCATCACAGGTTAGAAATTTCAAAGAAAATCTGATTCCTACATTGATTCGGCTTATAATTCGTATGTCTAAGTAGTTCTTCAATCCAACCAATCCTTTTGTGCATTTAAACGATTATATCCTCATATTATATGGCGTCTTCTTCTTCTTCGTCTCCTCCGTTTAAACACGATGTCTTCGTTAGTTTTAGAGGGCAAGACAGTCGCTTCCACATCGTCAGCCATTTAGCTCGTGCTTTGTATAATAAGAAGATTCGGACGTTGATCGATGATGACCACCCCAGAGGGGACGGGGTCTCTCCTGCACTTGTCAGAGGAATACAAGAATCGAAGATTTCAGTCATAATTGTCTCCCAAAACAATGCTGATTCTGGTGCTTAGATGAGCTCGTGAAGATTATACAGTGCAGGGATAAACTGGGTCAAATTGTTATACCAGTCTTTTACAAAATAAAACCGGCAGTATCAGACTGGGAGTTTCGGGGCTGGATGCCATAGACTCATAAATAAATTCAAGAACAAGGGGGGAGATGGAGAAATGCTCTGGGAATCGTAGCCACTTTATATGGTTTTCATTTATGGAATTATTGGTAAGTTTCTGAATTCTGAGTTGGTCGAACATTGTTCTCTTTTTTGTGTTACTAATTGCCTTTTGTACCTACTTGGGTTGTAGTTCAGGCGCCGCTTTTGTAGATGAAAATGTATGCAGTATAACTGGTTTTGATTCATCAAATTGTGTGTAAGGTTTCTGAATTCTTGGTTGGTTGAAGATCGTTCTCTTTTTTTCTGTTACTAATTGTCTTATGCACCTCCTTGGCTTGTAGATCCGAGGCCGCTGAAGGGACTAGGTCCCTCTTATTAAACAAACAAAGCAGACAGCAAGTATGGAAATGATATCTGTCATTTCTAAGATGTGTGAAAATGATAACGGTCATTTCGAAGATCAAATGTACACGGTTTGTCTCTTATATAGACAAATTACTAAATGTTTGATCTTATCCTTACTAACTGACATAATAACACGTGTCTGTTCAATGTTTATCCAACATTCTCCCCCTTAACATTGAACTCGACTACTGTCTTCTTCGTCGTCTGCCTGATCTTCCTCTTTATCTGAAGAGTTGTTGAAGATCTTGTTGCCGTCTGTTTCTCCGCTTGAGAAATGGCTGCATTGTCTCGGTTTCTCCGTCTTGACAAATGGCTGCATTGCCTCGGTTTCTCCGTCTTGAGAAATGGCTACGTTGCCTCTGTTTCTCCGTCTCTGTTTCTCCGCCTTGAGAAATGGCTGCCTTTGTTTCTCCGCCATGAGAAATGGCTGCGCCTCTGTTTCTCCGCCTTGAGAAATGGCTGTCTTGCCTCTGTTTCTCCGCCTTGAGAAATGGCTGCCTTGCCTGTGTTTCTCCGCCTTGAGAAATGGCTGCCTTTGTTTCTCCGCCATGAGAAATGGCTGCGCCTCTGTTTCTCCGCCTTGAGAAATGGCTGTCTTGCCTCTGTTTCTCCGCCTTGAGAAATGGCTGCCTTGCCTGTGTTTCTCCGCCTTGAGAAATGGCTGCCTCTGTTTCTCTGCATAGAAATGGTTGCCTTGCCTCTGTTTCTCCGCCTTGAGAAATGGGTGCCTTGCCTCTGTTTTTCCGTTTGAGAAATTGATGTCTTGCCGTCTACCAAATGAAGGGACTAGGTCCCTCTTATTAAAAAAAATATGCACATAACACTCAGAGACAGCAAGTATTGAAATGGTAACTGTCATTTAGAAGATCAATATGGAAATGATAACGGTAATTTCAAAGATCAAATGTACACGGTTTGTCTCTTATATAGATAAATTACTAACTGTTTCATGTTATCCTTATTAACTGACATAATAACACGTGTCTGTTCAATGTTTATCCAACAGCCGCTCTGGTGGATAATATTGTAGGTACAGTTTTAAAAGAGTTGGGTATCGACAAATACGATATCTTCCTCAGTTTCAGAGGTGGAGACAGTGACTACGACTTCACCAGCCTTCTCTTCAAAGCTCTGCAAACTAAGAAACTCAACACCTTTTGCGAGGATAAAAACAACCGAGGGGACAAGATTTCAATAATCAGAGCAATGGAAGGAGCAAAAATTATAATCATAATTTTCTCCCAAGACTATGCTGAATGCAATTGGTGTTTAGACGAGCTCGTGAAAATTCTAGAGTGTAGGGATGAACTGAATAAGATTGTTATACCTGTCTTTTACAGTGTAGATCCAAGAAATGTACGAAATCAGAAGGGCGATTTTGGAACTGCATTCGATGGACTCCTGAATAAATACAGGAGCAAGAAGGCGGGATGGAGAAGCGCTCTGAAAGATGCAGGCGCTATAGTTGGTTTTGATTCATCAACTTTTCGGTAAAAGTTTATAAACGCTAAGTTTGTAGAAAATCTTTCTCTTCCTTTTCTGTTACTAATTGTTTTTTTTGCTTCTCCTTGCTTTGTAGATCAGGTGCCATTCTCATAGACACAATTGTAGATTATGTCTTGGGAAAGTTGACGGACGGCTGTTCTTTTTATTCCAATTATTCTTATCACGATGTGTTCCTCAGTTTCAGAGGTGAGACTCGCTACCACTTCGTCAGCCATCTAGTCAAGGCTTTGCGAGAAAGGAATATCCAGTCGTTCTTCGATGAAGAACTCAACCGAGGAGACAAGATATCCATAGGACTCAATAGAGCAAACAAGCGATCTAAGATTTCAGTCATAATTTTCTCGGAAAATTATGCTGGTTCCAAATGGTTCTTAGATGAGCTGGTGAAGATTCTAGAGTGCATGGACGAACGGAATCAGATCGTTATACCTGTGTTTTATAAAGTAGATCCCGCAAATGTACAAAATCAAAAGGGTGATTTCGGAATTGCATTTGATATACTCGTGAATAAGCACCGGAGCGAGGAGGCCAGATGGAGAAGTGCTCTGAAAAATGCCGGCAGCATACCTGGTATTGATTCATCGAGCTGTGGGTAAGTTTCTGAATTCCTAGCTGGTACAAATTCTTTCTCTTATTCTCTATTTCTAAATACCTTTTGCTTCCCCTTGGTTTGTAGATCAGGGGCCATTCTCATAGATAAAATTGTATTTACGGTAGATGATGGATTGAAACTATTGCGAAACCGTTCTCTTTGACCCATCATCCTTACAACATCTCAACCACTTCGTGAAGTTGGATCTCAGTTACTGATGAAGTTTGGGAGATATCCCATCATGTAAAATAAAATCAAGAAGGGAAAGAAGAGAGTAAAATGAAGAATTTTTGTGTGTATTTTCTTTGTAAAATCTATTAACATATGGTAACATATCATATATACTCTATCCAGTGTACTTGTGAGTTTGTTACTACCTTGTCCAATTCATAACAAATTTGGATGAATTGCAAGTAACTTACAATTGTAATATATGTTAAGGGGCTGTGCTTAACTTTAATTTAAATCTTGAGTTAAAAGACTTGGCCAAAACTTGACCCAAGATATTATAGGATCATCTTTACTAAGACAAGTCACAAACCTTAGCCGAATAACCCTTGTTCTGATACTCTAACTCATATTGTTGCCACCATCTTCTTTCTTTTGTCACTATTGATTCAAAGTATGTGGGAGTGGTTAACTATCTTCAACACTTACTAGAGACTTATTCTTAACTTCCCTCCCTCAAACGAAGGAGAGAAACCACGAGTCCGAGTTTGTCTTTCAAAATTAAAAATCGAGCTTGAAAAGTTTGGTAAGTACCCTAAATCAGTTGTTTGATCAAGAGATAGAATCTACTAGATATCCAGTAACACAAATCAGTTGTTTGATCATGCGATGGAATTTTAATATAGATATCAAGTAACCTTTGAACCACTGATCCTTCATAAAATATAAATGTAGCTTGATATGTTTAGCTTGTGCGTTAAACAAAGGATTAGAAGGCAAAAAGCTAACCCCAAAATTATCACACCAGATAAAGAAAGGTAGATGAATAAAGGTCGATAAATAGGGAATCCAATTTCACGCAAAACATAACGTAGTCATATCGCCTCCAATGGGGTAATCGAGTTGGTTGAGTATGACATTCTTATAATCAAAAGGTCATGAGTTCGAGTCCCTCTACATACGCTTTCTCGGCTGAGCCTGTCACCTTGTGTGGTTTACCTTCTGGCGTTGGTTTTCAGGCTATCACGTCAGACTGAGGGTTTACCCTGTGCGCACTCATTGCACTCTGAGTAGCGGCTGCGGGTTCCCTCCAAAAAAAAATAAAATAACGTAGTCATATCAATTCTACGTATTTAATAAATCACGATATTCCATCTCCGTACGTATTGGACCATGAAACCACGGTATGTTCCTTGGAATATAAATTAAATTAAAGAATCTCAAAAGGAAACAATATAGCCACTCCCGCCGAGTAGGGTTGTTATCGGTCCGGTTCGGTCCGGGTTTTGAAGGAACCGGACCGGACCGGACCACTAAGCTTTCGGTTCTAATTTTTGGAACCGGACCGAACCGGTAAGCTTTCGGTTCGGTTCGGTCCGGTCCGGTTCAGTTCGGTTCCGGTTCCGGTTTCGGTTCGGTCCGAGTTCGGTCCGATCCCGTTTCGGTCCGATTTCAGTCCGGTTCGGTCCACTTAAAAAAATAAAATCAATTAAAAATTGATTTTTAATTATTTTTTTATTAACATAAATGATATAAAAACTAAAGTTTATAAGTTCATCTTTCATTTTTTTTAAATTGGTAATTAACTATTAATTTTGGTACTATAATTTATAAAAGAATATATAATAATAATAAATAATCGGTTTTAACGGTTTTATTGGTCCGATTTCTTATCGGTTCTACCGGTTTATCGGTTTCATCGGTTCGATTCTGTATCGGTTCCTTCGGTCCTATCGATTTTATCGGTTTGGTTCTTTATCGGTTCTATCGGTTCGGTTCCTAACCGGTTTTTTGTTTCGGTTCCTAACCGTTTTTTTGTTTCGGTTCCTTATCGGTTTTCGGTTTTTAGAATGGAACCGCGAACCGGACCGTTAAAGTTCGGTACGGTTCTCGGTCCGGTCCTTATCAGTTTGGTCCCGGTCCGGTTCTCGGTTCCTGAAAACCGTTGACAGCCCTACTCGCGAGGGTCATCTACGAAAAAAGTCCAGTCAGCAACACTAAACACAATGAGCTGAAGATCTGGGGTTTGTTTCATGTGAGGCCAAAAAAAAAGTTCAAATAAGTACCTCTTAATTCTTTTAATATATTACCAATATAAATGTGTGGGACATCGTTCGAAATAACTAAGTTTGTTCACAACCAACACATATTTGTACGAGTATATAAAAGATATTGTAATGACGCTAAAATATTATTTTAGCTTTGCAGGACACCAAAGGGTTCTCAATTAGAATGAAAAATCAAAAGATTAACACACATTCGAACAAGCACTAGTTTGAAGTGGAAATATCTTCCTTAACTAGTAAGTCATTAACATACTTAGTCTTAGTTTAAAAAAATCAAATGTCAGTGTGATCGACTTCAATACATAGAATTAGTCCTAGCTAGCCCATATATTTGAGTGCAAATATAAAATTTAGTTTTTGTATAAACTATGCGTATATGAAGGTATATTCTGAGTGACAATTATGTCATCCACGTAGACCGCTGCAATAGCATTCCGCAGTTTTACCATCGTTATGGAACTGCTGCAATAACAACCAACGTTAATTTACCATCTTCAGCCATGATGAGCTCTTGAATGCACCACACCCTAATGGATAGTTGAGTTATATAAACAAAAAGAGAAAATCTAAAAACCACACAGAATACACGGTAGCAAATAACACCGTCATCAGATTTATAACCCACCTTCATACACGACTTTAAATAGCTGCTACTATTTTCCGGAATGGAAAAAATATCAAAATATGTAAGAGGGGTATCCATAACATCAAATTTATAGTAAAAAAATTAACTCAACAAACCTTATCTTATGAGAATGCATCCATCTCAGCTCAACTTGACCATACTTTGGTATTTTCATTTTCCAAATGCAAATATAGAGGAGTTTTTCCAATTATGATCTGAAGTGGCGAGGTTGACAATTATATTCGCACCTCAAATTGTCACATAATTAAAGGGAGAGTTAGAAAATTTTATCAAATCCACGTTTGATACCAAGTCTGCCAAGCGCACAAGGTTGTCTAGAAGTCATTAACTAAGCATTATGATAAGTATCTTGCATCATCAATTAATAGTCAGATGGGTAGGACAAATACACATAAATCTAAAAAAATCTTATATTATTTATGTAACAAATAAACAAAAACACTAATGAAACACAATGGTAAAGAAACAAATCTTATCTAGTCTAGTTTGGTGAGGTATTTCACCAAAATCAAAAACTCAAGTATCAACCTCACTAGGAATCCCATAATCAATACTAGTTGATTATTTTCCTCTTTGATCATCTGGTCATGCGAATCAGATACTCAGAAAAGCGAAACTAACTAACATTAAATCTTTCATAAATAAGTGTAAATGCGACAACTCAAAATGATGTTGACGAAAAAAATGATTATATAAGGTTTAATTCGATTTAAATCTTGAAAACACGCACGTGCCCTGACCATATTAACATGAACACGTGGGTTGTGACGTCGTCAATGACACATGGCAGATCCCTTATTCATTGAACCAACCCTGTCATATTTATATGTTCTTTTATATTATAATCACTCAACCATTCTCTTTACCTCATCAAATTTGTTTCTATTTACAGTTCTCCAATCAATTTTTTTTAATAATTACTTCAAGGATGAAGGATGACTCCTATATTCTACATGTAGTATATATTATTTATGCTGATGAGGTACGCTCATAAAATGAATAACAAAAAGATAAGCGATAGATAAAACATGAGATAAATCTCCTAAGTATGAGGACAATGTATAGAAGTCAAGGATAATAAAGATACACACAAGGATGAAGGTGACAAGAAACACGAAGATGAAGCAGATAACAAAGAAAATACGCACAAGACGAAGAGAAAAGATTAATACTTGATGAGGGTTATAAATTAGAAAATGGTAACGATCAATATGAGATGAGTGTAACCAACCAACATAGACGAGAACAAACACGAGTACATGAGGCAAACAAACAGAACACGCTGACAGTTGAGATGAGATAATGTATGTCGACAAAATGATGAGTAGCGTGTTTGAATATTTATTACCAATCACAACCAGCATTTAGAGCAGTTTGACATGTTCAAATGTATAATCAATAGATATTCAATACAGAGAGAGAAAATAACTTGTAAGTGATATAAAAGAGGGGGAAAACCCCGACTATAGTTTTTTGAACTGAATTTGATATAAATATATATATTATTTTATTCACTGATGAGTTAATATTTCACCCCAGTAAATTGTTATAAGAGCAGTCTAGAGAGATAAATAGTTAGAGAGTTTTTAGAGAAATAAAGTTCAAGCAAAAATAAGTTCAATAGAAAAACTGTTCAACCCTTTTATTAGAGTAGTCTTGCCATTTATATAGAGAAGCCAAAACTTAGCCTCAAAAGTAAAATCTGTTACAAAAGAGGAAAAATTTATCTTTAATCCTTAATAATTATACATAAATCACAAATGTTCTCAGAAACTTATATTACAAGTAATTTAAGGACAAAACTTACATTATTTACAATTTAATCCTTAAATTTATATTATTGACTATTTAATCCTCAAAATCCTACTTCCATATTAGAAGCCCCCTTAGTTCTCATGTCACTAAATGAATGAGAACTAATATGTCTTTGAATTATTCCAAATTTCATGTCAGCTGTTGTAAAATAAACTCGAAGCAATCACTCGAAGCCACCACTCGAAGCAACTATTCGAAACAACCATTGGAAGCAACCATTCGAAGCGACCAGATGAAGTAACCATTCGAAGTGGGGTAAAAAACAAATACCAAATAGAAATAACTAAAATTTGATAAATTCTCAAGGCCAATAAGCCTCCTCGGAACGCTATAAATTAAAACTCCTCGAATCATTGTGGAAGTTAAACTTTTAAAAACTTTTAAAATATACTTATCGACTTTTATCCAAAAAGTATACAAAAGTAACTGTTTCATATAGCCGTTTGAATCCATCATGACTTTATAACTTTTAAATCCATAGCTATATACCTAGTCTGATAGATGCCAAGCTCTTAATCCTCTAAGCGCTTTATATTCTACCCTATCGATATCAAAGTCATTTAATCTTCACACGTCTCATTTCCTTTCTATAAAATCTATCAGTAGCCTCATTTTTTTCATTCTCATAACACAAATCATTTCAAATAAAATTCAAAGTACTTGGCTACCTTCATCGTGTTCCTCCTATTTCTTCGTGTATTCATCAGAAAAAACCAAACTCTCCGATTAACCTTCATTTGGTTTATGAGAAAAAATTCAAGAACTAGAAAAATCAACGCTAATATACCCAAAAAATCGAAATCTCAAGAACCTGATAACAACGTAGTCTTTGGATCGTACGACTACTTCTGCATTACTAAAAGAATTGAAGAATATACAACTACAGGATTAATCCATAACGCTTCTGTTGGAACAACCACCAAAACAATTTATTACGGTAATTTTGATCCAACCAAAGCTCTTGCTATTTCTCCTTCTCCTTTATTCGAAGAATATTTCTTATCCAAAATCCAAGATTGTAAAACTGCTCGAGCCTCTTCATCTCAAAGTAAAATGTATCCTTTGATCAGTGAAGAATCTCCTTTACGGCAAAAGTCAAATATTCCCTCTTCGAATCATTCTTCAATAATCAGAAAAAGAATAACTTTCATTGTCATGGGAGACAAATAATAAATTAACCCAACTCCTCCCCCTTCGAATCCAGATACTGAAGCTCCTCCTGAGAGAGAAGTAACTGAGGAAGTTCCTCAAACAAATAACCATATATAAAAAACTGTTAATCCATTACCCCAACATCCTCGAGAAGAAACATCAAAGGACAACGAAGCTGATTCCGAGGCTACCAAAGCCGATCTGGAAGCTGAATCCCATGATAAGAACTCCACAAATACCCATAAGCCTCAGGAAGAAACAAATACTTGCTTTGTTTCCGAAGAATAAAGAGCTACAATTGGCGGAAACTTGAGGAGTCTTGAAGCTAAGTACATAATTACTTTGAAAAAAGTTTGATATATTTATTACAAGGATAACCAAGCTTTGGCTCTTAAAAAACAATGGGGAATGAGAGATAATATAACTCTTAGACTTCCTAAAGAAGGAGAAACTCCCTTAGATTGCAAGGATGACGAGCTAGTAGTATACCCTGAAATTATCAATTGGGGTCTTCGGTTCCCATTGGATCCTATGATCGTCGAATACTTTGAACTCCTCAAATTGTGCTCTACTCAGGTGATACCGAATCAATGGTTCACCCTTATGTCAGTGATTATGGCATCTCAACTATCTCAGGTTCCCATAAGCATCAAATACTTTATCTCCTTAACTCATTTATCGAAAGGTCTAAAGCTTCCCTTCTACTACCTCACCCTGGTAGATGATCTCAAACTTACTAATGACCTCTTAGAAGCTGATAAATTTTGGAAGCCGAAATTCATTTTTATATATCACATGGGAGAATGGTAAAGAGATATCTCATGTTAATCCTTCAAAGTTAAATCTTATATGGAGAAGCAATCGTAAATACTTCGAAATTTTTACATTATGAAATAGTTTATATTTTTTGCCTCTCTTTCCTTTATTTTATACTTGCTTGATTAATTCAGAAATTTTGAGGCGTTATTCAGCGCTTCGACCAGCTGCAAAAGATATTTTCCAAAAACTTGCTGTTTGGGATGAGAAAAAATGGAATAATGCGTTCCACACTGCCTTCCAACCCATAAATTTCCTCAACTGCCACATGTTCCCAATCTTAGACGGTGCCTTGCCACCTCAAAATTTGATGACAGAGCCCAATTTGAATATTGTCTACAAAAGGTTAGTTCATCCCGATTGTAAAGTCTTCCTTCCTATTTGCAACAGATCAGAGAGTCATTTACCAAAAAAGAAAAAAGAAAAAGTTATCAAAGAGATTAAGGTAAAAAGACAGCTAACACATCTGCTGCTAGCCCTTCAACTTCATCGAAACTGAAGCCTCAAAATAGAAAAACCGTAGAAAAAACCCTCTCACCCATTGAAGAAGGGAAAGATCAAGAACCGTCTTCGAAGATAAGGCAAGGTTCTTCCAGCTCCAATGGGAAAAAAAGAAACATGCAAGAATCACTTCGTATACACGGGTCGATGAAGATGAAAATACTGTTGAAAACCCACAAAACCAACAAAAAACTTTGGTTGAAGAACAGACAACAAAAGACAAAACTGTGATCATCATCGAAGACAATGCTACTAATGAAAACCATACTGCTGAAAAATTTGATCCTGATATTTTTATTAATTTTTGAGAACACTAAAGCGTTTACCGGTGAAGACGATCATGTTCTTCAAGTCATCCAAAATCACATGCTTAACTTTGGGAGACCAACACCTGCCGAGGCGTCTCCAGAAATTATCTATCCTGTTGTTCCTATAACCACTTTAGATATGATTCAACGTCCTAGTTCATTAGAAACAAAATTTCCTCTTCCTTCTCCAAATCCTGCAATCCCAGTTGCACTTCAACCAATTACCGATCTTGATATTGCAGCACAAGCACTTGCTTCTCAAGTCGAAGCTTCTCAAAACCATCTAAAGCAATTGGCTAAAGATATGGTTTATTGCAAAGAATCTTACGAAGCTGAGAAAAATTTTAGAGAAAACTTGCACAACAAAGTGGCTGATCAATTTTACACGTATGAAGTAGCAAGGTCCGAACTCATAAAAGGTGCTCTCTGCATGAAAAATCATCTGCGAATCACACACATAGTTGAGACAAAATATTTGATGACTTGTCATGAAAAAAATATGAATAAGCTCAAGAATGATCATGCTGCTGAACTGGCTACCGAGATATCCAACTCCAAAGGTCTGAAAAATTCTCTTAACCTTTCTGAGACAAAAAATCAAGAACTGACCGAGAAGATTGCTAAACTAAAGAAAGATTTTGAAGTGGAAAAAGTTGCTGTTGTTGTTGCTGCCGAGGATGAACTTTCAAAAGACATGATAGCCGCTATTAACAATGGAAAAGAAGAAACAACAATTTTTCCTTCTTTGAGAACTTCACGCTACTTATCCTAATATCAACCTCACAAGTTTCGGGAACGACATTCCCATCGATAAGCGTCCTAGTGAACCTTTTGATCTATCCCCGATTCGTCATCCGAAGATGAAGATGAAGAAGAATCATCCGAGGAGGAGGAATGGTATGATTAACTTTATCGTATTTTTTGTGTTTGTTAGGTTAAAAAATAGCTTTTTGTACTTCAACGAATAAATCTAATCGACAAACGGTTTCCTTGTTTTATTATTCGCTTCACATATTATTAGATGCTAAATTTTAAAAACAAAGTATAATTATAAACTGTAAACTTACCACCTCAAATACCTTAACAAAATTGGGGAACATGGTAGCACTTCAAAAAATTCTCAGTGTGTTGTTAAGCTTTCACGTCGAAAAAATTATTAATGTGATTATTAAACATGGTTATTTCTTTGAAAATGTTATAAATATTTCAGAACATTCTACTCTTAAACAACCTCAAACGTGATTAGTCTTTGATAAGTTGTTAAGATAGTCTTTGATAAGCATGTGTAAACAACCATTGGAAAAAACGAACTTTATTGATAATATTGAATATGTACACAACGACTCATTAAAACCTTCATGGGCCAACATGATACGAAAGAGTGCGCCATTTGAAAGTAAAAATTCCAAGATACAAACAAATCTACTCCCAATAAACCTTCAAGTGTTGTATATTCCATGGGTGCGGAAGCATCCTCCCTTGAAAATCGCAAAAACGATAAGACCCTGGTTTTATCCTCTCAACAACCATATAAGGCCCTTCCCAGTTTGGAGCCATTTTCGCAAGGTTTTTCTCCTTTGTGTGCAAGAAAACATTTCTCATAAGAGTCTGATAGTGAATTACATTCAAATGAGCTCGAACTCTTTTCTCCTCAATCAAATCTAAATCCGGCCTTCGAACTTCATCATTATATCTTTTAGAGTATTGATTTATTCTAAAAGATGACATCATAGATTATATGGGACTGACTGCACTTATTCTAATAGATAACATGGTAGATTATATGGGGTTGACTGCATCCATTCCATATGCCAAAGCAAAAAGAGTCTTCTTTGTAGTCTCTCAAAGAGTTGTCCGATAATCCTAAATTACCTCTTGTAAATAGTTTGGCTATTTTCTTGCTACCCCGTCAAATTCTTCTTCAAGCCATCTAAAATCATTTTGTTTGTTACCTCCACTTGTCAATTAGCTTGAGGATGAAAAGGCATCGAAAAACATTGCTGAATTCCTTTAGAAATTCAAAATGAAGCCATCTCGTTGTTATTAAACGGAGGACCATTATCTGTTCTAATCCTCCGAGGAAATCCAAAATGACAACAAATGCTGTTATAAATAAATTTGATCACGTCTGTTGATTTTGTCCCTAATAACGGTTCTCCCTCTGCCCACTTTCTAAAATAATCCACCGCTACAATTATCATCTGTCTTACTCCAGAAACCATCCACAAAGGTCCACCAGATCAATCACTCATCTATCAAATGGTATTGCCTCGAATATAGACATAAGCAGTACTAATGGTCTGTGAATAACATTGGGAAATCTCTGAAAAGTATCACAACTTCAAACTAAATTCTTAGAATCAT
Source organism: Limnanthes douglasii subsp. nivea (assembly GCA_036936605.1). Lineage (NCBI taxonomy): Eukaryota > Viridiplantae > Streptophyta > Magnoliopsida > Brassicales > Limnanthaceae > Limnanthes > Limnanthes douglasii. Next base: position 326,551,514 of record JAUPFV010000003.1, read on the forward strand.
TCATGATTGTAGGCCGATAGAACCCTGCAAGTAAAACTCGATGTGAGAGAGCTTTGAACCCACAATAAGCTCACCTTTCACCATCATGCAACTCTGATAATACTTCTTGTGATTCTTGTTTTCTTAAGCATCATAGCAATGGACTGCTCAATGCCTTTTATACAATATTCCATCTAGTACTATTTATTTGAAGGCTTTACTTCTCAATTTTTTGGCCAATTGTGAATCATCCGGTAGTATTCCTTGAGTAAAAAAACTAAGAATATTTGATCGCAAATCGTTTCGGATTACATCAGACGTAACAAAAAATTCCTCTATACATTCACAATGGCTAGATTGAGTAAAAATTGAAGGATTTTCTTAAAACAAAATCCAAGGATATTCTTTCTTGTAAGCGACATTTTCCAAGGAATCAACAATCATGTTACTCCCTCTCCCAATATATTCCACAACAACATTGTCAAACGGAAGCATTAAATTCCGAAGTTCCCGAAGATATAAAATCATACGATAATTTCTTGCTTCAGAAAATTCCGATACCTAATTTGCTAACAATTGAGAATCCGTTTCCAAGCGCACTGAAGTTGCCCCAAAAATGTTTTCCAATCATAAACATGCCAAAGAAGCTTCATATTCAGCTTCATTGTTTGAAGCATGCAAATCAAATTTAATAGATTGAATCATTGTCTCTCTCGTTGGAGCTATTAATGAACCCCAACATTGCGCCCTGAAACATTAGATCCTCCATCTGTTCGGACAACCCACCTCAAATTTACTGGAGTATCCTCTTTACTTTCTTCCTCGTCTGATCTACTTGAGTGGAACTCAACAAAAAAAAAATCAGCCAATTCTCATGCCTTGATCGGTGTTCGAGGTGTAAATAAAATAGCGTAGTCCCCTAACTCCACTGACCATTTGGTCATCCTCACCAAAATATTAGGTCGTTGCAATACATTTTTTAAGGGGAATGAAGTTTGGACTTCAATAGTATGAGCTTGAAAATATGGACGCATCTTCCTAGCAGCAATCACCAGTGCTAATGCCAATTTTTCTAATTTCATATATCTCTTTTCTGCTGCCACCAAACTTTTACTAATGTAATACACCAGCTTGAGAACTCGTGAATCCTCACTGATTAACACTGAGCTCAGTGCATAATCCGATACCGCAATATACAAAGATAACTTCTCCCAATTTCGAGGCTTTGACAAAATCTCTGTTGATGACAACAAATTTTTAATGTTTGTAAATGCTGCTTCACATTCCGATGTCCATTCAAACCTTCTTGGTCCTCGCAAGACTTGAAAGAAAATAAAAAAAATTGTTAGCAAATCTAAAAATAAATCGATTAAGTGCTGCTAACCTTCATGTCAGAATTTGGACTTCTTTGATAGACCGAGGTGAATTCATTGTTATCAAGGCTTTCAATTGTTCTGGGCCAATATATATTCCTTTTTAACAAATGACAAAACCGAAAAACTTCTCCGATCGAACTCTGAATGTGCATTTTTCAGGATTTAACTTTAACTTGATTGCCCTTCAATTCAAAAAAGCTATCATATAAATCATCAAGATGCACTTCATCCTTTGAGCTTTTTACCACCATCTAATCTATATATTCCTCCATATTTCTTCCGATATGAGTAGCAAAAGCTTTATTCATCAATCTCTGATAAGTGGCTCTAGCATTTTTCAATCCAAAGGGCATTACCCTATAACAGTGCATGCCCCTATCAGTTATGAAAGTTGTACATTCTTGATCTTTTGGATCCATTTGGATTTGATTATATCTTGCAAAAACATCCATCAAAGTTAAAATTTTATTGCCTGAAGTAGAGTTAATCAAGTGATCTATTCAAGGAACAGTAAATGGATCTTTAGAACAAGTTCGATTCAAATCTGTAAAATCCACACACATTCTTCATTTCCCATTCTTTGTTTTTACCAGAACTGGATATGCCGTCCACAAATGATACCGTGACTCCCTTATGTGTCCAACCTTAGATAATCGAGCCACTTCAGCAACAATCACTTCTGTCTTTTACGAGGAAAATGTTCTTCTTTTTTTAATAACCGGCTTAACCTTCGGATCAATAGCCAAGCTATTACGAATTACATCAATTGGTACTCATGTTACATCCACTGTCCTCCAAGCGAAGACATCCAAATTGGAAGATAAAAAATACAACAACTGTTGACGTAGAAGTAGGGTCACTAAGGTTCCAATTCGAAGCACCTTCCCTTCCGAAAAAGTGAACTCCTCAATCTCTTCACTAACCGTTAAAGACCCTAGGGTTTCCCTCAGATTTTCAACCCTTTCTTCCAAATTCGAGGGTACCCCTTCTAACTGCTATTCATGCATTCAGTCTCTACTGCTGGATCCTCGGATCCAAAGTGAAGTAGCGTAACATTCCCTAGCAACCTTCTGATCGCCTCGAACAACCCCAACTCGATCTACGACCACATACTTAAAATATTGATGAACTCTAGATACAACCTCATACATTCTTGAAATCCATGATCTTCCAAAAATAGCATTGTAACTTGTGGGACAGTCCACCACCATAAAAAGTACATGAACCTTCTTTTTAAATGGTTATTTTCCCAAACTCACTTCACCCTTAAATTCTCCAACAACACGAGCTGTTACACCTGTGAATCCAATAATCGTTTGATCTGATTGAGAAATATGAGGTGGATTTGTCATCCTATCATACGTGGATTTCAAAAGGACATTAGTAAAACTAGCACTGTCAGTCAGCACACGTCAATTTTCGACGCCAACCACCTCTACTCGAATAACCACATCATCTTCATGTGGTCCTATAGTCCATCGTAGATCATCTTCATCAAATAAAATGAAGGGAATATATTTTTTTCCATACAAATGCGTAGATATTTTCCCTTCAATTTGAGTTTTCAAGTTGACAACATGCCTCTTTCTTGAACTATCTGAATATCAGTTATCGAATCGCCTTAAAAAATGGCTAATGATTCAAAAAACTTGCATAGCTCCCGCACATGTCCATTTTCAATGGGCTCTTCGATTGTCATCAAGCGCCATCTGTTTGGATATCTTTCCATATACTCAGAATAAGCATCAAATGCTTCAGCTTGTGAATCCAAAATCATCAAATTCTCAGCTGGTGCAGCCTTTGAAGTTGAGGCAACATTTTTTTCGATCCGCTCCCTTGCGACTTCACATAAGTCATGAGCTTTCTATTTTTAATCAAAAATTTAATTTCTTTCTTTAAAGCAATGCAATCATTTGTATCATGCCCAATATCCTCATGATATCTGCAAAACTTGTTATTCCTTTCTTCCCTTGGCTTACTAATTGGTGTTGGTTTCCTAAAATTTACGAAGCTCATTGTCTTATTCTAGATCACAGATACATTCTCTCTCAGGTCAGCATAATATTATGATTTGACACATTTATTTGTCTAGACCTGTTATAAGTGTTAGATGGAGCGTGATTTGAATATCCACCACTATGAGGAGGCAAATTGTTGTTCTTTTATCTTGATTGCTGATTACCATTTCCATTTCCATTCGAGGGCTGCCCTTAGTTATTGGTCGCCCGTCCTGAATTCTTCGTAGTACTAACTGGTCCGCCTCGAATTTGATCTGGTCCTCAACTTGAGCCATCTAAGCTCCAAAGTTAAGGCTCCTCTCTTCATCGTCTCATTGGCCAGATCCCCTGGCAATAATCTTTGGCAAAAAGCTGCCATCGCCACATTCTCTACACAGTCGTCCAAACTAAATTTGTTCAATAAAAATCTCTTTGTATAATCTTTCAACTTTTCTCTAGGTTCCTCCTTGCACTAAATAATGGTCTCACAATTTGCTCTCATTTCTTCGCTCCCCACAAACTACCTTCGAAATGCAGTATAAAAATCCCTGAAATTTGAAATGGACCCCCTCGGAATCCAATTATACCACTTTATAATTGTTCCCATAAAGTTCTGTGAAAATGCACGACACACCAGCCGGTCGTTATCTTCAAAATTCATCATATAGTTCTTGAGATGTTCGATGTGATCATCGAAATCGTACATCCCATCGAACTTCTCCACCTTAGAAATGTCAAAACGCTTCGGAAGTGTCATGGAGCGAAGTTCACTTGTCAACTAAGAGTTTCTCCAGTCGACACCTTGAACAAACTGATCATCTGTTCCTATTGTAACATATAGATTTCGATCAGTTTCAGCATACTGATTCGAAGTGTTTCCTTCGCACCATATAGAACAAGGAACATTATCTCTTTTAGATTTATTATCATTTTTATGTTTCCTCAACTGATCTCTGTCTGATTCCTCTTTCGAAGAACACCTGTATCACTTAAACCCCAAGTTGAGCTTTCTACCTCCTCGTCACTAGAGGTTACGTACTTCTGCTTCTCTTTTTTTCCCTTTACAAGATGAATATCACTTGAGCTAGTTCTGACCTTTTAAAAGTCCTTATATATAAATCCACTAATCCTTTGATGTTACCTTACTACTAGATTGTTTGTCACCATCTTCTCCTGACTTCAAGACTAACCAATTGGAAAAGCTTTGGTTAAAGTATTATAAGAGTTCATTATAATATATATCTTATTCTATCATTTTTCAGTTCAGTTCGAAAATTGGACAAGCTGAAAACCGACCGAATATAATTAGATTTGAAAAATAAAATTCTAAATCAAATTTTATATTTTAAAAACTAACTGAACCAATCTTTTTCGGTTTGATTCGGTCTATTAGTTTGTTTTTCTCGGTTTTTCTCACTCTTAAGAGCGTACCTTCCACCAGCTTTGCCTCTCCTATAGCCACCTCTGCTTATGAATTATTTTGGTAACTGTTGTTTCTACCACGATAACGTTGACCTTGAACCATTGTATAGTATGGATGATGGCCTATTTTATTTTTATTTGTTACTGAGTGAAAATCATGATATAAAACTACGGAGAGAGGTTTGGAGGATCACCCACCTGATAATATCTTTGTCAGCTATACTCAAGGCCATAGTAGTGTAGTCTGGGTCTAGACCTGTGATGACCAGAGATAGAAGGTCATCCACTGAAACATTGCATCCAACCAAAAGAAGATAATCATATATTCCCTTTATCTTAACTAGATATTCTCCCATATTTAAAAAAGGTTCATGGTTTTTTGAAATTTACCTTTGTAATAGGTGATTCTAGCTTTCCAATTTGAGAGAGGAAGTCTGGAGACAGACTCCCACAGTTTTTTGGAGGTTTCTTCCTTTATAACATGAGTAGCAGTCTTATGGCTCATTGTAGTCTACAACCAATCTAAAAGGAGTTGATCCTTTGAGATCTAGTTATCAATGATAAGGGTGTGATTTATCTGAACCGTGTGGCTCGGTAGATTATTGAGTTAGTTTAAATTAACATAAATTTTATTATATAAAACCTAACAAATGTGTAATAATTAGGGCATATGATGCAATAATAATTTTACACGTGTGAGATTAGTATAATAAGGTCAAATCACCATTAATGGTTCAACATGTGGTTTTTGGGCTCACCACCATTATTAGATAAAGCAACATCCTTTTTTTAGGAAATGTGAATAATTATTAATTTCTTGCCACTTTTGGAATATTCTCTCTCTACTTTTCATATTTATCTCTCTAAAACTAGTACCAAAGATATTTAGAAGTTGTATCCACCTTGGATATTTCTGGAACCATCATTTGTGACCACTTTAGGAGAAAGTTAGTACCTGGATTCATTTTCCAAAACCATCATTTCAGTTGCGAACTTCTGAAATACACAAGCGATTTTCCGACTTGAAGTTATGCAACTTTTGGGAAGTATCTCCCAGAGGTGTTTCATTGGAAGATGGAATAACTATAAATGGTTCAACCATGTGGTTTTTGGGCTCACCACTATTATTACATAAAGTGACATTGCTTTTTTGGGAAATGTGAATAATTATTACTTTCTTACCACTTCTAGAATATGTTGTCTCTACTTTCCGTGTATATCTATGTAAAACTAGTACTAAAGATATTTAGAAGTTGTATCCACCTTGGATATTTCTGGAACCATCATTTACAACCACTGTAGGAGAAGGTTGGTACCTGGATTCATTTTCTGAAACCATCATTTCAGTTGCTAAATTTTAGTTGAGATGAACGCACATGTGCAAGAGGTACCCGTTGTTAATGTAGAGAGTTTGTTGATATTATATTATGCATGACACAAGACTATAAAGACAGACACGGTACACTATTACGATATTACACCACTACACTGTGATGCTTCCAAATAATTTTTAGAAGGATTACGTGTCTAAAATAGGTTTAGAGGTGATTATCTAGAAAGAGAAACATGAGAAAGCTAGAGAGAAGTCGAGAAAAATAGTAATAAAGTAATAATTATTCGCCCTCTACCAAAACGTGAGTGTTTCTTTATATAGTGGTCCCAAACACCACATGATTAACCCATTTAAGGTCATTCAGCCCCACTATTTTACTAAAATCAAACATAATTATCATTTATTACAGAAAATACCCTCAATGTTAAACATTTGTTGGGTTTTTTTACAAGACTTTTATAAAGCTAAATTAGCTCCATACTTCTTTCTGATTTTTACATTTCTGATTTTTTACAAGACTTCTAAAGCTAAATTACAATCCAAAGGGTTTCTTAAATAGGCAATGTAAAATAACTACCTAATATTAACTTCCCTAATTTCCATAACTTCCATAATGACCTGTCAAACTTAAAATATTCTAACAATATTCCCCTTAGGTTTGAATTTGGTAGAGATCTTTTACTCCGAATAATTATCACATTTCTGTAAATTTGACTCTTGCTAGAGCGTTGGTGAGAATATCAGCGAGTTTACCTCCGGTGCAAATGAATTCCACGACTATCTCGTGCTTCTCGACACATTCGCAGATGAAGTGGAAGCAAGTTTCTATGTGTTTGCTTTTTCCGTGAAATACAAGATTTTTCATTAATGCAATTTCAGATTTATTGTCAATATACAACGTTAGTGGCTTTGATTTCCTTTTAGTCACCTCCCTCAACAGGTTTCCTAGACATAATTTTTGCCTAACGTTGCAGTTGCTGCCATAAATTCAACCTCACAAGAAGACAACACCATATTAGTTTACTTCCGAGATTCCCAAATAATCAAATTACCATTGAGATAGAATGCCATTCCTCGGTATCAGTAAAAAAACCTAGATCTTCAGATCCTTTCCATTTTTCATATTTCAATCCATAGGTTATGGACCCTTTTACATAGCGAAGAATGTATTTAACTGCTTGATGATGATTCATAGTAGGTTTCTCCATGTACGTACTCATGAGTCCGACATCATATGACAAATCTGGATGAGTATGATATCCGATGATGCGCCTTATACATAATGGGATCTACCAACTTTCCATTAATATATTTCCCAATATGTGACTTTTCTTATATGGGATACTTGGTAGGATTACAATCATTTATCTTCAATTAACGTAACATTTTCTTTGCATAGGCTGTTTATCTAAGTGTTATGTAACATTTCTTCTGCCCCACCTCAATCTCAATGTAGTAAGAGAGTAAACCGAGATCACTCATCTCAAACTCTTTCATAACTTGTTTCTTAAACATTTTAATTACCTTCATACTTGAACCGATGACAATTAAGTCGTCAACATACACACCCTTTATCAAAACTTATGTACCGCTACTTTAATGTAGATCGCTTGTTCTTGCGAGAACTTTACAAAACCAAGAATTTTACAAGTTTGGTTGAGGTGAATGTTCCACGCCGTCGGTGCCTGTTGTAAACCATAACATGCCTTTGACAACTTGTATACTTTATGTGGTTCGTTATTGATTACAAAAACCTCTGGTTAGACAACATATACTTCTCCTCGAAGGTCACCGTTTAGAAATGTTGATTTTAAATCTAAGTGATAAATCTTCCATCCATGTTAGGCTGCAAAGGGAAGAACCAATCTCACAGAATCCAGTCTAGCCACAGGTGCGAAAACTTCATCAAAATCAACTTCTTATTCTTGAACATATACGTTCACTGCGATCCTTGCATTCTGTTTGGTAACATTTCCTTCACTATATTTTTATAGTTTAAAGACAAATTTCAACCCTATGGGCTTTTGACGATGGGGTAAGTTGCTGAGTTTCCACGTCTTGTTTTTTATGGCATCAAGTTCATTTTTCATAGCCTCATGACATTCCTTCTCAGTGTCGGCCTTGCTACAATGTTTTGGCTCCTTAACAGCAATCAACACTTGATCGTTAGAATGTAACTCATCTTATGGTGCATCACCATAAATTTCAGTTTGATAATGGAATTTCTTCGGACAATCACCTGTTGTGGACCATGTTGTACTTCCAATTGGGTTTTCTAATTCAGAAACTTTTCTCACATCATCCGAGGTAATCAGTGATGTCATGAGTTGGCTTGTTGGTGTAGGGGTGTTAACATACTCCAAACCTTCTTGGTCTTCATTGTTTTCTAAAATTTTTAACTACGTATTAATATGTTTGCTATCATCGTTGATAAACCAAAATCCTATTTATTATCTTCTTCAAATAAAACATTTCAACTAACATGAATTTTTCTCACGTCTAGGATCATATGACCTATATGAATTGCTTCCATTTTTATGCCAAAGACACCATCTTTTGACTTATATCATCAAATTTCTTCATATGTGGTCCTGCAATCCTTAATCAAAATGGGGTTTCTTACCAAACCACATTTCATAGGAGGTATGATTTCCTAAAAGCTTTCTTGGCAAATGATTTAAGAGATACACTGTATTTCATATAGCCTCACCCCAAAATACTACCGAAGCTAACATGCTTTTAGGTAGACTCCTTACAGTATTCATTACAGTGTGGCTCCTGCGTTCCACAACTCCATTCTGTTGTGGAGTGTACGGTGTCGTGAGATGACTTTAGACAAGAACTCACACCTCGATCAGTACAAAAGGTTATTATCTTGTAATTAGATCCATTTTACAACAAGTTTTTTGAATTTTATAAAGATATCAAATGACTCTCTTTTTTCTTTTATTATATACACCCACATCCAACGAATATAGTCATCAACAAGTAAAAGAAAGTATTTATTACCAACAACTGATGTTGGACTAATTGGGCCACATAAATCTGCATGTATGAGTTGCAATTATCTACTGACATGAAAATTTCACTAATCGGGCCAACTAAATCAACACCCCATCGATCGAACGACAATGCCTCAGATATACTTTCAAGTGGAACCCTGGGTTTCTGAATTACATTAGCATACCTGTGACATATGTCAAATTGTTTCCCCAATTCTTTTGCATCGGAAGATATAGTTTTCCAGTAATAACCTGTTAAGAATACCCTTTAACTCAACGCTTTCTACCTACAATGCGCAGACCCTTTTCCATCATGCAATTTTGACAAAACTATTTGCGATTTACTCTTATTCAGACATCTGAATAAAGGTCAACTCAAATGATTTATGTATAGTATTCCCCCAAGGACTATATAACCATGAGATTTAAAACATATTTTCTTGGCAAGTGACTTGTCCTTGGGTAACTCATCTTTCTCCAAAAACCCAATAATTTCTGATCTACAATCACTTGTTTTAACACTCATCCCTTGAAAATTCTCTTCAACAAATGGCGCTAATTGTTTTGAAGTTTTAGTGATCGAAGGATTCTTCTGTGTGATAATCCATGGATAATCTTCTAAATACTAGGCAGATGCTAAAGAATCTGGCATCGAATTTTATTTCGTGCGAACATGTTTATATCTAACATCTTTAAAAACAAGTGTTAAATCTTTTAATGCTTTCAAGTACTTAACTAAATGATTTTTTCGTGCTTCAGATTCTCCTGATGCATGATTGATCAAAAGTTGTGAATCACTTAAAAATATAACTTTCTTAGCTCCATATATTTGTGCGAAACTCAATCCTGCTAAAGCTTTTTCATATTCTACATCGTTATTTGTTACTTTAAATCCAAATCGGATGGCTTGGAACATTGAAATTCCTTTTGGGGAAACTAATTGCACTCCAACTCCACTTCCACATATATTCTATCCTCTATCCGTTCAAATTAGCCATTCTACCTCAATCTTGGGTTCGTCGATCTTCATATCTGAACACTTAGAATGAAACTCTACTAAGAAATCATCCATAACTTGTGCTTTAATAACTGTTTGAGGCTCAAACTAAATATCAAAATTCTCTAACTCAACCGACCACTTTGTCATTCTCCCTTAAATGCCAGGTCTTTGAACCAAACTTTTTAAACGAAAAGTTGTTCGAACTACTATAGAATATGCTTGAAAGTATGGTCTGATTTTTCTCTGTTGCCAAAGGAAGAGCCAGCTTCTCCAACTTCAAATATCGTTTTTCTGCATCTAGCAAACTTTTGCCAATATAGTACACTAGTCTTGGAGTGTTTTCTTCTTCTCAAACTAGCACAGCACTCACAACACAATCTGAGACCGCTATGTAGACAACTAACCGCTACACTGGTTTAAAAAGAATTTTCGGGGTAGAGAGGTACTCTTGGAAGTGATGAAATGCTTCAAAACATTCTTTTGTCCAACTGAAATTGTTTGAATTTCTATGTACTTGAAAGAAATGTGCACATTTATCCGAGGAGCGAGAAATAAATCTATTTAGCGCTGTCAATATTCCTGTTAATAGTTCGACTTTTTGAAATTTTGGGGAAGAGTCATGGTTGTCAAAGATTGTATCTGTAATGGGTCTACTTCAATTCCTTTTTCACTCACTATATATCTGAGGAACTTCCCGAATTTAACACCAAACATACATTTTTCTACATCTAGCTTCAAAATAGCCTTTATCAAGTTGTTAAAGATCTCGTCTAGATCATCAAAATGGTCGTCTTCTCTTAAGCTTTTAACCAACATATAATCAATGTAAACTTCAACATTTCGCCCAATCTACTCCTCAAAAGTTTTGTTTACTAAGCGCTGATAAGTTGCCCCTGTATTAACTTATAACAGTATAGACCTCTTCTAGTAATAAACGAAGTATTTTCTTCATCTGGCGGATCCATCCTGATCTGATTATAACCTGGATAAGCATCCATAAACGATAGCAACCGATTTCCTTACGTTCAATCTACTAGCTGATCTATCTAAGGCACTGAGAAAGGAGCTTTTGGACAAGCTCTATTCAAATCATTGAGATATATACACATTCTCCAGTTACCATTTTTCTTCTTAACCAATAATGGATTTAATTCCCACAAAGGATACTGTAACTCTCAAATATGTCCTATGTTAGATAAGCTCTCTACTTCTGCAATTATTACCTCAGATTTCTCTTGAGAAAGAAGTATTCTTTTTGTATAATAGGTCTTACATTATTCCTAAGTGAAAGCTTATGGAAAATTATGCCTGGAGGTACCCCTGTTACATTCTCTGCACACCAAGCAAACATATTTAACTTTCTAGATAAAAAAAATAACCAACTTATCCCTAAAATTAAGAGAGAGATTTGTCCTAATTTTTTAAAAATTTCCATGTGGATCATCAAGAACTAAAAGTCTGCGGGACTTCCTCGGATCATCGAAAGGTATTATTTTTTAGGAAGTCCCATTTAATTGCTATGCTTTTGCTGACTCACCTCCTCGTATTTGTTTTGAAGATAAATCAATTTGGTAGCACTCTCGAGCCATTATGTGACTGCTTTTGATCGTTATAGTATTATTTCCCATAACATATTTTAAACACTGATGAACTGTGGAAGTAACACCATGCATTTTTGATAACCTAGGATTTCAAAAAATGGCATTATAAGACGTTGGTGCATCTACTACTATTAACATAATTTGACCTCTTTTCTAAAAGGCCCTCAACCTAGCTCTACCAAGCTTTCAAATCCACGCAGTACTTCAGCTATTACCCCTGGGAAACCAACTATAGCTCTATCTGACGTTCGGATTACAAGAGTAAAGAATTCTTTTATAAGTAATCATGAACAAGATGTTGGCAGAACTACTTGTGTCAATCAAAATTATTTGAACGTGATCTCCTGCTATTTACTGCTACAACTACAACTGCATCTTTATGTGGGTCTACCACATGCCTCATATCATCATAATCAAAAAAAATTATAGGAGATGGAATCCAACTGTCATGTGCTCAAACTGCCACTTCTAATTGAGTTGTCAAAATGAGTCTGTGCCTTTTTTTGGAGCTATTTGAATTTTCTGCAACAATATCACCCCTAAAGATTTATAGAGACTCAAAATACGCACACAAATCACTAACATTTTTTCAAGGGGTCGACCTCTTCCAAAATGCTAACGCCATTCCTCCCTTCATTTGGATCCAAATACTTTATTCTTATATTGAAGAAATCAACCTCCTCATAATTACCATTGCAGTTTCCTATTTCGATGCATCTTTGACGGTCGAGTTTCTTTGTGTGTGCTTCTTAGTGAAATCTGTTAACTTCCCGTTGTCAATTAATGCCTAGATCTGTCTTTAATGTTCTACATTCCTTTGTATAATGTCCCACATTTTCATGATACTTACAATATCTGATGTTTCTATTCTCCCTCGGAGTTTGAATATGATACGGTTTGAAAAATTGCACCATGTTCCGAGCCTTATCAAATATAGTAGCCACACACTCACTTAACTCTGCAAAATTACTTGGGCGAATCCATTTATTGGATATTGGTCTCACTCCTTGCTGCGTACTATAAGCTTGCTGATTTATTATTAGGCTCGGAGGATATTTATTCACCATTTTAGATGGCATATTAACCTTATTAGGAGCACTGAGAGATCTTTAGAACTAATTTTCATCTAACTGATCCCTAGATCCTTTTTATGAGGCTTGCGTTTCTTCCACCATAATCCATTTTTCAACTTGGTCAAGGAACGCCCGAACGTCATTGCTTGATTTTCAACTACTGTATCCTTCAAAATTCCTTGGAGAAGACTCATTCGATAAGCTGCCAATGCCACAGAATCTTTACAATATTCCATATCAGTTTTCGCCTTACCAAATCGATTGGTCTAATTTTTCAAACTCTATCCAATCCTTTGCCTATAATATATTATTGTATCTCCATTGGTTCGAAACTTCTTACTCCGTATGAAATGCTATCAAAAAATGTTCCAAAACATATCGATTTTTTTAATATATCCCTATGGAAGTCTGTTGTACCGTTTAGAAGCAACCCCCTTAACTGTTTGAGAGAAATTCCTGCACAATAATTTATCATCATCATAAAAATTAATCGTAGATTTTTTAAATTTCTCAATATGATTATCACGGTCTTGTGTTCTATCAATATCTTCTAACTTAGAGATATCAAAATATTTTGGAAGGTTGCCAGAAAGAATTTCTGTAGATAGAGACGAGGATCTCCAATTGTGACCTGCTCTGTAAACATTAGCCCGCGAACCTCCATGGTCCATTGCATAAAGACCCTTTTTGGAAGGTAAAGTGTATTGTTGTTTCCATTCAAAATTCTGATTTTCCATCGGAATTCCCATATGTTTATAAGCATGCTCACCATCAAATCTTTCTTTCTGATTGGTCTTTTTCTATTACATGATTAACAATTTCTTGTAATAAAATTTCTTTATTAAATAAACTCATTTATCTTTCATAGATCTTTAATATTCCCTCATCAAGTACCATGACACTAACTTGTGTAACTTTATTATCGATAGTAGCATCACACTAACCTGTTGCAACGTTTCGATCCATCAAATTTTCTAAGATAAGTTTTATAAAAGTAATCTTTATGGATATTGGTTTCTAGACGAGACATGTTCTTCAGGCTGTAAATCAACGATCGATCTACTAATTCAATTGTTTCTCCACACTCACCTTATCACTTGTTAGAAAATCCCACTCGTCCGAATATAAAGAAACGACTTCATCTTTGATGGAAACAAAAAAGAATAACGGGAAATCAAACACACAAGACATATTTAACGTAGATTGGATTGTAAAGAAATCCTACATCCATAAGAAACATGTATAGTTTTATTAAACAAGTAGCTTATAGAAATATTGTTAAACACAAAGGCCTCAATCACCCTTTGTTATAAAGATAATATGATTCATAGATATATGTATTCAATATTTATCTCTCATCTTACTTCTCTCTTAGAAAGACCTAGGGCTTTTTTCCCACTTAGGAAATTTAAAGCTCTCCATTATCGTCACACTACCTATATTTATGTATTTTTTTATGTTTACAAAATTAGAGAAAACTTTAACTCTTCAACATACAGTCTAGATTATATCTATTTAATAAAAAATTGTGATAAATTCATAATCCAATCAAATGGGAATCCTCATTAATAGTAAATCTAAATTAATAGTAAACTATATAAAAAATCATTTTTTGAGAAATCTAATTAATAGGAAATTTAGCTAATAAGAAATATAATTAATATAAAATTATCAAAATAGGAGAACCAATTAAATAGAAAACCTAGCAAGTATAAAAGCCCATGTCAACTAAGAATAAAATGCAATACTACTAAAGTGTCTGTCTTAGGCATGTTCGATAAACTTCTTGAGTCTAACTCTCTTGCTTCGGTCCACTATTCTTCAAACGAGGCTTCTTTGGACCAGCACAATTTGGACCAACCCATATCTCATTCCACTCAATAGTCACCAGTTTTGCCAACTTATCTCAACCCAAAGGTTTCAACAGACGTCAATGCATTTACGTGACGACCCAACTTTTATTCAGTGCAAGTTTATCTAATTTGTTTTTACAAATTGTCAGGTGTAATGCATACTATAAATTTTCAAAGTGTTGCCGTTAACTTACAAACAATATATGCGACCAATTATTATTGTTATCTTGATATTGGTATGTATTACACCCATTCTTGGTTCAACAAATATCTTGTTCCAAAGATGAAAATATTTCTATGAAGGTTAGTGTTATCGATTAAGGTGAATCTTGAGAGAAGAACAAATTTAGGAATTTCACTAAGGGAAATTTGTCAGCCAAAATATCTCTTTGTAATCTTATACTATAATTTAAAAAAAATTCTAACACAGTCTTTTTTTATCACTTGTGTTATTAGTATTCCTCGGTTTCTTTGTAGTCTTTGTACTTGTGTTTTCATTTGATTTTATTTTTTATATATTTTTGTTCTACATTATTTTTCGTGAGTAAAATACCCAAGGATTGTTACTATATAGATGTTCTTATAAGTTTTCGTAACCTCAAATAGTTTCACTAACAGTCCAAACCTTTAGATATACTGTGATTTCACATAACAACTGGCGTGATGAGCGTTAATAAGAGATTATATTTATCTCTAAGGATAAACACGAAGTAAAATTACAAAAATCATTCTGGATCTTAAGGGTAGAGATTAAGATCTTATTAAAAAATAAAACAAAATCATAAAGATAAGTTGGATATAGTTAGATCATATTAAATTCAACAATGATGTTAATATTTAGAGAATTGAGATAATATTGTTCCTTGTACATAAGATAATTTATGCCACCATTGATGAAATATTTGAAAAAAAAATACTAATGTGTTACCGAAGGACCATATTATCTTGTTTTTGCATTTGAGGGACAAGGTATTTCATGAGGTGTCTGAATAATCTACTTCTATGTGAATTTAGAATATACTAGAATCTATTTGCATGAATACATGTTTGGAATATAGTTTGTATTTAAAAATAATTTTTATACATTTTTTATGAATTCCAAAAAATAATATCTAAAACTTGATGATTATAATAGAACTTTTATTTATTTAAATACATTTTAACTCAAGGTTGAAAACGAGGATCAAACAATTAGTAATTATTGATGAAAATATATATAAAAAGATTATTGAGAACATGCTTTTACAAACATTCCATTACGACATCTCAGTCGAGAAGTGCTTTGAATTCAAAATCTTCAAAGTAATAATGGTTTGAAGAGTGACTCAAATGACTAAGGACTAAGTACGAGAATAATGCATATACGGAGAGATTGAACCAGGAAAAGAACAAAATTTATATTTAAAGGGGCCAACAAATGGTTATAGATTGAAAGGTTGTCCTTAACTTACATATACAATTACATGTATGTTATGGAATCTAGAGCGTTGGTTTCGTATAGCCTCCAAAATAAATTTGTTTGATGACCTGGAGGAGTTTAAAGATATGAAGATCATATTGATGAATTATGAACCTTATGTCATGAAGGGAATAATGAGTTTAAGGTTCAACCAATCTATATAACTTGAAACTATATAACAGATGTGAAGTATTTCCTTACATTTTTTCTATAAGAATATAAGATAAGGAAATGTTTAATTATAACAAGAAGATATTAAGAGGTTAAACCCAAAAGAATGATTTTAATTTAGTAAATGTTTTCACCAAATGTGAAATAGACCTTTATTAGAGTAAGGTTGTCTATTATTGTTAGATTAGATGAATATATGAAAGACTAAGATGATACTTGATATAAACAGTATGAGATAAATATTGATAGCTTATATATTCATAGAGCAAACAATGATGTTTTGTGGGACATACTAATGCTATTTACTTGACGAGAAATATGAAGTTCAATGAGCAAAGTAAACATGTATATGGTAATATCACTTCATCCGAGATTTGATAAAACGACAATAAGTGCATGTTGAAAGGTTTCTCTTAAAAAAACTCCTCTCATACTCTGACCAATTTACTACTAGTTAAAAATTATATATATATTTAAATGAGACTTATGCGTACCTCTGCGGAAGGTTGAGTGAATGTCTCCGGTGAAGAGTAGTTAGGACATAAGGAAATAGATACTAAAGTCATTGTAAACCTAGATTGAGAATTATTAATATAGGCTTAAATTAATTAGAGATAGAAGAATGAGTTTGATTAACAAACTCAACTCATATATGACATGCCAAAACTATTTGATGATTTTTCAAATTGAATCAAGAATTTGATGATACTAAGATTCGATATGCAATGGTGGACCTGTATAAGTAGATTAACTTCAGTCATCGGTTAATGTGCAATTGATCAAGGTGTGCCTTAATGTTTACATGTATAAAACGTGTTATAACAATGTCACATTTATGTTCCCAATATATGTAGGATATTTAGTGGCGACAAATAGTGTATGTTATCATGAGCTTTGTGTCTATTACCCAATTCTTGATTTTATATGGGAATTCCTAAAAACGGAAAAACTACTCTGTGAAGTCGCTTGTTTCTATTTTTCAATATTTACAAATTTTCCACTAGGTAAAAAACCCAAAAAAACCTTCAAAAGTCTAATTAATTACAATCCACGCCATTGAGCACTTCTACTACTCCATGAAGTTGCAAACACAATTTCAAACATCCCCCATAATAATCTTCTCCAAACTACCTAAATCCTCCAAACTCAACAACCCATTTACCCATTTTTTTAAAAACCTCCAAACTGTAAAAACATGGCCGGAGAAGAGTCGGAACCACTTCCCATCCAGAGCACTATGGACGCCGAAGAGGTACATTGCTTACTCCCCTCTTATTTTTGCAAAAAATAGATATTTTGAAAAAACCCGTTTTTGTGTACGTCGCCACGCGTTGGCGTGGTTGGTAGGTCGTACGCTATGAGTGTGGTGCTCGTTATCATCACCACGCCAAAGGATGACGTGGTCACCCTTTCTTGCGCACCACGTGTGGCGTAATCAAGATGTCAAGTGCCACACTCATGGCAAAATCCTGTTAACTAATCTGGAATGTTGGTTCAATGTGAACTTTTGCAGGATGTCCGGTGCCACTACTTCTTATGTATTGCAGGATGTTATACAATGTGAAATTTCGATTGTTTCGGACTACGCTTATCATTTGACCACTCACGACGAGTATAGCTTAGACTCGATGACCGATTGGGTAAAAACCACGGGAAAGTCGTTAGGTTTTTCGATTAACATAACGTCTAAGGAGATGGGGAGAAGAGGGAGAACATCAAGAATAGATTAACTAGATGATTTTAATGAATGTAAACTTTGGATGTTTTTTGTTTGGATGTTTATCTTAAAAACAATAACATTAAACTTCTTAATATGTCGATTGCATTAAAACATTACACTTTAATCAAAAGCATTGCATAATTAGAAATACATAAGAAAATAACTTAAAACAAATGATAGATAATCTAACCCTAAGTTAGCATTACACACTTAGTTTTACGGAGATGGATAGTTCCATCCATGCTCAAAGCGTTTCTCGAATGGATAATCCTCTTCTCACTACTTCCTTCGGGAGTTGAGTTAGTATCAACGGAGCTGGATATTGCATCGGCTATTTCTTGCTCCATTTGCTGCATCGCACGTGAAACCATCTCCTGCGTAATTGTACTTTGGAATCCCATGTTGTATACATTTCGGACTTGGCTTCGGAATTCGTAAGGAAGTGACTCAATCTATATAGTCACTGTTTTAAGATAAGCTAACCTATCAAACACTTCTTCGCGTCCGCTTGGTCGGGACATTAAACATCCTGGACACGATAGCTCCCTACCATGGTTGAAGAACATTCTGCACAAAACCGCATCGATGAAACCAGGAATCTCCTCTTGCATCGTACCTCTGACAAAGTCAAATGCTCTTAGGAGGTTTGCATCTTCGTGCACGTTCCAGCCCGAATCACCCATTGTTATAAGTTAAATTTTTAGTTTCATAGTCAGATTCTAGTATTTATATTCTCAAATTCGGTGGTTCAATTCTAAAATAATTAGAGGGAAAAGGTGGTTTTGTTCCCGCGTAAAACGTTTTGAGGCAGGAAACCTTCACTCCATTTATTTTTTCCCGCCAGGGTACCTACTCTAATTTGTTATAGCAAGATACAAAAATAAAATATTATAATATCAAACAAAAAGGAAAAAGTATCATACATGAACCGAAACATCAAAATACAGAAAATAGGATCGTACATCAACCATCAACGAGAGCACCAAAATATAGAAAACAATATCATACAATCCGAACCCCAAAATGATACGTTTGATAATAATATAAATTAAATGATCTCACAACAAGGTGAGATTAATAACATTACATAGTGGAAAGATAATTTCTTAGTCGAAATCGAATATTCTGTTCTCTGGAATAGGTCTGAAGTTCGCAATGTCATCTTCTATCTCAAGAGTCCTACTTTCGAGATATTCTAACATATATCCAGTAACGAAATCTTCCCTAAACAGGTTCCACTCAGCAAGTGCTACTTGTTGAACTTTGTAAGGAAAGTTGGACAAAAGCTGCAGTGGTTCAGATTTTGCATGATTGTACCTGCTTTTGACTTCTTCACGCCTGTGTGGCGGCGGATCTGGAAACTCCAATTATCCATAATCATAAAACATCCTACGAAGCACTCGATCAAAAACAACATCTGTCGTATCACAGAATATTGTTAGCTTAACAAACTTCACGACCTAAAGCAACTGATGGTCTTCGTTCAAACAAAAGTCCATACCTAACTCCATAACCTGAAAATAGAAACGCAAATGTGAAGGCGTACTTGAAAATACTAAAACTCACTTGGAAATATATTTTTCTAACAAAAATAGCATAAACACATATAATAGACACCAACAAACAATATTAAACCGGTCTCGGACCATTCCGGTGACCGGAGTAGCCAGCGCCATCACTGTGGCGTGGGTATAAAGGTGTACGCCATAATTGGGGCATACACCCTTAAACCTACGCAACAGTGATGTCGTGGTGCATGGTCACTACGCCACGCGCGTACCGTAGGATTGGTTTCCTACGCCAGAGCGACGGCGTGGGAAACCAATCCTACGCCATCGTGTGGCGTAGGGATCTTGTTCTTCGCCTCCGTGTGGTGAAGAATACATTCGTCATGGCAGAAGCTTCAAGCTTCTGCCAGATCCTTCCAACATCCCTAAAACCCTTAAAACTACACTACTAGCCTAACTAAACCTAACTAAACTATCTAACAACAACGAAATCAACTTACAGTAGATAGTTTCGATTATGATTCGGCGGATTTCCTCGCCGGTGGGTGGTGGTGCGTTCCGGTGACGAAATCGACTTCGGTGGGTGGTGGGTTTGTTCGGTTACTGAGGGTTTGGGCTGGGTTTTGAGGTGAAGAGAGAGAAGAGAGGTCAAGAGAGAGAAAAGAGGTGACAAGAGGGGTTTGGGTTTTGTTACTCAAGGTTTGGGTAGATTAGGTTAGATCCAAGGGATAAAGTTAGATTTGTTTTAGGTTAGATTTAAGTTCGGGTTAGTTTAGGTTAGATTTAGTATTAATTTTTGTTTTAATTTTAGTTATAATTTTTTTAATTTTTTAGAGATAAGATAGAGCAAAGTTAGAGAATTGGGGTTTTTTTTTTAATTATGATAACTTCGCGGAGTAAATTTGACTATTTATAAGATTTCGTAAAGGTAAAATCGTCAAACAAAATAACTTCACGGAGTAGTTTTTAAAAATTATAAGCGACTTCATAGAATAGTTTTGGCCATTTTTAGCAATTCTCATACATAACATGTTCCAAACATAACAATGATGATTCGTCTAACCATTACTCGCTAAGTCCGGTCTTGAGAAAAGAACCGATTATGTAATTTTATTAAAACAAACATTGTGAATCCGAAAATTCCATATCCAAGTTTATATCTTGTCTTGAAGAATTAGTAACACAATTTGTCGGTTGTGATATTTTTGGTTTTGAGTTTTCCTATAATACTTTTATATAAAGTCAGTGTTTCAATGTTTATAAATATATAATTGTTCTATAATGTTGGAGCCAAATTAAATTAAGCTAGAAAGATATTAATTAATTAATTAATTAATATATTGCTCAAAGATTTGGATAATATATTTTTGATGTAAAAATATTATTCATATTCTTTTAAAGATTTGATTTTATATTTTAGAGAAAATATTATATTAGTCAAAAATATTATTCTGTCATTAAAACAGAATAATGTACTAATATAAATATAGGTATACAATGTATCAAAAATCATCAACAACAAAAGCTTCAATAAAAAATAATTTCTTCTCCAATCTCTTTTATTATCTACAATTGGTATCAGAGCCTAGGAGGTAAAAGAAGAGTGTAAAGAAGAGTGTGCCGTTGTGTCGGGAGAAAAAAAAGAAAGAGTAAAAAGACGAAGAGCGTTGTCCGCTGGCTATTTCCGCTGGAGAAAAGAGAAGAAGAGTGTCGTTTGCAAAAAAAAAACACAAGAAGTAGAATCCGCCGGAGAAAAAAGAGAGAGAACTGAGAAAAAAAAAAGACAGCGATTTGTTGTTCGCCGAAGAAAAAGAAGAAGAGAAAGAAGAAGAAGAAGAGAAGAAAAAAGATGGAAGAAGACGACGAAAAAGAAAGAAAAAGAAAAAAAAACGAAGGAAGAAGAAAAAAAAAGAAAAAGAAGATTAAGAAAAAATGGGTGAAGAAGAATATGAAAAAAACCCATCAAGGATCAGAAGTTACCGGGAAAAGACTGTAGATGATTGGAGGTAACTGGAACAGGCCGGAAAAGACCGTAGATGATTGGAGGTAACTGGAACAGGCCGGAAAAGACCGTAGAAGATCGGAGGTAACTGGAACAGGCCGGAAAAGACCGTAGAAGATCGGAGGTGACCGGAACAGGCCGGAAAAGACCGTAGAAGATCGGAGGTGACCGGAACAGGCCGGAAAAGACCGTAGAAGATCGGAGGCGACCGGAACAGGGAGAAAAAAATATTTGATCAAATGGACCATATCTTCACAAACCCATCCACTACACAAGTCTTCAAAAAAGAGCGATGTCTTCAAAAAGAATGTGAAAAGTTTGAGAGTTATCCGAAAGCTTAATTTAAAGGAGGCATTGTTGGAGCCAAATTAAATTAAGCTAGAAAGATATTAATTAATTAATTAAGTTAATTAATTAATTAATATATTGCTCAAAGATTTGGAATATATTTTTGATGTAAAAATATTATTCATATTCTTTTAAAGATTTGATTTTATATTTTAGAGAAAATATTATATTAGTCAAAAATATTATTCTGTCATTAAAACAGAATAATGTATTAATATAAATATAGGTATACAATGTATAAAAATCATCAACAACAAAAGCTTCAATAAAAAATAATTTCTTCTCCAATCTCTTTTATTATCTACCTACAATACAACGTTAGATCTATCTCACGTTATACATCGATTTTATTTTACCGTCATGTTGTTTTACATAATATCAATGTTGTTTTACATAATATCAACGATTTTATTTTACCGTCATGTTGTTTTACATAATATCTTAGTCCGCACGAATTTGTTTGAAAATCCAAAATTCGAATATATAATAACAAATTATATATTAAACTTACGTCATCTGAATTTGAAAGGATGATAGAAAACAAAGTTAATTTATAATATAAAAAATTCCAGTTTAACAAAAGTTTCTTTTAATACTTTTTTGCCCAGGACAATACTCGACTAGTTAATTTATTATATACGAATCATTCAAATTCTAGTGGTTGTATCCGAAGAGAACGAAATTGCACGATGGAAGTTGTGGAGCTCCATTAATTGAAAAACAAATTAATTTTTTTGTTATATTCTTATATTAAAATGTTGGTCAACGACAAATAATTTTCATGTTCATCCTCCATATTCTCATTAGATCAAAACTTAGAAGAAAAGCATTCTATGGTTTTCTGTAAAATTAAAACGGAGAATTATGTGATGTGTATCTAAAAAAAATGACACGCGAACAATGAAAAAAATGACACCTCATCTATCAAGCGGGATGTTAACATGATACTTAAAGTTTAAAATAAAATTTCCAACTTGATGGATTAATCACATGTGACCATACTAACACAATTTCATGTGTGCAGGTTCTTTGTGCATATTTGATAAGTTTATTTTAGAAGAAATGAATCAAGAGGAATTCATGGTTAAAAAGTGAATAGTCGAAATATCAATTTTGTTATAAAGTCTGTGTATGAAAATTTGTTGTTTTTATAAAATTTGTGTATAAATATTTATTGTTTTTTTTTTTATTTTGTAATATTAATCCAGTGTATGTTTTTTTAAATAGGTCCAAGATGTGTTACGTGTATATTTATATAGTCCTTTAACTAAAATACGTCACAATTTAGTCTTCTAAATATTTATTTTGGATAAAGTTAGTCCCCCCACGTTTTTTTATACGGGCACCCTCGACTTTGAATCTATTGAGGTAAAGTTTTCGGGTTGTCTCGTTTAAATAGTTTCTTCAATGCCTCCATAAAGATACATATGATGAATATGTGTAATCATTTTCAAGATTGTCATAAATGAATTGGTTGATGAAACTGGATAGAGGGTCTCAAAATAGTAAATGAGTTAACGAGTTTTTTGATTTGTTGAGTTTAATGACCATGAAAAACATTAAAACTTTCATAATGAGGCATACACAAACATTGGTCTAACGTGATAAAAATTTGTAGCTTATTGCAGGTGATCAATAAACTAATGGTAATTCAGATAATAATATTAGAAACTTAATGAATTCGATCCTGCTATAAATATCGCAAGTATACGATTTCATCTAACTTTGATGAGTACTACTACCCTCGAAAATTATCGAACCATAAAAAAATTTAAGTTTTATATCTATATTTTAACATAAAAATATATCAATTAAAAAAATTGATTGGTAAAACAAAGAATTAAGTCTGCATTAAAAGATCAAAGATTCAAATTGCATTATCAATTTATTGGGTTATGCTCCTCGGACACAAGGAAGTAATAAATGACGGGTTTTACAATGTTGGGATTCGCATTGTAAATGCTATAAATAAGGGGCTAGGTTAGGTATTTTATCATCCTAAATCCTAATCAGAAATACGGTGGCTTCCTCACATGTTTGGGAACTTTTCCTTTTTTCACTAATTTGATTCGGTAAGTTTCTCAATTTCATAAACATTAAAAATTATCTTTAATTCTCAAACTAAATTTATTATCACTTAATTAATATCGTAGGAAATTCAAACCTTTAAAAACACAACTAATACTAAAACAATATATAAATAATAAAAAATGTAAGTAATTCATTATTCTGAAAAAATATAAACGCATAATAAAAATGTTTAGCCCACACTCATCACTATTTCTAAGAAAATCCAAAAAAGGGACAATGCGAAGGAAAGTTGATGTCTTAGTTTACTTTTTTTGCCTTCTATTATTGTTTGTTAGAGTTGTATTTATAAATTACAAATAATTACAAATAAAGTGATGAGTTTTTAATGAACCATACTTCCGACAAATAAAACTACTTTATTAGTAAATAAAATCTATTAAGTACCCTAGAATGATTGTTTTATATTTTTATATTAAACCATGAGTTATTATGATTTATTTACTACAAAACTAAATATTATTCTTCTTTAATTCCATATTTTTTGTGTCTGAATGAACGTTTTTTTATTTTTAACTTTCTTCAAGTTTTTGTTTTTTTTTTCTTTTTTCTTCCAATCTAGTTTTTGTTGTAATTTAAAATTTTTTGTCATCTCTTAATTTACTAATAAACAAAAACATAACAACATCATAGAATTTTATAATTAAAATTAGTATGAAAATAATATAAAATCAAGGATAAAGATCATTTGAACATATCAAATTCATTAAAACATAACAATTCGGTTATTTGAATCATACTACTCAAACTATATATCTTTAAAATGTTTTATAGTCTTCATTTAAAAAATTGCGGGCTTACCAGAAGAGTAAAACATATATATATATATATATATATATATATATATATATGTGAGTGGTATAAATAATCTATAAAATACCGTCTATTTTTTTTTATTACAACTACTACTCTCATGGCCTATAAGAGTGTGGTTCACTTGAACATCACCAAATGTGTAAGTGCTTTAAACAAGGTTTATTCTTTTTAAATATGGGTTTCTATTTTAGTAGATAATCTAACAGGACGATATGTTACACGTGGGATTATCATATTACCATATTTATTTTATATCAATTTCATGTGGATATAATATGTGTTGGTTAATCAAATTCCAGTTAAGATAATTAATTCTACAATTACAGTTACTCATGTCTACCCATGTGAGCTATTAAGGTACAATTCTATACTTCACGAGGTTGCAATAAAATAAGCAAGAACATTGTTCACATATCCATCCTATTGACCATAGTATTCACCGCTACAATTATATTAACTATCTTAATCTTTTTATCGATATTTAAATCCATTTTGACCTTAAAATACATGAACTTTCCAATTGTATCATAAATCTTCCACTATGAATATAATAAAGTATATTTATCTATGAATCAATTCTAAGACTATTATTACATAGTAGGAATCAAACTTTGTTTGTTTGGTTTTTCCTCTTCTCATAAATCTAACACATTTCTCAAAGTTGGGTTCATAAAAAAATAGTGAAAATAACATAATCAATAAGCTTGTCATTACTCTTTTTAGATATATAACCTAAACATATATACCAAACCTACGCTGGATTTTGAAAAATTAAATTTTTAGATACATGCATAACAAATTAGAATTTAGAACATTTGTACCAACATATAGATTATTATAAAATCAATGAATTTTTTAATCTCAAATAAAACAGACATAACCACACTAGTGAAACAAAGAAAAGAAAAGAAAAATATTTTTTAAAACAAGTTACTTATAAAATATCATAAAAATAATATGAGTCTAATAAGTAAAAGCCAAATGGAAACTATAAATGACTTATAGAGGACATACATTCCCCTCCAATATAACGACGCAAACTTGTTCATCATTGACACTTTGTGCTTTGGAGTTTACAAGAAAAAAGACACAAACACGGGTTGAAATTGTTTATCAATCCATAAATTGATTTTTGGTATTAAAACAATATTAAACTCTAAATAGACCACTAAGTAGAACTTATTAAACTTAGACATACAATCTTTACATAACTTGAAATCCCCTTCTATATATTTTGTGTTTTTACTAAAGTAACATGTTATCTTTGCATTTACCAATAGTCAATTTTTAGTCATGATTATCCGAATCAAAACATGTACATGTAACATTCGAAGTGAAATTACATCTCTTACTATTGTTTTCTGAACCGACCACACTGAAATTTAGTTTATTTAAATACCACATAACCATTTGTTCTCCTCGTCCACGAGGTTAGAAATGAAGGAATGCATGTCCTATTTCAGGTTATGGACAAAACGTATAAGAGTATAGACAAAAAACGTGCTTGCAGATTTTTACTTGCTCTCAACTTAATTGTGGAGAATTTTTTAATCAGACATTTTACTTGTACATGTGAACACTTTTTTTTTTAAATTTGTAAGAATGATCTTGGAAAATTTTATCTCGGTGGATAAAGAACATGAAAAACTTGTGTGACGTATTTCTAAAACATAAATGGTTGGACCATTTCCACTATTAAAACGTAACCTAATATCATGTGTACTATTATCAGTAAAATAGGGAGTTGTTCCTCCTTACTCTATTGATATTTATTACATATTTCCAATACAAATGGGAAATCATGAATCAAATCTTTAAATTTGCTACTAAATTAAGTAGAACATCAGTATTGTTCCTAAAATCACTTTCTAAAGTTGAAAACATTAAACAAAATAGAGTACTAGATCTGGGAAAATAAACTAGTCATATACCGAATAACATTTTGTCGTACAGAATAAAATATATCAAGATTTAATATTTGACAGGCGTTCACATGAACTAGTTTTTTTAATCCTTAAAATATATTTGAGCCAACTTTGTATAGATTGTTTATTTAAGAAAAATAGTATTTGTAACGATAAAATTCCAAAAACTGATATGGCATTCCTTTGGGCCAGTCTGTTATCTCGTTCCATACTTTAACATAAACATACAACACTGAACTTTTAGACAAATATGTGAGGAGTCTATTTTTTGGTCGGTTTGGGAACACGACCACGGTCTATCCTATGAGCGTCTAAATTTATTTTCTATATGTATCACAAGTAAGGTTTGTTTTTAATATTTATAGGTCATCAATCCAGTTCAAAAGAATAAATTCATGTGCTACTTGTACATATACTATTCTTCCATGAAAATAAATACATTATGTTGCATCTTATCATATTATAACACTTTAAATCAATTTTTTGGATTTAATGTCTCTAACAACAGTCAGAATGATATAAATATGTTAAGGGGTGAATATCTTGTTGATCTCTTAGATGTCTGAATGGATATGAAAATTATTCCAACTTTAAACATGAGACAAACAATGTTAGACATACAACAAATTACTATGTACATCTCAAGGATCAACTGATCAACAAGTGTAGGTTATTATCCATATTTCACGATGTCCAAATATTCACATCATCAGTAACATGAGACATAAAGTCTTATACATAGGGTTACATAATTTTACTTCCTCTAAAATATAACAACAGACATATATTCACATCAAAACTCACCATCGATGCCTATATTGTGAATAAAACGTGGTATCCTACAACATTAACCCTATATTATTTAAGACTGAATGGTTTAACTACATTTAGTGTAACAGAACACGACAAAAGAACACATGCTCTAATATTTATCAGTCGTGTAGCAGCGAGGAACTATGCTCGCCTTTAAATAGTTTCTAGTATCGCGACAATTCACATTATTGAAGCAATAAATCATGATGAATAATTTATCAAAATAACAAATCATATGCTCGCTATGATAGTTCAAATACTATGAATTAGTTAGACACGATGATGCAATAAGTTATAGAACAACAAAAAACCCTCCCATTTTGTTGTGAATTAAAGTTTTGACGATTCTAGACGATACCAAACCTGAAAATACTTATCATATTTCAGTCATCAATTGGATGATAAAGCTATATATAAATAAAATCTAAATCTCAATTACGAACAACTTAAGCAAAAAGTTCAATGATTGGAAATAAGTTAGAATTGGAATACTTTAATGTCATATTGATTCTTAAATTTATAATACAAGATCTCATACCAATTGTGGATATTTTTAGATAATAGGAATCCTACTATGTCAATATGTAAGCACTAAAACAACTATATAATCATAAAACCTATTGGACAATATAGAGAAACAAAAATAGATGATGTGATCCGGTAGTATGGATGAAGATATTCTGTTCGTAGGCGATTACATTTTTTCAGGATCAGCAACGTATCTCATTTGAAAATATTACCGAACCTGAAAAGATATAACTATAGTAGTTCTAAAAAAGGTTATAGAGTGAGAATGAAATGAAGAAAAAAGAATGAGACTTTTTTTTCCCAAAAAACTATCGGCGAGTGCTTGTTTATTAGATTTTATAATGAATCATGGTACGTAGAGTTTAAGAAGAAAAGTTAATTTTATTTCCTAATTTTAAGTAAATTCAATGTGCTTACCATGCATTAGTACTTACTATACTCATTCTTTTAGAAATAATAATTTTTATTCGCCTATAATAGCCCAATAATTTAATTCTTAAATAATAAAAAATATTCAAATAGTTATATTAATTAAACTCGAATCTATATGAATTTAATTACCAAATATTTTATAATAATTTGAATACTCTAAATATACGAAGTTTAAATATCATAACTTTAAATTAATTTTTAAATTTTAATTTATTAAACCAGTCCATGACATTACCTTTAAGAGTCATGGACACGGCTTGGCAGAGCATAGCATCATCCAGGTTAATCGTTATCATCATGCTACGAAACTGTTATAAGTGCCTGTCTAGATCCCATGTTCCATCATACGCTTCCATTCTAAATAGGTCAAACTTTTTGGGGAGCTGGGATTCAAGGATCTTCTCCACGAATGGATACTCCTTAAGGACGTATACGGACGTTATTGATCGGACATGATTGTATTGCACGTCCTCGTTCTGTTGAGCCTTTTTTGAGCATGTGATTGCACATCTTAATGAAGTTTATGTCCTTTAGAATATCTTTTACCACTTATTTCTCCTTCTCCTTCTCATTTATTTTTATGGTTGGAAGAACGATCCCCTCGATTAGCACGACTGATATCAAATCCTGACTGATGCCATCACCGCTAATTCTTTGAATTTTTGTTGTTAATGCGTGCATTGCTTTATTTAACTCGGCTATGGTAGCTTGTGTGGCCTGCTCCCAAGTGTCTCTTTTGCATGCTACCATTTGTTGTTTCTATCATATGTGTTGAAGTTGCTGCTCTAGTTGTTGGACCGTTGGCATGATTGTCGAGTTACATACCGATTATTCTTGCAAAAATAGGCTCATAACGTGCTCTAGTGTGGGTGGTACGATCTCTAGTTCAATACAAATTGTTGGCTGACCACCTTGAGGTCATACTTCAACGTGATTCGCCTCCAATCCATATGGATTGCTGATACTAACCAAAGGAAAATGAATCTACCCATCAAATGGATGCGCCGTAATTCTTCGGTGATATGTCGCCTCACTCCGTTTCAGAATTTCAATTTTGATACCTCATCTCGTTACTACCATGGTTAGAAAATCTCATTACTGTATGTTTTTGTTAGACGTTCCCACAGAGGGCGCCAAATGTTTTATGGGAAAATATAATAAATATAATCCCAAATAGATATTTGTTTATCAAGGAAGAAAAGATGGTCATATAATGTTCCCATATTTATAATGTTTACAAGCAATTTCAGTCTCCTAATAATTACATGATCCCCTTAATCTCTTTCGTGGACCAGCATTTGTAATAATGGTCATATAATTTAGGTCATTACTCTAGTCACGATGCATAAAACTGTTTCAAATCAATAACCATTTAAGTGAAGTTGACCTTCTTTATGACCTCCTCATTGATATAATTAAGATACTGAATTCATTATAATAAAGATGCATTGTTCCTTGTTGAACTTTACTATACCCGATGTTATTTCCGATCACTATGCTCTTTGCTTGGTAAGGCATCTACTCTATCTTTTTCTGTAAGATGGCCTCGATGTTATTTGTCTTTCTCCCTATCATTGTTGCCAGTGCTGGCATTCCCTGATTTGTTATCTTTGATATTTTTAGGACTTCGATATCCATCGTTTTGGCCTCGGTCATTTGATATCGATCGATATATTAACTCATTGCTTTCAGTTCATCTCGGATTTGTATAACAAAGAGCTCGATTTCACGTATCTTAATTGTATGCATCTGCTCGGACATTGTTTGCTTTATCCGTTGATAGAGTCGTCTTCATCATATTTAAGCCAAGCCCACGATCTATTAAGATCCAGAGGCCAACCAATTAAGGCTATAAATCTTTGAAAATAATATCTTTGACTATAAGTCAAGCAAGCAAACATAGCTATAAGTGAAGCTCAATATCTATTAAAATGAAAGGGTCATTTAATTAAGGTGGTAAAGGTAAGACAATGGAAGCCCTAACTATAAGTCAAGTTAGCGAGCCTGCCTATATGTCAATGTATAGCCTATTATAATTCATAGGTTATACAATTAAAGTTGTAAATATCAGACAATAAAAGTCCTAAGTATAAGTTCAATCAGCGAACATGACTAGAATCCAAGTCGTGTGATAAAATATGATTAGCTCAGCTATTACCAATGATTTTCAAATAGACCTTAAAAGGTATATAAACCAACAAGTTATAAATAAGTTATAAGATGCATAAAGAAACATAATTGAATGACATGAAAATTAATAAGTTAGTTATAACATAGTTGGGCGAGTTAAAATGAAAAAGAATGAGCTACTTAAAATATATACGGCCAAAACAATAAATCATATGTTAAAATATATACGGCCAAAACAATAAATCATATGTTAATAACAAAAAAAAGAGGATGTATTCTTGGTATATTATATTGCTTGAAAATATCATCATAGGAGGGATTATTCCATAATACAAAACAATAAATCATATGTTAAATTTGTACTAGACCTGGATGAATTAAAAGATTCAAATGTGAATAATATACTTTTTTCTTATGAGGTTTTATTATAATTTTTCAAAGTCATAATACGAGGTACCAATGGTATGTTGCCATTCTTTAACTTTTTATTATATTAAAAGATTCAACAAACGAGGGACATAATAAAATAATAATAGAAGTTAGATGACATATTTCAAATAAATATGCTTATATATCAAAATCAACTGTATGTAATAGATGTAAAATTAAATTAAGGAAATATACATGATATTATTTTTCTGAAGTAAGAAAATAATAAAATTTGTTATGACAAAGTACATATGTATGTCGTTTGTTATAATATTGTCACGATGAAAGAGAAATTAGAAAAATCATGATAAAAAAAGGGAATTTCATATAACAAGTTAACCAAATGTGAACGAAATTGACAACCATACGCTACAAACAAACATTCTTAGCTATTCTTAAAAGATTAAATAAAGTAAACATGTCTTGTATGACTAAAGAAATTGTTCACAATGAGAAGTAAGAAAATTACATATCTTGTTGTGATGGTTTCTTCATTCGGTAACATAACAACTTCTTATTGTAGAGCATCGTTCTCACCTTATTTTATGAGAAGAATATTATTTTGATATTTGAAATACGGATGTCTTCAATGTCTATGGTTTGAAGTGAATTGTTGTTTTTTTGTTAGAATGTTTGGCATTATTATCAGATTCTTCATCTTTTGAAGAATTATTTATGTGTACGGGCTGATAATATTTTTTGACATTATATGATTCTTAATAGGTTCCAATCTTAATCCATGATTTCGTTCAAAATAATAAGTATGGCTTGTTTTCGATACTTGTTGCAAGAAATATATGCAAGTTTGAAGATACTCTCTTTAGCTTTGCGATAACAAGTCAAGAGAAATAAGCTGACTATCCATAAAAAATGCAAGATGGACGAGATAATGTACAATTGAACAAGTTAAAATAAACAAAGTAATGAGGGTTAATGATTTAGAAGAAAGATTAAGATCCAAATGAAAAAAAAAATTAGGATCAATAAAATAAAACAAACCATATTATAAATAGAGAAGGCTTACGTGGTAAAAGATAATTCAAAAAGCCTTTAGATATTTATTTGATATTACTTAAATACCTCAAGCGGTTAGAGGGGAAATTAGTAATACTTTTGAAAACTATTATGATTGATCAATACAACATACCAAAGAAGAGAGTTGTTATTTATCTTAAACCTTGAGATTAACTGTAATATAAATAAGAGAAGACCATTTCATTTGAGAGGTGAGCAGTAAATTATATAGAGAAAATTAATATAATTGAGAGTCTTTTCTATTTCTTAAGTGAAAATTAATATAATTGAGAGTCTTTTCTATTTCTTAAGTTGCCGAGACGTAATAATCATTTAATATAATTAGAATAGTTCATTCTTTATTAGTCGTCAGGACTAAACACGACCATTGTACTATAAAACAGCTCCATATGTTTAAAGTTTAGTCGTCTTGCCATACTTGTCAGTCCGAGATAGGTAAAACTTGCATAGAACTTCCAAATATAAAATCATTTGAGAGAGTTGAGATTTGACCATAGTCCAATCAAACACAAAATTGCACCATTATATTTGACCACAATATAAAAACTATTTTGATTGAGACTAAATAATTTCACAATGGCATATACAACACATCGTTACATAAGTTTAATTTGAGAGAAAAGGGTTTGTCTGACATCACCGACATAAATATTATAGTGTATGAACTCGTAAAATATATCTCACCAATCCTTAGTTCACTAGACAATTACAAATAAATACGACATCCCTTCTGGTACGTGCCACAATCTTTCTAGCACTGGTCCTGGTTTCCGAGCCTCTAGCAAAACGATGAGGTGATCCAATCTAAATGTTACCAACCCTAAAAAATATGATGATTTTGGTTACCTAAATTAGTTTAGTATACGAATATATGCAACCCTCCGTTATTAAACACTCTCACGATGACTAAAATAAAACATCGGTTGAGACAATATTAAAAAAACAATAAAACGATAAAGACCATTAGAAGTCTAGTACATAAAATATTTCATGTAACACTTGAACAAGATCTATTCAATCATATCATATCATAAACATATTTTTTGAAGAACTAAATCCCTAAACACGTAGCAATTCTACTAAAACGTAAAATGAAGCAATTACAGAGTAAAGGAAAGTACAAAGTAATGATTTATAGTGGTTCGACAACTAACCTATATCCACTCTCAACCACAACGCATACCATTCCCATGGTTGTTCAATAGTAACAACAATTTAGAAAATTAACAAGGTTGTTCAATAGTAACAATAATTTACAAAACTGAGATAACTAAAAAAGAAAGTGTTCACATAAAATTCAAGTGTATAGCTCACACACGATACTTTTCCGAAATCACATCTCTAATCTACTAAATATTTTATCTCTCAATCTTAATTATACACTCCAACATAGTCTTGTCATATTTTTTAAAGTCCAAAGAACACTATATATAGTTCTTGGAGAAAATCTCCCTCCAAAACAGAATATTATAAACTCATAAACAAAACTAATTAATGTGGTTGTATCATATAGTAAGTGATTTTGGTGTAATAAAACATTGATTTAACCAATTTAATTGACAAATTATACCACATGTCACACTCAACACGTAAAGTATGAAGGAAACCTGGTAAATGGAGTTGCTCATTATTTACCAATGGCTTACTAGTCAAACCAACCAATGTGTTAAATGATAACATTATGGTATAAGCAGTTGCTCGGTTTTAACAAACACTTCCAGGTTGAAACAACCAATACGTCAAGAAAAGTCACCGATTCCTCATCAATACCTAAGAATATGCAGTCAGAGCCTTGAGGATTCGTATGCATACTCACTGGACGCATTCAATTACTTATGAGAAAAACCAAGTGAGAACCATGCTTTCACATTTTGAGTGCAAGATATGTAAGACGAAATAAAGACAGAGAACATGTAAAAAAAGTCTAAGAGATATTAATAGTGATATATAACTATTAGGTGTAGGCTTGAAGTAACTCAACAATAGAGGTATTATCGTAGGACTGCATGGGTGTTGGATCCACCATAACATGTATAGGAAATAATTTTTAAAACTCTATGGTTCTTTAGCACTGACTTAGTTGTAGAGACGTTCGCTAATCCTAAGGGTGTAAATAACCTACCGAACACAGGTGATCATTGTGTCGAACAAAATACGTGTTGGGCTCCAAAGAAGATGGTCCAAAGCAAATTGGTCGGAAGCGTTCTGTTCTGAAGTGAGTTGGTCCATGGCATTACTGTTGGGCCAATGCAGGATATTCTCGTTGATATATCTTTTATATTGATTGGGCTTTCTATCCTCATATATTAATTAGATTCATTTTATTAATTTGACTTTTATATCAATTATGATTTTCTATTTATTAATTTTTTATATATATATATATATTAATAGATTAAAAGTTATTACAATCATTGATTAGTGGACTTTAATCTAGAGTGTCTAATAAAGATTTATATTTTTCCCTAAATCTAAAAATGGAATAAGATATTTTTATGCAATGCGCGATGCGATTGACGAGAATTTTTTGTAAGAATCATATTTTGTGAGAGAGTGAAAAAGCTCTATGTATTTTGAGATATTAGTGAGGTTAGAGATAAACGCTGAAGAGAGTGTTTTGTGAAATACGTTATCTTTTGTTACAAAAAAGTGATGAAGTCCTTTGTGTTTGAAGAGTCAACTTGTAACCTACTTATATATAAAAAAATGTAAGTTGTCCGTGGATGTAAAATTTATTCACAATCTGAAGCATATTAAAACCATATTTTCTACTTAGTATTATTCCAATATTTATTTATTATTAGTCTTATACATAATTGATACATCGTTCTTTTGTAAATTCGTTTATACAAGTCGGTACTTTTCAGTCAATATATTGGTGTATTAGTTTTTTCCAACCATTACAATTTAAACTAATAAAATTGGACCCAACGGAACAAGAAATAATTAAATAAAACAAATCATCGCGAAATTATAAGATTGAAAACATATATAAAATTAAAAACTATAAGATTTTATATCCATATATAAAAACTATAAGATTGATCCATTTTATAACAAATCATCGCGAAACAAAAATTTCAAACATATGAATCCAAAAATTGAATGAAAGTATAAATTTGGGATTTCTTAGGGTTGTAGTTTTTTTTATGTTTTTAACTCATCGAAAGGAAAGTACTAGCAATAAAACAAACTTAAAACCTTTAACTAATCTAAAATATAAATATGAGACTTCCGCCTGGATTTAGTTCTTTCTAGTTTATCACTCCTCAGATAAAAAGTATGAAGAACAACAATAAATAAAAATGTTTATTTTACTTAGTTAAAACTATCTTATGAGAGGTTTTGAGCAGTAACTGGTTCCAAGACTAACGATTTCGGTGGCATATAGTTTTTTGAATTCTAAAAATCAGTTGGTAGTCCATGAACTATCCATTTTGGTGATATATAGTTCTTGGACTTTCAAAATTCCGTTGGTAGTCCTTTGAACTATTCATTATGGATAATGTTAGTCATCTGCACTTGTTTATTAAGGGGACTAACTTTATCAAAAATACAAAGTTAAAAGACTAATTTTATCGAAAATAAATGGTAGATAGACTATTTGTTACAAAACAATTGGTAGTCAACACATACAACGAGAATAACTGTATCCTAACGGGATAATCCAAAGATTACCAGCGAACATTTGAAATCAAAAAATCGATGGTCTAGAAATGAGTTGCAGATCAAAACCTTATATACCTTCTTCCATCAAATATTGATGGTGTTTGGAGGGACAGCAAAAGAATTGATTTATAGTAAAGTAGTGTCAACTAGGCTTGGAAATGTAATAAATTTCTCTAAAAATAAAGGAAGAGAGATTCAAAAAGTCTAAATTGTACGAAACATTCAAACAAAGCTAATGCCATGCCAGCTATTTAATGTATTATGTATGAGACGACAATAAATGACGATACTATCCAAGATATTTCTAGGAAGGTCATCAAATTCAACGATGATTTT
Source organism: Limnanthes douglasii subsp. nivea (assembly GCA_036936605.1). NCBI lineage: Eukaryota > Viridiplantae > Streptophyta > Magnoliopsida > Brassicales > Limnanthaceae > Limnanthes > Limnanthes douglasii. Next base: position 326,587,559 of record JAUPFV010000003.1, read on the forward strand.
AATATTGAAACAATTATTGTGTCTTCTATGATTGGGCTAACCGTTTACCTATAAAATGTTCCATCTAACCATAGGTTTTTGAGCACCCAAGTTGGATTTCAATTAACCAATCCTTTTGAGCTTCTAGATTTATGGCGTCTTCTTCTTCGTCTCCTTTCCCTAAATACGATGTCTTCCTCAGCTTCAGAGGGGAAGACACTCGTGACAACATCGTCAGCCATCTGGTGGATGCTTTGAAAACTAGAAAGATCGAAACGTTCATCGATGATAAAAAACTGATTAGGGGAGACGAGATTTCTCCAGCACTCATCAGCGCAATCGAACAATCTAAGATTGCAATCATAATTTTCTCGGAAAAGTATGCTGATTCCAAATGGTGCTTGGAAGAGCTCCGGAAGATTTTCGAGTGCAGGGATGCACTGAAACAGATTGTTATACCTGTCTTTTACAAAGTGGATCCCTCAGATGTACGTAATCAGACTGAGAAATTCGGAAGTGCATTCGATAGACTCCTAACAAAATACCAAATCCCGGCGGAGGAGCAGATATGGAGAAATGCTATGAAATGTGCAGCCAACTTATCTGGTTTTCATTCATTTAATATTGGGTAAATTCCAAAACTCACAGTTTGTAAAATATCCTTTTGTTCCTTACTTTTACTTATTATTTCATTTTGAGCATATCTGATTTGTAGATCGGAGGCTACTCTGGTACGTAGCATTGTAGCTGATGTTTCGGAAAAGTTGAAAAACAGTTCCTATAATGCGTCTGATGACAGTGGATTGGTGGGAATAAACTCACGTATGGAGGAAATCATTCTTTTATTACGCACTGAATCCGCTGAATTTGGTATGGTAGGAATTTGGGGAATGGGTGGAATAGGTAAGACTACCATTGCTGGACAACTTTTCAACAAAATATCGTCCAGCTTTGACAGCTCTTGTTTTCTTAGAGATGTTAGGGAACAGGTAAACAAAGAAGGTCTACCTAGTATCAGAGATAAACTTATTTCTGAACTGTTAAAAGACAAGAGATTGGAGATACACACACCTCGTATTGGAGATGCCTCCATAAAGGACCGGCTAAGGCGAACAAAAGTTCTGGTGGTTCTTGACGATGTTGATGATTCATCACAACTTGAAGTTTTGATTGGAGTGCGCGGGACCCCTCACTTTGGCCCAGGAAGTAGATTTATTGTAACTACTAGGGATAAACATGTTCTTGATGCTCATGACATAACACATTTTTATAATATGGAGATGTTAGATGACAATGAGGCTTTGGAGCTCTTTAGTTTCTATGCTTTCCGCCAAAACCAACCAATAGAGCTTTACCTGGAGATTTCAAAAAAAATTGTAGAATACGCACAAGGTTTACCTCTAGGATTGAAAGTACTTGGCTCATCCTTACGTGGGAAGAAGGATATTCGAGATTGGGAAGGTGAATTGCGAAAGTTAAAGAAAGTTTCTAATATGAAAATTTTAGAAGTGTTAAACATAAGTTATGATAGTCTAAATGATGAAGAGAAGGAGATATTTCTGGATATTTCATGCCTCTTTAAAGGTAAAGAAGTTGATAGGGTTAGAAATATACTTGATGGCTGTTATGTCTCTTCGCATTCGGGAATGGAGGCTCTCATTGACAAGTCTCTTATATATATTAGGACCATAGAGGGATATAGTCAGAGTTATCGTGAAGTTTTTAACTTTAATATGGTAGAAATGCATGACTTGGTACAAGAAATGGGTTGGAATATTGTCATTGGAGAATCTAAAAAAGTTGGATCACGAAGCAGGTTATGGCGTTATGAGAATGTGTACGATGTATTCACAAAACACACTGTACGAATCATGTCTAACTTTCTTCATTTCTATGTTTGGTTTGTATACTAATCAGTTGCTAATAATTTTTATATATGTTATTAGGGGACAGATAAGATCAAAAGTATACTCTTCGATGTGAGAGGAGTAAAGCAGATGAATTTAGATCCTCAAGCTTTCGCAAAGATGCACAATCTGAAACTCCTCAAAATTATCGGATTCTACTTGGATGTTTTTGGATCCTACTTGGATGATTCCAAAATTCAATTTTCCAGTCGGCTTGAGTCACTTCCTGATGGACTCAGGTATCTTTATTGGAATTGCTACCCGTTGGAGTATTTGCCATCAACTTTTAATCCAACTAATCTGGTTGAACTACGCCTGTTTCGTAGCCGTCTCAAACGACTTTGGAGTGGAACCCACGTAAGATTTATGATCTATTTGGTTTGTGTCTATCATAACTTCACGAGTAGTTCGCTATCTTATATGCATTTCATATTTCAGCTTTCACAATCATAATATTTAATTTATTCCAATTGGGTTTCAAAAGACAAACACTAAAGTCATATTAGATTACTCTTTAAAATTCCATAATTTAGCAAAATATGTTTACCAAAACGAAATCTGTCTTTTAAGTTTGTGTATAATTAGGAGACGAGTAAAAGCTACATAATTTTCTAAAGCATAGTCCAATTGTACTTGTATAATGGTTTTAACAAATTATGTAATTTAAATAATAATAGAAGTTGCATTAACTGCCTTATTTTGTAATAACTTCAAACAAACAATAAAAAATAAATTTTAAAATTATAATATGTATTAACCAACCTATTTGAAACTTTAAATAATACGTATTTTAGCTGTAACCGTTCAAATGTTTTAATTGTGACTCATCTTTTTTTTTTAAATTAAATTTATATTGTTCCAATTACAGAGAATATTTATAAGATTCGTGAGCAATTGGAATCCCATTTGTAGTGATTTTATCATTTTATCATCTCTTATACAAGTTTGTTAAATTGTTGCAGGATCTTTCTACCTTAAAAGTTCTCTCTCTTCGATATTGCGAGAGTTTAATTGAAATTCCTGATCTCTCAAATGCAGTTAATCTTGAAGAACTGAGTATTACTCACAATAATGTTTTGGACAATTTTTCGTCATCCATAAAACATCTTAGTAGCCTAAAATATTTAGAACTCGCCTCTTGTTATAATTTGACAGAAATTTCATCATCTTTATCGCAATTGACAAGCCTCAAACATTTAAATTTAAGCTTTTGTTTTAAATTGACGAATATCTCATCATCTATACAATATTTAAAAAACCTCACACATTTAAATCTTCGCCATTGTGATAGTTTGAGAGAGATCCCTGAGTCCATACAACATCTAAAAAAACTCACATATTTAAATCTCGATTGTTGTAAGGGTGTAAATGAGATCCCATATTCCATTCAGCATCTCCACTCCCTAACACATTTTCGTCTAGGGGGCTGCACTAAGATTACTAAACTCCCAAATTTACCACAAAATATCAAATTCTTAGAAGTTAATTGGATTTTAATAAAAATATATTCACTTCTTACTCACAACCCTTTTGGACTTCTTACGAACCTGATCCAGTTAATGGTGTGGAATTGTACTAGCTCCCAACAGACTTCAATTCTTTTAGAGAAAATTAAACTTCTAATACCACGGGGCTGCAAAATTATTATAAAAAAACGTCATGCACAGATTGAGGAAATGGAATATGATTAATGATTGGATTTAACGAAGATAGAGTGCAATGGAAGAGAATGGAATTTTTTTGAAGACTTGTTGATTACCGCTGATCGACTGTTTTAATAAGTCTACATTTTAGAAGAAAAAATTGTTTCATATTTAGTACTCCCTCTGTTTCATAATATAAGTCTTTAGAGAAGAAGTTTTTTTGTTTCATAATATATGTTGTTATCATTTTCCAATGCAGCAATGATTACATATATTTCACTTTCAACCAATAAAATACTTAAGCTTCTGCATAAGTTATTAACTTCACCAATCAAATCTATTTTCTTTTATTTTTTCAATGTCATTATTACTTCCCTTAATCTTGATAAAAAAACCTTAAACGTCTTATATTATGAAACAGAGAGTAGTATTTTAATGTAAAAAGTTATTTTATATTTCCGAGAGAATTAATATTTTGCTCATTAATATTTATCAGACCACATTAAACCCATCTTATAACGCGCGAGAGTAATATCCTTTTTCACTTTTTCAAGTGTCTTGGATACAAGTATACAATCTTTTATCCATTTATCACATATTTTTTAATGTTCCATCTATAATTTACTTGTTTTGTATTTTATTAGTTTCTTTTGTGTTGTGAACAGTAGGTTTTATAAAAGGAAAAACAGAGTTTTGTTGAATAGTTTTTAATTTTATTAAAACTGAAAGTTACGATACATAGATTAAATAAAGACTCCAATAAATTTGAGCTCACAAACTCTTAAAAATTAACAACTAAGCTAAACAATTACTTAGAAATAGAAAGATCCAGTTCACTATTTGACTCTTGTAAAAAAAACATCAAACATGGCTATACACCCGGTCTTAGCTTTTATTCTTCAATCTCTCTCGTAAAATGGATATGTTCTGCTTCAATTTACTCTTCCTTCAGCCTAACTCCTAACCTACTTTTCATTCTTTCAAACACCTCCAACTTTACTACCTTGGTCATTGTGTTAGAAAACTAGTCTTGTGTACTGCAAAACTCAAACTCAATAATATTTTTATTGACAAGTTCACTTAGAAAATGAAGTCTAACACGAATATGCTTTCTTCTTCCATGTGGAACTAGATTTTTGGACAACTTGATTGTAGAACTATTATCACAAAACAGAAAAATCCCCTTCTTTTTACTAAAATCAATTTCTGCAAGAACATTTCTCAACCATACAGCTTCACAAGCTCCACTTGCAGCTGTTACAAACTCAATTTCTTCTTTAGACAAGGTTACTATTGGTTGTTTTTTCAAAGAGCATGAAACCACTCATTTTCCAACCATAAAGGTGTAACCTGAGGTGCTCTTCCTATTATCTTTATCACAGACGTAGTCACTATCCACAAACCCCACCAACTTCTCTTCGTCACCAAACTCAAGTCGATGTTGTATTCCAAACTCGGTTGTTTATTGCATATATCTGAAAATCGTTTTTGTTGCTAACATCTATTGTTCATTTAGATTTTCTATGTATCTATTCACAAGATTAACCGAATAGATTAAATTAGGTCTGGTGGCAGTTACATACCTATGACTTCCCTCTAATTTCTTGAATTCAGTTGAATATACTCCCACACCAACTCCTTTTTTTAACTTGATTGCCAAAACTGTTAGATTCTTCACACAGTTATATTCTGTCATTTCGAACCTTTTGAAGATTTCAATTGTATATTTCCTTTGTGTAATGAAGACCCCCTGCCTATCTTGAATCATTTCAACCCCTAAAAAGTACCTCATTTATCGATGATCTGTCATAGAAAACTCATTCTTCATTGATTCATTAAATTCATTGAGCATCTCCTTTGAATCGCTAGTGTAGATGAGATCATATACATACAAACTTATAATAAATACTTTTTTCCATCTACTACAATAACATTTCATGAACCCCTCTCGCATGAATTACCCTTCAATCTTATTATACCACACCCTAGGTGCCTGCCATAGTGCATAAAGAGCCTTCTTTAATTTGTAAACCTATTTATTATATTCTCTTCTCAACTCAAAGCCTCTAGACTACACCACATATACATCTTTATTGAGTTCTTCATGTAAAAATGAACTTTTCACATCAAGATGATATACAATACATCTTTTTTGTGCTACTAATGCCAAGATAAATCTAATTGTCTAACATCTAACAACAAGTTCAAACACTTCATATAAATCAACTCCATGTGTTTGAAGAAAAATTTTCATCACTAACCTTGTTTTGAACTTGTCTACTTCTCCATTATCATTAAGTTTGGTTTTATACATCCACTTGACTCCTAACGCCTTTACACCTTCAAGAAGCTCCACCAAATCCCAAGTAATTTTTTTTTTCTATCGCTCCCATCTTTGCTCCCATTGCATTCTTTTTTTTGTCTCACAGCTTCTTCTATGTTTTCTCCTGTAAATAAACCCATCGTATCGCATTCATAATCTTTCATCCAAATTAGATTTTGAATAACTCTCCAATTTTTGCTTTGTTTTGTACCAATACTAGATTCCTCTAATTCTTTGTACACGGCTGCAACCTCATTTAACTCTGCTTTTCATGTTTGTGAACTTTTTTTTTCCCATCTCATTGATCTCGATTGTTTCCTTCTTCTTCTAGATTTACTTGATCGGTGTGTCGCTCATTTTGTGAGTTTTATCGGTATATCCCTGCTCTTCATCTCCAGAACCATCTATGATTTTTTCACCAATAATTTCTCCATCCCAGTCCCATGTCTTTTCCTCATCAAATTTAATATATTTATTGATTATGATCCTCTTATCGATTGGATCATAAAGACGATATGTTTGAGATTCCTTGATAACATTAACATCACATATTTGTTAATTTTCTAATCTAGTTTGAGTCTTCTTTCATATGGAATAAGAGCAAAAGCAGAGTTAGTTTGGATAAATATATCTCTTTCACCATATCTCTAGTTTTGAATTAAAGAAGAGTAAAGGAATAAAAGTAGCATTTTTCTAATTAAAAAAGGGAAAAAATTACAGCTTACATGCTCCAAGAATCTTCTTTTACTCCTAAAATTCTTGAAGGAAAGTAGCATTTAATTGAAGATTCATAATACCATTTTTATAGAAATCCGGTCGTTGATTTATCTTTTATTGATGATGATTTGATAGGGATCGTCACTCCTCTTGAGGATGTGTTGATCATTAGTTTGGATATTTCAAGTCTTATGCTTAGTCGTGCTTTGATTGATAATGGTAGTTTAGCTAACATTTTGTTCGAGACCAGTTACGATAAGATGATTGGGGAAGCTCTGTAAAAGGTGACAATTAGCCAATTAGTTAGTTATGAAGGTAAATATGCGAATTGCATCAGGAATGTTGAGCTTTTAGTAATTGTTGGGTGTTGTAAGACTGAAAAAAGATGATAACTTTGTTTATGGTTAGTGATATTTTAAGACTTTGTGATGTAATTATGGTCGAACATGACTCCATAATATATAGGATTCTTCTTTGTCTTTTTGCACTATCTTAAATATCTAATTTAAAATTTTGTTAGAGTTATTAGAGGAAGCCAACGAAGGGAGGAAGTTGGTTGCGTGATCGATTTGGATCCTTTCAAGTGTTCCCAAAAAAATAGACGGCCGTCAACCGAGTGAAGGTGATGAGTTGGAAAAGGAGATGAACGATCCTAGAGAGGATCTGTGATTAGTATTTTGAAATTTCAGTTGTTGAGGAATTTTCCAATGGATGCTTGGTTAAAATTAAAAGTCGGTTAAGTCCACGTTTTAAAAGTAAACTTGTGAATGTGTTAAAAGATAATTCAAATATTTTTGTTTGGAATGCTGATGATGTTATTGGGGTGAGTTTATCGGTTATTTCTCATGAATTGATATTTGATAGCAGATTAAGTCAATTCATCAGAAGATAATTATTTTTTTCAAAAAAGAAAGAGGTTATGGTCAAGGAAGTGGAAACAATTCTAAGGCTCAGTCACATAAAGGAATCAAAGTATCTCACTTGGATAGTTAATTTGGTTTGGTTAAGAATAAGAATGGGCAATGGAGGATGTGTTTGAATTTTACTGATCTTAATAAAGTATGTCCTAAAGATGTATTTCCTCTACCCCAAATTATCAATTGGTTAATGCAGCTGTCGGTCATAAATTTATGTCAATTATGGATTTATATTTAAGATATAATCAAATCCAGATGCATCCGAATTATGAAGAACATAATTCTTTTCAAACAGAGAGGGGTCTGTATTGTTATAAGGTAATGTCTTTTGTTTTGAATAACACTAGATCGACTTATCAAAGATTGGTCAATAGACTTTTTGAGAAGCAGTTGGAAAAAAATATGAAAGTGAATTGATGATATGATTTTTTAAAATAATATTGAGGATCCTCAAGTTGAAGTTATGCATGGAAGTTTTAAGAATTTTCTTTTGGAATTCAAAGTTGGAAGTATATCTAATATTTTATGAGTAACAATGGAATAAAAGCTTATCTCGAGAAACTTAAAGTATTGTTAAGCATGATGCTTCCACGAGCTATGAAAGAAGTGCGGAACTAATAAGGCTTTGAGTAGTTGTATCACGACTTATTTCTATAGCATCTGACAAAAGTCATCTGTTTCTCGAAAGCCTTGATGGAACTAAGGATTCTGATTGGAATAAATAGTGTTATAATACGTTTCATATAGTATAGAAATACTTTACTTTAGTAGAGATCCTGTCAGCTGCGGTACGATGTGAACCTTTATAGCTTTATCTTTTTGTGTCTTGTCATTCGATAAGTTCTATTTTGATTAAAGAAGATGATAAAGTGAAAATCGGTCTACTAAGTGAGTAAATGTTTAATTGATGCTGAAAACAGGATATTTGAACTAGAGAAGTTGGCTTTAAATCTTGTGGTAGCTTCAAGAAACATAAGCCATATTTTCAAAGTCATATTATCACTTTGCGAACATACTTTTCCTTTGAAAAGTATGTTTTAGAAGTCAGATGTTTTAAAGAGACTGACACGGCGGTCGGTGGAATTAAGAGAGTATAAAATTGTGTATGTGCCTCGTACAATAATCAAGGAACAAGAAGTAGCAGATTTTGATAAGGGAAAATTGTTTGAGGAATAGACCATAAGAAGTATTTATTTATTCACTTATTTAAAATTAGTTTATTTTATTTTCTTTATGGGCTTCGGTCACATTCAAATTTGGTTTTAAATTATGTTGAGCTTGTTAGGTCATTAAGGGTTATTTCCCATATAAATAGTCTTTTAAGGGTATTTAATTTAGGGATGTATTTACTTATCACGTTAGAGTCTATGTCTCTCTAAAAATTAACTTAAGCAGCTCAATTATTACTCTACTTTATATTTAAAACTTAATTGTATTTCACCTTATTACTTAAATACCCTCCAAAAAGTATTGACCGCATCATATTGGCGATCATCGTTGGAGTTCTACGAAGGTACCTAGATAACAATATGTGAAACCTTGGAGTGTTAAATTCACCTCATAACATACCAAAGTATGGAATTTGAAATGCAAACAGATCTTGCCAAGGAAAGCAAAAGAATTATGAACGAAAAGTATAGTCAAGCAAAACATTTAATTGATGAAAAATGTGAGTGATTTCTTATTTGAGAGGAATTACACCAGACCTGAGGGGTAATTGAGGCTTTAAGGTCTAAAAAAGAACCTGTAATAATCCTCAAGGATCGAGTCCATTTTGAGGTTCAAATATACGAAGGACTCAACAGTGTTAATGAACAAACTACGACCCAAAATATTAAGTAAGGTCTGTAAAAAAGTCTTTCATAAAAACCCATCAATCTTAAACAAGGTATAAAGTTAAAGAACGATTGGATTCATTTAATTCTAGCAAATATTTAGTGTGTGATACTAGAGAGTTTTCTTTCGCTTCGATACTAATCATTTTCATAAGAAAAGAAAAAATCATCATGATAAACATGATTCAAATAATATTATAATCAGTGTAATAAGTTGATTACAAGAAAAAATCATAATGATAAAGAGAAGACATATTATGAATAAAGAATAAGAGGATTAGGATTATACAACATATACCACCAGAGATATTTGCCCCTACAAATAAGGATCATCAGTTTAAACAAGGACATAAAGAGGCATTCTCTTTTTCTGTGGATATCGTTTATGGTCATCTTTCCCATATGATTTAATATTTCAAAAATGGAGAAGTTTGATGGGAGTAAGGATCCAACCAACCAAATTGAACAACTTAAAAATTCATGATGAATTTTTATAACGATGAAAAGTAGTTGTTGAATTATAGTAACTACATACTTACATACTTGGTAACTTGATATTTCAAAAATTGAAAAGTTTGATGGGAGTTAGATGAACCCTATATATTTATGATACTGCTTATTTTGTTATTCATGGATCCAATAAATTATAAGTTAATTATATTTAAGTATTTGGATTTATATAACAACAACTCTAGATACTCTGAATCTACATGTGATGAGATACTCCAATTCATAATATCATTACAATCTCCCACTTGGATAATCACATGTATTGATGTGTACCCACCAAACTGTACATTATATAACACTTTTATTTTACAGATAACAAAAACATCCCTTATCATTCTCATTGATAACTAACAATAAACTATAAAGGGCATGGCATGACTTATCAATGTGTAATTGTTCTACCACAAGGTGCATTTTGAGCTACCACTAAAATGAATTTTGACTTCTCATAGAGTGCCTTATGGAAGCGACATAAGTCTGTAATCACTATGTACTGGTTTATCACCATATTATACTGAATTGAGATCGCATAAATTAAATGAATAAGAGCAAAATAAAACACTGTATTATTCAAATAAATGTATGCATGCAATCTGAAAACTAAACTAATAACTAAAATTTGAACTAAAATTAAAACAAAACTGTAAGTCAATATAAATAATCTATCAGTTAAGGAGCTCACATGATTCATATACTCATGAATAACCTCACACGTCAATGTCTTAGTAAAGAAGAAGAAAAATGTGAACTGAATCATCATCTTCTCTTATGGAGTTTGTTCTAATTTGCTCTTATTAATTGTAATAAACTAAGCGGCTTTTCAATATTTGGATGTTTTTCGGTGTGTAATTTTGTTCTAAAAATGTGTAGATTAAAATTACACTAATATGTCTAATATCCATTTATTTCATAATGTTACGACATTAAGTGATATCATTTATTTTCCCACTTACTTTATCTCATCTTGCAATACTTTGATCTTATCTAAATACTGGAGGACCTATGTCTTACTGTATAATTTTAGTTCTTCTAGATTTATTTAAACATTTATTTAGAATATTTTTCATAAATTTTATACGTCAAAATTTCAAATGTAAAAACGTATAGAATATGATGTATGCTTTGAATTTCTAAATCAAACTGGAAAACTCCAAATGAGATGACTTTTCTCATTATATCTTAATATGATATACAAAGTTTTTATTTCCTTACTATAATATTGTGATATGATCTCGATGTATGTATTTTCTGTTAAACAATAAATCTAATTAATGTGAGTTCTTAACATACAAATCGCATTAAAAATTAGGGCTTGAATGTCATAAATTAAAATAAAAGCCCATGTACTTTACCAAGTTTTATATTAAGAACTTACCAACTCACTTATCTTTGAATCACTCAAAAAATGGTACATGTTATGATCAATTGATCCTTTCATTTTTTCTATAATATTCTATTTGCTATCTTTACCCTTCCATACCTTATATTTCCTAAAGAATCCTGCTTACTTGACTTATAGTGTTTATTTGAATGTTTCTTAGACTGCACTTTTCTGGTTGAAATTTTGTCTTTTTCTTAAAATGATCATAATTTAAGTGCCATCATTAGACACTAAAGTGCTAGAATAACGTTTGGTTCGATGCTCTTTTTAGGAGCTTAATGAAATTTAAGAGATCGGTTATCTTGGCACCTCTTCGGATTATGTTGTGGATATAATCGGGCTCATCCGATTTTTGATAATCTGATGCAATCTTCCCCACCGGATCTTTCTCAACCGGTCTATGAGCACTAAAATCCTCAATTTATCCTCTTAATTTATCTCGCTCCTCTTGCATGAGAAGCCTTTCTTTGGTTTTGTTATTTAAATATGATGTATGTGCATGCTCCTCTTCGATTTTAACTATTTCATTCTCAGGATGAGGGTCTATCTGCATTTTATGATCCATTCTCCAAAGAACTTCGAAGGTAAATCTTGTACGTCGGGCTTTGGATTTTTGATATCTAGGTACCTTACTCGACTACTCCCATTATGATTGACAATGTGACAAAGATAATTTTGGTTTAAATGGTATTAAAATAATATAGTGAAGTTGTAATAAACGTGAGATAAAAGTAGTGAGATAATACAGTTGCTTTAGTTATTTTTTAGAGAGACAAAGTTCATCCTCATAAAATGCCATATCAAAGAGTATTTATAGGCTAACTTTAGCCTTATGGGTCTTGTGGGACTAATAGGCCGGATCATTATCTTGGACCAAGCCTAAAGACTGAAAAGCTCATTAAATATTATACTAATAAATAATAAATATACTATATTCTAGTGAATACATCATTGTCAAAATGTGTAAGTCAAATTGTAAAAGTGAGGTATTTTCCTTTGGTCAAAATTGCCCCTATAAGATTTTCAACCCTACCAAAGATTTCGCCCTTAAAGATGTTTTACCCATCACCTTTTACCCTCCGTTAGGGTTTGCATTAGAAAGTGTTTTAAAACTATATATGCTTTCAGACTTTGTCAAAAATTGCCCACCAGTTGAATACTTGTGACTTGTTGATTTATCATTGGCCTCGCTGGCATTTGCTTACGTATTCCAGGTCGGAAATTGGTCAACAAATTTTAAGCTTGGATTGGTAGTGGCGGAGCGACTAGGGCATGTGGCTAATGGTAAATAACCATCAGAGATTTTGAGCTTTGTCCTTGTTGAGATATTATTTCAAATTCCTAATTTTGAGTTTCTTTAACAAGTATATTTTTTTCTAGTTGCACTAGCAAAACACGAAAAGTTATATCATGTTTCTTACCCGCAATATCCCTTAAATCCTAGGTAGAAGTCTCATCCTAAGCGTTGCACAAGCCACATTATCTTCACAACCTTTGAGCTCAATTTTATACTAACAAATCGCATGTTATACTCCATGAGGGTTTCTCCAACTTTTGTCAGTGATCAATAATCGTGTCTCTATTGACTCAGAACTTCTTGCTTCCCCTAAAATATTGTTGAAATGTGGTCCATAACATATGGAAGTTCTTAATGCAACCTTGCGGTAAATGGTTTTACCACTTTGAGGAGCCATATTTAAACGTTTGAGAGAATGCCTGATACAGTGGCTTGTCGTCATCATCGAAGTTTATTATAATGTTTTGGAATTGCTCATTATGGCTATTCGGATTCGTATTTCCATCAAAAATTTCTAGCCTTGAGACATCGAAACGATTATGGATGCGCGCTGAAAATATTTTGATAGATAAATGAGATGATCTCTAATTATGCCCGGAATTATACGAACTACCTCAATGGCCTTCATTTACCAACACATGTAGACCTTCATCGAAACTGCCCAAAGGGAACTGGATTTATGGTGCTATTTTTTCCACCTTAGTAATGGTTACCGCCCAACCCCTAAATTCGAAAATAGGCACCTGCTATCGATATTAATTCTTTTCTTCGTATTCCTGACTTGATGAGAGATTCAAAAGTAGTGTGACCATTTTTTCAAACCCTGTTTTTTAGTACTCTTGCGTCGATAATATCTTTCCGGAGAAGAGCAATCTAAATCATAAATGGATTCGCCACTAGATTTTTTGAAATCGTAATGATGTTTAGACTTTGCCTATTTCTTCGATGTGTAACGGTCTTGGCTCATCTTTTCGTCATACTTATCATATGACCGATTAATGTACTCAAATTCATTTTACTCATTACAATCTCCTTTGTTACCGCACTGTATAATTTTAATATCTCGTTCAAATTGGGTACGAATATGAGCTTGGAAGTTTTTCAAAACTGAGAAAACTTATGATTTATTAACAATAGGAAAATTCCACAAAAAATTCGAATAATCATTCAAGAAAATAACATTATATCGATGTCCCTAATAACTCAAATATGGATAAGTCCAAATATCACGATGAGTAATATCAAAAGGCATACAAATAGTAGAAGTTGAATGAACAAAAGAAAAATTTATATGTTTCCCTACAACACACGAATGACAAGTAGTATACTTGAAGATGTGATACGGTAAAGGGGGCTTATACTATCACATCTCATTAGACGTATCCCCGTATGTAAATCATGCACAGGAAAACTAAAATGATCAAACACTACTGACACATGATTGTCAGTTTCAAGCTTTCTAATTGACACCAACTTTTTAATAAGTTTAGATGTAAGCAAGAGATGATTAAGTGACAAAGGTAGGTTATGACCGTAACCATGAATCGGAGTCTACTGAGAGGCTGCATATGTATGTTGTTGCTGTTGCTAAGGTTTGAAGCCTAAGATTGCATCAGGTAGGCATGCTCTAAGATTGCATCAGGTATGGGCTGGTCGTACAGTCCAGGGTGAGTGCATCTAAGCCCACCAAGGAGGCGTCGCCCAAGACATATCACCTTCTGAATTTTGACCACGTCCACAATCAGGGGCGGATTTAGATTGGATATGGGTATGCCCAGGACAACCCTAAACAAAAAAATAAACTTAGTATAGTGGTAAAGAACTCTATTAGTATACCCTAGATTCGAACTTTACATTGTTTTATAATTTTTCTGTTTACTATTTTTATTCAATAAATTAGTAAAAAAATCATTGGGTTTTATTTCAATTCTAATTCAACAAAATATTGAAAAATTAGGAATTTTTCTTAGCCTAATTAGATTCCATCAAGGTTTTCTTTATATTCTTGGATTTTTATTCAATAAAGCAGTAAAAATATTAATTGGGTTTTATTTCAATTCTAATTCAACAAAATACTGAAAAATTTGGTTTCCTTTTTCTTTCCTAACTTCTTTTAAAGAAATTTCACTTCGTTTTTACATTGTTTTATAATTTTTCTGTTTACGAATTACGATTTTTATTTAATAAAGCATTAAAAAAAATTCATTGGGTTTTATTTCAGTTCTAATTCAACAAAATACTGAAAAATTTGGTTTCCTCTTTCTTTCCTAACTTCTTTAAAAGAAATTTCACTTCTTTTTTACATTGTTATATAATTTTTCTGTTTATGAATTACGATTTTTATTTAATAAAGTAGTAAAAAAATTCATTGGGTTTTATTTCAATTCTAATTGAACAAAATACTAAAACATTAGGGATTTTTCTCAGCCTAATTAGATTCCATCAAGTTTTTCTTTATATTCTTGGATTTTTATTCAATAAAGCAGTAAAAAAATTCATTGGGTTTTATTTCAATTCTAATTCAACAAAATACTGAAAAATTAGGGATTTTTAACATCCTAATTAGATTCCATCAAGGTTTTCTTTATATTCTTGGATGAATTTTGATTGTTTATTTCATTGCTCATCAGTATACGAATGAACACAAAGACTTGCATAAACTTGGCAAATTTCCAAAATTAAGCAGGTAATATTATTTTACTTCACTTCTTTTTTACATTGTTTTATAATTTTTCTTTTTACGATTTTTATTCAATAAAGCAGTAAAAAAATCATTGGGTTTTATTTCAATTCTAATTCAACAAAATACTGAAAAATTAGGGATTTTTCTCAGCCTAATAAGATTCCATCAAGGTTTGATTTATATTCTTGATGAATTTTGATTGCTTATTTCATTGCAGATCAGTATACAAATGAACAAAAAGGCTTGCATAAACTTGGCAAATTTCCAAAATTAAGCAGCTAATATTATTTTACTAGAATAATTTAAAGGGTTTGGTTGAGTAAATTAGTGTCATTATGATATTTTAGGATATTTTGTATCTATTTATTTGTAATATTTTGTATGTATACAATATTTTGTATTTAAACAAAATATTGTATTGATTTTTTAAAAAGAAAATTAACTTGAAATACAAATTACTGTAGTTATTTTTTGATTGAATATTTTCATTGAATTATTATATGGAAATAATATTTTGTATATGAGAATAATTAAATATATTACTAATTTGTATTTGAGAATAATTAACACATTAGTGAAAATTACCGATTCTTTAACACTTATAATATTTTTATATCTTATTTATATTAATTTATTTATGATTCTTTCAATATTACTTGTTTTTTATTTTTTATTAATTGATTTATGATTCTTTAGTAAATTTTGTAATATTTTGTATGGAAACAATATTTTATATTTAAGAAAATTATTGTACTCATCCTTTTTAAGCAAATTATTGTCTTGTTTGTAAGACTCTTGTTCATAAAAGAATACAAGATATTTGGATTTGTGTACACACTTTTCAAGCTAGTTTTGTCCTTACCGATTGTTATCGCAAGTGTTGAGCGAGTATTCTCTTTTATGAAATATTTGAAGAATGAATTGAGAAATAGAATGGTCAATCTATGACTTAATGATTATTTAGTGACATTTGTAGAGATAGAAGTGTTTTCTACGGTTGATGACTTCCTTAATATCTTAATCGTGTTTCCTATAACTCTTTTCAAGACATGAATAAGAGGAGAATTCATTTGTGCTTGGGATATACTATATTTTAATTTTAAGTTGTAATCAAAATATTTACATATTTTTATTATGAGATATTTAAATAGTTATCTTTTATTGAAAAAATTTACATAATATTTTTTCGGCATACCCTAAATTTTAGTCCTGGATCCGCCACTGTCCACAATAGCCTCCACATCTAGTACTTCCCTCACCCCAGAGTCTGTCATAACTTACCACCGAATTGTCTGTTATTACGATGTTTGTTGTTGTTGTAATTCTTGGACTATTTGTCACATCCTTGATCTTGACTCGGAGTTCGATGATCAGGGGTTTCATTTGATACACGAGTAGCCACGATCATCCCATCATCACCCGTACCTACTGCCTCTTTCATGATAGTTTTTTCTAAAAACACCATGGATCGAACTTCGGAAAATGATGGTACAATATTCTTTTGTCGAATTACATAAGCTACACCTTTGTATACGGGGGTAAGACCATCCACCATACGAAGAATCATATGGTTGTTCGATACCAGAGCCCCCATATTCTTTTCTTGGTCGGAGATAGTCCTGAGGTATTGGAAATAAACAAAGACGAACGATAAATCTCGTAAATAACTGTTATTGAACTTGTGTTCCAAAGCAAATACACAAGATTTCTCATTATTTTGAAACAAATAGCGAAGATAATTCCATAAAGTGATAGTTGAAATCTTTGCTTCAATAACAGTGGTCAAGAGATCGGTGGGGATGGTGGAATAAATCAAGTAAACCAAAAAAACATCTTAGGTATCTCACACCTCTTCTTCATCATCGGTAAGAGGACCCATCTCTTTGTATTTTCCTTCCTCAATCTTGAATAATTAACGTTGAATAATTTTTCCTTGAATAATTAATCTTGAATAATTTTTCCTAATTGACATATGAAATGTTCTATATCTCAAGAATGATGGGAATATATGTCTTGATGTTGGAGACAACAAGTTCAGGATGAAAGGAGGAAAAAGACGTATTAGTACTGGATTCTCCCATATCTACTAAAATGATCATAGGAGAAGGAGAATCAAGAAAGAAAAGAGAAGACAACAACGTAGTAGGACGCGGAAGCGAGAAGAGATAAACCATAACCCTAGTCTGACACCATGAAGAGATAAAGTCATTAGCTACCAATTAGGCTATACTTTATGCTACTACAAATTATGCTATAATTAAGGCACCTAAATATGCAATAAGATGTAATACATATATATATATATATATATATAATTATTTTGCATTCTATCATGGTGATCATATAAAGTTACTTGTCTCGAAGAAAACTCAACCTCTAACATGACACTAACAAAAAAAATTCTTTGTATTTTAAATATTGTTTTCTCTTATAATACGCACGAATGCACTATACAGAGCTGATACAACATCTTAGACATGAAAGTTCTAAACAACATTTTCTTTGTTTTTAGTTGCATCTTAGTAAAAATCAAATAACAACGAAACCATACAAGTGATGAACATATTAAAATTGGTGGAATAATTATATATCTAAATGTTAGATACAGATTTGGTCAATGTCATAAAATAGTCCAGTTTATAAGTTATTAGAATAATTATATTATTTATAATTGTATAAGGATGGGTCTATAAGTGAAATAGCGTTATGGAGGTATAAGTGTGATAATGTTAAATTTGTACAATATAAAGGATTCAGCCCAACCAAAATCTCAACATTATATCTGAACTAACAATTTGGGGACTAAATTGATAAAACGATTTTAGTGTTTGTGGTCCATGCCCACAAAGCAGATAAAGTAAATGGGATCCTGCAACTATAATATAAAGTTATATCTTCCTACAAAAGAGATACTCGAGTTGAGACAGTTCTTTAACCTAAACCTAGAAAGAACAGTCGTTGTTTTGTTTGGAGGAAGATTTATAACTATACTCACAGTAACAAAAACATCAAGAAATATTCAATCAAGAACATGGATAGCAACAAAGAAAGGTGTAACTATATTTTATCCTATGTATATTAGTTAATCATACAAATTTTTAAAATTCCATTTTGTGATAGACTATATTGAGGCAGTTCAGTTAGTTCTATCGGTTCGTATTAGAGCTATAAAATTCCTCTTGTGATTCATATGTTAAAGCTTATATAAATCTTATATTGAAACAATTGTATGTTTTGTTACATACAAATCCATACTATTGGGATTACTTGTTAATTGACTTGGTATGATATGGATATAGAGTTTATTTGTAAATAATGTTTTTTATAATTTGTTATAAAAACATGTATATGTCTTTAAATGTTTTATTAAATAAATATATTGTACTAATAGGATTTAAGATTTGTTTTTATTTTAAATTTTTTTTGTTTGGTTTCTTAAAAAAATTCTCCCAACTATAGAATCAACCAAGCCTCAATTTAACGAAATGAATTAGACCTATGTGGACAGCCGCTCACTCACACGAAATGAATTAGATTATTTGGACATCGGCTTAATTTAACGAGATTTCGTTGGATAGGTGTGCGCCCACTGACACCAATATGCTATTTATTTTGTGAAAAAAAAATAAGTAAATTAGTTAATTAATTTTTTTTCTAATTTGTTTCACATTATCAGTTTTTGGACATGATTAATTTTGTATGTATTTATGGAGTAAATTTTTCATGTTCTTTAATAATCGGTCCTGTGGACGGTACATTGATCTGCTTGAGGATCTTAGGATCTGAAACTGTTAAGGGAATTAATTTAATTTTAAATATTTTCGATCCTTAGATTTGGTTAATCATGAACTGGAGAAACTTTACTAAAAATTGATCTGTGTGATTTTTTAATTTAAGTAGATGAAATCAGCTATCCAAATGATTTTACGGGTACTTAAGAAAGTTAAATCAATCTTTGCGTTTATTACTTATGTGTTTTTTATTGTATTTATTTTCCAGTTCATGTGATGAGTTAAAATAAGATGGGAAACAAACCGATAATGTTGGATAGCTTAAATTTTTACAAATGAAAATAAGACATTGAGCAGTACTTAAATTTATATGAGTATGACCTCGCATTAATGAAACCTAAACTAGGTAATCTTACACTATAAAGTTCATCTAAGAAAACAAATTATGAAAACCAGGAACAGTCTAATCCGTTGTGATTGGCCATTATCCTTCAAGGGATACCAAGTGCATTTGGTGGGGTTGTTACAAAAGATTCTACTAATTCTTCAGATTTTCTCACAGAAGTTGAGAACGCATTTTCCAAAAATGATAATGCAGAGGTACAACATCTCATTAATGGGATATCTATGAGAAAGTACAATGGAAAATGTGTTATCCGTGAGAATATTCTAGACATGTCTATGATTGTAACAAAGTTAAAGGCGATAAGAGCATAAAAGGCCAACATTAATAAGGGGTCCAATTAATAATGTATAAATGTATAAGGACCTACTTGTAAAGATAGAAAATGTAAGACATAAATACAAATATGAGGGCTAGCATATAATTAGAGTAAACATAGCATGCGATAGTGGAGCCCACCACTGGCACTATATAAGGAAATATCCCTTTTTCGGACAAGGGTACTTTCTAATCACTGGTACTTTATTTTTACTACATTCTCTCACTAGAATCTTGTAATTGTTCGCTTGACATCCTTTCATCATGCACATTACCCGATAATCCACCCTAGATATTCTGAGAATTATCATTGGTGCCGTCTGTGGGATCGAGTGATACCTGGGGATCAGGTTCTCCAAAATCTCGACCCTAGAAAAAACATAAAATTTGAGGAAGAACACCGAGACTGGAGAGGGAAAGACAAAAGAGAGAGGTTCTGACAAAGAGATGTCTTATTCAGAGGGTCGGTACTCTGAAGAGTTGTTTGGTGATGACGACCAGGGTAATCAGGGACGAAGGAAGCGATCGACCCTAATCATGACTAGGAAATAGTTGTTGGATGACATTTCTAAGCTAAATGCTGAGAAAAATATGGCTTTGGTTGAAAAGAAGTATCGGCTTGACGGACGAAGCAAACGATCATGTGAGGAAAGAAAAGAGGCCAATCGCGTTGTCGATCGGGATGAAGTGGACTTTTAGAAAGGTATAGCTCGAGTGCGAAGGCCCGACGAGGTTGCAAGAAAGACCACTAATGAATATTAAACTGGGGAAAATATGTGTGAGTCTTCTACCCTTGACATGGATTTTTGATGCCTTAGAAATTATAAAAGAATGACCAGGGAGCAATAGCTTCGAATGCGTAAGTCACAACGAGAAAATGTAGCCAAACCTCAAGGTGACAGCGTCGACAACGTGACTCCGACGTCTGCTGAAAAGGTGGGTACAGTCACAGTTAACAGGGAACAATAGAATGGCTTCCTGTTTCAATGTCCATCAGGGAGCCAGTCTTATGGATACGGGGTCGGAAGTTAATTTGCAAACCCACTTGAAGAAAGGTTATTTTCAAGTTATGCATAAGGTTTAGGAGGCAAAACTTTTAGCCTTTGACATAATTGGTTGTCATCCCCCCTTTCAGATAAAATCTTGTCGGGACATCTCCCGAAATGCTTTCATATCTCGAAGTTCAAAAACTATGACGGAAAGAAAGACCCTGACAACCACCTCGAAGCTTTCAAGACTTTTATGTTAAGCTTCGACAACGATGACAAGTTGATCTACCGAGCATTCTCAATGACATTTAAATACCGGGCATCAAAGTGGTTCAATCTATTGGTGCAGGGATGCATTAAAAAATTCGGTATGTTCTGCACGATGTTCAGGTATCAGTTTGTAGGAAGTAAGAACTTTCGAGCTAAGGGAGACACAATCGTCAATTTTCGACAAAAGGTCGGAGAAAGTTTGAGGGATTATACTCGACGCTTTATAGCTGCAAAGCCTCATCTTGACTATTACGATAAGAGTGTGGCTCTAACTGGTTATAGATTAGGCTTGTTGCCTCATCTGATGAAACAAACAGTAATGAAAAAACATACGTTTACCTTTTCTGCCTTGTTACCTCACGTAGAAAATCAGATCCTGATTGAAGAAACTGAAGCATCGGAGTTGGCAGCACAAATCTAGCAAACCACGCAAATTTCGGCTGTGACGTATCAGAAGACTCCGCAAAAATCAGCCATGATTCTTCAACCACAACATATAACAACTGTGGCACAAACAAACATCAATCAAACGGGAAAGTATTAGGGAATCAAACTCAAAGGGTACGAAGTAGTTACCAGGGAAACAATTACCGACCCATATCGAATAAATAGCTTCAACTTGATTACTTCGCTAATTTGATCTAATGTATTGCAACTATCTTCGACAAAAGTCAAGGAAAAGTGTACACTTCCGGAAATCATTTCCGATTGGAACTCCCCGTTAAGGCCGAAAAAACCGCTATTGTAAGTATCACGAGGACGTAGGTCACTATACATAAGATTGCATTGCGCTCAAGAAAGAAGTGCAAGCGCAAATTGGAAAATTGCTTGAGTACGTAAAGAAACAAGCTAAGCAATGGCAAGTATCACTGATTCATTTGATGTGTCCACTAAGTAATGAAGGAAGTAGTACGTGTGGCACGTGGAAAGGTAAACGACTTGTGTAAGTTTTTTGAGTTTCTTACTATTTTTGGAGGCGACTCAATGGCAGGTATCACCAATTCTTCTTGGAAGAGGCACGTGGTTAATCGGGTTACACAGTTAGAGGCAAGAGCTTCGCCTCACTTATACCAGAACCCATCTTCCATTTTGTGCTTTGATGATGATGATATGAGAGACATTGTCGGTCCTTATCGTAATTGTAGCGGCTATTGCTGGTGAGGAGGTTCGAAGAATATTGGTGGATACTAGGAGTTCGGTGAACATTATTTTCTTATCAACTTTCTCAGGTTTTAGGAATAAACCGGTGATTTTGAAATCGTATCGATCTATTATTGGGTTTGCGGAAACATCGACAGAGGTAGTCGATGAGTTCGAAGGTGTCGTCCAGCTCGGGCGAGGGCCTTTCAAAAAGGAAGTAACGATCCTTATCAACTGTCGAGGATGCATGCCGTAACCTCTACGGTTCTTGTCGGCATTGTTAAAAGCAACCAAAATACAGCGAGAGAATGTTACCGAGCAGCACTGGCAACAAAATCGGATAAGGAGATGGTCGATGTAAGGAATTTGAAATTATCGGGGTTGACCCCTGGACCGGAGCCTGCAGACGATCCTAGGGAGACCCCAGGATTATTGCTTACCGATGAAAATTGTGAAAACTAAGAATTTTCTTAAGGAAAGGTTTTGAAGATTGGTGTAACCCTTTCCCCCTTTTTTCGAAAGAAATTGATTGATTTTCTTGGACAAAAGCTACATTTGTTTTCCTGGTTCTCAGAAGATGTTACAGGGGTTCATGAGAGCGTTATCTATTATCAATTGTCCATAATTCCAAGTGTTCGACCTATAACGCAAAAGCACCGAGCTTTCTCCCAAGAAAAGGTATAGGAAATTATTTTATAGGTTGAAAGGCTAACAATGGTAGGACATGTAAGAATATCCCAATATCCACGCTGGATAGAAAATCAAGAACAAGTTATTATCGTTCATGGACGCTTAGGCAGGGTACAACCAGATAAAGCTGGATCCAGGAGATCAGGAAAGCACCACATTTATCACATTGAAGGGTTTATACTGTTAAAAGGTTATGCCATTCGGTCTGAAGAATACATGGGCTACTTAGCAGAGGCTTTTGAATAAGGTCTTTGAGGTACATATTGGGAGAAATGTGGAGGTTTATATTGATGACATGTTAGTCAAGAGCGTCACTGATGAAAATCATTTTTCCGACCTTAAAGAAACATTCAAGAACCTATGAAATGTAAACCTCAAATTGAATCCAGAGAAGTGCTCTTTCAGAGTTCGGTCTAGAAAATTCCTGAGGTTCATGATCAGCGAGAAAGGGATAGAGGCAGACCAAACCCAGTTAAATGCCCTGAATACTATGGCATCCCCAAGGAATATTAACGAGGTACAGATTTTAACCAGACGACTTGCAGCACTGAACAGATTCATCTCGTGATCTTCTGACAAAACCACTACCTCGAATGGTATGGACATCCGAATGTACCGAAGCTTTTCTCAACGATAAAAATTACCAACGGTGCTGACAAAACCACTACATCGAGAAATTTTGTTCCCATATATAGCGGTCTTAGAGCATGCGATGAATGCAGCTTTAGTTCGAGAAGAGGATATGATCCCTAAACAAGTCTACTCTGTGAGCAAAAGTTTATTGGATTCTGAAAAACGGTATTTGAAGCTTGAAAAATTAGCACTGGCTCTTGTAACAGCTGGTAGAAAAATAGGGCCATATTTTCAAGATCATTCTTTTATGGTTCGAAAAGCATTCCCCCTTAAAAGTGTTTTACAACGATCCAATATTTCTGGCCGTTTATCAAAATGGTCGGTCGAGTTGGCAGATTTTGATGTTACTTTCGAACCAAGAACGACTATTAAAGGGAAAGCTTTAGCAAACTTCTTAGTAGAGTTTCATTCCAGTAGGCCTGAGGAAGTAGCAGCAGAACCAGAGGTAAATACGAATGAGTGGATAGTCATTGCAACAAATCTAACATTGCTAAGAAGGTACTAGAAAGAGCAACGAAATATATTTATTGCAAATGTTTTTTTAAATACTAGTTATTTACGATGACTTATTATTTTTTGTACTATTAATTTACAATTATACTAGAGGAATAATTTAACGACAACAAAATTTTGAATCTTGTAGTAACATAAAAAATAACAAGTGTCACATGATATATGTCAAATTTGTTGAACAAGTATATTTATTGCCATAAAATTGTAATTCATCATTAAAAAATAGAAATAATCTTCGTCACCAAATATTATATGTGGTAAATAATTTGTGACTTAAAAAAATATTATCATAAAAGTTTTAGTATCAAGAAAAATTATTTTATTTCCGTTATCGGAAACTCCCATATAAGTCTAAATATTAATTTAAAATTAACATTTGATGCCAAATATAATGATTGTCCAAATTTAGTACCAAGCATCTACCAAGATATTATATTACGTTTTTTTTAATATTATCGAGTAACTTTCGGCGGACCCTGAAAGGCATCTGGAGAAATTCAGAAACATGGTTCTCGCCTTTATCCAGATGACGCTATATTGTATAGGCGTTTTTCAATTCAGAAACATGGTTCTCGCCTTTATCCAGATGACGCTATATTGTATAGGCGTTTTTCCATGACCCTTAAGGGCAATGCGATGGACTGGTTCAGCAGGCTCCCTAAAGGCTCCATAAGCGATTTCGCATGACTCTGGAGTACAATCAGGAACCGATTTGATCAGCTGGTGGATTCTACATCTGGGAATAAGCTACTATCTTTCATGGATGCCTTTTCCGGGTATAACCAGATTCAAGTAGACCCGGAGGATCAGGAGCATACTACGTTTGTCACTGATAGGGGCCTTCATTGTTACAAGGTGATGCCATTTGGGTTAAAAATGATGGGGCTACCTATCAGAGGTTAGTAAACAAAGCTTTTGCTGATCAAATTGGAAGAAATATGGATGTATACATCGATGACATGATGGTTAAAAGTGCGGACGAAGATCTACACTTGGCAGACCTCCAGGAAACTTTTACCAACTTAGTAAACGTGAATTTGAAACTAAATCCAGAAAAGTGAGTACAGTTCGGAAAATTCCTAGGGTATATAATAAGTGAGCAAGGGATACACCCTGATCCGGACCAGCTTAATGCTTTATTTCAAATGGAGCCTCCTCAGAATATTAAAGAAGTACAATGGTTAACTGGGAGGTTGGCTGCGTTAAATAGATTCATCTCAAGGTCTTCGGACAGATGTGCCCCGTTTTTTCAAACTTTGAAAGGTGCAAATGGATTTGATTGGACTTCACAGTGTGATGAGGCCTTCAATGAGATTAAAAAACATCTGTCCTCCCCCAAGGTTTTATTTAAACCTGTTGATGGAGAGACACTCTTCGTATATTTGGCAGTTTCCAGTTGTGCCATCAGTGCTGTTTTGGTAAGGGAGGTGGATAATTATCCCCGTCTAGTGTATTACATCAGTAAGAGCTTGATGGATCCAGAAAAACACTATCTAAAGCTTGAAAAGTTAGCACTAGCCCTGGTAATTGCTGCTAGGAAAATGAGGCCTTATTTTCAGGCTCATCCTATTATTGTCTCATTTATGGATATTTAATCACATTACTCTATTAATCTCATGTCGATGTCGTGTATATTTATTATTTCTTCACATGCTTTCAATGTTGTACGTTTGTTTGGTTTTATATTATAAGATTTATGTTAAACCAAACTAAATCAATATTCTACCTATTAGGACATGGTTCATATAAATTACACCATTATCAGTAGCCCCCTTAGTCCTTGCAAAAATGTTGAGGGAGGACTACGTGGTATTGTTTTGGATCAAAGGTTGGCCTGAAAGAATGTACTCAAGCGCCTAGCTTGTACTTAGTTTCCACAATAGTTAAGGTCGAAATTATTGTTTACTCGTTTTAGGTCAACTAGAATTATGTTGGTTCCTGCTTTTCTTACACGTGTCACCATAACATACGGGCTAAGTTATTCAAAAATTGGGAACCGCAACTCTTGACCTTCCCTCCATACGATCGTTTACAATTCCTTATGCAGATGATTGTTGAGGGTGGGATCGTTCACTATAAATACCATTCATCGCCTCACAACTCACCGTGAACACATTTCTAGAGAGAGAGTGATCTGCCGCCCCGATTTCTAGAGAGATAAAGTTCGTTACCGACTGAATTACTCGAAAGTGACCATTCTTTATGAGAACAAGGTTCAACGCCCTTACTGGTTTTCTATAAGTTCTATGAACGAGGAAAGACGAGCTGTGGGCATAATCAAGAATTCATAAAAAAACAATCAACAAGGTTTTTACTTACGGAAACTTCAATCCAAACAAGAATCACTTCAAAACGGTTCTCCTATCCTCTTCTGAACTGGCGTAGTCCTTACCCAAAAACGCCAGATATTTTCCCCCAAAAACTCAATATATCGAACAACGACAAGGCTCTGATATTTTCTCGACCTTTAATTCCATTGTCTGCAACTGTTTCCAAAGTTTGTGTTAAAGAGGATCGTCATGAATCATATTTCCTACCAATGAGTGAATTTGTTTCCGAGTCTTCGAACAAAGATAATTCAAAACATCTGAAGATAAAATTCACTACTACTTTTGTCACGATAACTGCCAATATTGTTATGATCCCCAAAGGATTGGTGATATCGAAGGGTTCAAAGGAGGATTCGAGCAATCTTTGAAGCTCAACAACCCAATCTTGATCCCATTGCTAACGATGGTGTTTGAAAAACTGCAAAAGATGCCGGGAGACACATGGAAAGTGAAGAACCTCCTACCGAACCCGAACGACCAAAATCTGAAGCCAATGATGTACTGACATTGGAGATATCAGATTTTTGGTAAGTAACCTTCGATGATTGGAACAAGAGCATCTCATTGGCTTGTATTGCGGAAAGTACCTCTACTATGCGGAGGACGAATGTTTGGAACTGAGGGCATGCTTTCAGATTCTGAAATTTGTCACTGTACATCTCCTTACTATCAGAGACACACCCTTTTCCGCTAGGAAAAGAACGATGAAAATCTTTCCCAACGTTCTGAATTGGGTGCTCTGCTTTCCATTAGATCCCTTAGTCGCAAGGTATTTCGAACTAGTAGAATTGTGCACCGATCAGGCTAGCCCTAATATATGGTTCACCTTGATGTTTTGGATCACAACTTCACTCGTTTCCTAAATTCTGATATCGATGGAATAGTTCGAAATTATTACCATGCTATCTAGGTTTCCATCGCGTCCCTTCTTTTACGTTACCTTTTAGAACGAGTACAAAAAATTTAATGATTTTTTAAGACAGATAATACCTAGAAACATCGTTTTTTGTCCGTTAGCGGTGCTTGGGAAAAGGATTGGCCTCACGTAAAGAAAAATAAACCGAGGTGGCTCTCGAGGAAGTAGGCATTGGTATTTTCTCTCATGACTTCATATTTTAACATTGGTATTTTCTATTGGCAGTTCCAAAGGCACAACTACAAGCTTTGAGCAAGAATCATTAGAAAGCTATGGAAAAGACTTTCACAGCTCTAAGCGTCTGGGCTCGGGAGAACTGGGCTAATGAATTCTATAGACACTTTACGATGATGAATTTGGTTTGTAGCCATCTATGGTGTTCCTCTGAAGGTAATATTAATGAGGTTCAATTAATGACTCATCCAAACGCGTCTGCCATAATGCCAAGGCTAGGGGCCCCCAATACGTGAGTTTTACCTCCTACCCGGAAAAGAGCACCCAGTCATTGAGTGAAAATAAAGTTTGTCCAGATTGGTTTTAATAAAATGGCGAGAGCCAAAGAAATAGAGGCTAACAAGAAGACTGAAGCCTGATGGGCGAAAGACAAGAAAATGGTGCCCAAAGAGAAAATGGTGCCCAAGAAGCAAAAAACGATGCTCGTAGTTGATCTTACAATTGAAGGTCCTACTAAAGATCAAATCATCATTCCAACTATGGTTGAGCAATTCATTACTCCAGACCTTGAAGAACGGATGCTAGTGTCTTCGGAGGTAGGCTTAGTACATGTTAACAATGAGCCTGAAGAGGAAAATTATGAAGCTCATAGAGTCCCTAATTATAAACAATCAGATTTTTATATATACAGGTATTTGGAAGAGTTGAGGGTGGATGTTGAGGTTTAGAGTTCCCTTGATATTATTCTTACTAACCTACCAATGTGCTTGTGTGAATTCTGATCCTCGTTACCTATCCCAACTCCAGATGATCATATAGTCAGCCTCTCGGAACCCCATGCAAAAGCTTCAAGTGATCAAGCTTTATGCATTGACACTGTTGCCAACAGATTCTTTCAACTCACCCAGTCAAACTCACACGCTTCCTCTATTGATTACATGGTAGCTCCATTTAGGGCTGTCAAACGGATATTTCGGATACGAATCTGCATATATCCGAATCCGGATCTGAAATCTGAAATCACTATCCAAATCTGAATTCGAATCTGATTTTTTTTTTTTAAATTGGTATCAATTATTTTTCACATTTTAGATGTAAGATAAGACTAAAACATATATACTTGATTATAAAATCCATCATGTGCTTTATAGACATCTTGGTAGAAACTTTGTTTCCAACTTTAGATGTGGGATAAGATACAATTTTTAAAGAAGCAACCCTCCATATGTATGGCCAACTTTGTTAGTAATTTTCTTTGCTTTTTACAATGTGGGATAGCTAAAAAATGCTTAAATTAATATATATATATATATATATATATATATATATATATATATATATATATATATATATATATATATATATAATTCGTATATCGGATATTTCAGATAGAGATATGGCTATATAGGTATCTGCTATTTTCGGATACGAATATTATCCGTTTTCTTCCGAATATGAATATTATCTGTTTTCTTCCGAATACGGATATTATCCATTTTTCGGATTCGATATCAAATATTTTGGTCGGATATCGGATTTTTCAGATTTTTTTGACAGCCCTAGCTCCATTTGTCATGCTTGAGAGGAAAGCAAAGAAATATCCTAAGTGAAACTACGGATCTACTAACTTGAAGAAAATCACAAAGCCTAGGAACGACAACTCGAGGAAGCTAAACGACTATCCTCGAACAAATACTATCTTGTCAATTATGCTAAAGAATGGGTGCATGCTACTTCAAGAGATCTCGAAGAGAAATAATAATCCCACCGGAAAGAATTTAAGTATTGCTGAAAGGTTATACCAGAGCATGACTTGAAAATAACTAGTGATTCTTTTTCTCAAAAGAAAAAGAATCACTACAAATTGACGTGAAAGTAGCTAAATAGAAGAAGGACAAGATTATTTAAAAATTTACTACTTTTAAAATTGAAAACAAAAAAGACGAAGCACAAGTATTTTGATGCTCTCCATAAAAAGTTGGAGAAAGATAATGCAATTGTGTTAGAATCTTTTGTTGAGGGCTGCGTGAAGACCTTATCTACACAAGTTGTTAAGGCTAAAGCTACATTGATTCTTGACATCCATGGAATGATCCCGGTCTTAAATTTTTGGTCATATTAAAAGTGAGTTTTTTGTAAAGATAGTGCAAGTAATGATGGATCATTGAGTGCGGAAGGATCACCCATTGATAATGATTCTACTGCTTCAGACTAGCGTTCCTAAAAATTCTTCTTTTTTGTAAAGATATCTTGTTTAATCAGGTTATTTTGTATTCAGAATATTCGTATGTATTTTTCTTCAGCTTTAACTTTAGACTCCGGTTTAATCCTTTTAATTCAAAGTTATGAGTTTCCAATAAAAACTATATATCATATCATGTTTTTGAAATACATGTTGACCAACCCAGGTTGGAAGAGCACCTAGGTCCAAAATATAAAAATACATGTGTTAACCAACTGAAGTTGGAAGACCCTTTATATCTAAAATATAAATATACGAGCGTTGACCAACCGAAGTTGGAAGACCCTTTGGTTTTAAAATATAAAAATACTTATTGATCAACCAAAGTTGGAAGATCCCTTAGGTCCAAAATATAAAAGTACAAGTGCTTACCGGCTGATGTTGGAAGATCTTTTAGGTCCAAAATATACATATACGTGTTGGCGAACGAAAGTTGATTGAACCCTTAAATCCAAAATATTAAAAAATGTGTACTATTGACAAATTGTCTATGTAAGCACCTCGTTAACACCTTATTGCGCCACCAGGTTAGGAAAGAGTACACTGCCGATTAATACATATAACAAAAAGAAAATTGTACAAAAGAATAATGTTTATTCTAGATGTACATTTAAATGTCTAATATTTGAAGGATTTCTAAGTGGTATTTCCTCTTGATCTCTTCACCAATACGTTCCGAGCTTTAGCATTTCTTTTATAGTGTACAGACTATCCTAGTTTGGTGCCAACCTTCCGAACTTTTCTTCCCTCTTAGGTAAAAATATTTTTCTCAGAATCTTGTCTTCCACCCTAAACTCTCATTGTCTGACTTTGGAGGCATATATACTCTTCATTAGTGTCTGATAATTAAAAGAGTTTAGCTACGCTCGCCTTCTCTTTTGTTCAATTAGATCAAGCTTGGCTTTGCTTCCCTCAATATTATCATCTTTGGAATAATTCTCAATGGGATACAATGAAAACATAATCTGATATAGTGTCATGGCATCCATCCCGTAAACTAGTGTATATGCTGATTTTTGAGTTGCGGTACACGATGTAGTTCTATATGCCCATAACATCTTTGTCACTTAGAGAATAATCCATGTAACTACTTTTGTATGTCTTCCTTCCGAGGCCATCTAGAAAGGCCCAACTAAATTTATACCCATCGGTA
Organism: Limnanthes douglasii subsp. nivea; assembly: GCA_036936605.1. Lineage (NCBI taxonomy): Eukaryota > Viridiplantae > Streptophyta > Magnoliopsida > Brassicales > Limnanthaceae > Limnanthes > Limnanthes douglasii. The sequence continues at coordinate 326,618,253 of JAUPFV010000003.1, forward strand.
GAGCCTTGGAATTGGATACGAGTGGTACAACTCGCATATGAATGGAATTAATAAATCTTTGACAGTTTTTGCACATTCTAATTAACTTTGTAGCATCAGTCATATATTCGAAGCCATTATCTTCGAATAACAAATCTATAATCATAAAAGTAACTATTCGAAGCGGTTAACTTGAACTATTATTCGAAGTGTATATATGATATCAAAATTATTAACTCTTTAAACCAAACTAATCTTAATAATATATATTCGAAGCCATAGCCAAATTATCTTTCAATAATAACCAAAGGATTCAATGTAATCACTTCGAATAATTTTCGAACGAAAATTGCCTTGAACATGTTGTTTAAGTGTTCCCTCTTCGAATGTAACGGTTACCTGTGTAACAGTTACATTCAATTGGTGATGTAGATCTGACAAGTGTCGAACATCTAATCCACCCAGCAATTCGTAGTCCAACCTATCACCAAATAGGTCTGTCCATCGTCACACGTCTTCACCTACTTCAGTATAAATACCATTCATTTTTCATTTCAAATCTCTTTACACACAACCATTCTAGGGAGAAGTCGGAACTTTTTTACTACCTTCAAATGCTCCTCCCATATTCCCAGAATTCTCACTACAAAACTCAAATCTTCCGATCAATCTTCATCTTCTCCGATCAATCCATTCCTGGTTTATGAAAAAAAAAACCGGTAACCAAAAAGTCGAAGGCTATTTTACCCAAAACAGTAAAATCTTCTGATACTGATAGCAACCTGGTGTTCGGTTCTTACAACTATTTTTGCATAACACAAAGAGCCGAAGAGTATCGAAGAGCAGAGTTAATTTTTGGTGGCCCAATTGAAACTACAACTTAGACATTTTACTACGGTAACTTCAATCCTACCAAAGCTCCAAAAATTTCTCCGACTCCCAATATCGAAGAAAAATCATCATCTAAAATCTCTGGCCCTAACTGCCCTCGAACATCTTCAACTAAGAGAAACGTTTCTCCTTTGAAATGGAAAACAACTAAACTTTTCTCAAAGAAACCTTCTTTGTCCCAGCCTAAAAAGACCTTCATCGCAATAGGAGATGAATCAACAATAGTTCGAACTCCATCTCCTTCGAAAACCACCACCAATGATCCTCCCCAAAGAGAAATGACAGAGGAAGCAATTCCTCTATCAGAAGCAAACATTCCCACTTCTCAAGATCCTCGAGAAGGTACCTCTAAGACCAATGAAGCTGATTCAGAAGCTACCAAATCTGATGCTGAAGCTGAATCTCAAGAGGAAGCTGACGTATGTTCTATTTCCGAGGAGGAAAAAGCAATGATTGGGAGGAATCTGAGAAACCGCGAAAGCAAATATATTATCGCCTTGAAAAAGGTTCGATAAATATATTACAAAGAAATCCAAGCCTCTTTCCTCAAAAAGCAATGGGGAATGGGAGAGAACATCACCCTTCGACTACCAAAGGAAGGGGAAACTCCCCTTGACTGCAAGGATGATGAATTGGTGGTTTACCCAGAAACCATTAACTGGGGTCTTCGATCTCCACTAGATCCGATGATCGTGGAGTACTTCGAAGTTCTCAGCTTGTACCTTACCCAATTAACTCCAAACTAGTGATTCACCCTAATGTCAGTGATCATGGCATCTCGCCTCTCCAAAATACCAATCAGCATCAAGGACTTCATTTAACTGACTCAGCTCTCAAAAGGTCCAAAGCTCCCATTCTATTATCTTACATTGATGGATGATCTTAAAATCATCGACGATATTTTGGAAGCTGATAAGTACTTGAAATAAAGATTTGTTTTCATCTCTGGAGCTTGGGAGAATGGCAAGCCGATTTCCGAAGACAATCATTTGAAGTTAACTATGGTCTGGAGAAGAAATCGTAAGTTCTCTAAAAAACTCCTTTCTACCCTAATTTTTCAGTACATATTTCCTTTTATTTATTTAATATATTATTTTATTTGTTTATACCAGAAATTTGGAAGCGCTACTCCACTCGTCGAGAAGCAGCTAAAGTGATATTACAAAAATTGGCTGCATGGGCTGAAAAAGAGTAGAAAAACGTCTTCCATACCGCCTTCCAGCCCATTAACTTCCTTCAATACCACATGTTTCCGATCATAGAAGGTGGGTTGCCTCACAAGCCGATTGTAAAGTCTTCCTCCCAATCCGGAACAGATCAAACATCCATCTGCCTAAAAAGAAAAAGAAAAAAATCACCAAAGAGAATAAAGGAAAAAATAGAGGTAGCACATCTGGTGCTAACCCTTCCACACCCTAAAAAACGAAGCGTCGAAAACGCAAAGTTGCTGAACATCCTCTTTCACCCATCGAAGAGGGAGAAAATCAAGAGAATTCATAAAAAAGAAGAAAAAATCTTCTGATTCCTTCGGGAAGAAGAAGAAACAAAGAAAAATCACTTCGTACAAATTGATTGATGAGCATGAAGACGATGTTGCTGAAAACCAACAACAACAACATCCCCCAAATCCTCCAACCGAAGATCATTCCTCGCAAGAAAATCCTGTGATTGTCATCGATGAATTTTCTCTTACTGTTTACCATCGTCCCACAAGCTTCAACCCAGATATGTTCATTGATTTTGAAAACACAGAAGCACTTGCTGGCGAAGAGGATCCTACCCTTCAAGTCATTCAGAATCACATGCTTGCTTTTGCGAGACCTACCCTAGAGAAAGACATTCCAAAATCAACTCGTACCTTCGAACCTATTACATATCTGGATATGACCGACAAGCTTAGTACCTCGGAATATCGCAGCCCTCCTCCAAATCCCACACTAGCTATCAAATTTTCCAGCCTTGATGTTGCTGCAAAAAACTCTTTCCTCTCAAATCGAAGCCTCTCAAGACCATCTCAAACAGCTGGCCAAGGATATGGTTTTCTATAAGGAAGTTTATGAGTTTGAAAAGGAATTCAGAGAGACCTTGCATAACAAAGTATCCGAGCAGTTTTATGCCTATAAGATAGCTAGATCGGAGCTGATAAAAGGCGCTCTTTGTATAAAGGATCATCTTCAAATCAAGCATTTGGTCGACACATAACTGCTCACAAAGTCCTATGAAGAAAAAATTAAGAAACTCAAAACCGAGCACGACGTTGAATTGAAGATTGAAAAGTCCAACTCTAGCACACTTCAAAATTCTCTAACTCTTTGTGAAACAAAAATATATTGATAATTGATGTCATATATTTCATTGTAAAAACCTGATTATTTTTTTCAAAAACAACCACTGAAGTCATTACAAACCTATAAAATAAACAAAATAAAAAATAATATACAAGTTTAGAGTATTTTTGCACCCAATTTTAACGTAATTTCCCACCTTAAAACACAAAAGAATAAATAGTTACTATGCAACAAAAATGTACATAATTTCACACCCAGATGCAGTGTTTAATTAATGTTTATAATGGTGCAACAAACCAGGAAAACCAAAAACAAAAAAAATTATTTTCCCAAAATCGATCTCTTCAAATAGTTGTGAAAATATATACGTGAATGGATGAGATCAAAGAATCAACATAACTGAAACAATTGTATAATTATAAAACAATTGACCATTCATCATGGCAGATGCTAAAGAAATAGTGAAGAAGTGTGATCCATGTCAAAGGTATATCAATGAAATTCATGTGCGAGCAGTACCTATAGAGTCTATTTTTGAGCCAGTACCTTTTGCCCGATGAGGAATGGACTTAGTTTGACCTCTGCCTATGGCATCCGGAGGTGCAGAAATATTATAGTCGCCATTGATTATTTTTCAAAATAGATAGAGGCAGCTTCTTTGGCAGGAACCACTTCGAAGGCTGTCATTAAATTTATCCTATCCAATATACGTTGTAGATTTGGGATCCTTCAAAAGATTACTACAGACAACGGAACACAATTTGACAACAAAGATATGGAGAATTTTTGTGTCTCTATAGGTATTCAGCATTACTTTTTTTCTGCTTTCCATCCACAAACAAATGGACAGGTTGAAGTTTCCAACATGACTATTTTGTCTGGATTAAAAAAGAATCTAGAATGAGCTGCGGGGAAGTGGCTAAGCTATTTGCAAGAAGTGTTGTGGGCATACTAAAATACTCATCGAGCTCCTACACAGGAATCCCCTTTTGCTTTGGTGTATGGGATGGATGTAATTACCCCCATAGAAACTACCATACCATCATGCAGAGTCCACAACTATTCCGAACAAGCTAATGAGATAGCAATTCGGAATCAGTTGGACTTAATAGAAGAAAGAAGGGTTAAAGTTCACTTAAGAATAACTCACTACCAAGGTTTGATGAGGAGCAGATTTTCTTCCAGGGTCAAAAGAAGAGATTTTCAACCACGAGATAAAGTGTTAAGAAATTTTTTCGTACACACCAAGGAGAAGCAGTTCGGTAAGTTGGCTCCAAACTGGGAAGGCCCCTATGAGGTCTATGAAAAGCTTAAACCGGGGACATATAGACTTCAGGACAAAAAAGGGAAAGTTTTGAAATACCCATGGAACATTGAACATATCAGGTTATAATTAGAGTAAAACAATTATGTAAATATTTACTTGTTAAATATCAATGTAAATATTAGGGGGCATACTCTTTCCTACCCTGGTGGCGCGGGGAGGTTTTAATGAGGTATTCGGTTTTTTTTATAATATATGATGCCTTCTTAAAATATTCGGAGTGGTTTTACTACAATTCAATTCAAGTATGAATCACTTGTTCACAACTTTGGGTCTTTAGTGGATCGGATAAACTTGGTTAAGTGATGACTATTAAATACATGTCATCGGAGATATTAAACACTCACATTTTAATACTTCTAAAATGTTATGGGCTACTTAAACATTAGCCATGAACAATTTAAAGAAGAGTATTAAACAATGGAGAGTTTGATAAATTAAATCTGTTCGGACTTGAACTAAATATGAAAACAAAACATACATTGGCCATCCAAAGACTTTAGGTTTTCAAAAGACTTATTCAGACTTTAACCGAATAACGATATAAAATCTGTCTTGGCCATCCAAGGACTTTAACTGTTTAGAAAAACAAAAAAATGATAAAACCTTAGGGCTTGTTCCCTTCGGACGTTCCTTCACCATCACCTTTTTTAGGATTTTTGAGTTTGGCACTCGAACTCTCACCAGTTCTCTCTTCTTCATTGGTAGTGGAATCGATTCCACTAGAGTAGTTGCTAGAGTATGAAATGGGATGTCTTCGTATTCCACGTACTTCAATAGAGGACCCCGAGTCCTCTTCGGAAAGATCTCATGGAACATCAACACCATGTCAGACTTGATCCTATCATTTCTTTTTTCCAAAGAGTCTATTACTTCATTGGTATACTTATCAACACCCACTAGGATAACTTGCTCTTTCTGGTTCCTTAATTCCTCATTTTCATTGGTCATCTCCGAAACAGTGCTCTCTAGTTTAGTCTTTTCATCGGTTAAGGTTTGAATGACACAATCTTTGGTCTGCACTTCCTCCTTCAGCATTGTGAAGTCTTTTTCTAAGTTAGAATACTTAGTCTGGAGCTCAGTTCTAGCTGATTCCGATGTGGCTAACTTAGTTTCTGCATCCTCTTTGTCCTTCTTCAGTGCCTCCATCTCCTTTTTCAGTTTCTCTATACTTTGCTGAGCGTTTCGGAGACTGTTTGACATGGATTTCTTGTTAGAGGTGAGGGAGTTGATAAGGGTGGTCTGACTTTTCACCTGCCTTTCCAAGTCAAGTATTGGCCGGATATGACCGAGGAGGGAGTGGCTCAGGATATCTTGCTCTCCGGAGACAGAGAAAGACTTACCATTGAAGGTCACCATATTGGCAGAACTCGAGGGATGGTAGGGACTTGCGAAATCATCCTTCTCGGAATCATTAAAATACAAATCAATGTCTTGTAGGGCATTGATGTCCACTTTATCATTCCATTCCCCAACAATCCCTCCGGACTGGAGATCTGTTTGGATTTTCTCTTGCAAGGTAGGATTAGCAGGGGCTGGTGGAGGTTGGATTTCTGAAGGACGAAAAATTATTTCTTCTCCCAGGGTGACCTTCTTCTTCTTAGCAGCTTTCTCATCACTGCTGGCTCTTTGTTTCTTGTCTTTCTTAGGAGACTTTGGTGGGTTCTGCGACTCTCCAGCTTCCCTCACTGTTTCAACCTCTCCTGCTTTGAGTAGGGCTGCATCAATCCCCTCTTGGTTCCCTGAACTAGTTCTTTATGTGGCTCCTTGAACCAACTCTGTTGCAGCTTTCTTCTTTTGGTTCTTCATCTTGTTGGGAGCCTTAGCTCTGGAAGGTAAGAAAAACTTTCCATCCTTGGCCTCTGTCCTTCTAATAATCACACCAGGATGAGCAAGGGTGATTAGATTTTTCCATGAGAGGTCTCTCCGGCGAGTGGTGTTCCACAGATGGGACCTCACAAAATTTCCCGATGTGAAGCAATTGTGGAAGACATTACTCTAGTGCTCTGCAGTCCATGCATTGAGTTTGCCACTCCTCCAAATGTCCGGTGTGATAAAGTTTTGATTTGCTTAGGTAAATTTCTAGAGAGAAATTCTAGAGAGAGAAAGTTCTTAAGAGTTTTTAGAAAGAGAAAACACAAGTACAAATGAGTTTCAAGTAAAAAATGTTCAACCCCTTTATATAGTTGAATAACTGAATCTGTTAGAAAAATGGATTAATTGTTATGTAGTGCTTAAAAAATATGTAAAGTCACAATAGCTTCCTAAAACTTACATCATTAACAAATTAAAGACAAAACTTACACGAATTACAATCAAGTCCCTGAATTTACATTGTTTACAAATTAATTCCTAAAAACTTAATTCCATAGCAGAATCCCCCTATTTCTCATGTCAATAAATGAATGAGAACTAAAAAGCCTTCAAAACCATTTATCTTCGAATCATCAACCTGCCATAAATCAAAACAAGCAAACTATTTGAAGCCATTGTCTTCGAATAACAAATCTATCATCATAAAAGTAACTATTCGAAGCGGCTAACTTGAACTATTATTCGAAGTGTATATATGATATCAAAATTATTAACTCTTTAAACCAAACTAATCTTAATAATATATATTTGAAGCCATAGCCAAATGATCTTTCAATAATAACCAAAGGATTCAATGTAATCACTTCGAATAATTTTCGAACGAAAATTGCCTTGAACATGTTGTTTAAGTGTTCCATCTTCGAATGTAACGGTTAATGTAACAGTTACATTCAATTAGTGATGTAGATCTGACAAGTGTCGAACATCTAATCCACCCAACGATTCGTAGTCCAACCTATCACCAAATTGGTCTGTCCATCGTCACACGTCTTCACCTACTTCAGTATAAATACCATTAATTTCTCATTTCAAATCTCTTTGCATACAACCATTCTAGAGAGAAATCAGAACTTTTTAACTACCTTCAACTACTCATCCCCTATTTCCAGAAATCTCAATGCAAAACTAAAATCTTTCGATCAATCTTCATCTTCTCCGATCAATCTATTCCTGGTTTATGAAAAAGAAACCGGTAACCAAAAAGTCGAAGGCCATTTTACCCAAAACAGCAGAATCTTCTGATACTGATAGCAACCTGGTGTTCGGTTCTTATAACTATTTTTGCATAACACAAAGAGCCGAAGAGTATCGAAGAGCAGGGTTAATTTTTGGTGGCCCAATTGAAACTACAACTTAGAAATTTTAGTACGGTAACTTCAATCCTACCAAAGTTCCAAAACTTTCTCCTACTTCCAATATCGAAGAAAAATCATCATCTAAAATATCTGGCCCTAAAACCCCTCGAACATCTTCAACTCAAAGAAAATTTCTCCTTTGAAACGGAAAACAACTAAACTTTTCTCAAAGAAACCTTCTATGTCCCAACCTAAAAAGACCTTTATCGCAATAGGAGATGACTCAACAATAGTTCGAACTCCATCTCCTTCGAAAACCACCACCAATGATCCTCCTCAAAGAGAAATGATAGAGGAAGAAATTCGAACTGCAATTCCTCTATCAGAAGCAAATATTCCCACTTCTCAAGATCCTCCAGAAGGTACCTCTAAGACCAATGAAGCTGATCAGAAGCTACCAAATCCGATGCTGAAGCTGAATCTCAAGAGGAAGCTGACGTCTGTTCTATTTCCGAGGAGGAAAAAGCATTGATTGGGAGGAATCTGAGAAACCTCGAAAGCAAATATATTATCGCCTTGAAAAAAGTTTGATACATATATTACAAAGAAATCCAAGCCTCTTTCCTCAAAAAGCAATGGGGAATGGGAGAGAACATCACCCTTCGACTACCAAAGGAAGGGGAAACTCCCCTTGACTTCAAGGATGATGAATTGGTAGTTTACCCAGAAACCATTAACTGGGGTCTTCGATTTCCACTAGATCTGATGATCATGGAGTACTTCGAAGTTCTCAGCTTGTGCCCTACCCAAGTAACTCCAAACCAGTGGTTCACCCTAATGTTAGTGATCATGGCATCTCGCCTCTCCAAAATACCAATCAGCATCAAGGACTTCATTTTAGTGACTCAGCTCTCAAAAGGTCCAAAGCTCCCATTCTATTATCTTACATTGATGGATGATCTTAAAATCATCGACGATCTTTTGGAAGCTGATAAGTACTGGAAATAAAGATTTGTTTTCATCTCCGGAGTTTGGGAGAATGGCAAGCCGATTTCCGAAGACAATCATTCGAAGTTAACTATGGTCTTGAGAAGAAATCGTAAGTTCTCTAAAAAATTCCTTTCTACCCTAATTTTTAGTACATATTTCCTTTTATTTATTTAATATATTATTTTGTTTGTTTATACCAGAAATTTTGAAGCGCTACTCCACTCGTCGAGAAGCAGCTAAAGTGATATTCCAAAAATTGGCTGCATGCGCTGAAAAAGAGTCGAATAACACCTTCCATACCGCCTTCCAGCCCATTAACTTCCTTCAATACCACATCTTTCCGATCACAGAAGGTGGGTTTCCTCACAAGCCGATTGTAAAGTCTTCCTCCCAATCCGGAACAGATCAGACAGCCATCTGCCAAAAAAGAAAAAGGAAAAAATCACCAAATAGAATAAAGGCAAAAAAGGAGTTAGCACATCTGGTGCTAACCCTTCCACACGCTAAAAAACGAAGCGTCGAAAACGCAAAGTTGTTGAACATCCTCTTTCACCCATCGAAGAGGGAGAAAATCAAGAACCTCATAAAAAATAAGAAAAAATCTTCCGATTCCTTCGGGAAGAAGAAGAAACAAAGAAAAATCACTTCGTACAAATTGATTGATGAGCATGAAGACGATGCTGCTACAAACCAATAACAACAACATCCCCCGAATCCTCCAACTGAAGATCATTCCTCGCAAGAAAATCCTATGATTGTCATCGATGACTTCTCTCTTACTGTTTACCATAGTCCCACAAGCTTCGACCCAGATATGTTCATTGATTTTGAAAACACAGAAGCACTTGCTGGCGAAGAGGATCCTACCCTTGAAGTCATTCAGAATCACATGTTTGGTTTTGCGAGACGTACTCTAGAGAAAGACATTCCAAAATCAACTCGTACCTTCAAACCTATTACATATCTGGATATGACCGACAAGCTTAGTACCTTGGAATATCGCAACCCTCCTCCAAATCCTGCACTAGCTATCACATTTTCCGGTCTTGATGTTGCTGCAAAAACTCTTTCCTCTCAAATCGAAGCCTCTCAAGATAGAATCTCAAACAGTTGGCCAAGGATATGGTTTACTATAAGGAAGCTTATGAGTCTGAAAAGAAATTCAGAGAGACCTTGCATAACAAAGTATCCGAGCAGTTTTATGCCTATAAGATAGCTAGATCGGAGCTGATAAGAGGCGCTCTTTGTATAAAGGATCATCTTCAAATCAAGCATATGGTCGACACAGAACTGCTCACAAAGTTCCCATGAAGACAAAATTAAGAAACTCAAAACCGAGCACGACGCTGAATTAAAGATTGAAAAGTCCAACTCTAGCACACTTCAAAATTCTCTAACTCTTTGTGAAACAAAAAATATATTGATAAGTGACGTCATATATTTCATTGTAAAAACCTGATTATTTTGTTCAAAAACAACCCCTGAAGTCATTACAAACCTATAAAATAAACAAAATAAAAAATAATATACAAGTTTAGAGTATTTTTACACCCAACTTTAACATAATTTCACACCTTAAAACACAAAAGAACAAATAGTTACTATGCAACAAAAATGTACATAATTTCACATCCAGATGCAGTGTTTAATTAATGTTTATAATGGTGCAACCAAACCAGGAAAACCAAAAACAAAAAAATTTGTTTTCCCAAAATCGATCTCTTCAAATAGTTGTCAAAATATACACGTGAATGGATGAGATCAAAGAATCAACATAAGTGAAACAGTTGTATAATTATAAGACAACATAAAAAATCTCAAAACAGTAAAAAATGACAAAAAAAACTATTAAAAAACCACATGTTAATCGATAAATGCAAAAGAATCATTTTGTCCCCTGCTTGAATAATTTGAAATCCAAAAGAATCATTTTGTCCCCCGCTTGAATAATTTGAAATCCAAAAGAATCATTTTCATTTATATCATTTGCTCGCAATAGTTTTTGGAGACCATTTCCGATATAAACTTGACTTGATGATTCTTTGTATGTCAAATCCAAAGGCCAACATCTTTTTTGACCGTCCTTTATGATTATATTACAACGCCGCTGAGTTAGACCGTTGCACTTCGCAAATCCCATCGGTACATGCTGACATAATTCCATAAAACCAGTGTCTTAATTTATAAACAATATAGAGTAATATTAAATTTATCAAAATTGAATATGCAAACTTACCACCATATCCCTTTTCCGGTAGTAATCTGTTAAATTTGCCCTAAAATATGTAGTTTCCTCATATTCATGTGTTTGTTTGCAGGATTGTCGTTTCCCAAGCTTTTCAGCCGAATCACTACTCGAATCCTCTTCGACGCAGACGTAGGGTGGATATTCTCTTTCGCATGCAGACAAATCAAAGACCGTGACATAAAACATCATGTTGCCTTCGTGTCTAAAGACAACAACATCACCGAGTTGAACTCCGTGAGCAACAACAAACTCTTTCCATCCCTTCCTTAATTCCCCGCAGCTGATTTTGACTTTCCAGCTTTCGTCACAGAGACTAGATCGAAGTGTGACGTCTTCAGACTTGTATGGGAGTATGTAGTTCTTACAGAACACAACCGGAATCGTCTGAAAAGTAAGAAAAATGAGACATGCAAGAAATAGTAGTTAAATCACAACGTTGAGATTTAATAGATGAACAATTTCTTCATTTTTTTCCAGTAAATTTAACACACTACACCAGCAGGGGAGGACTGAAATCTATCGTAAAGAGTATAAAGACTTACAAGTCGCTGGCTGAAACCATGGAGACAAGGCTGGAAGAAATGAGGTTTAGTAGGAGTTGTTGAGTATTCATTCGAAGAAAACCCTTCCATTGTTATGTTTCTTATGGGTGTGCTTCATTTTAAGTCTTTGTTCCTGCAAATATAACGCCTTATGTTTGTGGGTGGTTCTTAGAATTGAATGCACTCTTTTCAGGTTATTTATTGTTCGCAAACCAATCTATCATTATCCTTGGGGAGAGTCCTCTTCATTCATTTGAAGAGGAGCACACTTTTTTCTTACATGGTTTTAAAATTATAAATTTCAAGTTAATGGAATTTATGTTAGAAAAAGTTGAAATAAAGTAACTACGTACTTACAAACTCGTTAACTTACGATTTAAGGTTTGTATTTATACTTAGAGTTTTAAATACCCTAATTTAAGTAAAATTCATTCCTTTTATAATGTTTTATTAACTTTTAAAAAAAAAATCAATAAGTCAATTTGGTGGATTTATTATCCTATGCGTATTTGTTGAGTAGCGCACTCCTTTAATAAATATGTATAAATAAATAGGTTATCCATAACAACATGGAAAAGATTAAATGCAAATAACCATCTATTTAAAAGTTTATAGATAATCACATGTTATACAAAATCTACCAAAAATATTTATCTGGAATAAAAACAGAAAAAATCAAATTTAATTTTTTCAGGAGCTTATGTTTTAAAAATCAAAATTCGCAAATCTCTAGAATTAAAGATTTCTGTAATAAATTTCAGTGTAATCTATAGCATTTTAACATAAATCAACTACTAAATCAGGTTTTAATGAATAAATTATTCTCTTTCATCTTTGATATGTTCATAATTATGTGTTCGAACCCGAAGACGCAACTCAACGAGTGCACACATGATAAGTCTGATGCAATAGCATGCAAACCACCGCCAGAAGGTAAACCACACAAGGTGATAGGCTCAAACCAAGAAAGCGCTTGTAGAACTCATGACCTTTGGTTACGAGCATGCCTTACTCCACCAACTCGGCTACCCCTTTCGGGGTTTTGTATTTGTTTTTGATATTTTTATATCATTTTACATAACAAAAAAATATAATTAATAACCTATGAACTATTTTTGTACATGTTTAAAGGTTCTGGATGATTGTTTTTCATGTTTTACAACTGAGTTGTACGTTATTACGCATCCAAATGTAGTAAGTTTCCAGATCTAGTTTCTATTATATTATTTCAAAAAAAAAAATCACAATAAAAAATGTAAGTATTTATGCACCAAACTAAAAGTTAGTTTCACTATTAATATACATGTATTTTTACTTTTAATTCAGGTAAAAGTATGTATAAAGAATCAGTATTATCTTAATCCAGAATTACATATACATTTCAACTCATATAAGAAATAAACAATCTTTAAGAAATAGTCAACAATTGGAAGAATCAACACATACATGTAAGGTCACTTTTTTTATAAACCAACAAACTAAATTCGCACCTAATTTACTCATAATTATACAGCCAATTTACTCACAATTACATAACCATGTTTAAACCATCTAAATGTGTTTTAACACGATCTCACGTAATTACACAATCACAATTTGGCAAAACTTTATTTCTTTTTTCTTTATAGTCAGAAGATATGTGTATACACGAAGACATCATAAAATGAATTGAAGAACTGGAAACAAAATCTACAGATTAAAGAATTCGAACATCAAATTCTATTCTTGAAGATCACGTTGAAAAAATTGAAGAAAAAAATCAATCTATTTATAACCATTGACAAGGAAATCTTGCAACAAAGAGGAAAAGATCTTGCATCAAAGAGAGAAGCATAAAACCTTTGGTTTATTTTTTAACTATGCTTTATTTTGTAAAAATTGTATGTAACCAAACTAAACTTTTTCTTTTAGAGTATTAATATTCTTTTATCATATATATATATATATATATATATATATATATATATATATATATATATATATTATGTTAGATATTTTAGTGTAATTGGGTCGACTAATCGGCCAATATAATGCTGGTACATTATCGAACAAGTTGTAGACATTATCTAAAACATATCTAATTAATAATTCTTTAACAACCATAAAAATAGAAAAAACATTAATATATACAATTAAAAATACAAAAATACAGTGTTTTATATATTTTCTTCACGTGTACTTCTATTATGACTATGTTTTTTACAACGTCCGCACTATAGTTTATGAAGTAACTCTTAACCTTTAAATATAATCCATTTATTCTTAGGTCTTCCATATCTTATTTATAAGGTGGGTGAAAGAATAATAGGAGATAGATTTGAAGCAAAAGCTTTACCAAAAGTAGATAAAGTTGGTATTCCCGGAGAGTAAGTTTCCTTAGAAGAACTTGTCTTATAGCATGACTCCACATATGCCAAAGATTTACTTTAAATACAAAAACTAGAAGCACAAGCATGTGAACAAAGGAAACAATCAATTTTCCAACTACCATAAGTACATTTGTAGTTCGAAATATCAACAAGCATAATGGGTTCCGATTTAACCTCAAACAATATTTATAATAAAGGACCAAACAATCTACGTACAACCTTCTTCCACATTTCTTTTAATCTTTTATTCAATGTTCAGACAAAGCTCACTGTTTCAACGCAAAAATCACAATGACACTCTGACATTAGAGTCATAAGCATAACCTTAATTTTATTCAATAATTTTGATATATGAAGGCTATGAAATTATTTTATTTGATTATTAAAAGATTTAATTTTACTGGAAGATATAGAATTATAACATTTACTTAAAAATGCGCACATATACTTTTTAGGGGGGAATGTTTTCCATTAAGACAAGTTCTTCCTGGCCACTTTCTTTAAGAAATTCATGTAAGTGTAAATCGTATAAACATTCATCGGGTACGTAAGTATATTGTTTCCAAATATTTACCATCTTCATCCTTGAATTCTTTGGTGACCGTCTGCAAGCATGTTTCAAATTCTCAGTAAAATGATAAAGACAATATGAATGATAGAAATCAGAGCAAAACATTAAGACAACCTTGACAATACCTAGGTGACGAACAGATATAAAGGTGATTTCAAAAACAAGTAAATCAGACAACCTTAATTACATCGAACAACAACAAATACTATCTAAAAAGGCCTACAAAAGATAAAAATATAATAAGTATAAACAAGATAAAATAATTTAAAAACCAACTATATAATCTTTAATTTCACAACTAAAATATAATTTCGCAACTCATTTGTACTTACTTACGGACACAAGTAATATGTAATTATGCAACCAAAAATACATTATTTTCAAAATATCAAACTCATTTTGCAATAAAATCCTAATTACACAACCACCTTGTACATAATTACATTACAAGTTAACATGTAATTAGGCACACAAAAAAGAATTTTGTATTTAAACATAAGTTTTGCTTAAAAAAGCTTACTATTGTTACCATTTTAGCTATTGTAGAGAATAAAACCCCTCGATATGTACCACTAAAAAATGTATCATCAATAAAAATCATCTAAGGATAAGAGTGTATCCCATGAATACATGTACCGTAAGCTATAAAGCACGTTTAAAAAACGATTTCCACCATCATACTCCAATAAAAAAATACTCGTGACATTCGGTTTCTTTAAGGTCTTGAAATAACCTTTTAACAAACCGAAAGAAGTAGAACTATATTTGTAAAGTTCCCTTCTATCTTTCTGCGACCCCATCCTTGACTTGCCATAAGAAATATCTAAATCATAATCGGATTCAAGAAGCGATTGAACATTTTTAGGAGTGATTGCACCTCTTGATCTAATACCATCACTTATCTTGTTTGATATCAAATCAGACGTCAAATTCTTTTTATTTTCTAATAAAACCAGGATAACACTTATGATCACCGACAGACTTTTTGATAATGATATATCGATTCGACTGGTCAATTAAAGCATAAAGCCTCCATGGACATCCTTTGCTCTTTTTCATCGAACATTGAACACTTAATTTTTCTCTCTAATTAGAAAATAATTTATAATTAAATACATGTTCAAATGAAAATGAAGATAATACAAGACACAGGGATGTAGCACATGCCCAACACCTTGAATACCATCAACCTAACTTTTAGTAGCAAAATATTTTTTCTTATGTTAAAAAAACGAACAGCCGTACTACATTCTTTAATTGATATATTATCTTCAACTATCACACCAATATTATGTAATGATTCTCCAATCGACATTATCCAATACAACAACACCAATACCTAAATATCAAGTTTCAACAAATTTGCCAATCTTAATAACAATATTTTAACCTTTACTATGCCCAGCCAATGCAACCAATGATACAAAATCATCTCCACAACATAAAAGACAGTTCTTATATTTACCAAATGAATAAGTGAATTTAAAACGATCCATGGCCAGCCAATCCCACATTCTTATTATGAAATCAACTCATACTTTCGTAACTTTCAAAATTACTAAGTAGAAGAACATAAACCTGATTATTTTATTCAAAACCAGGCAATAAAGACATTGTAAACCTATAAAATACATAAAAAAAATACAAGTTCGTATAATTTTCTTACGTAATTTTAATATAATTTTGATGAGTTCGGAGTTTTTGGTTACTATACCCTGAGTAAAACCACTTATCCGAACATGGACAATTCGGACCATATCATACCACTAAATATCTAAAAATCACAAATGTATTAACTTTTGATTAAGGTGGTTGCTAATCAACTTAAAACTATATAACTAATGGGTCTTTAAATTCGACCCGGTTTCATGACCCGACCCAATAAGCCCACCGGTCAGTAATTAAGGTATAAATACCCCAACCACTCTCATGAATGAGGGTGATCAGAATTTAATACTAGTATACAGCTTAATTATCTCTCTACTCCACACACTAAACACAAAACATCACAAAATTATCAAAACACTCTCTAGACAATTTAGCAGTCTACCCGCAACCAAAAATAAACTAAAGGAAATTGGCGACCACAGTGGAAGGTGACGGTGCCTGAATTTTACATTCAAAATCAGTAAAGATAATAATTTGGATGGAGCCGAATGGGCAAAATACTCCACCTCTTGATGTGGAATGTGCAAACGAAAATAAGGAATACACCATCGAGGAGCGAGATGAGTTGAAGGCTGAAATAGAGGCGCTAAGAGCCATAAAACAATCAGAGAAAGGTATCAACGAGAAATCCGGAGCGTTAGTACTTCACCATACTGACAACCCTAGGGACAATGAGCCATCACTAAAGACTCACCTTAGTTCAAAGAAAATACAGTGGTCTAAGCCTTTTGAAATTTCTGGATCTGAATCCTCTAGCAGTTCCTCAAACGAGGCAGAGCTTGAAGAATCATTGTCCTCAAGCAATGATGAGGGGAGATCTATAAAAAATATGAAGTTAACCAAAAAACACTCAATGAAGAGGGATAGACATGGTAGACTCAAAAGGCACCAGGGTAAAGGCTCATCTCACGAGCATGTTGATCAATTATAGATTGATCTCTTTGCCTTTAGTCCGACCAGGTATTTTTGCAACTCCTAATGAAGATACTATTTTCAGTCGCAATAAGAACTGGAGGCAGTCACTTTTTTCTGCAACAAATACAGTCCGGACATCTTCCTAAAAGGTTTGATAGCTTCAAGATGGAAAAGTACGATGGAAGTCGGGATCCGGACAACCATCTGGAACAATTCAAAAACTTCATGATGAATTTTGATGACGATAATAAGCTTTTGTGCAGAGCTTTCTCCCAAATTTTACGAAGAGTGCTCTTAAACGGTATAACAGCTTACCTGAGGGATGTATTAGAAACTTTGATACATTTTGGGTTGCCTTTCGGAGGCAATTTGTTGGGAGTAAGGAACTGAAGGGTAATGGGGATATCATTATCCATTGTGCTGAGGAACCAAATGAGTCTTTGAAAGATTACATTATTTGTTTCGTGAATACAAAGAACGTACTAGCAGTCTGCTTTGAGCAAATGGCAATTGCTTCTCTTAGACATGGATTGAATCCTAGGAACTTAGCTGATTCTGTGACCCAAAAGAAGGCTATGACCTGGGGAGGTGTATTAAACCAAGTGAGAAAATATATTAATGTGGAAGAAACAAAGAAAACGAGGGTGCACCGTCAGGTGAGGTTGACCACCATAACAAATTCTCTAGCCACTAACCAATCCGGTTACAAGGCAAAGGAGACCGGACAATGGTCTAACCGGTCCAAGAAAAGTCAATCTAACCAGATACAGACCCAGAGCCAACAAAGAAAAAGTAAAAGGGGTCATTGGGTCCAGTCTGAATGGTTTGGTGGATTGAGGTAAAATGTAGCCACAATCTATGACAAAACCAATATGAAGTACACTTTCGAAATTCGACGGTATTGTAGTCCCCCAGAGAAAACCGGAACACTTGTTTTTTCCAATATCACAATAATATATGCCATAATACTCAAGACTACATAACATTAAAATGAGAGGTCCAAAAACTTATTAAGAGGGGCAAGCTAGGGGCATACGTTAAAAGGAAAAGTGGAAACAAACCAGAGAATGCACTGAATAATTCTCCTCGGACAGGTCCTTCGAACAATCCTGGAACTTCTGCTCAAGAGGGTGCGATAGTGATCCTTGAAAGATTCGATCTAGACTTTGAGTATTTGGATCTAGATCCAACTCGATATAAATTAGGGGTGATAACTGAAAAAACTAAGACAACTTACGGACTAATCAACGTTTTCGAATCATTAATTATTTTTGGAGGAGATACTGTGACTGCACCTACCCCTTCATTATGGAACATGCATGTTCCTAATTTGGCTAACCAATTAGAAGGTGGAATGTCTTCCCATCAGTGCGAGTCCCCATTCCTATACATAGTCTTTGATGAAGACGAATTGATGGATATTGCATGTCCTCATGAGGATGCGGTGGTTATGGGAGCTTCTATAACGGGAAATAATATACGCTGAATTCTGATTGATACGGGAAGTTTGGCAAACATCCTATTTTCAAGCTCCTACAAGCAAATGAGGAATCCGACTGTTATTCAACGTTCGAATAAAACCGTTGTGGGCTTCATAGGGAGTTCTGAAGATGTAATTGGGGAGTTTTAAGAAGAAGTGTTGTTGGGTAAAGGGCCCTTTAAAAAGATGGTAAGAGTACTATTTTTATGGTAGATTACCTCACATCGTACAGCACAATTTTTGGGAGGTCTTGGATTTCCACAATGCATGTTGTGACCTCTACAGTCCATCAGTATATAAAGTATACGATTCATGGAAAAGTAGGCATTGTCCGGATTAATAAAGATTAGCATTCACTGGAGTCTTCTACTGAGGAGGGAGAGATTGATGATCCCATAGAGGCTCCCAGTGTCATAATACCTATTGAAGTTGAAACTCATTCCCTTGCAGAGGGCAAGAATGTCTAGATTGGTTCCAAGTTGGCACCAAAATTGAAGAATAAATTGTTTTCTTTTTTGCTGGATAATCAACATGTGCTTGCATGGTGTAATAGTGATGTAACCGGAGTACCAGCGGATGTTATTCACATAAGTTATATGTCTGATGTGATGTTGCACCTGTTTTACAAAAAAAAATGAGATTTTTCCAAAGAAAAAGCAGATGTGATTGTTCAAGAAGTTGACCGACTAACCAAAATGGGACATATTAAAGAGTCCCAATATCCTTCATGGATTGCCAGTCCGGTGTTAGTCAAGAAAAAGAACGACAAATGGCGCATGTGCATTGATTTCACTGATCTCAATAGGGCTTTGCACTAATGATCTCTATCTTGTTCCGCGAATAGATCAATTGGTGGATTCTACATCTGGAAATAAATTTTTGTCCTTCATGGATGCCTTTTCAGGGTATAATCAGATACAAGTAGATCCGAATGATCAAGAGCACACTACTTTTGTCACAGATAGAGGTCTCAACTGTTATAAGGTGATTCCCTTCGGATTGAAAAATGATGGGGCTACTTATCAGAGGCTGGTGAACAAAACATTTGCTAATCATATCGACAGAAACATGGAAGTATACACAGATGATATGATGGCTAAAATCTTGGAGAAGGGTTTACACATAACTGATCTTCGAGAGAGTTTTTCCAACTTAGAGACCGTGAATTTAACATTAAATCCATATAAATGTGTGTTTGGTGTCCGATCTGGGAAATTTCTAGGCTACATAATAAGTGAGAAAAGAATCCTACATGATTCAGATTAGCTTAATTCCTTACTAGAAATGGACCTTCCTCGAAATGTTACAGAAGTTCAAAGGCTCACTGGCAGGTTGGCTGCTTTGAATAGAATTATTTCAAGGTCATCAGACAAGTGCACTCCTTTTTTCAAAATATTGAGAAATGTTAAAGGCTTCAATTGGTCCCAACAGTGTGATCAAGCCTTTATTGAAATAAAGAAACACTTATCTTCGCCCAAAACTCTTTTCAAACCCGTTCGAGGAGAAAAGTTTTATGTATACCTAGCTGTATCATAATGCGCTATAAGTGTTGTCCTAGTAAGGGAAGTGGACAATTACACTCGTCCGGTGTACTAAATTAGTAAGCATTTATTGGACACTAAAAGAAGATATTTGAGGTTGGAGAAGTTAGCATTGGCTTTAGTAATTGCAACAAAAAACATGAGGGCGTATAGGCTTCAAGATAAAGATGTAAGAGATTTAAAGCATCGATAGAATATTGAGCATCTCAGGTTATATCTAGACTAAAGCTTTTCTGTAAATATTTACTTGTTAAATACCAATCTAAATATTATGGGGCATACTCTTTCCTACCCTAGTAGAGCGGGGACGTTTTAATGAGGTGTCCATCTTTTTTAAATGATACATGATGTATTCTTCAAAAGTCTGGTGTGATTTTACTTCAATTCAATTCAAGTATAAATTACTTATTCAACACCTCGACTCTCAAGTTTTTTTGAGTAGATCGGATATGCTTAATACTTGGTCACAACTATTGAACACATGTGATCAGAAATATTAAATACTCTCACTTCAACATTTCTGAAATTGTAGGAGTTACTGAAAAACTAGTCATGGAAGATTTAAAACAAAGTATTAAACATAAGGGAAATTAAATAAATTAAACCTGATCGGACTCAAATAGACCAGTAGTAGAAAATATGCTTTGGCCATCCAAGGACTTTAGTTTTTCAAAAGTAAAAGTTACACAATAAAACCATAGGGCTTATTCCCTTCGGATTTTCATTCACCACAATCCTTCTTGGGACTCTTGAGTTCGACACCTGAACTCTCACATGTTCCTTCTTCATCATCAGTTGTGGAGTCTATTCCACTGGGGTAGTTGCGCTTGTCACCATCTGCTAGAGTATGGAATGAGATGTCCTCATACTCTACATATTTTCATAAGGGACCAATAGTTCTCTTAAGAAAGGTCTCATGAAATAACAACACCATGTCGGATTTGATCCCATCATCTCTTTTCTTTAAGGAATCCACTATCCTATTGGCATACTTCTCTTTACCTGCGGTGATAGCTTATTCCTGTTGGCGTTCCAGGGCCTCTTTCTCTTTAATCTTCTCTTGAACAGTGCTCTCTAACTTGGACTTCTCATTGGATAAAGTTTGGATAACACCATTTTTAGTGTTCAGCTTCTCCTTCAAAGATGTGAGGTTTTGTGAGGAAGATACCTCCAGGGTGGAGTATTTGGTTTCGAGCTCAGTATTGATCGCCTCCGATGCGATCAGCTTGGCTGCCAAATCTTCATTTTCCTTCTTCAACACCTCTATGCTTTGCTGAGCACTAAAAATATTAGCTGACAAGGTTTGCTTGTCAGTAATTAGAGAATTGATGGTGTTAGTTTGAGTTTTTACCTGCCTCGCCAGATTAAGTACTACTCGGATGTAACCGAGGAGGACATGACTCAAAGTATCTTGTTCTCCAGATATAGAGTAGGACTTCCCATTGTAAGTTACCATGTTGGAGGAGCGGAAGGGACGGTAACGACATGCAAAATCATCTTTCTCCAGATCATTAAAGTAAATACTGATGTATTGAAAGGCTTCAAGGTCCACTTCATCATTGCCTCCACCAGCAATAATGTCTGGACTGAAGATCTGTTGGAATTTCCTCTTGCGGGGTAGGGTCAGCAGGAGCTGGGGGTGGAATTTCTGTTGGGCGAATAATTATCTCTGCCCCCAGAGTGGCTTTTTTTTTCTTGGCAGCTTTCTCATCACTGTTGGCTTTGCGCTTTTTGTCTTTCTTAGAATGCCTTGGTGGGTTCTTTGACCCTCCGGCTTCCTTTACAGTTTGAACCTCCACTGCCTTTAACAAGGCCACATCAATGCCACCTTGATTCTCCCAACCAGCCCACTCTGTAGCTGTTTGAGCTAAGTGTGTTGTGGCCTTCGTTTTCTTGTTCTTCAATTTGGTGGAGGTTTTGGCCCTGTAAGGCAAATACAACTTGACATCTTTAGCTTTTGTCCTCTTCAGGATCACATCAGCATGGAGAGGGGTGGTTAGCTCTTCCCATGAAAGGTATCTTCTGTCTGTGGTGTTCCACAGATGAGACCTTATGAAATTCCCTGACTTGAAGCAATTATGGAAGGCGTTCCCCTAATTATCTGAAGCCCAAGCGTTTAGCTTCACACAAGTGTTCTGCCCTGCCTCTAGGTGGCCCAAGAACTCATTCAGTAGAACTGGGGAGAGATATCAGTTAGTCAAAATGAGAAAATTGCAACTTAATAAATGAAAAGATGAAGAGAGAAGAACTTACTAGTTCTCTTCCATCTACTGGTCAAGAGGTTGGGGTTCGTGTCAGCCTTGATATTTCTGTCATTCTCCCAAATACCACTGATAGAGAAACTACGTCCTCCAGGGATTCTCGGACTCTAGTAGGTTATCCACAATTTTGAAATCATTCCCCATGTTGTAATGATAGAAGGGAATTTGTTGATTCTTGTATAAGCTTGCTACAGATGAAATCGTTCCCCATGTTGTAACTTCTGGATGCAATGATGCAGGCTAGGAGAGTATATCAAGCATTGGGGCTCAGTTGGCTGGGGCATAACTTGATCAGATGAAAATATCTCACAATCTCTGGGTCTAAGGGAAACTGAAGTCCCCAATTCAGTACTTCGGTATAGACCGCCATCTCATTTAACTTACAGTCCATGGGGGTCTTCGGAATAACAAGGATCCTCACCTTTACAGACTCTGGAATCCCCCATTTAGTTTGGATCTGACCCAACTCAACTGTGTGTGTATAGACATAATTGATGTTTTGCAAAGCCAACAATTACTGGAAACTAAACTGTTTAAAACAGGGACCTACCTTGCCCTCTAAACTCTCTGGAATAGCGTCCAGATGATTCATACCCACCTTGGTTTTACCTTTCAGATCTGAGGTTGTATCCCATGTTTGAACGGACGCCTCAGTCTCGAAAGGGGCTTCCTCTATGCTCTCTTTCATGCTCTCTTCCATCACCGTGGAAGGTTGTTCAGGTTTTTTTGAAAAAGGTTTCTCTGACTCCTTTAATGATGGTTGTACAGTTGGTTGTTCAGAAGGTTATGCCAATTTCGCTTCTGAGATTCTGGTATCTAGTAGAGGCTGCAGTCCGGAGGATTTAGCTTGTGGAACACCCTTTGTTACCTCAGAACCGGAGGGTTTTGAAGATATGGGTGTGGATTTGGTTTTTGATTGACATGTATTCCGACGAGGAGTTATCTTCTGTGGTGATTTCTTTGTGTCTGAGCCCATTGCGATAAACGGTAAGGGTTTCCTAACACTAGACATGGCTTTTTCTTTGGGAATAGGGTTTTGATATTCTTGAACTAAAGAACCGGATCGGAGAGGTGAAAGGTCTGTTGTGAATGGAAGGTTTCTGGTTCTCGGGTTTCTTGAAGAAGATGACCCATGATCAGAGTTTTGATTTGGCTGCTTACCTTTCTCGCTTGGAGAAGCGAGAAGACCGGCAACAATACGTTTATCTCTCGCTACTTTATGTGCTCTCTTTAATTCAGACAAGTTCAACCAACCTCCTTTAACTAAGATGTTTCTGGCTGTGAACATATATGTCTCAAGAAGAAGTTAAATGTGAACTGAGTTCTCTCTCTTGAAAGATTTAAGTGTGGAAGACAATGAAACAGTGGAAATATTTATATATAACTGTAAAAATAGCAGTTACCAAGGAGAAGATGAATAGACGCAATTATTAAAGGTTGCGCAACGTGTGAAAATTGCAACCTAGGTAACTTTCTAGACCTGGCGGGTGCGACAATCTAGGAGAAAAAACGAATGGGAGGTCGAACTAGATATTGACAAATGTCAAACGATTCAAGAAAAACTCTTAGAATCTGAGAAGAGAAATCAGTTCTGATAAAATTTGAACAGGGTCACTTGGGAAAAGAAATTCTTCAATTCGAACAACATAGACAAATCAGAGTTTTGTGAATTTTAGCCATTCCAAAGGTTTTTTTGCAAGATCTAAAAATGGGCAACTGACGAGTTCAGATTTTTTAGTTACTATACCCTGAGTAAAACCACTTCTCCGAACAGGGACAATTCGGACCATATCACACCACTAAATATCCGAACATGACAAATGTATTAAATTTTGACTAAGCTCGTTGCTAATCAGCTTAACACTATATAACTAATGGGTCTTTAAATTTTACCCGGTTTCATGACCCGACCCAGTAAGCCCATGGGTCAGTAATTAAGGTATAAATACCACAATGATTCTCATTAATGAGGGTGATCAGAATTTAATACTAGTAGACAACTTAATTATCTCTCTGCTTCACACTATAAACACAAAACATCACAAAATTATCAAAACACTCTCTAGACATTTTACCAGTCTACCCTCAACCAAAAATAAACCAAACCAAATTCACACCCTAAAACACAAAAGAAGAAGTAGTTATACGCAACCAAAATATACTTAATTTTGCACCCTGATGCAATGTCTAATTACACAGCCAAAATGTATATAATTTCGCACCCTGAATGAGTGTCTAATTATGCAACCATAATGTTCATAATTACGGAACCAAACGAGAAAAACAAAACATAATCTGTTGTTTCAAAATCAATTTCTTTAAATAATTACTAGCAGGTGGTTATCACAGCAACCAACCCAATTTAGGAAACATATCTAAACTGGCCTAAAAATATCCCAATTCACAGAGGTATTTATAGGTTAGGAAAAGGAACGTTGAGAAGTGGAAGAGGTTGAGGAGTCAATTGGTTGGAATATGAAATGGTTGCTTGGAAAAAGGAACTTGACACATGTTGTGTATCAGACATAGGGGTAGGCCTATTACTTAGTTAATCATCACGAGTTTTAGTTGCACTTCAAACTTTACTGATTGTTGGGAAGAAACTGACTTTAGAAACGCGTTTGAAACAATTCGAGGTGTGATTAAATGATTAATTAATTTCAAGGCAAACACTTCTTGGATGATCATTCGAGGAAATAAAATTTAACTAAATGATTAAGAAATCACATGTTTGTTGCACATCGAATCTTGACAGAGAAAATGTTATATCCAAATGAGAAAATTTTCGATGATATCTAGTTCTCATTCATTGTCTCTCATGAGAATTAGGGGGCTAATGATAAGGATATAGGAAATTGAAGGACGTATATGTAATAAATATATTTGTATGATAATTTATATAAATTAGGGATAAATTTAAGGTCTTATATGAATATAAGGGCCTAATATGTAATTATCCCAAATTTGTGACTAATTCTGTTATAAGTTTTGAACGCCTATAAGTAATGGCTAAGGCTAATGTATACTCAAATGATATTTTCTAAAGGCAAATACCCTTCTTAAATTCTTTTTCTATCTAAAAGACTAGTTATACTTTCTCTCTCTAAGTCTGAAACTTATTCTCCCCAGCTCTGACATTAGAGTCGTAAGCATAACCTTCATTTTATCCAATAATTTTGAACTAGGCAAGCTAATAATTCTTCAATTTGATTATTAAAAGATTTAGTTTCAATGCAAGCCATAGAACTATAACATTTACCAAAAAAAACACGCACATGCACTTTTCGGGGGGAAAGTTTTCCATGATGGTAAGTTCTTTCTCACCACTTTCTTCAAGAAATTCATGTAAGTGTTAATTTGATAAACTTTCATTGGGTGCATAAACATAATATTTCCAAATATTGGCCATCTCCATCCTTAAATCCTTTGGTGAATGTATGAAAGAATGCTTCAGATTCCCAATAAGATGATAAAGATAATATAAATTGTAGAAATCAAAGAAAACTTTAAGACAACCTTTATGATACCTAGGTGACAGTCATATATAAAGGTGATTTCATGAACAAGTAAATCAGTAAACCTTATTTAGACCCAACAACAACAAATACTGTTGGAAAAGACCTACAAAAAATAAAAGGATAATAAGTATGAACGAGATAAACTAAGTTAAAAATCAACTATATAATCTTTAATTTTTCAACCAAAATATAAATTCACAACCTATTTGCACTTACTTGCGCACACAAAAAATACGTAATTACGCAATAAAAAATATTTTATTTTTAAAATATCGAACTCATTTTGCAATAAAAACCTAATTACACAACCAACTAGTACATAATTACGTTACAAGTTAACACGTAATTACACACATAAAAAGAATTTTGTAAACATAAGTTTTGTTTAAAAAAACTTAATATCCTTACCATTTTTAGCTATTGCAAACAATAAAACCCCTCGATATGTACTACTAAAAAATCATCTGACGACAAAAGTGAATCCTATAAAGACAAGTTTCGTAAGCTATAAAACATCGTTTAAAAAACAATTTCCACCATCATACTATAATAGAAAATGACTCGTGACATCCATAATCTTTAAGGTCTTAAAATAACCTCGAAACCATAATCGGATTTAACAAGGGCTTATATATTTTGGGAAGTTATAACACGTCTTGATCTAATACCGTCACTTATCTTGTTTGATATCAAATCCGATGTCAAATGCTTTTTATTTTTCCTTTTAAATGTCAGGATAACACTTATGATCACCGATGTATTTTTTTATAACCATATACCGATTTGACTAGTCAATTAAAGCATAAAATCCCCATGGACATCCTTTGCTCTTTTTTCATCGAACAATGAACACTTAATTTTTCTCTACTTAATTTTGCTCTCTGATTATAAGTTAATTTCTAATTAAATCCATGTTCGAATGCAATTCGAGATAAAGCAAGACTCAGGGATGTAGCACATACCCAACACCTTGAATACCATCAACCTAACTTTTAGTAGCAAGCTATTGTTTCCTATGTTAAAAAACGAACACCCAAACTACATTATTTAATTTATATATTATATTCAACTATCAAACCAATATTATGTAAGGACATTATATCAACATGTTTTAATAGCAATATTTCCACATTTACTATGGCCAACCAAAGGCAATGATACAAAATCATCTCCACAACACAAAAAAAAACAGTTCTTATATTTATGAAACGAATAAGTGAATTTAAAGTGACCCATGACCACCAAATCCCACATGTTTATTATGAAATCAACTCATACTTTTGTAACTTTCAAAATTACTAAGTAGAAAAACAAAATCATGCTTAGTTTGTTAAAAAACAACCACCGAAGATGTTGCAAACCTACAAAACACAAAATACAAAATAATATGCAAGTTCACATAATTTTCTTACACAATTTTAACATAAATTCACATCCTAAAACACAAAAGAATAATTAGTTATTAAGCAACAAAAATGTATATAATTTTCCACCCCACTGCAGTGTGTAATTACACAACCAAAATGTAAATAATTTTGCACCCTGAAGTAGTGTCTAATTATGCAACCATAATATTCATAATTACGCAACTATAATATTAATAATTACGCAACCAAACGAGGAAAACAAAAAACAACATAATCTGTTTTCTCGAAATTGATCTCTTTAGATAGTTGTCATGAAATCAAAGAATTAGCATAACTGAAACAATCATATAATCATTGAAAACAAAAAAAGATAACTCAAGACCATGAAAGAAAATCACTTGTGAATCAATATACAATCGATACAGACATATAAAGAAAAGAAAAAACAAGCGATCCACAATTGCAAAAAAATCTTGATCAAATTAAAAAGAAAAAAAACTAATCTCAAATCAAAAATATATTGATCAACGGATCAATATAAAAAATCAAATCAAATCGTAACAACAATCCGAATATATGATGAGTATGTAAAAAAAATTCAAATGATTATGAATACTTTAGGGAAATGACACACTAAGTACCTTTTAACCAAACCTATTACAACCTAGTACCCAAAAATGGGTTAATGCTCACTTAATACCCATCTCATTAAACATATCCACTTCTAATACCTTTTCTTTTTTTAATACCAAGATTACCCTCAACCTAGTATATAAGGTTGATTTGTGAAAAATTAGGGTTTTTTGTTACAACCCCCATTCTATTTTTGAATTTTGAAATTCAAAACAGAATCCACTCTTACTCTTCTCTCTCTCCTCTTCTTCTCTCTTTTTCCTCTTCTTCTCTCTCTCCACCGGCGAACCATACAACCACCGTCGAACTAGTCTTAATCACCGGCGTTCGATCCCGCCGGTGATGGACCTTATATCGGGGTAGCTGACGGACGCATCCTCAAATGGCAAGGCGATTCTATTGGCTGGACTAATTTTGCTTTCACTACTCCTCATAGGTATATCTTCGTTTTCAATACGGATGATTGAAATAAACTATTGTTTGTTGTTATACTTTGCTGTGTTACTGTAACTAACACATTGTTGCTCAAGGAACATTGTCTAGCACTAAAATTTGAATTTTAGTTGGTCGTAATAGACGTAGCCGAGGCTTTAATCTAGCAGTTTGATGGAGCTGAAGGGAATGCTAGTATGGCCGAGCTTGAGCATATGAGCTCAGCAGTAGCTTGACGATAACAACTTTTTAGAACCCTGCTGTGCTCGAATTGACCTTTAGTTATTGGACTGGAATTTCGTCCTCTCACTCTAGATAGCATGGTTAGAGAAAATGTATTCAGCCAGCTTGCTACGTAAATATTAGTTTCCTCATATGAGCACTCTTTTATTTCATAGTTTTGTTTTGTAGTCCAGCTGCAATTTATTGAAGTGCGGGGATGCCTGCTTGTGAGATTAGTTATTCATAACTTGCAATCTTAGTAACCACGACTTGTAGTTACGACTCATAGTTCGATAAACTATTAGAAAGCCAAGGGATATCGAATAATCTAAGTTATTTTTATATGATGTAAACATTTTTATTGATTAGCTTCTAAATGCCTAAGAGATGATGATCAAGGTGTTATGGGTATTCAATTATGAAAAAGCTAATTCAACTCAAAGTGGTGGGCAGCTTCGTCGTAAAATGGAAATCGGAACCATGATCCATATTTTGAATGATATCATTATCATATTATTTATTCAATGCATACTAATTGGTAAAGGTATATATACACAGGAAAGAATGTGTTCGGCCGTTTGCACCAGAGATGGAACATGTTTGTGGGAGACCATTAGGACTCCGATTTGATAAGAAGACAGGGGATCTCTATATCGCAGACGCGTACTTCGGCCTTCTAGTTGTAGGTCCCCTGGGTGGGTTAGCCAAACAGGTAGTCACTGATATTTATATGGATACACATTGCGATTTGTCGCCTGCAATTGTATGTTTGATGTTGCTAGATCACTGCATAGATCCTGATAGGTTTGATGTGTTTGTAGATTAAACCTGACAGCATACACACTGATATCTTAGTTATGGCATGTTGCTATATGTGTTGATAAATAGACCATGACTCTTATAGTTTAGGTACGTGATATTGCTATATGTTTCAAACTATTTCCTCTTGCTGCATACACCCTTATATGTTAGCTATAATAGGTTGATATATGTGTTTGAAATCATTAAATCTTCTTTAGCTTCTTCGTGTTCTTGTACATGTACTGATTTGGGTTTGGTTTTTATTTCTATGTTGTCTTTGTTTTGTTTCAGGTTTCAGATCTGTTTCTGAAGAGTTACGAAGGAGAGAACTTTGTTGGTTCTTGGTTCTCTGTTCTTGGTTCCAGGTTCGTACATATTACTGAAGAGAAACAGTACTAGTTTGTATTAGTATTGTAAGTGTGTTTTGGGTTTTGTGTATGGGAACAGTCGACTGAAAACCTGTTTTTTGATATCATGACCGATTCTATTTAGTATTGCGCAAATGCAGGTTCGTTATCTCAATAGACTTCACCACTTCGTGATCTTGTTGGATGTTGTGTTGAACAGTTATCAAGCAGTAGTATCTGCAGTAGCCCAGATGATACTAACTGTGATGGGGTTAAACTTGAAGAAAATGGGTTGTGGAAGTTGATTGGTTTATTCGGCATATAACAAACAATATGCGGAACTTGAAGAAAATGGGTTGTGGACTGAACCTACTCCTGGAAAGACAAATTTTTGGGAAACATCAAACTTCAAGATTGTAGTTTTATGTATTTTGTTGATTTTGGTGGTATTTTGTAAGAGGTAGTGTAGTTAGTTTTGTTTTGTAAACATACTCGTCATCTAGTTCTATTTGCTTGTTAATTGAAGTCAATGCCGATTTTATAGCCAAAATGTCTAGTCCAACCTCAATTAGTCTTAAAGTATCATGATGGAAATGATAGATACGAAGGAACACCTTGCTAGATACGAATGAACACCTTGCTAGATACGACGGGACACATTGCTAGACAGATGCAGCATCATATACATTGAATTATAAACATATTGCGATTGATAGATAGCACATATATATATTGATAGATTTGAATTATAAACATTGATAGTTAACTAACTATAAGTATGATAGATTCTCTAGTATGAGTCCGATAGATATGCATAAAGACAATGCTAGTTAACTAATCACAAGTATGATAACTTCTTTGTTAGTAGCCTGATAGATTTGAGTAACATACATTGCGATTGTTTCGTATATTGCTCTGATAGATACGGCTTACAGCAAATAATGGACTATTTTAAACTGTAGGTCTATTTGTACTATTTTAAACTAAACACTCTCATGTTTGTACTATAAACTAAACGCTCTCATGATGAACACGTTGCTAGATAAGAAGGAACACCTTGCTAGATAAGAAGGGACACCTTGCTAGACAAGAAGGAACACATTGCTAGCCAAGAAGGAACACCCTGCTAGATAAGAAGGGACACCTTGCTAGATAAGAAGGAACGCATTGCTAGACAAGAAGGAACACCCTGCTGAAAACGCATTATCTATTAGACTATTGTGTTTTAAAACACAAAGAACTGCTGAAAACTGCAAAAAAACCCAAAAGTCTCAAAACTCATAACAAGCTTTTTAAATCTCTGACAAGAACATTGTAATCCGTTAAAAATCAAAATCTGCAGGAGTATTTGAGTATAACTGAAAATCAGATGCAGATCACACTTAAGAACTGATACACATACACATTATAATCATATTTTAGTCGATGCATCGTTTGTTAGTACATCAAAATATTCGACAGACTGACGTTAAATTCAATAAAGCGTTCATTTCCCGCTGAACCAAATCTTTCAATTACAATACTCGGTAACTAGGAATAAGCAACACTAATCTAATGTTTAAAAAAACAACAAGCCGCTTGTAATAATCAAAACTGGAGCTCGCACGCTACAAATATAGATATATTGGTAACTGAAACGAACTTTGTGTATCATACATGTATGTGATCGAGTACCGATCTCGCCGAGTTGAGAGAAATCCCGCGCTCAGTAGAAGGACCGCCGCAGATAAGACCGACTTTTAGAGCTCTTGTTCTCTCACGATGGAAATGATAGATATGAAGGAACACCTTGCTAGATACGAAGGAACACATTGCTAGATATGAAGGGACACATTGCTAGACAAAAGAGGAACACCCTGCTAGATATGATCTACAAACAACCTAGACAAATTACGGTGGCGATGAAGCCATCTGATTATTGGGCTTTTCATAATTGCCATGTAGTAACAAAAAACATAACTATTACACACAGTTCATACAGAAGTTCACAAGACTAACTCAAATACACAAGGAGAGGCGTCTATCCTATGTTTCCTACTTTCACATAATCGAAAGAGAGATTAAAATTCACAGCGAAGATTTAACAGAGAATAAGCGATAGACCACTTATACTAACAACAATGATCAAGCAAAGAAAACAAGGTGTATAATTTACAAATATTTGTTTGATATCATGACTCATCATCAGTAGATGTGCAGAGAAGAAAATGAATCTTTACCTGAGCAAGAATCATATCGAGAAGTTCCCCTCCTCCTGTACCATAACCTCCCGCGTCTGATTGGTGACTGCAATCAAGTTTGACAAACAGATATATACAAATTGAGTTTTCATGGTTTCGATAGACCAATATAATCCAAGGAATTGAAATTTCTAAGCAAAAAGTAAGAAAAAAAGAAGAACACGCACTAAGTTCTACATCTAAAAGGTCTGATTTGATCCCTAACGGTAGGGTTTGAAATTCCTAAACGACGAGGTTTAGGACAAACCACTGATTCAAATTCCTTCTCCTCGCAGCCTCCCATGGCGTTCCTCTGCGTGTACATATAGCTGTTCATCTTCGTCGTCAACAACACACAAACGCCTGTTCGCGCAAATAACAAACATAAACACAATCAAATCACAAATCACAAATCACAAATTACATATGGCAAATCAAATTTTCCACTTCGATGAACTCTTGATAACAGAAATCCAAATCAACCACCACAGCCAAAACAATCGTAACAAACGTCTCGAAAACCTCTAAATTAACATGATGAAAGCTTTGAAACTTTCGTTACTAGAATTTTCTAGGCAACCAAACAGAAAACGAGAAAAACACATCGAAACAATCGAGTAATTACGTTAACGGATCTGTATACGATTCATGAACCAGAAGAGAAAGAGGAGAGAGAAACTACCTTGAGATGCATACGAGGCTCCTCTAGAGTGAGAAGAAGAAAAGGTTCGACGTCCGTCTCGGTGGCCGGCGATTGATACGGCAGTCGGTTCGGTGGCAGTCGGTTAGGTGGCCGGCGATTGATACGGCAGTGGGTTGGAAGGTTCGACGTCGTCTCGTGTTAAAGCGGCTTCACTTTTTGGTTTTCTCTCTCCTCAAATTTAGAAAGTTGAAATTGGGGGAATTGGAACCTAAAAGTCTGATTAGAAGGTGAAAAAAGGGGTTTCCAACAAAAACAACCCCTTTTATACCCTAGAGGGTATAATTGTCCAAAATGTGGCTTTGGATAGTTTATGAAACTAGTCCAAAAACGGGTACCATGTTGGTATTTGATAGTTGAGAAGGTATTTATGGGTACTTTTCTCAATACTTTATTGGTTATCTGTGTTCCCCGAACCTTTAATTGTTTAAACTTTTCTCACTTTTAATGGGTTAAGTTGAATAAATAATTATAAATAATAAACTTATATAATAGATAAATATTACAAAATTAATAGTTATAAATAAATATCATAAAATTTTAGTATTTTCGCTGAAAATACTTTAACCTATTTGATAATCAACGATACAAACAAAAGGTCCCTTGAACCTCGACCGAACAACGCCGCGTATGCTAATCTGTTCTAAGTAGTTCATCTTAATAACAACCTGAATTTTTTTTATTACTAATAAATCAACTAAATTGCTGAATTTAGAATAAAAAGAAATAACTTTTTATAAATTCAATTTACAGCATTGAGTAAGATTTTGTTGTTTTGCCATGGTGAATTACACCCATTTTGAGCAAATCACCTCCCTTCACTATTACAGCAAATCGCCAATTTTGTTGTTGTTGCCATGTTGAGTAAGATTGTCCTTTTTCTGGTTTTTCATGGAAATTACTTCTCGAATCCTCCTCTTCAACATAGATATACGGTGGATATTCCTTCTCACATGCAGTCGAATCAAAGACTGTGACATAAAACACCATCAGTACTAGAATAAGTACTTTTTACCACAAATTCATTTTGTCGTAAAAACTATTAATTTGTCTGAGCAAGTTTGTATGAACTATATTTTTCACAAAATGTATTATAAGGCGACAAACCTTGTTCGTCGCAAATTTTTTTTTGTCTGAACTGACTTGTTTTTTGAGAAACAAAATTTGTCGCACAAAAATACTTTTTGTTACAAAATCATTCTTTCGTAACTATTTTTTCTGTGATAAAATTATTTTTTCACAACTGACTTTTTTTTGTGACAAAATTGTTTTTTCGCAACTATTTTTTTTTGGGTACATGCTGCCATAATTCCATAAAAGTAGTGTCTTAATTTATAAAGAATATAGTAATATTAAATTTACCAAAATTGAATATGCAAACTTACCACCATGTCCCTTTTCCGGTAGTAATTATAATCTGTTAGATTTGCCCTAAAATATGTAGTTTCGTCATATTCATGTGTTGGTTTGCAGGATTGTCGTTTCCGAAGCTTTTCAGCCGAATCACTACTCGAATCCTCTTCGACGCAGACGTAGGGTGCTCTTTCGCATGCAGTTGAATCAAAGACAGTGACATAAAACACCATGTTACCTTCATGTTTAAACACAACAACATCACCAAGTTAAACAGCGTGAGCAACAACAAACTCTTTCCATCCCTTCCTTAATTCGAGACCTCTGATTTTCACCTTCCATGTTTTTTGTGGGAAAGACTAGATCCAAGTGTGATGTGTTCAGACTTGTATCCGAGTAAGTAGTTCTTAAAGAGCAAATGAGGAATCCTCTGAGAAGTGGAAGACTCTAACATGAAATGGAAAATAGTTTACACGAACCAATCACAACTTGAAATTGAGGTTTAGTAGGAGTATAACATGTTGTTGTTGAGTATTCATTTAAAGAAAAACCTGCCATTGTTATATATGTTTCTTATGTGTCTTGTTCTTTTTTAAGATGGTTGTTTCTGTCAATATAATACCTTTTGGTTTCTTGGGTAGTTGTTAGAATTAAATGGACTCTTTTCATGTCCATTGGTGGAGGACTCGAGGAGCCATCTTCATTCATTTGCATAGGAGCTTCTAAAGCACGATATTCTTTTGTACCGGTTTTCAATATTTTATCAAATCTAGTTTTAGATTGTCTATTTTTTCTGTCTCGTCGTTTTTGTTCTAAAATAAATACTATTAAAATATAAGATTCTATCAAATATTCTAAATGAAAAAAAAATCTAAATAACCTTTTTATCTAATAACATAGTTCGAACATGGCAAGATATAAAATAAAATGTATTATGATCGGGTTTGGAACTCATAAAATCCTATAATCGAAAAATAAATATAAATAAAAAATAAAAAGTATTTAATACGAAAAAGAATGAATCATTTGATAAGAAGCAATAGTGTAACAAAAAGAAAGCTCGATTGAGCTGTGTGAAGAAAGAAAGCTCAATATTTTACCTATTCGGACACGGTTCATATAAATTACACCATTATCAGTAGCCCTCTAGTCCTTGCAAAAATATTAAAGGAGGACTATGTGGCATTGCTTTGGATCGAAGATTGGCGACTCCTCAGATTGTCCCGAAGGGATGTACTCAAGCGCCTAGCTTGAACTTAGTTTCCACAATAGTCAAGGTCGAAATATTAGTTACTTGTTTTAGGCCAACTATAATTATGTTGGTCGCTGCTTTTCTTATACGTGTCACCACAACATACGGTCTAAGTTATTAAAACATTTGGAATCGAGACTCTTGACCGTCCCACGATATGATCGTTTAAGCTTCCTTATGTAGATGACCGTTGACGGTGGGAGCGTTTGCTATAAATACCATTCATCGCCTCACAACTCACCATCGATACATTTCTAATGTGAGAGAGCGCTATGCCGCCCCGATTTCTAGAGAGATAAAATTCGTTGCCGACCTTATTACTTTGTAGCGACCACTCTTTATGAGAACAATATTGAACGCCCTTAACTGGTTTTCTGTAACTGCTACGAACGAGGAAAGACGTGCTGCGGGCATAATCGATAATTCATAAAAACCAATCAACCATGTTTTTACTTATGGAAACTTAAACCCAAACAAGATTCACTTCAAAACGGTTCTCCCATCCGCTTCCGAGCTGAACATCCCTTACCCAAAAACACTACAGATTTGCCCCAAAAACCCGATATATCGAACAACGACAAGGTTCTGGCATTTTCACGACCTTTAATTCTGTTGTTCACAAACTTTTCTGAAGCTTGTGTTAAAAACGCTCGTCAGAAATCATATTACATACCAATGGGTGAATCTGTATCCGAGTCTTCGAACAAAGATAATTCACAACATGTGAAGATAAAATTGACTACTACTTTTGTCACGATAACCGCCAATATTGTTGCGATCCCCAGAGGATTGGTGAAATCGAAAGATTCAAAGGAGGATTCGAGCAATCCTTGAAGCTCAACAACCCAATCTTAATGTCATTGCTAACGATGGTGTTAGAAAAATTAAAAAAAGACGCCGGGAGACACAAGGAAAGTGAAGAACCTGCTACCGAACCGGAACGAAAAAAAATGAAGCGAACGATGTACTGACATCGGAGACATCAGATTTTTGGGGAGTAACCTCTGATGATTGGAAAAAGAGCATCTCATTGGGTTGTATTACGGAAAGTACCTCTACAATGCGGTGGACGAATGTTCGGAACTGAGGGCACGCTTGGAGATTTTAAACTTTGTCACTCTACGTCTCCTTACCATCAGAAAAGAACGATGGTAGTCTTTCCCGACGTTTTGAATTGGGGGTTATGCTTGCCCTTGGATCCCTCAGTCGCAGGGTATTTTGAACTAGTAGAATTATGCCCCAATCAGACTAGCCCTAATATATGGTTCACCTTGATTTTTTGCATCACAGCTTCACTCATTTCCTAAATTCTAATATCAATGGAAGAGTTCTTAGTTATTACCATGATATCTCGGAGTCCATTGGTATTTTTTCTCATGACTTCATATTTGAAAATTGGTATTTTCTATTGGCAGTTCCAAAGGCACAACTACAAGCTTGAGAAAGAATCGTTTGAAAGCTACGGAAAATACTTTCATAGCTCTAAGCGCATGGGCTCAGGAGAACTGGGCTAATGAATTTTATAGATGCATTACGATGATGAATTTAGTTTGTAGCCATCTATGGTGTTCCTCCGAAGATAATATTAATGAGGATCAATTAGGGGCCCCTAATGCATGAGTTTTACTTCCTATCTAGAAACGAGCGCCCAATAATCAAGTGAAGAAAAAGTCTGTCGATATTGGTTTTAATACAGTGGAGAGATCCAAAGAAATCGAGGCTAACAAGAAGAATGAAGCTCGTTGGGCGAAAGATAAGAAAACGGTGCCCAAAGAGAAGATGATGCTCGTTGCTGATCTTAGAACCGAAGTTCCTACTAAAGATCAAACCATCATTACAACTATGTTTGAGCAGTACACTACGCCAGACCCTGAAGAACGGATGCTAGTGTCTTCTAAGGTGGGCTTAGTACAGGTTCACAATGAGCCTGAAGAGGACAATAATCATGCTCATCGAGTCCTTAATTATAAACAATCAGATTTTGAAATATACATGTATTTAGAAGAGTTGAGGTTGAATGCTGAGGTTTAGAGTTCCCTTGACATTATTCTTACCAACCTATCGAGGTGCTCGGGTGAATTCCGATCCTTGGTACCTATCCCGACCCCAGATGATCAGCTAGTCAACCACTCGGAAACCCATGCAGAAGGTTCAGGTGATCAAGCTTTATCGATTAACTCTATTGCCACCAGATTCTTTCAGCTCACCCACTTGGACTCACACGCTTGCTTTCTGTATTACATTGTAGCTCCATTTTCCATGCTGGAGAGGAAAGCTAAGAAAATGAAAAGAGAACTCTCCTAAGAAAAACTGCGGATCACCTAACTTAAAGAAAACCACAAAGCCTAGGAAAGGAAACTCAATGAAGCTAAGCGACTATCCTCGAACCAATACCATCTTGTCAATTATGTTGAAGAATGGGTGCATGCTACTTCAAGAGATCTCGAAGAGAAAGAATAATCCCACCGAAAAGAAATTAAGCATTGCTGAAAGGTTATACCAGAGCATGAAAAGAAAATAACCAGCGCGTCCACCTTTTCTCAAAAGAAAAAAAGCACTAGAAATTGATATGAAAGTAGTTAAGGAGAAGAAGGTGTTCAAGAATTGTCTGCTTTTAAAATAAAAATAAAAATAAAAAAGACAAAGCAAAAGGATTTTGATGTTCTCCATAAGAAGTTGGAGAAAGATAATGTAATTGTGTTATAATCTTATATCGAGGGCTCTCTGAAGACCTTATCTACACAAGTTATTGGGGCCAAAGCTACGCTGATTCTTGACATTTATGGAAGGATCTCGGGCTTAAAATTTTGGTCATATTAAAAGTGAGTTTCATGTAAAGATAGTGCAAACAATGATGAATCATTGGGTGCAGAAGAGACACCCATTGATAATGATTCTACTGCTTCAAACTAACGGTCTTAAAACTTCTCTTTTATGTAAAGATATCTTGTTTAATCTGGTTATTTTGTATTCAGAATATTCGTATGTATTTTTCTTCAGTTTTAATATTAGACTCCAGTTTAATCCTTTTAATTCAAAGTTATCAGTTTCCAATAAAAAAGATATAATATGTCATGTTGTTTGAAATATTGTTGACCAACTAAAGTTGGAAGAGCACCTAGGTCCAAAATATAAAAATATGTGTGCTAACCAACTAAAGTTGGAAGACCTCTTAGATCCAAAATATAAAAATACGAGTATTGACCAACCGAAGTTGGAAGACCCGTTAGTTTTAAAATATAAAAATACTTATTGACCAACCAACGTTGGAAGATCCCTTTGGTCCAAAATATAAAAGTACAAGTGTTTACTAACTGACGTTGGAAGATCTTTTAGGTCCAAAATATAAATATACGTGTTGGCGAACTGAAGTTGATTGAACCCTTAGATCCAAAATATTAAAGTAGGTGTACTATTGACAAACTGTCTATGGAAGCACCGCGTTAACACCTTATTGCGCCCCCATTATAGGAAAGACTATGCTACCGATTAATAAACATAACAAAAAGAAAATTGTACAAAACAATAATGTTTACTCTAGATGTACCTTTAAATGTCTAATATTTCATGGATTTCTAAGTGGTATTTCCTCTTGATCTCTTAACGAGTACGTTCCAGGATTTACCATTTCAGTTATAGTGTACAATCCATCCTAGTTTGTTGCCAATCTTCGAAAACTTTTTTCCTTCTTATGTAAAAATACTTTTTTCAGAATCTTATCTTCCACCCTAAACTCTCGTTGTCTGACTTTGGATGCATATCTACTCTTCATTAATGTCTGATAATGAAAAGAGTTTAGCTACGTTCGCCTTCTCTTTTCTTTAATCAGATCAAGCTTGGATCGCCTTCCCTCATCATTATCCTCTTCAGAATAATTCTCAATGTGATACGATTGAAACATAATCTCAGATGGTGTCATGGCATCCATCCCGTAAACCAGTGTATGTGCTGATTCTTGAGTTGCGGTACACAATGTGGTTCTATATGCCCATAATACCTTTATCACATCATTTGCCTGGTTCCAGACAACAGTTCTTCTTCTATCCACTTTGAGAAATAATCCATGTAACTACTTTTGCGTGTCTTCCTTCTGAGGCCATCTACAAAGGTCCAACTAAATTTATACCCATCAGTTAAATGGTATAACCTTAGAATTGGATTCGAGTGGTACAACTGGCATATGAATGGAATTAACAAATCTTTGATAGGTATTGCACATTCTCATTAATTTTTTTGGCATCAATTATAAGTGTAGTCCAATAATACCTTACATATTATTATTGTCAGTGTTTTGTACCCGCAATGACCCGACCCTTCCTAAATACATAGAGCATTTAAAACTTTATCGTAGTCTTTAAGAGTTTAACTTCTACCTTACTACTATATGTAGAACATGTTTATTGAACTATATGGATATATAGTATCCTATCCCGGTAGCGCGAGAACGTTTAACGAGACATTTGAAATTAATAAAAAAAAATTTTTTTCCAAAGCATGAAGATTCATTTTTATTTTTAAAAGAAAGTAATCATTTCTAAATGCCAACGGGTAATAGGACAATAGAAAGATGATTACAACATAAACACCTAACACTTTATAAAGTCGATCAAAATCGAAAGCAGTTCTTAATTGGTCAATTCAAAAGCAATAAATCCTAACAAAAGTCATACACCTTAAGTATGTTTGGAAAACTTTAAAAAAATAACCAAGTAATGAACCCAAGTCGGCTTTGAAGAATAATTAGTCAATGGACTATCGATTTTAATGACATGTAGTTCTTGGACTTTCAAAAGTTTGTTGGTAGTCCCTAGACTATCCAATTTTGATAAAGTTAGTCTCATGCGCATGTTTATTAAGGGAACTAACTTTATCAAAAATAGAAAGTCAAAGGACTAAATTTATAGAAAATGAATAGTTGAGGGACTACAACGGACTTTTGAAAGTCCAAGGACTACCTGTCACTAAATGCGATAGTTTAGGGACGAGTTACTGTTCAAAACCTACCCCTAGCAACCTATTCACCTCAAACTCATATTACTAATGGTGTCTCGACTTTAGTTACCATTTTAACTGTCAACTAAATGCTTTGTTGACAATAGTGTGTGTTAGGTTGATTTGTGTATGATGTAGCACCAATTAATTATTTCAACAATATTGTGTTCGTCCATCGCAATCGCGCCCGGGACAACCACCGTAACAGATGTTGGTTTAACCCCGTCATATGTATACACCATCTTTGCACAATTTCAAATTCCGCATCTAAGTCTGTAAAAGTCTAGTGTGACTTTGAAAGTTGAAAAGTGTACGCACAACAAATAATTTGTTTCAAAAGGGAAACGTGAATATATGGCAATGGAGAAACTTCGAATATATTTAATAGGTAACCCACAAATAATTCAATGTTGACGAGTTCAAAATTAATTTAAAAACATAATACTTTGGATCTAGTATATATTTTTAATAAAATATTAATTTTTTTGAATTTCATTTTACTTTTTTATAAATAATATCTAAAGGCTAATTGTAAATAGAGTAGTGTTAAAACTCGTTAGAAGAAAAAAAAACTTTCAATAAAAACACTGCATTTTTTATTTATTATAATTTGTAAAAGAAAAAAAACGTTAGTTTACTCTAACATCGTATCAATTAATAGATGAATCGAATAACGAACAAATCCTTTCATACTAAAGAATCTGAAATTAGGTTAAGAACTGCATTTGTAGGGATTTGTAGGGTTTATGTTGTTTTCTCTTTCTAACTAGCTTTAATGAAGCTTATTGATTTTAGTCATCCGAGGTTTATACTAATAAGGAGATAGAAAGAGAGAAAGAGTGCCGATTTGATAATCTCACAAATAATTTTAGTAATCTTTCTTCTTTTGGACCAAACTAAATTTATAACTTCTATCAAACAAATAGAATTTGTGAATTTTAATTGTCAAATTCTTGAAGCGATCAGATAAAAAATATCTTGAATTCGAATGATAAGATAAAAGGTAAGAGACAAAAAAGAAAATAAAAAGAAACAGAGTAAAATAAGTAAATGGATTTTAATTTTTATTCTTTTTAGTAGGCAGAGAGAAATAAAAGATCAACAAATATTTTTATATTAAAAAATTATATGCAACGCTATAATAATAACCAACATTAATAATATAGCTAGGATAATACATTTCACTTTGACTTAAAAAAAGGTATACGAGTTAAATTATATCGCTGATTATGTTTTAACGTTGTCCTAAAGTTTAGGGGTCATTAGTGATACAAGTTCCTGCTAGTGATACAAGTTCCTGCTGAGTATGGTATCAGGTGGTAAATTTACGTTAAGATGTAGGAGACTAACTTTATGCAAATTCGATAGTCCAGAGACTTCTACAAGACTTTTGAAAGTTCAAGGACTATCTATCACTAAAGTCGATAGTCAAGGGACGAGTTACTGTTGAAAACCAACACAAGTATATCAAATAAAGCCTCACCCTATTGAGATTGATCAATCAATAGAAAAAACATAAAAGATATAACAAAGTGTTTAACAAAAATATAAAAAAACTTATTGAATAAACTGATAAGAGTACTCTCGAATATAAGACTTTTGGTAGAAATATACCTTTGGGCATTATATTACAAAAATAAAACAACCAAAGCAAGCTTATAGCTAAATATTGTTACAAAAGAGATTATATTTTTTGTTAGAATAATACCAGCTTCATTTGAAGTATTAACCCTTTGTCCATTTACAATTTCAACATTAACATCATTAATATCTTGGACATTATCAGTCCTAGCATCACCAGTTTGAACACAACTAGTTCCATTATCATCTTTTTTAACACCAATGTCTTCGGCAACATTTGAATCCATAACTTTTAATTGTTTCTTATGTTCTTCTTTTCAATTTCCCTCGGCCATGTCACACAAGAACCTCATTTCCTATAGCCCAACAAAAGATGAAAGTCAAGAGATCGGTCACTCCATTCTAATTTGTTTGGTTATTTGCTATTAGGAACATAATACCACCATAATGTTCAAGAGTATATCAACGATACCATCAAGATAAGGTTTAACAACACCTTCAAGAGTCTTAGCTTCAGTCTCGGCCTGTAATTCAGCTCGTGAAAATCTCGCATTTTCCGGCGAATATTCAAGATCACCTTTATGCTGCATCTCAATATCAATATTCGTGTGAATATCAACTTTTATTTTAGATTTTTTTCAAATTTCACTACAAGAATTTTCTTTATATACAACGAAATTTTTGACAACAAAAAATAAGTTATTGCCAAAAATAACAATTTGCAACCATAATAAATATTCATTGTAAAAGAATATTGCAACAAAAAATTTATTGTTAAAAAACTAGTTATTTACAATGGTTTTAATTATTTATTGTAAAAAATTTATTTGCAACAAATCTATTATTGCCAAAACTCTAATAAAAAGTGATTTAAATTTTTATGAAATTTGAAACACAAAATCTGCTTTAAATTAAAAAAGTTTCAGATTTGTTTTTTTCAAATTTTAACAAAAATTTAAAGCGGTAAATCTAACATATAAAGAGGGAATAATTAGGCGCTATATTTTTTTGGATTATACCAAATTCAATTCGTGTGAACTATTCCTCTTTTTCCTTTCTTCTTTCTCGTTTCCCTCTCGGTTCTTGTTCTTGTTTTTTCTTTCCTCTAATCCTTTTTAACAAAAATTGCATGTATTCAGTTTCTACTTTATCACTATCCTATTCTATGTTGGTGTTTGTTCTTCGGATTTTGACACAACTTTGCTGTCAGCCTATACATGGATTTTGGATCTTGTTGCCCATACTCGACATCCCCTATCTACGGGGATTTCGAGTTTTATGGTGAAATTTTTAGTTTTTATTTAATCTCACCGCAACGACTGCGGTCGCCTCCCTCTCCTTTAGACCCTTAAAACGTTTAGTAAGGGAAAAATGGCTGAAGTCGACATACTTTACCTCGCTCTCCGACAAGAAGAAAATCAAGAAGAAATCTATGGAAGACGTAGAGCGTCACTCCTTCAGTCGGCACATCTGAGTGGACGCTTATGCTCAAGAACTACACTCGCCTCAATATCCGTTTCGAGCACTTCACTCCTCTTCCTGCGGGTTGCTCCCCTCTAAACCATCCTTTAGCCGAATACATCAGGTACGGTGTGATTAATCTCAAATAAACCTGCTAAGGCTTCCTCTCATGAGGTTGCTGAGTGGATCAAACG
Organism: Limnanthes douglasii subsp. nivea; assembly: GCA_036936605.1. Taxonomy (NCBI): domain Eukaryota; kingdom Viridiplantae; phylum Streptophyta; class Magnoliopsida; order Brassicales; family Limnanthaceae; genus Limnanthes; species Limnanthes douglasii. The sequence continues at coordinate 326,661,562 of JAUPFV010000003.1, forward strand.
TATCCTTAGGGTGGAGAAAACCGGTCACACCGGTACTCTCGATCCACCGAGCCACATGATTCGTCAAATCACAACAAGGTGCTGGTAAAGAGTAGGTTTGCGTTGCTCGTTTACAATCCGATATCTCTGACGTTGCTAATGTAGCTAGAGCTCTAGAAAGCTTAACAGGTGCTGTCTTTCAAAGACCCCATTGATTTCAGCTGTTACAGCTCAGGATTATAACTATTTACGAATGCAAACTTCTTGAGTACGAGGTAGATAAGGATTTAGTTTTTTTCCATGATTTCTTGCACGACGCAGATAAGGCTTTAGTTGTTTTCTGGATTTCTTGCGAGGCTGGTACTTATGTTAGGACTATGTGTGTTCATTTGGGGTTGATTCTAGGGGTTGATGGTCATATGCAGAAATTAAAAAGAGTAAGATCTGGTATTCTAGGTGAGAAATGTAAATAATTAGCATACATGATACAATGGATGCACAATGGATGTATGGTAACTATAGAGATGAGACTTACTTGAGGAGAGTTCTCACCGGTCGCCATGCCTATGTTCAGTGTCGTAATTTCTTAATCTAGGTTTGGGAGAACCTTAATTTATGGTATTTTAGTTCTTTGATTGATTAAGGGTTTGTATACTTGTTTTTTATATATTTTTGTGGTAGTTATTTTTACTCATTCTTTTACCACACAGTTTTGGGTACATGGAGGCCCTTCAGTGAATTAGCATGAGAGATACCGTCGTCCACAGGCTTTATCAATATATTGTCTTCAGGTTTGGTTCATTCTTGTTGATTCTGATTTTTTCATTTAGCTCTCCGTGTAGTATTTTATAGAATTTGCATTTATTGTTCAACATGTTGTAGGTTGATTTGGTTTCGAAAATACATATCGTCAGTAAAGAGTTAATCTTCCTTCTTTAGAGTTTTTTTTATCTCCTTCTTTTGATGGTATGCAATGAAATATTGTTCATCTGTTGCTTACTCTTTCTATATAACTCATTTGTTGGTCCTAAATTAATTCTTTATCAATATAATTTACAAACCTCCATAAAAAACTTAGAAGCTATGATTGTGTCTTGTTTGAGATATTGACTAACAGAGAATCTTTTTTAAAACTAAAAGATATCATTGTTGCTGCAGTTGTTGCTACAAAAAACTTAAGGGTTTATGTTAAAAGTCTTTAACATTATAAGTTGTATTCAACAGCAAATGTGGTGGTTTTTACCCTTGATTTTCAGTTGGACTACCTTAATTATCAAGCTCATAATTGCTATCATGGTCATCTTAACTTCATTGCTTCATTTATGATATAGAGTGAAACGCAGAGAAGCCTAAAGGGATAAACCCTAATTTTTTTATTAATAAAAAACAATTCCTCTAACAATGAATAGAAGATAGGTTTATATAGAGTTTAAGCAAAACCCTAAAACTAAAAATATGAAAATTACAAAAATAGCCTAAAGTATTAAAATTGCGAAAAAGAGGATAGATGAACCCGAATGCCTAAAAAAACCCATAGCTCACGAGCGAAGCTGGTGACTTGAGTTTGTGACGTCGTTTCCTTCGAAACAAGGTGCTGTGGGTCAAAATCTGACACCGGAGCTCCGAACTGTCAATTCACCGAACTGTCTGCATCAATTTACATTGCTTCAGGTTACATCACTGTGTTTTTCTCCCAGAATTAATGTCAGTAGGCAGAACCATACTCATGCGGCAGTAGCTATACGATACTGTTTCTCTAGGAGGAGTGCTAATATTCTGGTAAGAACATAAACACTATCCAGTATAAGTGATTTTCTGTGCATTATTGAATATAAGTTTATGCTAGCTTTGATCATGGAACATTTGTTAGATTTAGATGTACACGGGTTACGTTTATGAGTCAAATCAAATATTAGTAAAAAACAGTACTAATTTACCCATACCGCTTTAAACTAGTTTTTTTTACTTCCCATAGTATAGTCTTGTTTATTTTATCATACCACCCATTAAGAACTTGCTTACTATAACCTTTAATTAATTACTTTGTTGCACATATTTGAGGTAAGAGATTTAATTTGTTGAAGGATAACTAAATTATGTATCTGACGATCATCCTGTAATTTCAATTCAGCGGGAGAAAAGTGAAAGATTTGTCTTGTTTGTGAAAGATATGACACTATTAGATCAACAAAAGCGAGACTGCAACAGACTTTCGTCCCAACATTCGCTGCTAGAGATCTCCTCATCAGCGTCATTGGTCATTATTAAGACAAAAAGACTCTCGTCTCTCTATATCTTCACCCATAGCCAACATCCTCTAGAAACCCTCGATATCGACGTAGCAGGTAGCTTATCGAAATATTCACGGCGCGTGGATTCATCATCCGAGAAATTGTAGGGCTAAGCGGAGCTCACACGATCAGGTTTTCTTACTGCAAAGAAATTGTGGGTATATTTTAGAGCACCTTTAGTACTACTAACTTAGTAGAAAATAAACTGTGAACCATGCTCATCCTTGTTCAGGCAAGGCTAGAAAAGGATGTGATCAGTAACCATATAAACATCCAAATCTCTCTTCTCTTTATTTTTTTTTGTTTGTCAAAATAGCCGGTGGCAAGCTTGCTTGCCCTTATATTCTCACCATCTCCATTTTCTTCCATTTCGAAAATCGCAGACTCAGTTTCCACCTCCTCCACTTATCCTTTTTGGCATATAAGCAATTCCAGATTCCCAAACTCAAGACCTAAAGACTCCAAAACCTTTCCAATCAAGGCCTTTTATGCTTCATGTTTTTCGGACGAATTCACCGAAGATGGCTCTGACTTTATGCAGAACCAATCGATTGCAGATTTCATGAGATTAAAGAGAGATAGTGATAATAAAGGGGGTTGCGAGATGAAAACTACTATTGTTGGCTATATAAAAAATTTCCCTTGGTCTCTTCTCATACCTTTTCTTCAGGTTTGTTTTTTTTTTTAATTTTTTCATTTTGCTCTCTGTGTAGTATTTTCTTTGAATTTGCACGTATTACTTAACATGGCGTAGGTTGTTTTAGTTTGGACAATACATATAGTTGATAAAGTGTAAATCTTCCTTATGTAGAGTTTTAGTTATCTCTTTCTTTTCATGCTATGCAAAGAAATATTGTTCATTTGTTCCTTATATTTTCTAAATAGTTCATCCATTGGTCCTAAATTGGTTCTTTAATAAGAGATATCAAACTTGGAGTTTGAACTTAAAAGCTATGATTGTGTCTTGTTTGAGATGGTGACTAGCAAGGAATGTCTACAAAAGAAAAAGAATGTCACTACTGCTGCAGTTGATGCTACAAAAATACTTAAGTGTTCAAGTTCAAAAGACTTTAACCTTATCGGTTGTATTCAACAGCAGATGTGGTGGGTTCTTACGCTTGATTTCCAGTTGGACTTCCTCGATTATCAAACTGATAATTGGTAACATGTTGATCTTGACTTCAATACAATCACATTGCTTCAGGTTACATCACTGATTTTTTCTCCCACACTAATGTCAGTAGGCAGAGCCATACTAATGTGGCAGGAGCAAATATTATACTGTTATCTAGGAAATAGTTGGCGAATTTTGTCGACGAAAGAAATGTTCGCTCCAGGAGAAGTGTTAATGCTCTGATAAGAATATAAAGATTATCTAATATAAGTTTAAGCCTGTCTCGAACCTTCGATGTCGATGTCGCAGCTCATTCAAATCTCCACGCCGTGTGGATTCGCCATACAGGTAGATATTCCATGTGATTACTGTTATTTTATAATATAATTCTTGTTATCATGATTTGTAGTTTGAACTTTACTGGCATGCTATAAGCTGGGAAACCTGATTTTGGTATCCATTTTGTGTGAGATTTTTTTTTAATTGAAGGGTTATTGAAATGTTATTGGGTTTTCCATTTGTTTATGGAAGTCTTCAAAATACCCAAAACCGGTGATATATTTTGCAGGTTTTGAAGTCGTGACCAGTGCAGAAGCAATATGTGAGACACTCTAGTTTCTAATAGTTATATATATATATATATATATATATATATATATATATATAATTTGTTTCTAAAATATCGTACCGGTATAAATGAAAGAAAACTAAGTGTTTGGTAGAAAGTTTCGTTACCTGTTTTAAGATTTATTATTTCTGTAAAGGTTTGCTTGTAACATGATTAACTTAATTTTTTGGGTGAATGGATTTGATTTATATATATATATATATATATATATATATATATATATATATATATATATATATATATTTTTGAGCTTTACTTTTTATCTTATGGTATAAATTTTGTAATATATATTATTGTCAAAATATAAAAACTAAAAAAGTCAAATTTATATGTTAATTGATTAATTAAAATAAATAAATTTATTAAATAAAAAAATTAGGTATTTTATATGTTGTTGCATAAAACTATATTTAACAAAAATATTTTTCATTGCTAAATAAGATCCTATTCCAACCAAACTTTTTTATTGCTAAATCCAATACTATTCCAACCAATTTTTTTATTGCAATTAAATTCTTTTTACAATGACATAAAAAGTTATTGCAGCTAATAGTTTTTTCAAACGATAAATAAAGTTATTGCAAATATGCATTTTTTACAACGACAAGTAAATCACTCGTTGCTAAGAACTTTAATCGTCCAACCTGGAGCAACAAAAATTTTGCAATTAATTTTTTATTGCTAAAACCTTTTAGCAACGAATTAAAATCTTTTGCAATAAATATTTTTCATTGCATATACCAATAATTCTTATAGTTATTTATAACAACACCTTCAAGTATTACCCTAACATAAAAATTATAACTTGCATGATGGACATTAGTTTGCTGAAGCAGGGTCAGGCCATTAAGAATACCCTGTAAATATCATGTAACAAATATCCAAAGTATAATAAGATTGTATACATAAAGCAAAATATTTGAAAGAGAAAAAAGAGTGAGTGTTTATCTTACCTCAAATCTTAAACTTAATTGTCTCTTAGCTAAGTCTGATAATGAAATATGGTTTGAAAGTTTTTTTTGGTTGGCTAACGCTGCACTACTTTTTGAGAATTTCATTTTAAACAAAAAAGGATATGATATTATGGAAGGAAACGTCTCGGTTAAAGAAGCATCCATGTTAGAAAATCCATCACATGGATCTGTTCTTATGCATATATTATCAACTGTATTCGTAAAACATATATCTGGAAAACACAACCCTCAGTAGTGACAACAACATCATCTTTGATAAGTGTTTCTTTATTAATTGAATGGTCAACTAAATTAGTTAAATAGCCTAAAGATTCATTTGCCACACCTTCAGTCTTCTCAAGAGCTCTAACAACAGTTTCATTATCCCTAAAATACACACAATAGCAAACCGTAGAGTGTATGTCATCAGGAGAGAAAGCTCAGTCAGTATCTATGAATCCACTCAGATTAAGATCAAGGCTAGGGTTAATGTGAAGACCAAGTTTTGAACTCCCAAATAAGTAACATAGAACTCTTTTTACTGCTTGTAGATGTATATTTGTTAGATTTTGTTGAAAATTGGTTGTGTTTGTTGACAACAAACTCAATATCAGCCCTTGTATTGAGAAGGTATTGTAAAGATCCTAATAAGCTTTGATATTTCTTTGGATGCAAGAGAGGAGTACCATAAGCAAGCTAGATGGCAGGTGAGGCAAGCATAGGAGTAGTGTAGGAATTTGCTGAGGTAATTATTTTATTGGGTAGTAGACTCTTATGCATGGTTGTTGTGTTAGGTAAAAACCTATAAAGTCCCGTGAAACCTCTACGCCTAGGAAATAATACGGAAATCCTAAGTCCTTTAGAGCAAACATTAGGTTGAGCTTATTGCTAAAAGATTATAGATGACCATGATTATTTCCATCGAGGATAATGTCATACACCAATAAAATGAGGATAACCTTCTTAGACATAATAAAAAACATAGAGCTTTCATCCTTAGAGTTTGTGAAACCACATACATTCAGGGTGTCCTTTAGCTACGAATACCAAGCGTTTGAGCTTGTTTGAGGCCATACAAGGCCTTGTGAAGTTTACCGACATTAGACAAGTTCGTTGGGCTCTCAAAACCTTCAATTTGAGCTATGTATAGATTCTCAAAACCTTCGAAAAGTGTACGCACACCAAAGTTTTTGTTTCAAAGCGAAAACATGAATATATGGGCAATGGAGAAACTTCGAATATATTTAATGAGTGACCCACAAATAATCAACCTATACTATATTTAAAGTTTTTAATTGAATGATATATTTTACTAGAGTTAAAATTTAAAATTTAGGACTCTAATAAACTTTGATTAAGAGAAACAATAAAAACTCATTTATTTTATACCCACTTGATTCAAAGTTGGTTGACGAATTCAAATTTGGTTTAAAACATAATACTTTGGATCTAGTAAATTTTTTAATAAACTATTAAATTTTTTGAATTTCATTTTAATTTATATATAAATAGTATCCAAAGGCTAATTACAAATACAGTAGTGTTAAAACTCATTAGAACAAAAAAAAAATCAATAATAAAAAGAACTACATCTTCTATTTATTATAATTTGTAAAAAGAAAACCATTAGAGTTTACTCTAGCATCGTATCAACTAATAGATGAATCGCATAACGAACACATCCTTTCATACTAAAGAATCTAAAAAATAAATGAACTAAAGTTAAGAACTGCATTTTTAAGGTTTACGTTTCTTTCTGTTTTTCTAACTATCTTTAATGAAGCTTATTGATTTTATTCATCCTGGTTTTATACAAATCTACATTTATAGAAAAGATAAAAGAGAGAAATAGTGCCGAGTTGATAATCTCACCAGTAATTTTAGTAATCTTTCTTCTTTTGGACCAAATTAAATTTATCAGTTCTATCAAACAAACAAAATTTGGGAATTTGAATGGTCAAATAATAGATATCTTGAAACGATCAAATAAAAAATATCTCGAATTTGAATGATAAGATAAAATGTAAGAGACATAGAAGAAAATAAAAAGAAACAAAGTAGAATCAAGTAAAAGATTTTAATTTTTATTCTTTTTAGTCCGTATAGAGAGAAAGAAAATATAGAAAAATATTTTTATATTAAAAAATTAAAAATTAAAAAAACATGCAACGTATATAATCATAACCAACATTAATAATACAGCTAGGACAATGCCACTTTGACTTCATAAAAGTGTATATGCGTCAATTTATATCGCTGACTACATTTTAACTTTGTCCTAAAGTCGATGGATCATTCGTGATACCAGTTCCAGTTGAGTATTGTGCCATGTGGCAGATTTACGTTAATTAGAAGATGCAGGTAACTAACTTTATGCAAACTCAATAGTCCAAATGCTTTTCAGAAGCGTTTTGAACGTCCATGGACTATCTATCACTAAAATCAATAGCCGAGGGACGAGTTATTGTTCAAAACCAACACAAGTATACCAAATAAAGCCTCAGTGTATTAAGCAACATAATACCATCATAACATCATAACCTTTAAGAGTCTATCAGTAATACCTAAGAGAAGTTTTAACAACACCTTCAAGATAAGGTTTACCAGCACCTTCAAGCGTCTTAGCTTCAGTCCCGGCCTGTAAGTCAAATCCCAAAAATCTCGCATTCTCCAACGAATTTTCAAGATCAGCTTTCCGTTTATCTCACTATCAATCTTCGTGTGAATATCAGCTTTTATTTCCGAGTTTTTTCAAAGTTGTAACAACACTTTCAAACAGTACCCTAACATAAAAACTATAACTTGCATGATGGACATTAGACTGTTGAAGGAGGGTCAGGCTATTAATAATACCCTGTAAATATCATGTAACAAATATTCAGAGTAAAATAAGTTTTTTGTACATAAAGCAAAATATTTGAAAGAGAAAAAAGTGAATGCTTATCTTACCTCAAATGTTAAACTTAATTGTCTCCTAGCTAAGTCTGATAATAAAATATGGGTTGAGAGTTTTTTTGGTTGACTAAAGCTGCAAAATGAGTTACAATTTTTTCAGAAATTCATTTTAAACAAAAAACATATGATATTATGGAAGGAAACATCTCGATCGAAGAAGCATCCATGTTAGAAAATCCATCACATGGATCTGTTCTCATGTCTTTATTATCAACTGTATTCGTAAGATATCTGGGAAACACAAACCTTAGTATAGAGAACAACATCATCTTTTAGAAATGTTTCTTTAATCATTAAATGGCCAACTAAATTAGTTAACTAGCCTAAAGATTCATTTGCCACACCTTCAATCTTCTCAAGAGCTCTAACAACCGTTTTTTATTAACAAGAAGGGCCAATTTACAGGTGAAGACTTTTGTTATTTAGAAGCACTTTTAAATCTAGTCTTTTGACGTTTAAGGTGAAAGAACTATTCTCGCTGCTTCTTAACCATCTTAATATCATTAAAAATGCCTTCTTTCTCATAGTGAAATAAAATCAGGCTCAAGGCAAACTTCAAGCGGAGCTTATTTTCCCTTTCCAACAAAATCATAAAGCTTTTTATGAACATTACTTACAAATATAACAACTCATTTCATGGGCCATATAATAAGGATACCCATAACTAACAGCTCTTTTCTAGTCATATCATCATACAAAGGAACAAAATTAATAGCAGGACGTCTAAAAAGAGTATATGTAGGAGTCGGAGACTTTGATACAGTTATCTCAATAATAAATTTTAAAACAAATAAAGGCTAATGATCCAGATAAGTTAGAATTTCAAAAGTATCATGATGCACAACTATAAGAGTCGCAGGTAAAATAAAAAAAGTTGTATTCAGTAATAATATTAATTTCAGAAACATTACATTTGGTTGTTGAAATATTCCAATGTTTTATCAAAGGCATGCCATCTACCTAAACCTTGAATTTATTTTTGACAAAACTTGGAAGAGGATCTCTCTTCTTACTCAACTTAAGAACATCTATCACACAGATTTATATACAGTATGAGATGAAGCCTCAATATTCTTGGCCCTAGAATAAACAAAGCAAATCTCTGAATCTTTATCTTTTGACTTGATATTTAACTTCTTCTTAGAGAATTTTTATCCAAAACCTTCTTCCCTAGATACTATCTCTTCAAATTAATATTCTCTCTCCATGCTATTCACAACCAGAGAAGTTACCACGAGCCTCAATACTCAACTATAATCCGCTACAGAAACAAATTTCGGCTACCAAATGGAACAGTGTGAATGAGAAACAAATGAAACTTATTTCACCAATTGAGCATACATATTTTTGGAAAAATAAAACCTCCTATCATTAGGTGGAATTTTAAGAAAAAAATCGTATAAAACCACTAAAAACAATCACAATTACAATATTATCAAGATATAGAAAAATCAAGATAGTAAAGATTGCATAAGGAAATTATCCATCAATATTTGGTTAAAGCTTGGGAGATGATGAACAATTATTAAATATGTATCCATTAAAATGTAAAATAAAGAGTTAGTCATTTGACTAAATACTTTTACCGAGCTAATAAAATCAGTCACATAAAAGTGTCTATAAACCCTTTCTGACAAGATAATGGTTGAAAGTAATTATCTTAAAGAATTGGTTACAATCTAAATGGGAAAAATCATAGTCACCTCTAATAATTTTAATAAGTTTGGACTAAGTGAAAATCGAATACCCATATCAAAGAAGTAGGTAAATAATACAACTTTATCTTTACGAGCATCAAATGAAGTTTCTCCAACAACAATGAAGCGAAAAACTACGTCTTTAGGAATGGCCTATTTCCAAGTTTTTTCACAGGTTCACTATTATGAGTATAATATTGTTGATGATACTCAATACTATTTATATGAAATTCATTTTAAAAAGCAACCAAAAATTTAGGTTTATTTCACCAATAGAGCATACATATTTTTGGCAAACTAAACCCTCTTATCATCAGGTGGAATTTCAAGGAAAAAAACATATGAAACCACACAAAAACAATCACAATTACAATATTATCAAGATATAGTAAAATTAAGATAGTAAAGATTGCATAAGGAAATTATCTTTTAATATTTTGTTAAAGATTGGAAGATCGTGAACAATTATTAAATATGTATCCATTAAAAGGTAAAATAAAGGATTCATATTTCTTCTAAAGACTTATTTGTGGTAATAAAATTAGTCACATAAAAGTGTCTATAAACCCTTTCTCACAAGATAATGACTGAAAGTAATTACCTTAAAGAAGTGGTTACAATCTGGCTGAGACGAATCATAATCAGCTCAAATAATTTTAATCAGTTTGGACTAAGTAAAAATCAAATACCCATATCAAGAAAATAGGTAAATAATACAACTTTATCTTTACGAACGTCAAATAAAGTTTCTCCAACAACAATGAAGCGAAAAACTACGTCTTTGGGAATGCCCTAATCTCCAAGATTTTTCACACGTTCACTATTATGAATATAGTATTGTTGATGATACTCTTATTTATATGAAATTAATTTAAATAAGCATCCAAAAATTCAGGTTTACCTTTTTTATTAGAAAAATCAAGTTTGTTTGCTATCTCCCATTGAAGATATACTCATATCATCAAGTGGTGTATGAATAGGACGAACAGCTTGTAGTATGACATGAATATTAAGAGACTGTTCCTTCTCCACAATAGCTTTTATGGTATAACACGGTTTGTGAATCGGGAGCGTAATCTCATTGATTTTTTCCTTCTCATAATGACAAGAAAATAGTGCGTCTAATGATGCCCTATATCTAAGCAGTCACTTCTCGATTCATATTTTCATATCCTATTTATAATAAAGTAATAGAAGGTTAAATTTTATTCTAACAAAAATCAAGAAGATAAAAGATTCAAGAAGAGATAAAAAGTTAAATTTAAAAGCGAATGAAGAAAATAGACACAATGGGCAATAGAGAAGAGTATATATACCCATATGTAAAATTATCTCACACATTAATTTTTTATGCTTTATTTGGTTTGAATTTTCTTGTAGGATGAGTGTCTGAGACTAAAACGTTTGAAGGGTATATATTTTATAGTTACTCAACTAGATATAGCTTATAATATTCATAAGGTTAGTCAGCTTGTTACTGCTCCTACTTCTGTCCATTGGTGAGCTTTTCTTCAAATACTGAGATATCTCCTTGGTACTCATTTCCAGAGCATTTTATTTCATTCTCCCTCTTCACTTAAACTGCGTGCCTATAGTGATGTCGATTAGGATAATGATCGTTATGATCATAAATCTACTACTGGTTTCTTTGTTTCCCTTGAAGATTATTTAATCTCATGGAAAAAAAGGAAAGAAGATGATGTTTCTAGATCGTCTACTGAATTTAAGTATCATGCTATGGCATTGATCACATGTGAGATTGTTTGGTTACGATGGCTTCTTGTAGATATGGTGGTTAACATTACTAAACTCACTTTCTCACATTGCGATAACAAGAACGCCATGCATATTGCAAATAATTCTATTTTTCATAAGAGGAAAAAGTATATTAAAATTTATTATCACTTTACTAAGCATTATCATCGGATCGACCCCATCTCGCTTCCATATGTTCCATTAGTTTTTCAAATTGTAGACATGTTCACGAAGGCTCAGTCAACAACGCGGTTTCATTTTTTGTGTGACAAACTCTCAATATTTATTAATGTTGCATTGTGGGTTTGAGAGACGGTGTTATAGATATTAGGCATATGTCCATTAGTTCAGATATTTTATCTATAAATAAGAGCCTAAACTCTATGAAATGCAAACGTGTTCTAAATAAATATATAAATAAGAACCTATAATCTATATAATCAATACACTTTCTAAATAAACAAAAACTATAGTCGCTTCTTAGCGGCTTCTTCTTTTCTCGTTTGTCTCCCTTTGTTTGTTAACATTTATAAATAGAATATTTTCTTCTCTTTTCTCTCTCATTTTGTTGGTTAACATATATAAAGATAATTTTTATTCTTCTTTTGTTTATTTTTTTTTGTTTGTAAAATTTATAAAGAGATTAGTTATGATAGGTAGTTCAATAAATAATCTAAACTAATAAACACTGTAATCCATAAATACTACGTTCCACTGTATTGGTCGTTTTAGAGAATATGAAGAATTCCATTTCAATTGTCGTTTGATAATATCAATACAATATAATATCTATTGACCAATGAAATTTTATTGTTTGTTGTTTTTTTAGTAAGTTAACAAAATAGTAATAACTTTTCTGCTTTTGTTTTATAAAAGAAAAATCGTCATTATATTTATTAGTACCTACCCCAAAACTAACTATCTATAAATACTTAATATCATAAAATTCTACTAACACCAAAATCAACATATTGTTGTTCACTTAAAAGAGATTAGTCTATTTAACATAATCCAAGTTTACAACAAAACAATACAAATAAAAACATTAGTTAAACCACAGTTGACCAGCTCATCATCATGCTTATTTGTTTCAAAAACAACCTGAATTGAAAACAATTGATTTCATTTTAATCACTAAGAAAACAACTAAATGTTGAGTTTATAATATGTAACAACAACATATTACTCATACTTACTAGAGATTTTGAGTAAGGGTTTGTTGTTGCCATGACAAATTACTCCAATTTTGAGTGAATCACCTTCCTTTACTCTATTTTGAATGCAAAAGTGTTTCCAACCACCTCCAATCCAATACCGTTCGCCCTTGTGGTTGGGTCCTTTGTTTAATTTTGCAGATAAAATTTTACCATGGTCATCCATTAATTTAATCTCACCAACACTAATTTCTAATCCATTGTCTTTCACAAAATTTATAGGCAAAGGCTGCGGGTACCCAACAAACATAAAATTTTGAACACATTCTCAGATATCAAAATTGTGACAATAAGATGGTGTAAATAAATAATAGAACATGAAAAAAAAACTGTAAATTTTAACATTATTCTTTTCTTTATATGATAAGCTGTAACTTTTACTACAAAGATTGAGCATTCAAGTCTTGAAATCCTACTTGAAACCGCTTTAGGTCTCGAAGAAGTGGTTTTATGTTTTGAAGAGGATTTTTCTGTTTTTGTTTATTAACACAGAAAAACCACCAAATTAATTAAGAGACATATTATATAATATTATGTATATTATATAATATGTCTCTTTTCCGTTTATATCATTTGCTGCCAATAGCTTTATGAGACCATTTCCAATAAAAACATGACCTGATGATTCTTTGTATGTTAAATCCAAAGGCCAAGATCTTTTTTTACCGTCCTTTATAATTATATTACAACGTCGCCTAGCTAGACCGTTACACCTCACAAATCCTGTGGGTACATGCTGCAATGATATAATTAATAAAAACCAATGTTTCACCTTTATATATAATATCATAATATTAAATTCTAATACCAAAGTTTATTAGGAAAACTTACCACCATATCTCTTTTCCGATAGTAATCTGTTAGATTTGCCCTAAAAAAAGTAATTTTGTCATTAGCAAATGTTCATTCACAGGATTGTCCTTTATGAGCCTTTTCATCAGAGTGACTGCTCGAATCCTCTTCTTCGGTGTACGGTGGATATACTCTCTCGCATGCAGTCGAATCAAAGACCGTGACATGGAACACCATGTTTCCTTCATATCTAAACACAACAACATCACCAAGTTGAATGCCATGAGCAATGACAAACTCTTTCCAACCCTTCCTTAATTTGCGACTGTTGATTTTGACCTTCCGGGTTTTGTGGGAAAGACTAGATCGAAGCGTAACGCCTTGGGACTTGTCTCCAAGTAAGTAGCTATTAAAGAACACAACAGGAATCCTCTGAAAAGGAAGAATGACATATGCAGCCAATAGAGAATATAGTAAAAAGTCAAACATAGCTGTAGAACTCCATTAAAGGAGCAAGAAGTAATGATTAAAACGTTAAGATTTTAAGACACTACTCAAACATAGGAGGTCTCAAATGAATTCTAAAGACTTACAAGTTGGTAGGTGAAACCAGGGAGACAAGGCTGAAAGAATTGAGGTTTAGTGGGAGCAAAACATGTTCTTGAAGAAGAAAAAACTCCCATTGCTATGATTCTTATGTTGAGAAGTAGTATCTAACAACACAAAAAGACCAGTGCTTGTAGTTATAGAACGTTTGAACAAGAAACTGTATGAACAAGAAACTTGGAATAAAAAGCAAATGTTACTACTTAATATTAAACTGAAATAACAAAGTACAAACAACTTAAATACTTTCTAAGAGATGGAAGCATAACCCACTCCTATTTTAGTGCCACTCTCTTACTCCACTAACACACTCCTACAATATCACCAACTCCCCACTACTAAGTCTTACTCCACTAACACACTCCTAAAATATAACCAACTCCCCACTAGTAAGTCTTATAATAGATGGAAACAATTAAAAAAACAAAAAAAAAACAATTAAAACTTTGTTTTAGAACATGTTTAGATTAACCCAACACACTCCCCCTTAATCTAAACACCCTTTGCAAGTTTCTTAATGCCCAGCAATTCTCGCATCTGCTCAAACTTCACAAATGACATTGCCTTAGTGAGAACATCTGCATGCTGATTCTCTGAGCTAACATGTTTTATGATAATATCTCCACGCTCCACACAGTCACGAATAAAATGGAAGCGCACATCAATGTGTTTACTGCGACCATGAAAAACTGGGTTCCTCGCAAGATCTATTGCTGATCTGTTATCAACGTACAGTGTAACTGGCTTCGTTTCCATGTTTGTAATTTGACTTAGTAACTTCTGCAGCCATAAACCTTGACACGCCGCTGCTGTTGCAGCCATAAACTCGGCTTCGCAAGATGATAGAGCTACACAGCGTTGCTTCTGGGACACCCAAGTTATCAAACTTTCATTTAGATAGAATGCCATTCCCCCAGTACTTGTTCGATCATCATTATTTCCTGCAAAATCACTGTCTGAAAAACCAGAGAGCATATGATTACCTGTTCCCTTCGAGTAAATGAGACCGTAGTCCAGTGTTCCCTTTATATAGCGAAGAACACGCTTCATAGCACCAAAATGAAGCAGAGTAGGACGTTCCATGAAACGGCTTACCATACCAACTGCATATGCTATATCTGGTCTTGTGTGAACCAGATAGCGTAATCCACCCACTATGCTTCTGTACTTGGAGGATGCAAGAGCCTTACCCATCTCGTCCTTATGTAATTGAATCTTTGGTTCCATAGGACATTTACTCGGATTGCAATCAGTCATACCTGCAACCTTTAGTAATTTCCTTGCATATGAAGACTGTTTTAACTCGACATACTCCCTTTTCTGATCAACCTCTATGCCCAAGTAGTACGATAACTTTCCTAAGTTGCTCATATCAAACTCTTTACTCATCTCTTCCTTAAATTTCAGAATATTTTCAGTGCTTGAACCTGTGACCAATATATCATCCATGTACACACCAATTATCAATGACTCATTCCTTTCACGTCTAGTATAAACAACATGTTCATATAGGCTTTTCTGAAAATCCAATTGTTCTAAAAAACTCCTCAACCGTACATACCAAGCGCGTGGAGCTTGCCTAAGTCCGTATAATGCTTTCAGCAATCGGTAAAATTTTCCATCATGTCCATTTACTTCATAACCAACTGGCTGCACTACATACACTTCTTCATCGATCTCACCATTAAGGAAAGCTGATTTTACGTCTAAATGATGTATTTCCCAGTTGTTCGTTGCTGCAAGAGCAATTAGCAGACGAACTGTCTCCAACCTAGTAACCGGGGCAAATACTTCATCAAAGTCTATTCCATGCTTTTGAGCGTAACCCTTAGCCACAAGTCTCGCCTTATACTTCACAATAGTTCCATTCGAATCCTTCTTGATTTTAAACACCCATTTTAACCCAATCGCCTTGTGACCTTTTGGTAAATCTGTCAACTTCCACGTATTGTTTTTCTCTATTGATTGGAGTTCTGTCTCCATCGCCTGCCTCCATTCTTTTTCTTGAACCGCTGTTTCAAATGTGTTTGGTTCTTCAACGCTTAGAAATAGCAGATCATCATCCAACTCTATCTCAGATGTCTCATCATATATGTCACTCAGTAGCCTAAACTTTCTAGGTTCACTACTCATTGTGACCGACCCTGACCCATGTTCTCCTGTTGAAGAAGAGTTGTATGGATCAGCCGTTTCACCTCTATGACTGAGCACCGGAGTCGATGGCTCACTTGATTCATTTGTTTCACTTTTCGTTTCTGCGTTTCTTGTATCACCCATTCCTTCGACTATGTGCTCAACTTCACTATGCAACTCGATTCCAGAAAACGTAGCCTCACTATCGGTTTGTTGCTCCCATTGCCAAACCTTATTTTCTAGGAATACTACATCACGACTTACACAAATGACTCCCTCCTTGGGATCATATAGACGATTGGCTTTGGTCTCTGGTTCCCTTCCCAGATAGATAACTGGTTTGCTACGATCATCTAGCTTACTTGTGTGCACCGATGGAACCTTCATGTATGCCATACACCCAAAAATCCTTATATGTCTCCGCCTTGAGAAATGGCTGTCTTGCCTCTGTTTCTCCGCCTTGAGAAATGGCTGTCTTGCCTCTGTTTATCCGTCTTGAGAAATGGCTGCCTTGCCTCTGTTTCTCCGCTTGAGAAATGGCTGTCTTGACGTCTGCAAAATTAACATGACCAAGACGTGAGTGCCAAAGCCATGCTTCCTCCTCGACCTTGCTTAGAAGACATTTAGATATGCTCTCCTCGAGACTGATTTTATAGAGTCTATTCTCTGATTTTTTCACCTTCATAAGCAGCCTTTCTTGATCATCATACACCCACAAATAATCACCACTCAATATTACTCGATGATGCTCCTCTGATAGTTGGCCGAGACTGATAATTTTGTTGCATAAAGTGGGAATGTAGTACACATCTCTAAGCATCTTCTCTTCACCATTTTTACACCTAAACGATATGACCCCTTTACCTTTGACACTTACTGTGGAGCCGTCCCCAAACTTCACTTCTCCCGTGACTCGTTCATCTAGTTGGCTGAATTTTCCTCGTACACCAGTCATATGGTTGCTGGCGCCATTGTCCAGGTACCACACTTGTGACTCTCTTTGACCCTCAGTCTCTAATCGCAGCTGTGGAACTATAATTTCCTTTTTCAGCAACATAGTCTATCTTGTCATCTCTCCAACTTTCTCAGCAATCAACAGTGCTGGCTCATCCTCTTGAATTTCGGAGAGGTTGACCTCCTTCTTTGTATCTCTGTCCCTTCGAGGTTTACGACATTCTGCAGCATAATGCCCGTACGCCAAGCAGTTGAAACATCTCACCTGGCTCCTGTCTCGTGGTCCACGTGTTCCAAATTTTCCCCGAGATTCTCCACCACCTCGAGCTCTCTCTTTGTTGGTTCTCTTTAACCACTCTTCTCGGGTCAACAACAATTGTCCGCCATTTCCCTCCTTCTTTCTCCACTCTTCTTCTGTCAATAGAAGTTTCCCTTGGATTGTTTCGGTTTATCCACGTACTCTTTCTTCATGTGCCTTCAATGAGCTAATAACCTCTTCCATCGACATCTCCTCAATGTTTCCAAATTGCTCAATTGCAGAGGCAATTTGCAGAAACTTCGAGGGAACCGCTCTAAGTAGTTTTTTCACCACATATGCTTCTTCCAATTTCTCTCCAAGAGCTCTGATCTTAGTACCGAACCATTCAGCTTCATATAAAAATCGTCCAGTGGTTCCGTTTCTCCCATATTCAATGCCTCGAATTCACCTTTCAGAGTTTGAGCCCTTGCCTTCTTTACTTTTTCCGCACCCAGGCTCATTGTCTTAACAGCTTCCCATGCTTCTCTCGAAGTCTTCTTCTCCGCAATGGATAGAAAAATATCCTCAGGGATTCCTTGGTAAATGAAAGCTAACGCACGTTTATCGACCGTGTTTTCAATTACAGCCTTGGGGTCTTTGGATTCTACAGCTTCCCAGACACCAAGCGCTTGCATGTATACCTGCATTCTAATTGCCCATACTGTGTAGTTTGTTCTTGTAAGTATTGGATAACTCAGATTAAACGAGCTTTCCTTGGGCTTGGTTGTCTCCATGTCGTCTCAGTTGTGTATGAAGGGTTGCTGTTTGAATGATCGGGCTCTGATACCACGTGTAGTTATAGAACGTTTGAACAAGAAACTGTATGAACAAGAAACTTGGAATAAAAAGCAAATGTTACTACTTAATATTAAACTGAAATAACAAAGTACAAACAACTTAAATACTTTCTAAGAGATGGAAGCATAACCCACTCCTATTTTAGTGCCACTCTCTTACTCCACTAACACACTCCTACAATATCACCAACTCCCCACTACTAAGTCTTACTCCACTAACACACTCCTAAAATATAACCAACTCCCCACTACTAAGTCTTATAATAGATGGAAACAATTAAAAAAAACAATTAAAACTTTGTTTTAGAACATGTTTAGATTAACCCAACAATGCTATCTTTGTTGGGAATATGCGGGTCTGGTCCGCATATTCTGCCTCCGTATATAAGTAAGAACACAACCGATCTCAACACTAGTATGATATTGTCCGCTTTGGCACCCGAAGGCCCTCACGGCTTTGCATTTGGTCCACTACCAAAAGGCCTCTGGTGCCAAAGCGGACAATATCATACTAGTGTTGAGATCGGTTGTTTTCTTACTTATATACGGAGGCGGAATATGCGGACCGGACCCGCATATTCCCAACACGTGGTATCAGAGCGTCAGGCCCAGACGGAACGCGATGGTGGTAATATTCTCGGCGGAGGTCGAACATGATGAACCATTAGTTATGCTCAGGTTGGGGCTGCCTGATCTCTAGAGCCTTTACAGCGGATCTATCTGATCTCGACCATCCTGCCTTGTTCCTCAGCTCCACTATCCACTCCAATCAAGTACCACCGCTTGATGAGTCATGGACGCTCCGAACCATCCTACGTCGGTTCCTTAGCTCCACTATCAACTCCAATCAAGTACCACCGCTTGATGAGTCATGGACGCTCTAGCTCCACTATCCACTCCAATGAAATGTTCGTTCACAGGATTGTCCTTTATGAGCCTTTTCATCAGAGTGACTGCTCGAATCCTCTTCTTCGGTGTACGGTGGATATACTCTCTCGCATGCAGTCGAATCAAAGACCGTGACATGGAACACCATGTTTCCTTCATATCTAAACACAACAACATCACCAAGTTGAATGCCATGAGCAATGACAAACTCTTTCCATCCCTTCCTTAATTTGCGACCGTTGATTTTGACCTTCCAGGTTTTGTGGGAAAGACTAGATCGAAGCGTAACGTCTTGGGACTTATCTCCAAGTAAGTAGCTATTAAAGAAGACAACAGAAATCCTCTGAAAAGGAAGAATGACACATGCAGCCAATAGAGAATATAGTTAAAAGTCGAACATAGCTGTAGAACTCCATTAAAGGAGCAAGCAGTAATGATTAAAACGTTAAGATTATAAGACACTACTCAAACATAGGAGGTCTCAAATGGATTCTAAAGACTTACAAGTTGGTGGGTGAAACCATGGAGACAAAGCTAAAAGAATTGAGGTTTAGTGGGAGCAAAACATGTTCTTGAAGAAGAAAAAACTCCCATTGCTATGATTCTTATGTTGAGAAGTAATATCTAACAACACAAAAAGACCAGTGCTATCTTTTTCTCTCCTCTCTTTTAGATGTTTATCTGTAAATATAATAATGTGTTTTTGATTTGTTGGTGGTGGTAGTTAGAGTTAAAAAGGATAGTAAATGGAAGTAGTTTAGAGTGTTTTCAGGTTAGTGTATTTATTATGGGAAACAAGACCACGGGAATAAAGCTATTGTTGATATTAGTTCACTAGTAGTATAGTTGCCTTCTGTTAGTTTGAGGAAGACCTACACGTTTTCTTTTACTTCTAATACATTTCTGTATTTCGGGCTAGTTTTCAAAATTATTATCGGTATAACTAGGGGTGTTTATCGGTCCGGGTTTGCCGGAACCCGATCGGACCGCTAAACTTATTGGTTCGGACCGGACCGCTAAACTTTCGGTTCTATATTTTGGAACCAAACCACTAAGTTGTTCTGGTTTCGGTTCGGTCCGTTATCGGTCAGGTTTTGGTCCGATTCGGTTCATTTAAAAAAATTAAATTTAAAAATAATTTAATTTTTAACTTTTTTAATTGAATTAATAACATAAAAATTATATTTTAGAAGTTAATTTTTGATTTTTTTATTAAAAATAAATAATTAACTATTAATTTTGACAATATAATGTATAAAAACATTATTAATAATAATAATAATAATAATAATAAATTAATTGGGTCTAACGATTTTATTGGTTGGATTCCTTTATCGGTTCTACTGGTTCTGGTTCTCCAATTTTATATGTTCGGTTCTATCGGTTCAGTTCCTAATCAGTTCTACCGATTACTTGGTTTCATCGACTCGGTTCCAAACCGGTTTTGTTACTTCAGTTCTTTATCAGTTTCGGTTTTTAAAATGGAACCGCAAACCGGAGCGTTAAGATTCGGTCCGATTTTTATCGGTTCAGTTTCAATTTTCGATCCTCCTAAACAGTTGACAGCCAGCAGATATAACTTTTATCTCGCACAAAATCATCTAAAAACCATCGATCGTTTATATTTTTCACTTTACTTTTTTACGTAAATAGGTGGGTCCGTGAAACCCACCGGTTTATCTATATTTTGTTAATAAGCTTACTCAAAATTATCGTCTCCTAGTGGAATAGGCTGAGGTAGGAACCCACAGATCTGTTCAAACCTCAGCCCTCTATTAGTTTTAACTTAATCGAATTATAGAGCCCGCCGCAAATGCTTTTATATAAAAACAATATAGAGCCCATCTAGGTAAGTAATTTATATTTAAATTAAAATTAAAATTTTATAAAATAATTTTGTTTGTATTAATTTAAAGAGAGATTAGAAAGGACTACTTCTAAAATAAATTTTTTATTTTATTAACGAAAATAAATAAATAAAAATTGGATTCAATGGTTAACGATTCTATCAAATATATAATTGACTACGGATTCGAATTATTTTTATTTTATTAACGAAAATAAATAAATAAAAATTGGATTCAATTGTTAACGATTCTATCAAATATATAATTGACTACGGATTTGAATCATAGCAGATGGTTTCATAAAACATTTATAAAACCGTACGATTTCCTATCAAATATATAATTGACTACAGATTCGAATCATAACAGATGGTTTCATAAAACATTTATAAAATCGTACGATTTCTTCCATCTAAATTAAGTGTGATCTAAATTTCAAAGTCTTATATACTAGTTACAATGTATATTAGTTAAAGATAATTTAAATTTCAAACCAACCAAATGTTGAACTTTCAAAAGGAAAACATAATTAAACACGAACCTAAGTAAGTTAATAATATAAATAAAGTTAACTTATATATGATTGCATATCTCCCTTAGAAAATTTCAGGGATTGCTTTAAACCCTTTTTATGTATACTGTTTTTTTCCCTTTAACAAAAACTTAATTTTAACATTGACTATATCATAGATTTGTCGTCTCCTACAGATCTCAACGCAATCAAGACGTGTCAAGATACACACAATACATGAAGATAAGTAAAAAAGAATAAGATGAAAATACCTAAATGTGAGGCAGCATCGTCAAGTCCGATAATTTTCGTGTGTTCATGATTATAAATTGGAAAAATACTGAAGAAAATAACCAATAGATAATGGATTTATGAATACGAAAGACACTGGTTAACCAAACTAACCCAAAAAAATCATACATGATGCATAAAAACCTAAAAACTTCTATTTTATGCTATTTCATTTTTGGACAATAACCAAGACCCCATAAGGATCAAATCCTGGCTACACCACTGGCCACCGGGGGATCCACTAAGGGGCTACGGGCGCTGGAGCCCCCTAGCTCCAAAGTAGATCTTGGTAGGACCGTGGGTTTTACTATTTTAACCTCTGGTACTATTAGTAATTGGGTGGTTTTTACCTTTTAGGATCTAAAATCGTTGAATATACGTATGGTTTTTATTAAATGGTGGATTGTTTCAGATAATTTGTATTAAATGATTGTGGTGTTGATGGTTTTTATTTTCAAAACAAGTAAAATTATTAGATATGTATATACAAATAATTTTGTTTTAATTTTCTTTTTATAAATTTATAAAAAAATGAAAGCGCGTGTCAAGATGTGTCATTATGCTGCAACCTCATTTTAGAACACTAATTTTTAATATGGTTCAGCACCGTTTGTTTTCATTTCTGCTTCCTCCACTGCCATGGTATTCTTTACTATTTTAACATACCCATATTACCTTATACATCAAATACAATCTATATATAATGCACCCTGTCTTATCACTTGATACATACCAAACCAAAATAAAGCGGAAACATTTTATGAGAGTATTAGGATTAACACTATTTTCCTTGTTGCGGCCCAGACCGAATACAGCGACTGTTGGGATTATGTGAACGAAGTTCAAAGCTGCAAGCAAGCACTTAGAGATGTCGACAGCTCATTGGTTGTACACAGCCGACTGATCAACCATCTCCGAAGCGTTGCATCAGTTGTTGGAGAGTTATGTTACCAAATATTTCGCATTCTAGTATATATTAGTTTCCAGAAACTGTAACTGGCATACATAGATACAAATTGTAACTTGCATACTTATATTATTTTCGTCACTTGTAGCAGCCCTTAAATAACATTTACGGCTTTATTTCATAATTCAAAAAATATAAAACATATGTTTAAAAAAGTGAAAAGTACCTATAAATATCTACTCAACTCTGAAATATCAAAATGGTATCCATATTTGGACTAGTTTCATAAAATACCTAAAGCCATATTTTGGACCAAAATACCCTCTAGGGTATAAAAAGGGGTTTTTTGGTTGAAACCCACTTTTTTCACCTTATAATCCTGAATTTTTGGTTCCAATTCCCTCCACTTTCACATTTCTAATTTTGAGGAGAGAGAAACACAAAAAAATAGAGTGAACCCAAAACACGAACTTCAACACAACGTCTTGTAACCGTTCCGACGACGATAACATTTTCCCCGGCACCGATCAAGAGGTAGAGAAGGAAGTCGTCGGAGACGTTTGAGTACTGTATTGGCTAGTTCTCCGTTCCCCGGCGATGTTTTTGCATTTCGTCTACAGTTGTACGTTAGTGTTATTTGTTGGTGTTGAAATTTTGTTGTGTTCCTGACATCGCGTCTCATTGTTAGTAGTTAAACATGGTTGGTTATTATCGGAGTGGTTATGATAGTGTCGATAGTGCTGTCGGAGAATGCCGATGGTACTGGGTAGTTGGTTTTGTACTCTAGAATCGCAATGTCGCCGGGTCTAGTTAAGCATGTCTAACAATGTATAGATTTGAGGTAGTTTTTTGTTCATATGCAGGAGATGGTGTACGTATCTAGCAATGTACATAATATTTGTGGTTGTATCTAGCAATGTCAGTAACTAGTTTACTGTAACACACTACACGTCTAGCAATGTAGTAGTTAAACTTGGCCATGTCTAGCAATGTAGCAATGGAGTAAGACTCATGTTGTTGTTTGGTTAGTTGCACCAGTGGTGTGTTCGATTGGTAATGTAAATGTTCTATGCTTAGTTTGGACAGTTTAATTGCTTGATGGTTGAAATAGATGTTACCACGGGATTGTTCGGATTATGATTAAGCTGTGTTGAAATGGGAATATATCTAGCAATGTCATAGTAGGATAAACTGTTTTGAATTGTTCTTGCAGTATATAAGTATGATGTTATTTATTTTGTAGGCATGTCTAGCAATGTATATGATTGAGGTAGTTTTTGGTTCATATGCAGGAGATGTTGTACTTATCTTGCAATGTACAGTATATTTGTGGCCGTATCTAGCAATGTCAGTAATTAGTTTACTGTAACACACTGCACGTCTAGCAATGTAGTAGTTAAACTTGGTCATGTCTAGCAATCTAGCCATGAAGTAAGACTCATGTTGTTGTTTGGTTAGTTGCACCAATGGTGTGTTTGATTGGTAATGTATATGTTATCTGCTTTGTTTGGTTGTTTAATTGCTTGATGGTTGAAATAGATGTTATTACGGGATTGTTCGGATCACGATTAAGTTGTTTTGAAATTGGAATATATGCAGGCAAACAAGACTAAAACGGGCGTATTCTACAGGTCAGGCTTAGTCAGTATAATCAACTTGACGTCAATCAGTGCAGCCATCTGTTGTTTTAACTTCCGAGTCCGATCAATGGTTAGAAGCAGAGGTTACCGGCGACACACGGTGGTTTCGATACAGTTCCCGAGGGGTTATACTCTAAGAGGTTAGTTTCGATTTCACGGTGGTTTTTTCTCGCCGAACTTTGCAATGTAACGTCCTAGAATAGTCTGCCGAGTCTTATTTTTATCGGACGAGGCACTGTATCTAGCAACATGTTTCTCAGTATTAACATGGACAATACCATGTTCTCCGACGATGTTTTTTCTTAATTTTTGTAGTTCTTGCTATTGAGATATCGTTGTTTTATCCTGATAGTTTGTGTGTTAGTTAAGAGTTGAAGATGTCTGGGTGATAGCGTAGTTGTTATGTTAGGGTCGATGTTGATATCGGAGAATGTCGATGGAGCAGGTAGTGGTTAGTTGTTTTTTTTTGTCGAGAATCGCAACGTCGTCATGAATTAGTAGCCATATCTAGCAATGTATCTGTTTCAGGAAGTATTTGCATCATATGCATGAAATGTTGTACATATCTATCAATGTATGCAATCTGTGTTACCATGTCTAGCAATGTCAGTACTGTGTCTACAGTAACATACAACACGTCTAGCAATGTAGTAGTGAGTCTGGTTTATGTCTAGCAATGTGTAAGAAGTTAGTTGATGTTGTTGTTTGAGGTAAGGAACACATAATCAACCTTCTATATGTTTCTGAAAACATTGTTATATTGCTAGTATTTGTGGCCAAGTTTTTTTAGTGTATCCAGGAATTTTATATCCATGTATCTAGCAATGTCTCCTGCTGTATCAACCAATGCCAGAAGTTGTATCTAGCAATGAAATAGTCTTCTAAATCACATTATAACAAGGCGTTCCTTGATTTTGCAGTTGGCCTATTGCATGAAGAAAAAATAAATACCTGCTGTGAAAGGTGGATACAAAATCAAGACAATGAGAGATATCCCACAACATGAGAAAGACAGCCTTAACTGTGGGATTTTTGTTTGTAAGTACGCAAAAGACATCATTCAGAATTGGTATGTTCCTCTGAAATATGGTAAGGAAATGCCCGCCGAAACAAGAACTGAAATGTATAAGCATTTCCTCAACGATTCAAACACCAAGAGACGATGGTAGTGTTTAGACAAATGTTTTTATGTAATTCATTTTTTGGGACAAGGGATGTTTGGTTCAGTAAAAATGGATGCCAGTATTAGACGATTACTCAGAACTTATATAACAATTGTAACGTATCTCATTGTGTTAAGGATATCCAAAATATTATGTAATTAATTACTACCAATTTCAATAATACCAACTTTAGTATTACTATCAATTTTTATAGTATTTCTACCAATGTCATGTTTTTCTAAAGTATCTTGGGAGATCCTGCCATTTTTTGTATGAATAAATTTGACATCACTTGCAATCCTATACTGCTGTATCTAGCAATGTCTTTATATCGTATCTAGCAATGTCGAAATGCTGTATCTATCAATCTCCTTATAGCGTATCTAGCATTGTCGTTATAACATGTCTAGCAATGTTGCGCGAGTGTATCCATCAACTTATTTAAAACCCATATACCATTATTTTAGTTGTATCTAGAAATGTTCATACACTGCATCTAGCAATGTTCATATGCTGCATCTAGCAATGTTCATAAGCCCCATCTAACAACCTTGTTACAACCCATCTAGCAACCTTTGGATGCTGTATCCATCAAAGTCGTTTACATTGTATCTAGGAATGTTTAGATGTTGTATCTAGCAACATCATTATAAGGTATCTAGCAATGATATATTGTTGTGTTTGTTAATGTGACATATGTTATATCTAGCAGTGTGAAACGGTCGTAAATCGCAATTATATATTAATGATGGACAAACTATATTACTGCACTGCTGGATAGGTTTATTGTAAGACGAGTAAATTAAATGATATCGAAATGACTGTTAACTACATCCATCAGTAATTTAAATAAATGTTTTAATCACATGCATTAATTAGACGTGTACAATTAAATGTTTGCAATTGATTGGAGTTGCTAGATTGGACGTAGCCTTGGGCATTGCATTTGGCTATAAGTAGGGGATGAGAGTTTAGCCTATTTATCTCACACTACTCTGCAAATAAATCATCTAAAACTACCTTGCAAGAAAACAACTCTTGAAAGTGGCCCCCTCTTCCCTAGTCACACTAAGGTACTCGTTGGACGACAGATGGTCTTCAGACTACTACCTAGACAATAAGGCATACAAGCAAACAACCACTTCGGAGTACTCGTCAGACGAGGAGGATGATTGCTCCTTTTGGTCTTCCGACTACGAAGAAAACTACGCTTCATGGGACTCATGGTCACTAGACGACAGGTACGAGTCTGACCCTGAACAACATAAAAAAAAGAAGCGAAAACGGGATAGATGGGACTCTGAAAAGGGAGTGGCCGATGACTTTGATGAAACCCACGGTGAGAAGTCGGAAGACGAAGAGGATGAAGAAGTCAAAGAAGAAGAAGAAGATGAGGAATGTAAATATTATACCATAGTAGTAATAGGTATTCAACAATCAGAATAAGAAATTTAATGAATTTGAAAGAAGGATTTGCATCCATAAAACGTTTTTAAGGCACTCGAATAAGTTTGCGGATTTATCATGAATTAGGTCGGGATGGTTGGTGGTTTTGAGATCTCGTAGAAAATATTTATTCCATTCTTATCTAGATATGGTTTATGCCATTATCATTATAGATGTGTTTGGAACAATATAAAATTCAAGCTTTAATCAAAAGAAAAGGCAGTCTAAAATATTTCTTCTATGGCATGAGGCATTTCAGTACTTCATACAATTAAGAAAATAAGAAAATAAAAACTTTATAAACTTGGATACCAACGAATTAAACATGTTTTTTTTACTTAAACTATAATCAAGTTAAGAAATATAATTTCTCATTGTCGTGTCTTCACTACTGAGGATATTAAACAATTTTACAGCCAAAAAATTGTATTAGTAAAATGACTGACAAATCGTGACCATGCTCTATAACATTGGCAAGTGCTTCAGAGTTCCTAAGTTAAATCTATAAGAGTGCACATTTGGTGTAAAGTTTGACAAATTACCGGACTAGATGGTGAGAAAGAAAGAAATCAAAGTAGATCTCACTCAAAAGCAACAATGAAGCCTACAAGGAATACAAAAGAAGTAAAATTTCTTACTGAAGTTCGAGCGGACACCAACATGTGACGAAGTGCTGAGAGGAGTATGGAAGTTTGAGTGAACACCAAGATGTGATGAAATATTCAACAACATAAATTAGTTCTTGCCTTCTTTGGAAATGTTAACAAAACCTCAAATCTTTATATTTGTACCTTATAGTCTTGAATTACTTGTTTGACGTAAATAATGATAAGAAAGGATTGAAGAGAAATCTGAAGTGATATGCTATGTAAGTAAATCTCTATTACTAGCTGAAATTAGATACTTACACGTAAAATGTTTCTTTGGCATTGATAGTTACAACCATAAAAATGAGGCACTACCTCCATGTTAATAGGGTAGGAGTCAAACTCTTTTCCCTTTAATAAATATAATGCAAAAGCCATGTGTATCATGAAGACTCACCAATTGGTCGGTATAATTATATGATTTCAATATTCACTTTGAACCACAAACAAAATTCAGATCATATTCCTTGGCATATTTCTTGACAACATTTTAATTAGATAGAACAATACTTATAAAAGAGTAGTTTGAAATTATAGGAAAGGTCAGAAGTGAGGTATAAAGTAACAATCAAGGCTTAAAAGTAGAAATTGCTAACTAGAAATTGGTACAAATCTATAAAACATTGTTCAATAATATAAAGAGCTTCAACGTCAAATTTCTTAGTTTGAGCATGTGAAATTAGAACAAGTCTAAGAGCTGAAAACTCGGTTTTTGATGTGCTTGCATTTTCGGCTTGCAGTTCTTTGTCTTTAAGAGTAATCCTCCAATAAATTTCATATATTAGATTACCTAAATTTTATTACTAACATTCACTTCTACATGAATAATGATAATATAAGGGAAATGTGAAGAATAAGACTGAAGAACTTTAATAAATAAGTACCTCGTTAAAGGCATACTTGTCGAAGATAAAACAAGAAGAGAAAAATGAAGATGAAGTGAGCAAGATTTGTTTAGACTTTGGGCACATTGTAAAAAAGATGGTTAACTAAGCCAATACGTTCTCACTACGGTTATAAGGCGCTACAACGGTGAATTCTTCTCCATGACTGTTATTGGCCAACAATAATGGAGTACCTAAAGAAACATGTAAAACAATATGACACATACGAACTATTCCAACTTCATACAAGTATTAAAAATGTTACAAAAAAGAAATCCAATTTTATAAATAGGGTATGAATATTATAAGTTCATTACCAAAATCTCCACGAGGGGGAAATTTTATAATGGTTATCATAAATTACATCTAAAAAGGTAGAATTACAACCTTTAGTAAACATCACGGGAAATAAAGATATCATTTTCCTAAAGGTAAATATATTTACGGGTTTAAAATTCCAAAGGTAATTATAATAGATAATGGAACCAAATTCAAGAATGAAAAACTCAAAATGTTATGCGCTCAAAGGAATAATGTAATTATTTTCTTTCATTGTCCATCCACAAGTTAATGGTGAAGTAAAAGAAACCAACATGAAAATAATAGATGGTATCAAGAAATTTTGGAAAGAGTTACGGGAACCTAGCTAGAGTTTTTTAAAAAAATTGTATGGTAATTCAAAACTACGCATAAATCCACAATAGAAGAAACATCATTTATCGTGGTAAATAGAATGGAGGCAGTAGTACCAACTAAAATATGTTAATCATCTTATAGAATAGCAACAACTGATGAAACAAATAATATAAAAGTCTGAAATATTGAGTTAAATATAATTAAAGTAGAAGAGTGAAAGCATATATTTGGTAAACATATTACCATGCATTAACAAATAATAAATGTCTCTAAAGTGGGAGTTTTAAACGATGAGAAAGGTTTTACAATTATTTTTCATTCATACAAAATAAACAAGGCTCGATAAACTGGAACAAACTTTGGAAGGCCATTTCACGGTCGAAACTAAAGCAAACCCTGAACTTATAAGTTATTGGATGAAAAAAGAAACTAAGTTCTTCACCCCAATAACATAGAGCATCTTGAAAATTTATCATAGATTTTAAGACTTCAACTCGTATCTTATTACTATGTGTAGAACATATTTATGGAACTATAATGTACATTTTCCTATCTCGGTGGCGCGAGAAGGTTTTAAGGAGACATTTATATTCATAAATGTTTTTTTATTTCCAAAATATCAAGTTTCATTTTGATTTTAAAAAGAAAGTACACACTTGAAAGCGATAAAGGCTAATAGGCCAATAAAAATGTGATTACAACATGAACACCCAAGACTTTGTAAAGTTTTCCAAAATAAGTGTCGGATGATTAAAAAAGTAGTCCTAAGATAATAGGCAAGTTTACTTCATTAAAAAAAGATAAACCCTAATAAAAGTCATGCATCCTAAGTGTGCTTGAAAAACTTTGAAAATAACAAAAGAAAATGAGTATACCAAATCAAGTCTGAGCCTATTAAGATTGATCAATTAATAGAAAAAACATAAAATATATTAACAAAATGTTTAGAAAATAAACAAAAGACTCATTGAATAAAATTATAAGAATACTCTGAAATATAATAGTATTGGTAGAAAAATACCTTCGCGCATTATATTACAAAAATAAAACAATCAAAAGAGGCCTAAAGCTAAATATTATTACGGAACATATTACATATTTGGTTAGAATATAACCAATTTTGAAGTATTAACCACTTTTGCGTAAACAACTTCAACATTATCATCATTAGTCCTAACATCACCAGTTCGAACATTACTAGTTCCATTATTACTTTTTAACGCTATTATCTTCGAGAGAACATCTTAATTCATAACTTCTAATTATTCATTATGTTCTTCTTTTTAATATACCTCAAACAAGTAAAAAATATAAAAACTTCATTTCGTATATCCTGACAAAGGATAAGAGTCAAGATATCGGTCACTTTATTCTAAATCTTTCGATTAATTTCTCTTAAGAATATAATACCAGCAAAACTTTCAAAAGTATATCAACAATACATTCACCTTTAATTATAAGGTTTAACAACAATTCAAGAGTCTCGGCTTCAATCTTTATCTGTAATTCATATCTCAAAAGTCTCGTATTCTCCAACAGATTTTTAAGATCGGCCTTTAGTTGTATCTCACTATCAATTTTGGTTTGAATATAAGCTTTTATCGTTTCAATTTCTTAAAAAGATTCAACACCACCTTAAAAAGGTTCACTGACATCAGAAATATAACTAGCGTGATGGACATTAGACTGTTGAACATGTCAGACCATTAAGAATACCCTACAAATATCATGTAACAAATATCCAAAGTATATCTAGATTTTGTACATAAAGTAGAATATTTGAAAAAAAAAGAATGAAAGTTTATGTTACCTCAAATCATAAACTCAATTGTTTCTTAGCTAAGTTTGATAATGAAATGGGTTGGAAGTTTCCTTTAGTTGGTTAAAGCTGCAATCTGAGTTAAGCTTTTTCTAGAAATTCATTATAAACAAAGAGCAAATAATGTTATAGAAGGAAACATCTCGGTTGGAGAAGTATCGATGTTGAAAACCCATCACATACATCAATTTTCATGGCTTTATTATAAATTATATTTTGTATGCAGATATTTGTAAAACACAAACCTCAACTGATTATTTAGAATATGTTTCTTTAAACACTGAATGGCCAACTGCATTAGTTAACAAGTCTAAAGATTCATTTGCCACACCTCTAGTATTCTCAAGAGGTCTATCAGCATTTTTATTACCAACAAGAATGACCATTTTCATAGGTGAAGGATTATATGATTTAAAAGTACCTTTAGAGTTAGTCTTTTGACCATCTTAATACCCTCACTAAATTCTCTCTAATAGCAAAATAAAATTGGGCTGAAGGTTAACTTCAAAAGGAGTTTATTTTCCATTTCCTACAAAATCATAAAGTTTTTTTTCTAAATATTACTTTCTAATATAACAAATCATTTTATGGGGTGTAAAGTAACCACACCCAAAACTACCAGCTCTTTTCGAGTCATGCCGTCACACAAAGAAATTAATTTAGTAGCATGACACCTAAAAGATGTATATGCAAGAGCCTGTACTTTAAGGCATTTATCTCAATAATAGGCTTTAAAACAGATAAATAATAGGGATCTAGATAAGATACAAGTGTAAAAATTATCATACTACACAATTATAAGAGCCGAAGGTAAAATAAAAAAATGTGTTTAATAGTAACATTAATAATTTCGAAAACACTACCTTTGATTACCGAAGTGTTTCGATGTTTAATCAATGACATGTCATCTACCACAACCTCGTCTTCATCTGTGGAAATACTTGGAAGATGATCTCTCTTCTTACTAATTCCGAGAACATCCATAACAATAGACTTACATGCAGCATAAGCTTAGGTCTCGGCCTTATTGGCACTATAATAAATAATAAAATAATTCTTTGAACTTGTATCTTTAGACCTAATATTTAGCTTTTTTTTAATATTTATCCACAATCTTCCTCCCTAGATATTTTCTCTTCATAATGTTCTTCCCAAAGAATGTCCATCAATATATGGATTACAGTCTTATTTAGATATAGCAAAATCAAAACAATAAATGTTGCATAAGAAAATTATTTTTCCATATCTTATTATATTTTGAGAAATCGTGAACAATTATAGCATATGTATCCATTAAAAAGTAAAATAAAGGATTCATATTTCTTCAAGATAATATTACTGCGGTAATAAAATCAGCCACATAAAAGTGTTTATAAACCCTTTGTGACAAGATAATGACTGAAGTAGTTGCCTTATAAAATTGGGTATAATCTGGTTAGGAAAAACCTAGTCATCTTAAATAATGTTAATAAGTTTGGACTAAGTGGAAATCGAATACTTATATCAAAGGAGTAGGTAAAGAACACAATCTTGTTTTTACGAGCGTGAAATGAAGTTTCCCAACAACAATGAAGTGAATGACTACATCTTTGAAAATGACATAATTTTCAAGATTTTTCACACGATCACTATTAAGAATATAATCATATTGATTATACTCAATACTATTTATATGAACTTCATTAAAATAAGTATCCATAAATTCAGGTTTACCATTTTTTATTTTAAGAATTAACTTTGGTTGCTACCTCCCATTGAAGACATACACATATCATCAAGTGTTGAAAGAACAAATATTGTAATGGGACATGAATCTTAATATACTTCTCATTCTGCTCAATATTCTTACGACATAACAAGTTTGGTGAATTGAGAGCGTAATTTGACTGATTTTTTCATTCGTGGAATGACTAGAAAATAGATCGTCAAATGAAGCACTATCACTTTTAGTTTGACTGTGAGAACGATTATTTCCTTGATACATATTTACATTTTATATAAAGTAATAGAAGGTTAAATTTGATTTTAACAAAAATAGAAAAGATAAAAGTTTCAAGAAGAGAAAAAAATTTGGATCTGAAAAAGAAAAAAACAAATAGACAAATGGAAAATAAAGAATGTTATAAATACCCAGAAGTAAAATTATCTTAATCCTTGATTGCTTAAGATATGTGTGGCTTTAATTTTCTTATATAATAAGTAACTGAGATTAAAAGAGTTCTGAGGGCCATAATCGATCGAGAGATATGAAAAGAACGCACATGTACGCATAGAACAATAGACTTTTTCACACGCATCAGTTGTTTCCAACATCTTGGCCACTTGTTAATTCAATAACAATAAACCCTCAAATTTTTACAGTTTTATAAAAAAAGCCACGAAAGAAATACAAAAATTCTCGAAGTAGAAGTATTTATCGTCAACCTAACTCCATTTACAAAAGTTCTATCAAGACTAAAAGAAAGAGATATAAACTTTGGTCACCTGAAATAATCATAAGCATTATTAAAGATAATGTTCACCCATTAGTTTAATCTTCATAAAGGAGTAAATGAGAGACACCTGATCATTTTCAATAAAGGGTTGACTGAAAGAAAAATATCAATCTATTTAGATGCCTGGAGTTCTCAAAGTTAAAAACTTATTTCAACAATCTTTCCTTATGCTTCACCAAAATCTAGGAGATTACCTGACTACTTTCAGAATA
Source organism: Limnanthes douglasii subsp. nivea (assembly GCA_036936605.1). Classification (NCBI taxonomy): domain Eukaryota; kingdom Viridiplantae; phylum Streptophyta; class Magnoliopsida; order Brassicales; family Limnanthaceae; genus Limnanthes; species Limnanthes douglasii. The sequence goes on from JAUPFV010000003.1 coordinate 326,695,114, forward strand.
AAGAAGTTTAGTTGAATGTACAATAACAGTAATTTGGGATATCTGAAGGTCTCAAAGCAATATAAATACTTTGGTTAACCTTATTAGTCATTAGTTCTTCCTTCACGAAAGACTAGGCGGATTGGCCAACCATATTCTACAAAGAATCAAAGCATTCCAAAAAAAATAAAAAAAAGGATTCATTAAATTAAAAAATATGCAATACTTTACCAACCTAATAATTGGTCACTTTATATACAAGTGAATACATTTGAGCTTTAGAGCTTAACCATATATGTATTCGTCTAGAACATAATTGATATATCATATTTGACATTTGAGGATTGTATATATTATATCACTCCAAATTTTGTCCTCGACATTACTCCATATGGGTTTGAATCTCCACTACCAATCGGTAATATATATATATATATATATATACAAATTCAATATCCCTACTAGTATGCCATTACCCTTCTTGGCCAAAGAGATGCACCAAATTACTTTTGGTCGACTTCTAAAATACATCATACAAGTGGAGATGTATTCAGATTTTTATATTCATGATATTTTACATCTTTAACCATATAGGACTTTGGTTGCATTATAATAATTCTCTCCGCGAACAAAATATTTTTCAACCTTCTCTTAGATGACTTTCATCCACTCACTATATTCTTATAACTACGGATCTCACAACTTGATCGTGGTTGGTTTATCATGTTTGACATCCTAAAATGTAATCGCATATTTTATATGCCTTATTCTTGTGTGGTATAGGTCTATTCGATTTCTACTTTTTATAAAAAAAAGTCTAAAAAACTCTGAATTTAAATGGTTGAACCAACAATTATCTACATACACAAAATTATAAAAATCATGTTGGTTTTTATAAATAGTTATAAAAATAAAATATTACATTTAATATCACACTAAGATTCTATATGAATTTTTTTATTAAGTTTATGTTATTAATTTATAAATTTTAACAATAAATTATGATGGAATAAAAAGAATTCTAAATATAATATTTTTCAGTTTCAAGAGGTTTAGTTCAGTGAATAATCCTAACTAATAAAACCATAGAATCTATAAATATTTTAGAATTACTAATCAATATTTGTAGATAAATACCATAAAATTCTAATACCAAAATCAACGTTTTGTAGTTGACTGAAAATACATTACCCTATGTAATGTTAGTTTGATAATCAATAAAACATGAAACAAAACAATAAAAACAAAAACATCACTTTAACCCCAACTCAACAACATATGCTAATTTTGTTCAAATAGATCATCTTAATAACAACTTGGAAAAAATATTAGTTACTAAAAAATCTACCAAATGTTGAATTTAGGGTAAGTATAAATAAATGTTTACTAGATGTCAGATGTAAGGTTGTGCAAGGGATCACCATGGAAGACAACAATAAGTAAAGTGAGGAGCTAGTCGAAGACATTATTGACCTGAGCTCCTCACTTAGGATTAAACTCAAAACATTGTAATCAACTGTGTTTCTAGTCTATAGTCTTGGTGTTGAATCAAGTCACTACTCAAGGCCTAATCCCGAAGCTAGTTAGTGTTTCCATCAGGGCTCAAGTCAATTATTCAGCCTCTACAACTAGACTACTATATTCCTATAACCAAACAATAATTATATAGGATGGAATTGAGTAACAAAATCACGTAAGAATATTCTCTAAGTTGTTGCAAAACAGTTTGTGTATATAGTAAGGAACGTGGCTGTATAGAATCAATTAATTCAGTGAATACAAATTACATATTTCTCTCCTCAATTTATCTTGGTATCATAGCGTTGTCCAAGCCTTCAATGGCAAATTCAAATGATTCTTCATCTTTTAGCTCAAACTCCATTGGATCAATCTTTCCAAACAACTCATCCACCTTTTCAAAAAACCTGCACCTACATTCAATCAGCAATGTTAAAAATATTTGTCTTGACATAAACAATTATATGTTGTGGAAAAAATGGTATTACCTATTATTAAAGGTAATAAACTAGGGGGTTTCATCACAGGAGAGAAGATATCTCCTCCTAGGTATGTCATCGATACTGAAGGAAATGTTTCTGACAACTGAGAGTTTGAAGATTAGGCTGGTAAGGATCAACTTTTGATTGAGTGGTTGTACACCACCATGAGCCCTGAGATAGAAGCTCAGCTGATGGAAAAAGAGTCTGCTGAGGCTCTTTGGGAAGATGCTGGCGAGTTGTCTCGCTTACAGACTAGAGCCAGAATTACATACTACAAGGTTGAGTTCCAAATAACTCGTAAACGGGTCTCTTCAATGATTGAGTATCTAAACAAAATGAAATCGATATATGATAATCTAATCCTAGTTGGCTGCCTTACTTCTATGGATGACTTGTTAACACAAGTACTTGCAGGACTTGATTCAGAATATAAACCTATTGTTGTCAGCCTAGCAGATAAGGAAGGGTTGGGTTGGCTTGACGTGTAAACGAGCTTACTCACCTTTGAAAGTAGGCTTGAGCAACTCACTGGTTTGCAGAACTTAGCATCCAATATCAACATTTCGAAAGCAAACTTCACAAACAGAAGTGACTTCAAACAACAATCTTCTAACTTTAATCAGAGAGGGTTTTTTGGCCAAAAAGAGGGTCAAACAAAGGATACAGATGAAGATCTAACTATACCTCTAACTACAATGCTAGAGGAAGGATTAAATTCTACAGAGATCAAGGTGAAAGGTTTTCATAGAATAAACCAGCATGCCAGATTTGCAGGAGGTGTGGTCATTCTGCCACAATTTTCTATTATATGAATGATCCCTCAGTGATGGGCTCAACACCTTCAGAGCAGTCCAAATCTGAAGGAGATCAGAATTCTCTGCTCGCCACAAAAGACACAACATGTGAAGCGTTTTGGTATGCAGATAGTGGTGCTAGTCACCATGTCACAGGAAGTACTAGTCAAATGACTAAGAAATCTGAGTATTCAGATCACAAACACATACTTGTTGGTAATGGTGAGAGACTCCCAATCTCTTATACTGGCCAAACCACATTAAATTCTTTAACTAGGCAGCCTATTTGGTTAAGACCTATTCTACATGCTCATAGAATTAATAATAATTTGTTATTTGTTTTCAATTAACCAATTACAACAACGTGTTTGTTGAGTTTCATAAAGGTAACATGGAGTATACTGCTGAGAGGGAGGTCTGAAGATGGGCTTTACAAGATGGATACTCTTTCTAAGTTACAATTCACTCCTCCTTCTCCTCACAGTCCACAAACTAATGTCTCTGGCTTAAATCTAAGTATTTCTAGTCATTTAGCTACTGTTGTATTTGAGTCTATAAAAGATGGATGATATAGGAAGCTTGGTCATCCATCTCAAAGTTTTTTAGCTGCTATTTTTAGGTCATGTAAGTTGCACTCTGTTTTAAGAAATAACATCAGCTTTTGTGAGGCTTGCAAATTAGGCAAATCTCACAGTCTGTATTTTTATATATTTGTTTCTCATGCTAAAAATGTCCTTGATTTGATCCACACTGATGTTTGGGGGCCTGCACTTATTCAATCTACTCGGGGTTTTTAATGCCATTTGTTATTCCTTGATGAATTTTCTAGATATACCTGGATATATCCCATCAGAGATCAAGGTCAAGTGTTGGAAGTGTTCAAACCTTTAACTTTCTAGTTAAAACTCAGTTTGAGAGGTCTATAAAGGCAGTCCAAAATGAATGGGGGTGAGTTCAAACCATTGGTCTCTTTAGCTAAGGAGAGTGGGTTTATATTGAGAAGGTACTATCCTCATACCTCCGCCCATAACGGTAGGCTTGAGAGAAAACATAGGCATGTGGTTGAAGCTGGACTGACTCTCTTAGCTCAAGCGCATCTACCCTAAAAATTCGGAGTTGAGGCTTTTGAATCTTGTGTCTACCTAATCAATAGACTTCCAACACATATTCTTCACAATAAATCTCCTTTTGAAACTCTCTTTTGTAAGGTACCTAACTATCTATTTCTGAAAAACATTTGGGTGTTCTTTTTATCTTTTCTTAAGGCCATATCGAACACACAAATTCTAGTTTCACTCTACCTAACAACCATTTATTCTCAATCTCACATTTTTAAAAAAAAATTGTTAACTCAAGATAAAATGAAGAGAAGGAGTTTCATTGATAAATATAGACATATATAATTTCTTGACAACATGAAGACTTCACAACAATGCCAAGGGCATAACAAAGTTTTACAAAAAATAAAGTCAGGAAACAATCCATGTTTCTTACTCAGAAGGAGCACCGTCAGATTCATCTTCTGCGATTCAGACGAAGAGCTTTCCGACCATCAAAAGTCCCAGATGACTCATCATTATCTTCCAATGAAATACCTTCGGGCGATACTTCTCAAGCATAAGCTCCCAAAAGCTGCATAAGTTCAAGTCAGAAAAGTGCTTATGTATTTCCAACAATATAAAGGATTTGACATTACCGTTGCTGACAGCCAGTTTAGAAACGCAATCAGCAGCATACGCATCGAGAGCGGCCTTCGTATCAAACTTAACATGACCCTTAGCTTTTTCCAATTCTTTGACCACCCTTTCGACGAGGGTACTGATGAGTGTCTTCTTCTGTACATTCAGCACTAAGGCCTGCTCTCGCTCACGATCGAACGCATCCTCCACCACCTTGAACTATTTCTCCCCTTAATTGATCTGTTTAACTCGCTCCTTAAGATGGATAACTTCATCGTCCAATTATTTCATCTTGGACCTCTTCCTGAAGAATTCCTCTTTGTAACAAATTTTTCGAATGAATAAGGTCTTGACTTCTTTCAAGAAGAGCTTAAAATTTTCATGAAGCTAAAGGGCTAGAAATTAATCTATATAAAGATCAAACTCTTCATATGGAGAGAGGGTGTCGAACTGCTGGGTAAGTTGGGTTTCATCTTGTTGGTTTTTTGGGACATCCAGAAAAAGTCATCTGACTTGGCAAGTTCCTCGTTTGATACATGAGGGAAATCTGGATCAATTACGATAACTTTTTCAGGAAAAGGAGGATCATGCTCTGTTGCTTTGTTATCTAAATGGCCTGTATTTTCCAACATCTTTTTAACATTTTCATCAACGACACGGCGTTTGCAAGTGTTTTTGGAGGGACCCTCTTCTATGAGAACAACCTTCTCGTTTCCATCTTCAACATCTGGGTCGTTTCCCTAACTCATATCATTTTTGGGGATTTGGTCATGGCTCTCGCATGTAAGTAAAGCAGTTTTAGCTGTTTAAACACATTGTCTTCTAGTGGAGGCACCATAAGTTCCTCTATCTTTACAGATTTTGATAAGTCAACCCTCCAAATATGGATTTTGGTGAGGTTAGGCGGAGTAAAACAACGATGAAATTTGTTGAAACATGAAGTTTTGGCCGAATTACTCATCTGAGTAAATAATCGACCCGCTTCGTCCAAATGTTCCTTGAACGCCCTAGATACCCTTATTATATGTTACCTCCAACAAAAAATAACTTTTAAAATGAAGCGAATATAAAATTGAAAAATAATCCGAGTAAGAACGTACATTTGCTAGTCAATTTTAGCGAAAGACAATGCGGTCTTTTAGTTGATGTCACAGACCCAGTCTCCCAACCGTCAAATGAAGAAAACTTATGCTTCAATTTCTTATTGGCTTGGAAGAAATCGTTCACTATCTTAAATTTATTCTCTAAATTCAAAGAGTAAAAATGATATTGAGGGTTCTTCGCAACCTTAGGTAATCCGACGAATGGTCCATCGAAAAACCAATCTGAGATACTTTAACCTTCATTATGCAGGCCATCAGTATGAACAATGTGTTCAACGTGCTTGAGTGAGAGAGAGGTCCACCAGTTCAAAAAATCTAACGAAAGTAGGATCAAGAGGAATAGAAGACCCTAGTAAAAAAATTTCAGGTAGACGATTAGTTCATTGTTCCAAACAGATTACGGAGTCTTCCCGGTATTGAGAAATCGAATCGTTATTTAGGTTGGGATTCTCCATTAGTCTCGAAGCTTTACCTCCTCGGAGGCGTGGTAGTACCAATAATTATCCTTGTACAAGGCTATAAGATCCTTATTTTAACCTCTAAAAGGTTATTCCTAAGGATAGCCTCGATATTCGAGGGAAGTTCGATGTCATCCTTCATCTTTTTCGATTCTGATTTTTTTATTTTTGTAGGAGTGCCCACATTAATTTTGCACTGCGGGGATTGCGCCCTAGTTTGAGCGGTACTTCTTGATGGTTCCAAAGGTTTCTAAGTTGGGTTATATGTCACATCAATGTCCGTATGGGTTTATTTGTCACATCAATATTCGTATGAGGTTATTTGTCACAACAATGTTCATATGGGGTTATCTGTCACATCAATGTTTGTATAGGATATTTTAGAGAGAGAAAGAGACAAATATAATAATGAGTTAATGATTGATTCATAATTTGGCCTCCTTCCCAAAAAGAGATGGTATATTCTATAGTACAAGTGATAAGTGCATGAATCACATAATTACCCCATCTTATGTGATACTTTACACCCTATCATTTTACTAATCCTAACCGTGAATGTTAGTTATTACACAATGTCCCCTCCATGTTACATATTTGTTGGATTTACACTAAATATTTTATTATAATAAATTAATTCATTTATTCATCTAGTTACTTATTGCTCCCAATATTTTCTTCCCTTATCAGTACCCCCAATACTTGTGGGACCTTCCCATATTATTCTGCCACAAAGACTTCCCCAGATTATTCTTGCACAGATATTTCATCGGGTTCATGACCTCACCACAAGTAATGGTGACTTTATACTCATACGTTATTTGTTTTAGGCCACATATTGGGATGGTTTTTTATAGGTGGTGCATATGCGACATCCTATCTATGTGTTAGAATTTTTTTAGATTGGTAATGTCATTTGATACACGTGTCGATTGCTTCCTGACATACACCAACATACCTTCCAAAATTATTTGTAGATGAAGAGGTGTGTCATAAAACTTTTACACTTCTCGACACACATGTATTTTAAACTTTTCATGTTAAAAGGTTATTAAACATCAACTCTTGTAATAAAAGGCCTCTGAATTTCTTTCCCAAACATTGTTCTTATCAAGACATTATTATCCCTTAACTTTTATTATAAAAAACTTCCAAACTTTTCCGCCAAACATTTTGATATTAAAAATTGTTATCTCTCACTTTTTATAAAAGATCTCCAAATTTATTCTCCAAACGTTTTCGTATAAATAACTTGTTATTCGTCAACGTTTTACAAACGATCACAAAATTTATCCTCCAACATTTTTGTATCAAAAACTTGTTATTCCTCAACTTTTTATAAGAGAATCACCAAATTTCTCCGCCAAAAATTTTCGTATCAAAAATTTGTTATCTTTCAATTTTCATAAAATATTACAAAATTTATCCCCAAACTTGTTTGTATCCAAAACTTGTTATCTTTCAATTTTAATAAAATATTACCGAATTTCTCCTCCAAACTTTTTTCATACAAAAAACTTGTTATTCCTCAACTTTTTATTATAACAGACCTCATTGGTAAAAAAGATAAAAATTATTAACCAACATTTATTGGAAGACATTTCCGATCAAAAAGATAAAAATTGTTAACCAACATCTGTTGGAAGACCTTTCCAGTCCAAAAGATAAAAAATATAGACCAATTGGAAGACCCTTCTCGTCCAAATAATAAAAATTGTAGACCAATATTTGTTGGAAGACCCTTCCGGTCTAAAAGAAAAAAAATTATGCAAGTTGTCGAACCCCTAACTTGATGAGATATCCGACGACCATCTCTTTGCCATATCAAATGTCTATTCATGTAACTTTTTGGATGTCGAGTATCCCTTTGTGGGGATAAAGATTAATCTGAATCATATGATGAATAATCGCTAGACTCAGTTGATTCATAACAACATTTAGAGTTCACCATTTTCTTCAAAAAGTAACGAATTTTTCTTTGATGTCCTTCCTCTATTCTAAGAGAATTTTCCATGTGATCTTTTTTAGTTATCTCCTCTTTGCGGACAAAATATTTGAGCCTTTGTGAACTCATTTTCGCTTCTTTCTTAGCATTCAATCTTCCAATGTCTTCCTAAAATTCTTTCCTCCGAGCTACTAAAGTAGATTCTTCTAGCATCTCATCGGCATATCGGTCATTATTGTTTTACTTGTAAAAACAATTTTATACTCGATAGGAAGATCTCCAGATGGATCTCCGATCACATGATTCTTTATACTTGACTCTAGCCCTCCAAACATTTATGTTTTCACTATTTTCGAAGCGTTTGAATATAAGATTTATGGTTTTCGAAAAATGATTCCGGGTACCAATCATTTTCCCACAGACGGCGTCAATGATGGTTCCAGAGTTTTTTTTAGTGGGGTTATCTATCACAACAATTTTCTTATGGGGTAATCTGTCACAAAAAATTTCGTACGGGGTTATTTGTCACATAAATATTCGGTGGGGTTATCTGTCACAACAATGTCCGTAGGGGGTTATCTAGTCACAAGAATGTTCGTATGGAGTATTTTATAGGGAGAAAAATGATATGTAGAGAGAGAAAGAGACAAATAGAACAATGAGGTTATGATTGATTCATCATTTGGCCTTTTTCAAAAAGGGATGGTCTTTTATATAGTACCAGTAGTAAATCCATGAATTACATAATTACCCCATCTTATGTGATACTTTACACCGCACCATTTTACTATTCCTAACAATGTTATGTATTTGTTGGTTACACTCAATATTTTATTACATAAAATTAATTCATTTATTCATCTACTTTTACTTATTCCTCCCAATATTTCCTTCCCTTATAACTTTCGATTTGGGAGGACGAAGCGGTGGTTGGGTCTTTATTTCGGTTAGCTTCAACGACAACCTAATTATGGTGTTCTTCAGGCTCATCAATCAAATGTCTTTTCTGCATTTCCCTAACCAGATCGAGAGGTCGCGTGTCTGCAGCTGCTACACTAGTCACCACATCATCCAAAACTACCGACCAAAGGACCACTTGCTGAGCATTTTGCGTATTTTGAGGAGTATGAATATTTGAAATATTTTTTACTTTCACGTACCTCTTCGGTTGAGGTTTGAGGGACAGTTTTATCTTCAAATCATTGCTCTTTTCTTTCTCAAGTCTTTCCATTTTTCACCCATCAGAATAAATGATTATTCGGGCACAAATTTCTTCATAGTACCAAGGTCACCTTTGTCATGTATCAGAAAAGTTTGACCGAGGAGCTAAGTGGTAGTAGAGGTAAATTTATTTCGGGTACTCGTAGTTTTTGTCGCTCTAAATTGTTTCTTGGTTAGAAACCACGGACCATAATTCATGGTTTAAATAATTTTTAGCGGTCATGGCTCATTGTCTAACAATAACTTTTTTCTCTTCGGTTTTTTGTTTTTATGGAAAGTGAGTCTAGAGCAGTAAATATTTTAGGCATGAATATGAAACACTTGAAGAATGAAATTAGTGCAAGAGAATACTTTGAGGGATGTTTCAAGAACTCACAAGCAACTCTTTATCTTTCTACAAGATTTCCCTCTCTCTCTCTCTAAGATTTTGGAACAAACAACTCCAAATTATGAAAAACGGTTGAGTATTTATAGGCAAATATTTGGGCTCCCAAAGGACATAAAGGCCCAAGAAAACGAAAGGTATAGTTTAACTAATGACGCCTAGGAGAGATGAAAAGTCATGTAGCTCTTTCACCAGTCATTTGAAGAGCACGTGTATCGCGAAGCGTAAGATTTTTCAAACACATCAAATCATTCATGGGTCATTCTTGAAGGCATGTGTGTGAGTCTTTGTGATTGACTGACACGTGGATTCAAAAAAGCATGTTGTACATAATTACTAAATCAGCAATTCGATTGATGATGTCATCGATCCGATGAAGGGCATAAGGTAGAATAGGGCGGATGTCTATGAGACGTCTTCCAAATTTAGTCCTCAATCAGATATCTTCGTAAGGACTAGGGGGCTACTAATAAGAGTGAGAGTTTTCCAAATTTCTAGTCATATTAGTTAAGTATGGAGGTAATTTAGCTTTATAAAAGTTGTGTACAAAAAACCGAACAAATGTTTAATATTGAGAATAAATGATAATTATGGTTAATTTTGGTAAAATAGTGGGGTGGAATGACCTTAAATGGTAAAATTAGGAGTCCACTAGAGGAACCTCGTTTTATGCTTGTCAATAATCCGAATTACTCTTTTCCAAATATATTTTATATCTTTTTAACACTCTTATTCAGTCATAAGATATCTTGGATCTCATAGAGCTAGGCTAACTGATCCTTTGAATTTAAGAGAGTCAAATTTTGTTTTGAGTCTCAAACATTTGAGGTCTGCCAGACTATAATTTCCCAATTAGTGTTATCTTCGCCTGAGATTCAAGAATTACCTTGTTTGATTTTTGGAAATCTATATATGTATAATCATTGTGAATTTTTATATCAATTTTTTCGTGGATAAGTTTCTTGATAAATGGATTTGGATTGGTAATTTCAGAATAAAGTTTCCATGGAGTCTGGTTTGGATTGGTTTTGATGAAAGTTTTATGTTCATATTGGGTTATTTCGAAAATCAAAAGGGAGTTTAAATGGAAGTTTATTGGTCCATCTTGCTATTCATAGATGTTTGTGGTTCGATATGCTTGGATAGATTATTAGTCGGCAAAGGAGTCTGAAGATGGACTAGATGCGGCTTGGAGAATTGATTAGTTGAAGCAACATTGGGATGATGTAGAATAATTTATAATTATTACTTAATATATATTTATATTAAATTTATAATTTTTCAAATGAATAATTTTATACGTAATATATAATCTCCTTCAATTTAAATTATAAAATTAAATTCGGTTGAATTTCCAAAAAAAACCTTCAATTTTTAGTAGAGTAAATTATGAACTAATAAAATAAGGGGTAAAACATTCAATGTTTGTTGTCCCAATGAAACAAAAAAAATATCTATTTATAGATCTAGAAAAATAAAAAATAGGGAAATGTCATCAAAGATACCTGGAACCAATATTTTGTAGACTTACTAGCTTTTTAGATCTCTATTTGTTGATGCCAGAGTTTACCCTACTTAAAAAACCCCATTTTCTCATTCAGTCCATCGACTTAGGGTAATTAAAGCGACATGTATCATCGAAATTAATCCATCGACGTGCAAATTAGGTTTCTCTTTCCATAAACGAAAAAATTGAGCATGAACCATTGTTATGTAAACTTAATAGCTTTTTAGAGTTTCTCGATTTTGGGTTATTTCATCTGAGCATACAACCATAACCAGCAAGTGGTTCGTACGAGCTTTCTTTTTTACCGGTTGTTTTATCAGTCAGGTGAGTTGTTTTGTACGAGCTCTCTCTATTTTTGGTTTCGTTCGATTTTTTGTTTAGAAACAAAATGTATGATAGTACGTTTTCATGTGTTTTCCTTTTGTAATAAGTTATAAACTAGTTGTATTATTTATTTGATTTAGTTATTATATTTGTATGGGGTGTGAAATCATATTTAGAATCGGTTTTAGAGTTTTCAAGCATGTTTTGTTAACGAGCGAGTTTATTGGAAGAAGAAGTGAGATGTGTACATGTGCTTATAATATTCATGTCCATATGAACATGCGAGTTTAGTTTGGACTAGTTGTTGTTCACTATTAGATTCTTTTGTAATTTACGATATGATTCATATGTAATATACAATGCGATTCTTTTATATCCTAGTGTTTGCGACAAAGAGTGTTTTTTTTACGACCATATGACTTCTAGCGTTGACAACAATGAGAGTTGTGATGTATAGTAAACATGATATTTCTTTGTTTATTAAACCGTGCGAGTTATTTTATATTATACCATGCTAGTTTTGGTTTGTTAAACATGTGACTTTTCATATAATAGACCATGCTCCTAACTGTTTCTGAATTGTTTAATGCAGGTACCCACAAGTGTGTATTTTCAAACATGGTCACCAAACTGCAAGTAGTAACTCCGTCTGGAAGAAATTCCTTGCCATTTCTAGTTCCTATTCGGTTTAGAATTGTTAATGCACCTACAGAAGTTGTAAATTCCTCCCATGATAATTTGATCTTCGGTTGGATATGCCAAAAGTGACTAAGAAATAGTTTGTTCGGTGTGTAGAACTTACTGAATCCATTAGACCACTTTTTGGCAGCCCACCGGTGTAGTTTTATGAAAGTTTATTTGGTAGCTTCCAAATGTTGTTGATGAAACTTCAGTTAGCTACACAAAGAATAGAATAAAAAAATTTAATGTTAAAGGACAATTGCAACCGATGAAATGATTAAAAATGGAAAAATTACCTATGTTGCGCAAAAACCTCAAATTTTGCTTGGATTACTTTTCATAGTGATTTTCTTATCGTTTTTGAAGCAACCAATTATGAAGAAAAACTAAAAGTTCCATGATTTGTCTGCTTCCAGTAAGTCATTTACTATGTTTTACTCATATTCGTGAGTGATAAAGTAAAACGGATTTGAGGGTACCTAGATAGTCCGGTTATACCTACAAATTGCTCGATCGTCATTTTTATTATAATAGGTTGTATGCCATTATACATGAAATCAAAGTGAACTGGGTCTTTTGGATGGCTTGACTTGGACAACGGTTAACCATATCAATGTACCCAACTAGTTCCATAAATAGCGGAAACCGGAGCCCCTAATTTAGCATGTCAAGGTATACAACTAACTTCTTTTGAGCATAAATCATTTTTGTCTTTCTTGGTTTGCCTCTTTTAGCATCTGAAGATTTCCATTCAATGTCACCTACTTGTGGATTTATACTTCTTTATCAACGTCACTATGCTCTTTGGCTTCACCCACTAGTTGCATTGGACTTCTTCCAAAAGTTAGTAGTCTGCTTTGTGACCCCTAATTTTGTATCCCATGAGCGATGTCAACCTTTTCAATAACGCTGACATCACCCTAACGGAAATCTCTGAAGGGACGTCAATCCTTGCAAAATTATGTTTGGTTTGGTCTTTCGTAATAGGAGAACCAGAGCTGTGTTTTATTTTTACTGAAACAACTTTGGATTTCTTCACACGTGACATGGCTTCCGTATTAGAACCTCCCATAAAAATAACGCAATATTGGCATTTGTTGCTAGTATTTCCTTGGGAATGGACTAGCTTATGATCCTGAGCTTTCTCTGATGAAGACTGAGTAGAAGATGATGGAGAATCTACTTAAATGGAGTGCCTCTTGTATGGATATTTTCCTTCGTAATCAAAGTTATAGCTAATGACTTTTGGACCTTTTGTTTCTTAGAGCCCAAATGTTCATCTGGTTGGTCTCTATGCTTTGTCTTTATCATACATACATAATCAATAAGTTAGGGCATTGGCAGCACAAAACATACAACTCCAAAAAAAAGGCTTCAACGGTTGTCTGAGAAGTATGTTGTGGTGGTTATCGGAATAAACACTAAGGCTTGTAGTGGTTGGAGCGCAAAGCTTCTCTTTCTATTTTTAGAAGTTGTTTAGGAAAAAAGTGATACTAAGAATGGGGAGAATTATTTATAAAGGTTAGTAAAGAAGCTCAACAACTACTTAACATAAGCACAATGAATGGTGGTGTGAGGTAGAGGAAAGATTTCCCTAATAAATGCACGTATGAGGAAGTGGAAAGGTGATATAGAGAAAAACGGCTTTGAGTCATTTGCTTTAGTTTTATGTCTGTCCTTGTACATCATTGTTTCATTGAAGATCACATCTCTGCTTCGTATCATCTTCCTGTTTTCCTCATCCAAAACACGATAACCAAACTCATCTTCGCCATAGCCGATCAGGAAATATTTTTTTCAATTTCGGATCAAGCTTGTTCCTGCCTTGATCACTTATATGAACATATGTTGTACAACAAAAAACTCTTAGATGTGATATTTTTATATCCTTACCACTCAATACCTCCTCGGGTATTCGATATTCTAAGGGAACCGACGGGCCTCGGTTAACCAGGTAAGCCGATGTGTTGATTTCTTCTGCCCAGAACTGCTTCGGTAAATAAGATTGTATTCGAATACCCCTGTCTCTTTCTGTCAACGTTCTGTTCATACATTTGGAAATACCATTGTGTTGAGGCGTACCTGGAATAGTTCTCTCCATCCTGATACCATGCTCACTGCAAAAGGTCCCTGAATTTGGTTTCCTCATATCCACCACCATTATCAGTTCTCAGCTTTTTAATCTTCAGACCTGTCTCATTCTCAACCATACATTTCCATCTCGTAAAAACATCAAACACTTCAAATTTATACTTCAGAATAAACCCATACCTTTCGAGATTGATCATCGATAAAGGTCACGAAATAGTGTTTCCCTCCTATAGATGAAACAGTTGTTGGCCTCCAAACGTCAGAGTGAAGAAGCTCCAGCCTTTCTTTCTTTGGGGTTCTACCACTTGTCTGAAAACTGACCTTTTTCTGTTTTCCAAGTATACAATCTTCACACATGTCTATATCGACTGACTTTACACCTGGAAGCTTCCCATTCGAGTACATAATTTTCATTCCGTTCGCACTCAAATGGCTAAGCCTCTGGTGCCAAAAATTAAAATTTTCGTTTCCTGCTGCAATTGCAATTGAACAGCTCGTCTCTGCTGTCTTGTAAAGAGTACCACTCTTCTTTCCGCGAGCAACCGCCATTGGTCCCTTTGAAATTTTCTAATTGTCACCATGGAAGATCGTATTATAGCCTTCACTAGCCAACTTCCCTACTGAGATTAAGTTCTTTCTCAGACTGGGGATATGTCTGACATCTTTCAGTTCCCATACAGACCCATTCAACTTAATCTTCACAGTACCTTTACCAATAATATCACAAGGTTGATCATCACCAAGATATACTTTTCCAAGGTTACCAGGGACATACCTCTCAAAGAATTCTTTCTTCGAAGTCGCGTGAAACGATGCTCTAGAGTCTAATACCCAAGACTCTTCCCTACTTTCTAAGGAGCATATTAACGTATCGTCTCCTTCTGAAGTGATATTTGCCTCTGTCTTCTTCTCCTGGTCCTTTTGTTCTCTCTTGCACTGAAATTTATAGTGCCCGGTCTTCCCACGATTCCAACACTCGATGTTTCTCAACCCCTGGGAATTTTTAGGATTCCTAGACTTGGACCTCTAGTCTCTTGATTTACCTTAGTACTTCGATTTACCGCATCCATATACTCTGGTTGAATTTCTTCCTCTCGATTTTGTATGTAAAACTGAAGAGATTGATGACTCACATGATTCTCTCCTTCGAATCTCTTTACTGAAAACTAGGTCACGAACATCATCAAATTTTAACTTATTGCTTTCGGACGAGCTACTCACATCAGTGATACTAGCATTCCAACTATCTGGTACGGAAGACAATAGTATCAGTGCTCACATTTCTTCATCAAAATCAATTTCAACTGAACTCAACTTGGTTGTGATCGTATTGAGTCCATTGAGGTGTTGAGCTACCAAAGCGCCTTCCATCATTCGATGATGGCTTCTCATACATACTGGAGAGAGCCTTTATAAGACCCGTCGTGGTTGTTCCCTTTATGATGTTAAGAGAAGCATTACGGGATAGCGTCAATCAGATGATTCCAAGAGCTTGTCTATCAAGAAGGGTCCATTCTTCATCTTTCATACCCTCTAGTTTCTTTCTGGGAGGGGTTGATAAAGCTTTTTCTGGTATAGATAATCTTCAATCTGCATCTTCCAGAACCCAAAATCTACACCATCGAATTTTTCAAGTCTCACCTTTCCTTCGTCTGTAGCCATTGCTCCCACTCAAATCCGGCCTCTTTGGATTGCTACCAGTTTGGCTCTGATACTAGTTGTAAGGGAAATACGCTAATTTCTCGGCAAATCACTTCTAAATTTGCTTGAGGTAAAAAGGGGTTTTGGGAAAATACACAATTTTCCTGCAATCAAATCAAAAGAAAATAAACACAAAAAAAGTGAAATTAAACACACAATTGTTAATGGAGTTCAACAAATTATGCGTACGTCTCCGGACCTGCTGCAGATCGATTTTATTAGAAAGATACAGTTGATGAGTCCGGAAATATTCATCACTCACTGTAGAAACCAAACAAGAGTAATCCAGACAATAATCACCCACTGAAGTATTCAGACAGGACAAAAGTATTAAGAACACTAAACACCTTTTCACTAAGCTAATTGCTAATCTGTTTAATATACTAATGGGTTTTTGAACTCGACCCGATTTCATAAGTTTGACCCGAAAGCCCATATGCCCAATGAATGGATTAGCTGATTGCTTTGAACAAGTAGCAATAGCTTCTCTAAGACAGGGTTTGAACCCTGGAAATATGGTCGAGTCGGTAACGAGGAAGAAGGCCATGACTTGGGGCGGCTTGTTGAACCAGGTGGAAAAGCAAATCAATATAGATGAAACAAAAAAAAACTAGGGTGCACAGGCAAGTGAGATCTGCTCCAGCTGCACCAAACCAGAATCCGTCCGGATACAAGGCTAAAGAGGTCGGACAGGGTCCCAACAGGGCCAAGGCTCAATCTAACCCGCCCCGAGATCAGAGTCAGCAGTGGTTTGCCAAATTAAAGAGTATCTGGCAACCATCTATGACAAAACGAAAGATGAGATGCATTTTAGGAAGTTCTGCGGATGTAGTCGGGGAATTCGAGGAGGAGGTTTTGTTGGGCAAAGGCCCTTTGAAGAAAATGGTCAGGGTACTCTTTGTTGTGGTAGATTGTCTCACATGCTACAATGCCATTTTGGGAAGGTCTTGGCTCTCCAGGATGCATGTTGTGGCTTCAACAGTTCACCAATGTTTAAAATATGTTGTTCAAGGACAAGTGGGAGTTGTCCGGAGTAGTCAAAAATAGCAAGGAAATGTTATGCAACTGCACTTGCTCCTAGGACTTTAGGGGCAGTTTGGTTAAATGAAGATTAGCAGTTGGTTGGGCCTTCTGGGGGAGAGGGTGAAATTGATGACCAGAGAGAGACCCATAGTGTTTTAATACCAATTGAAGAGGTTGAAACTCACTCTCTGGCTGAAGGGAGATGTGTCAAGATTGGATCTAAGATGACATCAGAACTAAAAGCAAAGTGTTATCATTTTTAGCAAACCACCAACACGTTTTTTCTTGGTGTAATGCTGATGTAACCGGAGTGTCTGCAGATGTTATGTCGCACCAGCTATCCATCCGGAGAGATGTAGCGCCCGTTGTGCAGAAGAGAAAAGCTTTTTCTAAGGAGAAAGCTGATGTCATAGTTCAAGAGGTTGACCAACTTACTAAGATGAGGCACATATATGAATCTCAGTACCCCTTATGGACAACCAATCCAGTGTTAGTAAAAAAGAAAAATGGGAAGTGGCGTATGTGCATCGACTTTAGTGACCTTAACAGGGCTTGTCAAAAAGATTTGTATCCTGTTCCCCGGATTGATCAGTTGGTAGACTCCACATCTGGGAACAAGTTGTTGTCCTTCATGGATGCCTTCTCTGCTTATAATCAGATACAAGTGGATCTGAAGGACCAGGAACACACTACTTTTGTTACTGATAAGGGCCTCCATTGTTACAAGGTGATGCCTTTTGGGTTGAAGAATGCAGGGGCTACTTATCAAAGGTTGGTGAACAAAGCAATCGCTGATCAGAATGGAAGAAATATGGAAGTCTACATTGAAGACATGATGGTAAAAAGTGTGGAAGAAGAATTACACTTGGCAGATGTCCAAGAGACTTTTGCCAACTTGGTAAAAGTTAATTTAAAATTAAATCCAGAAAAATGCGTTTTGGGGTAGAGTCCGGGAAGTTTTTGGGGAATATGATAAGTGAGAAAGGGATACAACCTGATCCGGACCAGCTTAATGCTTTATTATAGATGGATCCTCCTCAGAATATTAAAGAAGTGCAAAGGTTGACAGGAAGGTTAGTTTCTTCAAATCGTTTTATCTCAAGATCATCGGACAGATGTGCCCCGTTTTTCTAAACTTTAAAGGGTGCTAAAGACTTCAACTGGTCTCCACAGTGCGACCAGGCTTTTGATGAAATAAAGAAGCATTTATCTTCCCCCAAAACCTTGTTTAAACCTATTGATGGAGAAACGTTGTATATATATTTAACATTCTCTGAATGTGTTTAAGTGCGGTGCTAGTAAGAGAGGTGGACAATTATCCTCGTCCGGTGTACTACATCAGCAAAAGCCTGATAGATGCTGAAAAAAGGTATTTAAAATTCGAGAAACTAGCGCTAGCTTTGGTAATTGGTGCCAGGAAGATGAAACCCTATTTTCAATCTCATTCTATTGTCGTCTGAACGTCTTTCCCCTAGAAAAATGTTCTACAAAAGGCAGACATATCAAGTAGGATGACCAAGTGGTCAGTAAAATTGGGAGACTATGATATTGATTTTTCCCCTCGAACTGCAATCAAAGCATAGTCTGTTGCTTATTTCCTAGTTGAATTCCATTCGGACAGAAGTATTAAACAAACTACATATGAAAAAACTAAGAAGACATGGGTTGTCCGGACCGATGGTGGATCAAGTACCATGGGTTGTGGTGTTGGGATATGTTTAAACTCTCTGTACGACGACAAGTTATACCAGGCTATATGTTTTTCTTTCAGGGCTTCAAACAACGAGTCTGAACACGAAGGTGCTATAGTTGGTTTGAAATTAGCCTTGCTTTGTGGAGCCAAAATAGTTAGGTTGATGAGTGATTCTCAGCTTCTTATCCATCATGCCCAAGGTCAATCTAAGGCAAAAAAGGAGCAGTTGATTAAATATTTATTCATCCTTAAAGAGGTGGCACCTAACTTCAAAAATATCAGCTATGAGCATATACCCAGATCGTAGAACACACTAGCAGACTCCTTGGCAACCATAGCATACTCTGAGTCGTACCCATGGATTCATGTGTAAGAATTCCCATCGATTCAACCCAATCAGAGCAAGGAAGAAGAGGAAAGTTTAAGTATACAGGTGGTTCAACCTAAAGACTGGAGGTATCATCTTCTTCAATACATTTCAGATGGCATTTTGCCTCCGGGAAAAGTAGTAGCAAGAAAAATGAAGCATAGGGGTCGTGGTTTTTTAATCATAAGAGACATCATTTACAACAAATCTTTTAGTATACCTCTCTTGCGTTGTTTGGGGATTGAAGAGTCCCAAATAGTGTTATCCAAACTGCATGATGGTGAAGGGTCAGCACATTGTGGTTATAGAGTTATAACCCGAATAGTTTTATTGGCCGGATACTACTGGCCATCCATAATGGAAGATGCCAATTGGTAAAGAAGTGTGATCCATGCCAAAGATATGGTAATGAAATTAATATCCCAGTTGTCCCCTTGGAATCGATTTCTGAGCCAATACCTTTTGCTCGTTGGGGACTAGATCTAGTGGGACCTCTACTAATGGCGTCCGGAGGGTGCAGAACTATTATTGTAGCCATTGATTATTTTTCAAAGTGGATAGAGGCAGCCCCCTTAGCAGGAACTACCTCGAAAGTTGTTATAAAATTTATCTTATCTAATATTTGTTGCAGATTTGGGGTTCCACAAAAGATAACCACAGATAATGGGCCACAATTAGATAACAAATATATGAAGAGTTTCTGTGCTTCTAGGGGCATTCAGCATTTCTTTTCTTCTCCTTTTCACCCACAGGAGAATGGTCAGGCTGAAGTAGCAAACATGATCATTTTTTCCGGTCTCAAAAATAATTTAGAAAGGGCTGCTGGAAAGTGGCCAAGCTATCTACAAAAAGTACTATGGGCCTACCAGACTAATCCTGGAGCTGCTACACATGAATCCTTGTTTGCCTTAGTATATGGTATGGATGCGATTGCTCCTATAGAGGCAACTCTTCCATCATACAGAGTCCATAATTTTTCCAAACAGGCTAATGAATTGGAAGTCAGAAGTCAATTGGACTTAATAAAAGAGAAAAGGGTTAAGGCTCATCTTAGAGCCACCCATTATCAAGGTTTAATGAGAAGCAGGTTTGCTTCCACAATCAGAAGAAGGGATTTTCAACCAGGGGATAAAGTATTGAGAAAAGTCTTCTTATGTACTAAAGAAAAGCAGTTCGGCAAGCTAGCTCCAAACTGGAAAGGGCCTTATGTGGTCGTTGAAAAGCTTAATCCTGGAACATACAGACTTCAGGAAAAATATGGAAGACTCTTGAACCACCCTTGGAACATTGAAAAACTCTAGATGTATCTAGAATGTAATTTGCGTAAATATTTACTTGTTTAAAATCCATGTAAATATTAGGGGGCATACTCTTTCCTACCCTGGTGGTGCGGGGAGGTTTTAATAAGGTGTCCGGATTTTTTAATAAAATTTGATGCCTTCTTAAAATATTCGGAGTTGTTTAATTTACAGTTTGTTTAAAGCCTTTTAAGTATCTTTGAGAGGTCAGATTGATCTGGTAGAATGATGACCATTTAACATTTGTCATCGGAGAATTTAAACACTCTCATCTTAAAATACTTGTAAAATAACTATGGGCTATTAAGATTGAGCTAATATGATATAAAGCAATAATTTGGCAAAGTAAAATTGTTCGGCTAACACCGGAGGATGATATTAAACATAAAGAGTGCCTTGGCCATCTAAGGACTTTAAGTTTGAAAAGAAAGAGCTTGACTAGACTCAAACCAGACACAATTACAAAATTCCTTGGCTATCCAAGGACTTTGGTATGTCATAAAAAATAGAAAATAGTTAAAACCTTAGGGCTAGTTTCCCTTAAATGTTCCTGCATCATCTTGTTTCTTCTTTGGATCTTTTGGTTCATCCATACCACTGGAGTAGTTGTGCTTATCGCCATCTGCCATAGTATAGAATGGGAGGTCTTCGTATTCCACATGTTGCCACAGAGTACCAAGTGTCCTCTTCGGGAATGTTCGATGAAAAAGCAAGAACATGTCGGATTTAACTTCGGCATACTTTTTTTCTAAGGAATCTATCACCTCATTGGTGTATGCATCGACCCTGGCATGAATTCACTTCTCCTGCTCTTTTATCAAATCTTCATTTTCCTTGGTAACTCTAGACACAGTGCCTTCAAGGGAAGTTGTGTCACTTGACAGGGCTTGGACAACATTATCTTTAGTCTTCACCTCTTCCTTCAAAGTGGAGAGATCCCTCTCCAAGCCAGAACACTTGGTTTGGAGCTCTGTGTTGGCCTTCTCCGAAGTGTCCAGCCTGGTTGCCAGGTCTTCTTTCCCTTTCTTTAACTCTTCGGGCTCTTTCCTCAATACTTCTACACTTTGATTGGCATTTAGAAGGTCATTGGATAAGCTCGCTTTATCTGCATTGAGTATGTTGATAAGGGCATACTGACTTCGCACTGGTTGAATATGGCCCAGCAGGGAGTGATTCACCGTGTCGTTCTCCCCTGAAATAATGAAGGACTTACCATTGAAAGTAACCATGTTTGAGGAACTTGGGGGAAGGTAGGGGCCAGCAAAGTAATCTTTTTCAAGGTCATCGAAGTAAAGGCCAATGTTTTGGAAGCTATTGATGCGACCTCACTAAATTGCCGGATTTGAAGCAGTTGTGGAAGTGGTTTCCCCATTTATTAGCGACCCAAGCGTTCAGCTTGGCACATGTGGCCTGTCCCTCCTCTACATAATCGGAGAACTCCTTAGGTAGCACTAAAAAAAAGGTAGTTCTTAATCAAATATTTTACAAAGAAAGACAAACAAACATTATGAGATCTTTTACCTGAGCTCTTCCATATGTTGGTGAGTATACTAGGGTTAACACCAGCCTTGATTTTTCTCCCATTTTCCCATGCTCCGCTGATGAATAGAAATTGGGTCTTTTAATTTTTCTCTGACTCAAACAAGTCATCCACCACCTTAAAATTGTCTCCCATATTAAAGTGGTAGAATGGGATATGATGGTTCTTACAAAGGCCGGCTACAGCAGCTAACTACTCCATTAGAAGTGGTATTCCGGAGAGCCTATACGCCATAAGACAAGCGATGAGGGTGTACCAAGCGTTGGGACTCAGCTGGCTTGGACAGAATTTTATCATGTGAAAATACTTGACAATTTCTGGATCCAAGGGAAATCTGAGCCCTCAGTTAAACAGCTCTGTATAAATGACTATCTCACGGAGTTTGCAGTCCATTGGGGTCTCCGGAATGACTGGTATCCTCACCTTTAAAGATTCAGGGATCCTCCATTGTGTCCGGATCCGGCCCAGCTCGGCAGTATGAGTATATACATAGTTGATATTCTGCATGGCCAACAGATACTTGACATTAACCTTGGGGAAACAAGGACCCACCTTACCTTGCAGAAACTCTGGCAGATCCAGATATTTCAGACATAGTTTCTCTTTGCCTTTGCCTTTTTTATCAGTGGTAGCATCCCCAGTCTGCCCAGAAACGTCGGTCTCAAATGGAGCATCTTCTATACTGTCTTGCATCACCTCTTCCATCATCATTGAAGGTTTAGCAGCCATTGTTGGTGGGAGAGTGTTTGTGGCTGGCTCAGTAGGTTGTTCGGACGGTTGAGCATCAACCTCTCTTAGGGGTCTGGTGTCCGACAGGGGCTCAGTTCTGGAGGGATCTTTATGAGAGCCAGTAGCCTCCGGACCAGAGGATTTGTCTTTTGGGACTCTGATAGATGCCCCTAATCCAGTGGCTTTATCCTTGGTCTGAGACTTAGAGGGCCCAGACTTTGGGGACTTGGGATGAGAGATAGTTAACTGACTCTTTATTAGACGGGTCAATAAATGTCAAAGCAATGGTTCGAAAACTCCGAGCACATCGAAACAGAAAACTACGAATTTGAGTTCAAAGAAAAAAAGTTCAAAAATGATTTTAGATACAAAATCTGATGATTTTGATGCAGCATCAGAATATTTGGATACAGTTCCAGATCAGTTAATTTTGATGGTTGTACATGAGCTAGTGGAGCAAGGTCGAGTTCAAAGCTTGTGTGAATATTTTGAATCCTTGGCAATTTGTTGGGTAGATTCTCTGGCTTGTAATATAAATAGCTCCAGGAAAAGGCATGTGGTGAGTTTAACTACTCATATAGAAGGAAAATTGTCTACTCAATTGTATGGAAATAATGACACTCCTTTTATTTTATTTGATGAGGATGATTTAAGAGGGATACCATGTCCTCATGAAGACGCAGTGGTTATTGGGGCAGATATAAATGGGCTGGAAATTCGACGTATTTTAATAGATACATGAAGTTCTACAAATGTATTGTTTAAGTCAACATATGACAAGATGTGTAATCCACTTCGAATTTGTTAATCAGATCGAACCATAATTAGGATTACAGAATTAGAGGCTCATGTGATTCGAGAGTTCGAGGGTGAAGTATCTTTAGGAAAAGGACATTTTAAGAAGAAGGTTCAAGTGTTATTCATGGTCGTCGAATGTCCAACTAGCTATAATGCTATTTTTGGAAGATCTTGGTTTTCAAGAATGTACGATATAGTCTCTATTGTTCATCAGTGTTTCAAATATGTTGTTGGAGATCGTATTGAGGTGGTTCAAAGTGACCAAAAGCTGGCTAGAGAATGGTATACAAAAGTTATTCGTATTCGAGGCTCAAATGATGAAGATCAAATGAATGAATGAATAAAAATCAGGGGTTGACCTTCGAAGAAGAGAGGGTTGATGATTTGAACGAAACCTCGGGTTCTTTAACATTGAGTGAAGATATAGAGGAGTATACCTTTTCTGATGGTAGGACTCTTTGAATAGGAACGTTGCTGTCACCAACTTTTTGTTATCATTTATTACAATTTTTGTTTGATAATTTGGATGTGTTTGCCTGAAAAATAAAGGATGTAGTGGGGGTTTCATCTGAATTAATATGTCATAACCTGGCTATAAATCCAAAGATCAAACCTATAATTCAGAAGAGACGTGTTATTTCTGTTGAGAAGTTAGAAGCTATTGTGGTTGAAGTGGAACGTTTCTCTAAGGTTGGACATATTCGGGAGGAACAATTTCCTCTATGGACAGCAAACATAGTCTTAGTAAAAAATAAGAATGGAAAATGGAGAATGTGCGTTGACTTCACGGATTTAAATCGGGCTAGCCCTAAAGAACCATTTCATGTTCCTGAGATAGATCAATTAGTTGATTCTACTTCAGCAAATAAATGTTTTATCTTTTATGGATACTTTTGCAGGGTATAATCAAATACAGATGGACCCAAAGGACCAGGAAAGCACTAATTCATCACTGATCGAGGCTTACAATGTTATAGAGTTATGCCTTTTGGGTTAAATAATGTTGGAGTAACATATGAGAGGTTGGTGAATAAGGCTTTTCCCTCTCAGACTGGGAGAAATATGGAGGTATACATTGATAATATGTTGGTTAAAAGCTAAACAAAAGGTGAACATTTAGAATATTTAGAGGACACTTTTGTGAACTTAACGGTTATTTGGTTGAAGCTAAATCCTGAAAAATGTACCTTTAGAGTTCGATCCGGGAAATTCATGGGGTATATCATTAGTGAAAAAATGATAGAAGTTGATCCAGAGAAATTAAGGCACTAGTTTCAATGACGTCACCTCAAACTATAAACGAGGTGCAGATTCTGACAGGAAGGTTAACAACTCTTAACAGGTTCATTTCAAGACTTCCTAAAAAATGTTTTTTTCCAAGTGTTGCACACGACAGATGAGTGTACATGGACAACAAATTGTGAAGTATTTTTTTCAAAGATTAAGGAACTTCTATTGTTCCAAAGATCTTATCTAAGCCTTGGACTAGGAAAGAGTTATTTTAATTTATAGTAGTGTTCTATTTTGTTGTAAGTGTTGTTTTGATATCTGAAGATAAGGGAGTTTCGAAGTCGGTTTACTATGTTAGTAAAAGCTTGTTGTCATCTAGAGAAAAGATATTTTAGGCTATAAAAATTAGCTTTGGCTTTAGTGGTGGGTGCAGGAAGATGTGGACTGATTTTCAAGATTACACTATTTTGGTTCAAATTTCTATCCCACTAAATAATATATTACAATGCGCAAACATTTCTGGTAGGATGACCAGGTGGTTAGTTGAATTGAGAGATTTTGATATTGCTTTTGCTCATCGGACACCTATCAAAGCTTAGACTTTAGCTTATTTTATGGTCGAATTTCGTTCGAGTAGACTGGATGAGGAGATAGATACAAAGATCTTACCAAAAACTTTGATGTGGGTGGTTCTGACAGACGGTGGGTCTAGTATTTTGCGGTCTAGTGCATGAGTTCAGTTGGTTGCTCCTTTTGGGGAGGCGATGTTTCAAGCCATTATATTTTGTTTTCATGCATTGAATAATGGAGCTCAATATGGAGCTGCATTGGCTGGTTTAAGGCTTGAAGCATATTCACAATTAGTGGCAAACCATATGGCAGGTGTTTATGAGGCTAACAAATATCATTTAATTTTGATTAGTAGTAATGTTTTAGCATGGTGGCTAGTTGATTGTTTATTTTATGTATGCTCTGTGGTTACAGCATTTTCAATGGTATTTTATTGGTTTTATGGTAAATGGTTTTGAATGTGTAAACGTAGATTAGATTATGGTGCGGTTGCATACTAGTTTGTAGTTTGTAGTGCAATGTATGTCATGACTAATGGGATGTTGATGTGCGAGATTAAAAATAGTTTGGTCAATGTTGGTTACTTGAGTGGAAGATGGTTGGCTAGATAACTGAGTATGAGGTGGTTAGTTGGATGTTGAAACTCGATAACACCTATGTACCCTCATATTTTTAGTAAAATATATTAGGTTAGAACTACACTACATGTCTTTGTCTCCATTGTCATAAAACCTAGGAAAATTAGAGAATAATTTTGATTGTGACGTTACTATAGGGGACATAACTACCTAGTATTTAAGTTACCATACTGGCATGAAAATTCATATTAATTTAATGTGACATTCATTGAAACGAACAATTTCCTAGTAGGTGATAAACACTTGTAGACAATCAGTGTCGACCCGATCCAAAACATTCTTAACATGAGACTTAGACATTGCATAGGGTAGATTATGTATTTTACCCAACTAACAATGATCACAAAAGAACCTTTTTTGTTTTGACAATAAGGATTACAGAGTTTCAAAATTCTACACAACACTTGATAAGATCGATGACCTAACCTCCTATGATATCCCTCATTTTTTGACACATAACTAGAATGAATTATTGAAACTTGAGAATTAAACACCCTCGATTCTCGAGAAACATACCCATCAATGTAGTAGAGTCCATTCTTAGATGTCCGTGTTAGTAAGATTGTCTGTGTTTGAATATCATTCACAAAATAACAATGCTTATAAAATTTAAAAAAAAAACAAAAGACTTTTGTTTATTTTAGGAACACGAAGAATATTTTTTCTAAATGATTTCAGAATTTTCTTTTCTAGGTAGTTTAGATATACCAATGTGTTTTCTTTAGCCACTGCCACCAATAACAGACTTAATACCTGAGAAATCATTCCTCTAGCTTATGACACTAGGATTATCCATGTTATGGTGAGTAGTACTTGAGTCTGCATAGTAATAGTTTTAAGCATTACCGTCTTGAGTTATCATGTATGCAATTTATTCTATAATTTTATATGTTGTTGTTCATTTGAAATAGACCTCATAGTTGTAGGACCATCCATATAGTACATGTAGAAGCTCCATGAATAAATTTTCCACAAATTTGGTAGGTTGGTCTATTGAGGGAGTACATTTCACCACCTTGGCCTCAATTGCAGCCACCTCTGATTGGTAATTGTTGTTTATATTATGATAATCTCGGCATTGAACACTTTGTATAATACGTATTATGGACTATTTTATTGTTAATATTATTTTTCTGTTTTTTATCACTCTTATGTTTACTTAAACTTGGGGATGTAATGCTAAGTTTGGTCATAACAGACTGTAGGTTAGACATATGCTCAAACCTACTCTCAAAATTAAGGCGATACGTTTAAAGGTCCACCTAGGTAAGAATATTTTTTTCAGTTAGACTCACAACTATGAGAGAGTAGTATGAGTTTAGACTTGTAAGGACCTTAGATATTAGGTCATCCACTAAAACATTGCATCCATCCAAAATAAGATTATAAGATATTATCTTCATCTTAGCTAGTTATTCTTCCATACTTGAAGAACCTTTTATAGTTTTTTGGAATTCAGTTTCATAATAAGTGATTCTCACTTTGGTATGTGAGCCAGATAATTTAGATACACAATCATATAGTCGTTTGGAGGTTTCCTCATCCGTAACCTTAGCAAAAATCTCAGGGTTGATTGAAGTATACAACCAGCCTAACAAAAAGTTAATAATTTAAGATTGAGTCATCATAAATTGGATTTCAATCTTATTTCCTATCGAGTGTGAAATAATTTTTTTGTGGATAGAAATGTTCACCAGAAATGAGACCATGTAATATGTACATATTATAATAGGAAGAATAGTTATCTTTTGTAATAGATAGTTTTTTTATGTCGAGTCAGATGACATGGATACTATTGATTTGAGAGTGTCTTTTATGAAATAGTTTTATGTGTTATTGTTTGCATATGTTACAATGGATACATAATCTACTTATTTAGATCTAATGAGTTGTTACAAGTTGGTAATCAATTAGTAGTCAGTTAAACACTATCCATGTGTATTTTAAAGTTCCTGATCCTATAATCATTACCCAATTCTTTGGCTAAGATTTTTTCTTTTATATCTTACCTTTCAGGATGGTAAGTTTTTATAAGTCCTAATTTAAATTTATCCGATCATATGATGTATCTTATTAATTTTTATTGCATCTTCTTATGTGTTTGGGTTAATCGGTAGATCCGAAAGTTTATTTAGATTTTTATTGTCTTTTTCTTTTAGAACATTTGATAGAATTTTATATTTTAATATCATTTATTTTTTAAACTAAAGAACTATTGGATAGAAAAATAAAAAAAATTTACAACTAGCTTTATTAAAATCTTGAAAACCGGTAGAAAAGAAAACGTGTTTTAGAAGCTCCTGTCAAATAAATGAAGATGACTCCTCAAGTCCTCCCCCAATGGATAATGATAGCTTTGTCAGTGTTTTGCTTCCAACAATAAACAATCTGAAAATAGCCCATTTAATTCTAACAACTACCCAAGAAACCAAAAGGCATTATATTTGCATAAACAAACAAAGACTTAAAGTGAAGCATACCCATCCATCTTAAAGAGAGAAAGAAACGTAAGAAACATGAGAATGGAAGGTTTTTCTTCAAATGAATATTCAACAAAAACATGTTATACTCCTACTAAACCTCATTTCATCCAGCCTTGTCTCCATGGTTTCACCCATCGACTTGTAAGTTTTTTTTACTCTTTAGAGTTATGATTGGTTCGTGTAAAGTATTCACTTTTTCATGTTTCATTGTTCTACTTCTCAGAGGATTCCTCATCTTTTCTTTAAAAACTATTTACTTGGAGACAAGTCTCAAGAAGTTACACTTCGATCTAGTCTTTCCCACAAAACCTGGAAGGTCAAAATCAAGGGTCGCAAATTAAAGAAGGGATGGAAAGAGTTTGTCGTTGCTCATGGCATTCAACTTGGTGATGTTGTTGTGTTTAAACATGAAGGCAACATGGTGTTTTATGTCACGGTCTTTGATTCGACTGGATGCGAAAGAGAATATCCGCCGGCCAACATTTATATCGAAGAGGAGAACTCGAGTAATGATTCCGATGAAAAGCCTGAAAAAGGACGATCTTTCCGTCCAACATTTAAATATGACGAAACTACTTATTTTAAGGCAAATCTAACAGATTACTATCGGAAAAGGGATATATTGGTAAGTTTGCATATTTTGGTAAAACTTTTAATACACCAATTTTATTTATAAATTTTAACACTGTTTTATGGAGTTATCGCAGAATGTACCCATAGGATTAGCAAAGTCTAAGGGCCTAGCTAATCGACATTGTGATATAGTTATAAAGGACGGTGAAGAGAGATCTTGGGTTCTGAATTTGACACACAATCAATTTTCTGGTCAAGTTTATATCGGAAATGGTATCAATGACCTATTGAGAGCAAATGATATAAAGAAAACCGATTCATTTGGATTTGAAATTATTCAAGGAGGGGACAAACCAATACTTCATTTATCAAGTAAGTTCTTTTCTTTAATTTTTTTGTTAAATATACTTCATATTATATAATATTTCTCTGAATTAATGAATTAAAACAAAAACAGAAAACTCCTCCTCAAAAGATACGGCCAGTAGTTCTTCAAGAGTTAAAGTGGTTTCAAGTAGGTTTTCAAGACTTGAATGCTCAAGCTTTGTTGTAATAGTTACCGCTTATCATCTGAAAAAAGGATACATGGTAAAAATTTGATACTTAATTTGTATTCTATATTGTTTATTTGTATCCTACTCTCACAATTTTGATATTCTAATGAATATGTTCAACACTTTTTAATTTGAATGGTCAAATATTTTTTATAATATGTATTCAAATTTATGTAATTATTCGTGTTTAGTTATGTTTGTTGTGTACCGCAGCGCTTGCCTATTACATTTGTAAAAGAAAATGGATTAGAAAATTATGGTGGGATAAAATTAATGGACGACTGTGGTAGAATTTCGTCTGCAAAATTAATCAAAGAAAATAATCGCGATCGGTATTCGATTGGATGCGGTTGGAGACACTTTTGCATCCAAAATAGAGTGAAGGAAGGGGATTTGCTCAAAATTGGGGTAATTCGGCATGGCAAGAACAAACCTTTACTCAAAATCTCTAGTAAATATCTATACTTATTTTAAATTCAGTTTTAGTTGATTTTTCACTCATTAAATTTTTTTTTTCAGGTTATTAAGATGATCTATTTGAAACAAATTCGCATCAGGTGTTCGGTTGGGGTTTAAGGGAATTTTTGTTTGTATTGTTTTGTTGATTATCATATAAGTTAATGTATTTTCAATGAACTACAATATGTTATCTCTGGTATTAAAATTTGATTTATCTTAGTATTGATTTTATAATATTTATCCCCTTTATTATTTATGATTATTTATTAAACTTAACCCATAGATATTAAGATGGGTGTATTACTTATGAAACTTAACTCATTCAAGTTGAGACGAGTTTATAATAGCTAAATGTACGAGTAAATACCAATAACAATATGATTTATAAAGCAAATTACCTATAATTATTTGTATTTTTTAAATATCCATCATATCTCCGTGTTGTTAGTCCAATCTTGATATCTTTTTTTTATTCGATTAAATATATTTTTCGATTTAAGGGTTTTTTTTTCATTCGATCAAGATCTTTCTGTAATGTGGATAGTTTGTTTACTCTTTTCTTCTTCTGCATTATTCGATTGTTTATCGATTCACAAATGATTTCATTTTAATTGTTTCTAGTTATTTTTGTTGTTTTTATGATTATATGATTGTTTTAGTTAGGTTGACTATTTGATTTCATACATTCACATAATTGTTTTAGCAACTATCTAAAGAGATCTATTTCGAGAAAACAAATTATGTTGTTTCTTGTTTTTCTCGTTTGGTTGTGTAATTATAATTTATAAATATTCTGGTTGCATAATTAGACACTCTTTCAGGATCGAATATATGTACATTTTGTTTGAGTAATTAAACATTGCAATAGGGTGCAAAATTATGTACATTTTTGTTGCGTAATAACTAATTATTCTTTTGTGTTTTACGGTGTGAAATTATGTTAAATTGTGTAAAATATCATGTTAAATTGCGTAAGAAAATTTTGTGAACTTGTAAATTATTTTTTATTTTTTGTAATTTTATAGGTTTACAATGGGTCCATTGGTTGTTTTTAAACAAAATAATCAGGTTTATGTTTTTCAACTTAGTAATTTTGAAAGTTACGACAATATGGGTTGATTTCATAATAAGCAGGTGGGATAAGTTGGCTGGTCATGTGTCGTTTTAGATTCACTTATTCGTTTGGTAAGTATAATAACTGTTATTTTATGTTGTGCAGATAATTTTGTATCATTGGTTGCATTTGATGGTCATAGTAAAGATGAAAATATTGTTATTAAAATTGGCGAAATTGTTGAAACTTGATATTTAGGTATTGATGCTGTTGTATTAGATAATGTTGATAAAGTATCATTACATAATATTGGTTTGATCGTTGAACATGATATATCAATTAAAAAATGTAGTTCGTTTGTTTAACGTAAGGAAAAAAAACTTGTTACTAAAAGTTAGGTTGATGGTATTCAAGGTGTTGGGCAGGTACTACATCCATTTGTCTTGCTTTATCTCGATCTGCATTCGAACATGGATTTAAATGTTCATTGTACGATGAAAAATAACAAAGGATTTCCAAAGATGCTTTATGTTTTAATTGACCAGTCAAATCGATATATGCTTATAAAAAAGCATGTCGGTGATTATAATTTTTATCATGATATAAAATAAAAAGCATTTTGACGTCTGATTTGATATCAGAAAAATCCTCCTCAAGACTTGACTACTCAAGCTTGGTAGTTACTGTTAGAGCTTATCAATTGAAAAGAAGATTAATGGTAAAATTTACTTTTAGGTTTCGAGCTCTATTATTTTGTTACATTCTACTGTCACAATTTTGATATGCAAATAAATATGTTCATATTTTTTTAACTTAAATGGCAAATCCGAACACCAGGTAATATTTATAATTATGTATTCAAATTATTTACTAATTTGTGAAATTATAATAACTTGATGTTTATTGTATATTGCAGTGCTTGCCTGTTAAATTTGTGAAATAAAATGGATTAGAAAATTACGTTGGTGGGATAAAATTAATGGACGACCATGGCGAAATTTTGTTTGCAAAATTAGTCAAAAACAAAAAACACAGATCATATAAGATCGGACGCGGTTGGGGCCAGTTTTGCATCCAACATAGAGTTAAGGAAGGTGATTTACTCAAAATTGGGGTAATTCACAACAACAAACCCTTACTCAAAATATCTACTAAGTATATTCTAAATTTAGTATTTAGTTGATTTTTTAGTAATTAAATTTTGTTTTTCAGGTTGTGATTAAGATGATT
Source organism: Limnanthes douglasii subsp. nivea (assembly GCA_036936605.1). Lineage (NCBI taxonomy): Eukaryota > Viridiplantae > Streptophyta > Magnoliopsida > Brassicales > Limnanthaceae > Limnanthes > Limnanthes douglasii. Next base: position 326,727,218 of record JAUPFV010000003.1, read on the forward strand.
CATTTGAAACAAATTATCATGAACTGTTCAATTGGTGTTTAAGGGATGTTTTTGTTTGTAATATTGTGTTCCATGTTTGGTCGATTATCAGAGTTATGTTAAATAGTTTAATGTATTTTCAGTGAACTACAATATGTGGATTTTGGTATAAGAATTTTATGATATTTATCTATAACTATTTAATGATCGTTAGTAATGGTTTTTTTATTGAACGGAATCTATTTGAACCGATAAAATATTTATTATATGTATAATGAGTAGTTTATTAATACCAACCCGGAATAAAAATTATTGACATATAGAAACAGAGAGTTGTAAAAGTATCGAGAACTATATGGTTTTAAAAAATAAATTTCTAATAAGTGTATGGATTTTTTTAAATATACATCATACTCTCAATTTTGCTGTTGCGACTTTGATCTGCTTGTTTTTTTTTCATTCAATCAATGTTTTCTTCGATTTCATATTAGTTTTTATTTTATTTTCTTACCAAAATATTTTTGGTAATTATCGATATATTTTTTAATTTTTCTTCTTCTGCATTTATCGTTCGTTTATCGATTCACATGTGATTTTTTATTGTTTTTTTTACAGTTACTTGAAAATATCGATTTTGAGAAAACATATTTTATTGTTTTTAGTTTCTTGGTTTGGTTGCACCACTATAAACATTATGGTTTCATAATTAAACACTACATCACAGTGTAAAATTATGTACATTTTGGTTGTATAATAACTATTTATTCTTTTATGTTTGAGGGTGTTAAATTATGTTAAAGTTGGGTGCAAAAATAATCCGAATTTGTATATTATTTTTTTATTTTATAACTTTGTAATGACTTTATTGGTTGTTTTTAAACAAAATAATCAGGTTTTTGTTACAAAAATTATATTTAAAATACAAAATTCTTTTTGGGATGAGTAATAATGTGTTAATTGATTGCGTAATTATGTACAAGTTGTTTGTGTAATTAGGTTTTTGTTGTGAAACTAATCTGATATTTTGAAAAATTACATGATTTTTTTTGTGGGAAAATACATGTTATCCGGGTCCATAATTAAGCGCAAATGGGTTGCGAAATTACATTTTGGTTGCAAGATTAGAAATTGTAGTTTTAAAATTATTTAATATAGTTGATACTTATTACCCTTTTATCTTCTATGGGTATTTTTCAAGTAACATTTATTATTGTTGGATATCAAGATGGTGATAATTTAACAATAGTTTTTGGAGACATTAACGCATCATTTACTTGGTTGTCAAATCACTTTTGATATCTTATTGTCACCGAGGTATTGTTAAAAAATATATCAATTGTTTTCCATGATTACTACCATTTATATTGTCTTTATCATCTTATTAGGAATGTGAAGCATGCTTTAAGATGTTCACCCAAGGATTTAAGAAAGAAAATGGTCAATATTTTAAACAGTGTGCTTATGCACCCAACGGAAGTTTATTAGATTTATATTTGCATGAACTTTTTAAAGCAAATGGTCATAAAGAATTTATTTTCATGGAAAACCTTCCTCTTAAAGAATACATATGTGAATTTTTGAAGTAAACATTATGGTTTTATGGCTTCCAATGCAGCTGATTTTTTTCATAATAAAATCAAATAATTTTACAGTCTTTATATTTCAAAGTTATACGATAAAATTAGGGTTATGCTTTTGACTCATATGTCAAAGTGTTATTATGATTGTTTGCGTTGGAATGGCAAGCTTTTTCCTGGTATTGAAATTTTTTAAAGCAACATAGAAGAAGGTCGTACGTTGATTATTCGGTCGTCTATTGAAGTATCATTTGAGGTTCAATCAGAACCAGTTATGGTTGTTGATATTTCGAACAAGAAACTTACTTGTGATAGGTGGCAAATCGAGTGTTTTCCTTGTTCTCGCTTGTGCTGCTATTTTTAGTAATCAAGTGTATCCTTCAACATATCTGGAGTCATGATATAACACAAGTTCTTATAAGGAAACTTACTATTTGGCCATACCAATTTTATCTACTTTGGGTGAAGCTTTTGGTTCAAATCCATGTCCTAATTTTTTTCCGCCTACCTTGTAAATGAGAACCGAAATACCTAAAAAACAACATATTATATCCCAAAGTTGAGAGTATTTCATAAAGTAAAGTGTGAACGTTGTAAAAAACACTGTCATACTAGAAGAACCTTTGAAAAAGATATATAAAATATTTTGTTTTTGTTTTTTTAATTGTATAAGTTGTGTTTTTCTCCAATTCTATGGTATTTGTTAAACAATTTAGAATTTAATATTTTTTTAGATTTGAAAATAATCATTTTTAGTTGGGTGTAAAATTAAGTTATAATAGGTTGCGTAAAAGGAGAGCTATTTTGGAAAAAAAAAACTACTAGTGTAATTGGTTGCGAAATTTTGTTATAATGAGTTGTGTAAGTACGCTTTAACTGGTTGTAAAATAACAGCTTTGGTTTCGTAAATAGACATATGTTTTGAAAATATAATTATAATTAAGGGTGCAAAATTATGGTTTAAGTGGTTGCGTAATTATATAAGTGTCGAAGTTTAGAAATAACAATATATAAATAAACGATAAAAGAAAATTAAAACTCTAAAGAAAAAAAATTTTAGTTTAGTTACATATAGTTTTTACAAAAAAAAACATAGTTAAGAAATAAACCAAACTGTCTATGTTTTTTCTGTTTCATGTACGAGCTTCTTTTGTTTGATGCAAGATGATATTGCTAATGGTTGTAGTGATTTTATTTTTTCAGTTTTTCAAGGTGATCTTCAAGAATAACATTTGATTATTGTATTTCTTTAATATGCTCATTAGTTTTTGTTTACAGTTCTTCAATTCGTTTAATGATTTTTTCATCTAGATCTATATCTTCTGACTGCAAAGTAAAACATAAATAAAGGCTTGTCAAGTTATAGTTAGGTAATTATGTGTAATCCGGTTGTGAAAAATACAATTTTAGATTTATTTAAACATGGTTGTGTAATTGTGAGTAACTTGGTTGCGTAATTCTGAGTAAATTGAGTGTGAATTTAGTTTTTTAGTTTCAGAAAAAAAATTGGACTTACCGGTTCATATTGATTCTTCCAATTGTTGACTTCTTCTTGAAGATTGTTTATTTCTTATGTGAAATCTATCTGTAGTTCACGATGAGGAGAATACCGATTCTTTTGATATTTTTTTTATCTAAATTGCAAAGTTAAAATATATGTATATTAATGTTAAAACTAACTTTTAGTTCGGTTCGAAAATATGTACATTTTGGTTGTGAAAAATATTTTTTAGTTTTGAAAAATATAATAGAAACTAATCTGTAAATTTACTACATTTGGATGCGTAATTACGTACAACTTAGTTGTGAATAAATAAATAAAATGACCCAAAAACTTTAAACAGATACACAAGTATTTATTCGGTTACTAATTGTATTTTTTGTCGTGCAAAAAGATATACAAATCATCAAAACCAAACACGAACAATTTTAGAGTCAAACATATAATTACGCACATATTTAATGAAAAATTAAAGATAAAATAGAGTAATTTCTTCGTTAACACCTAATTTAGTAGTTGTATGTTGAAATATTGTAGACTTCACTCGAATTTGTTACATAAATCTTTAATTTTAGAGATTTGTGAGTTTCGATTTTAGAGAACGAGAGAGGGAGGAAGAGTGAGAGAGAAAGTCGTGAGCTGAAGAAGAAAGTGAAGTTGTTTATTTTTCCTAATTTTATACTAGAGAGAAGAAAGTGAAGTTGTTTATTTTTTCTAATTTTATACTAGAAAGATACTTCGATTACATTTTTATGTAGGAGGTGGTTATCGGTAAATTTAAAAATCCAAATGGTTATTGGTACTTTCAACCTTTCTCAGGTTATTATTGGTAACTCATTAGTCTTTTTATTCAATTTTAATTTATTATCAAGTTTGTAAGTTAAGAGTAAAGGTTTTTAGTGGGATAGTAAGCTTAACTATTTTTTAGCATGATATCTATAAAATTATTGACGTAGGTAATTTTGGCGAACGACTTAAATTTGAAAATATTTTTATGTTTAGACACAAAAGAAACATTGTATTTTATGTCATGGTCTATGATGCTACTGCATGTGAAAGAGAATATCTACTGTACGTTTGTATCCAAGAGCATAATTCAATAGTGGTTTGGATGAAAACCCTGAACAATGACTATCATAAAAGACACCGAAAAAAAAAGATCTTGCTTTTTGGATTTGACATTGTTATTTATAAATTGAGACATTGGTTTTATGAAATTGTGGCTGTACGTATCGAAAGTATTTGCAGTGTCTAACGGCCTAACTGTTCGCGTAAGAAAATCTCGAAGTAGAATGGCTTATCATCTGTAATTTAGAGCGTTAAGGCAGGTTGTGGTGAAGTCTATAATATAATATATATATATATATATATATTTGACCTAATAATAATAATAAATTATTATTATTATTATGTTAAATATGATTATTAAAGCTTATGGTGTTACAATTAAAATGTAGATACCGGTTGGATTAAATTGTACTTAGAGGCTGAGTCTTTTAATCCAACAATTAAGCCATGAGTTTGAAGTCCACTAAATTATGGTACCTATTGACGGATATTCCAACACGAACATTAAGTGAATTATCTCATTTGGATAAATTAGTTTAATACATTAATTGACCCAATTATATAGAAACTGTATAACTACAACTACTATATAGAGAATCCTAGTTTCTTTTATGGTTAATGCATTTTAGTTCCATCGTCTAAAATAAAAAAACATGTTTTTCTCTATTATCTATTATCGGTTCTTCAAACTGTTCTTCTCGGGCGAGGGAAATTGTTCTTTTGGCACCAAAAATCACACCAAATTATAGATAAAAAAGAATAGTAAGCCTCGAAATTTGAGAGACAACTTATAAGACGAGGGAAATACGTCTCACCAGTACGTGTACACAGCAGACCAAAATTTGTATGCAATGATGGGAACTATCTGATGTGATCAGTATATGTAGGGAGTAGAATGGAGGAAATCTCTTTTATCTAATGAAATAAGATCAATTCCTCTTCCTTGGCATTTCGATATTTAGAAGGTGGAAAAGTTTGATGGAACACAAGACCCTGATGATCACATTGAACAATTCAAAAACTATATAATGAACTTTAATGATGATAATATATGCATGGTGTTTTGTCAGACTTTTAAGGGTATTTTTTTGAAGTGGTATAATAGAATTCTGAGGGGATCTATTACCAACTTCATGATTTTTCATACTTCTTTCCAAAAACAATTCGTGGGAAGCAAAGAAATGCGTGCCAATAGAGATACGATCATACAACGTAAATAAGAAGTTGGGGAAAAGTTAAAAGATTACATTAAACGGTTCGTGTTAACAATAACAGAGTTAGAGGATTGTGAAGAGCTTGTTGCTATGACAGCGTTTAAATAGGGATTGTTGCTAGGGAATTCGGAAAATGAAACCACAAGGAGAAGGGCTTTAACTTTTGGAGCTATGACTCAATTTGAAGAGAATATTAAGGTAGATGAGTCAACTAGAGTTCGAGGAATGACATGTTCAATTCAACAAAATTGGGGGCAAGCAGTTGTTTTCCAAAGAAATCAAAACAACACCTCGAATTACCAAGCACCTCCTTGTCCAAGGACAAATAATAGCCTTCATTCTTGAACAAGATGGGCTCCTACTCAAGAAACTAACCATCAATCTTATCATCAGAGGCCTAATTAATGGATCAGATCATAGTGTTAACTTAGAATTTAGGTTTTATTTTAAGAAGCCTAAAGGTCATGTGAATTTTAGAAAGACAACTCCTATAAACAGGCCAAAAGAAGAACGCAATAACAAATTTTGCAAGTATCACAATGATATTGGGCATGACACTGCAAACTGTATATCGTTAAAGAATGATATACAAATTTTAATAAAGAATGACAAGTTAATAGCTTTCGTTAAAAGCCAAAGCAGGGGGTCAAAAATTCCAAGAACATTGTCACAACATATTGCTAATGCAAATTCGAAGCAAGAGAATGCATTAATAATTATGGATGAAAAATTTGATAAGTTTGATGAAACATCGAAATATTTGGATTCAGACCCGGATGGTTTGGTTTCGCTGGCAGTGGATGAACCAGTTGTTCATGGAAGAGTTCGAAGTTTAAGTGACTATTTTGAATCCCTAGTTATTTCTCGAGGAGATATTGTAGCTGGTAATACAAATAGTTCAAGAAATAGGCGTGTAGTGAGTCTGGCTACCCAATTAGAGGGTACGATATCTACTCATTTGTATGGGAACACGAAAAATTCTTTTATTTTGTTCGACGATGATGATTTGAGGGGAATAGGGGGACCCTATAAAGATGTTGTGATTATTGGAGCAAACATTGTTGGGGTCAAAATTCGACGTATTCTGATAGATACGAGAAGCTCAACAAATGTATAATTCAAATCTGTGTATGATAGGATGCGTAATCCACCTAAGATTCTCCTTTCTGATCGAACTATAATTGGATTCATATGCGTGACTGTTCAGGAAATCGGAGAATTCAAAGAGGAATTATGTTTGGGAAAAGGCCCCTTTAAATATAAGGTCTAAATTTTGTTTATAGTGGTCGAATTACCAACCATTTAGAATGGTATCTTTAGGAGATATTGGCTAGGGAAATTGTACATTGTTGTTTCCACTGTTCACAATGTTTTGAGTATGTTATTGGGGATCGTGTTTGGTGTGGTTCGAAGCGATCAATAAGTAGCCATCGAGTGTTATGAAATTGTTCTTAATACTCGAAAACTTACTCCTAATGACCAGATGAACGAATAACAATCAGAAGGGTTAACCTCAAATGAATAAGGAATTGATGATTCAAGGGAAACCCCAGGTTATTTAGCAGTAAGTGAGAATGTCGAGGAATCTACGTTTGCTAATGGAAAATCTCTGCGGTAAGAACATTATTGTCACCTACTCTGCGTATCAGTTGTTGTAGTTTTTGTTTAGAAATTTGGATGTTTTTTCTTGGAAAACAGAGGATGATATTGGGGCTCCACTTTAGGTGATATGTTATAGCTTATCTATAAATCCAAAAGTTAGACATATTACTAAAAAAAGGCAAGCTTTTTTTGTGGAAAAATTTGAGGCCTTTGTGGCAGAAGTGGATCCTTTAACTAGTGTCGTGCATATTCATGAGGCACAATATCCACTGTGGACTGAAAACGCAGTCTTGTTATACTACTAGGGAGATGGAGTTTGTTCATATATAAAATATGCATGCCTATATATTATTATCAATTGGTAGCAAAGATTCAAACTCATACGGAGTAATGTCGAACATTTTACTTGGAGAGATATGACGTATATAATCCTCAAGTGACGAACATGATAGACCAATCACGCTCAAGACGGATTCATATACGGTTAGGCTCTAAAGCTCAAACATTATTACTTGTATAAAGTTAGCAGTTTGTATGGTGCTAGAGTATTACATATTCTTATTTTAATTAATCATTTTTTCCTTTTTTTCATGCTTTTATTATTTTGTAGAATATTCTTGAGTAACACACTTAGTCTTTCGTGAAGGATGTAGTAATCATTAATAAGGTTAACCAAAGTGTTGATATTGCTTTGAGAATTTTACTTATCCAAAATTGATTTTATTTTTCATTGACCAAAAACCTCCTAGCCTTGGTGAAGGATATGGGAAAAATAGTGAAATGATTTTTGAACTTCGAAAAATCCAGGAATTGAAAGACATTGGTTTTTTCCTTTCAACCAAACCTTTATTGAAAATGATCGAGTATCCCTTTTTTAGTCCTTTGTGAAAATTGAAGTAAGGGGTGAACACTATTTTTAATAATGTTTATGATTACTTGAGTTGACCAAAGTATATATCTCTTCCTTTTGTACTAAGTCGAACTTGTGTAGATGCAAATTAGGTTAAAGACAAATAATTTTGCTTCGAGGAGTCTTGTATTTCTTTTATGGTTTTTATTATCAGAACATTTTTAATTTGAGGGTTTATTGGTATTGAATTAACAAGTGGACAAGATCTTGCAAACAACTAGACACGTGGAAAAAAGTAGTTCGTTTTAAGCATACGTGTGCGTTCTTTTCACATGCCTTGATCTTTGATCTTAACCCTCCAAACTAGTTTAATCTCAGTCACTCATCCTGCAAGAAAATCCAAACTAAAAAAGCTTTAAAATGAAGGGTTGAAATAATATTACATCTAGTGTATATACCCTTTTTTATTGCCTATTTGTTTATTTGCTTTCAGATTCAACTTTTTATCTCTTTTTAAATTTTTTATCTTCTTGATTTTGGTTCAAATAAAATTTAACCTTCTATTTAACCGCGACGTCAAAATTTATATTCTAGACTGAATAAGTACATATTATGCACTAGTGAATATTATATTGTCAAATACAAACCAAAAAACAATAAACTTTATTAAAAATATGGTGAATTATAGAAGTTTTCATGTTAAATAGTAGAGTTTTTGGTTAACCATACCTGAAATCATGGAGAGTTGTTTGTTTAAATATAATTTGTTTTGCCTTGACTTACAAGAAAGGTTTATGTGACCGCTAAAAAATAAAAAATCACTAAAAAGGGCAATAAATTATAACTAATGTGTTTGATTAAACATCTTTGGCCATTGCCAACAATAACATTTATTACCCGAAAAATAACTTCTTTGGCTTATAACACTTCGGTTACTTGTACTATGGTGAGTATCACCTAAGTCTGCATACTAATAGTTATCAACATTCTGGTCTTAAGTTATCAAGTATGCACTTTATTCTCTGATTCGATATGTTGTCATTCGGAATAAACCTCATAGTTCTAGGGTCATCAATATAGTACATGTAGCAGCTCTATGACCAAATTTCCCACATATTTGGCAGATTGATCTTTTGGAAGAGTACATTTCACCACCTATGCCTCTGTAACTGTTTTGGTAATTATTTTTTATACCATGATAACCTCGAACTTGGCCCTTTTGTATAATATGTATTATGGTCTATTTGATTGTTAATACTGTTTTGTTGTGTTACACTTTTATGTTGACTTGAATTTGGTGATGTAATGCTAAGATTAGTTATAATAGACTATAGTTTAGAAATCTACTCCAACATACTCTCAAATGTAAGGAGAGAGTTTTCGAGGTCCACCAATCCGAGAATATCTTTCTCGGTTAGACTCACGACTATTGGAGTGTAGTCCGAGTCTAGACCTACAAGGACCTCAAATACAAGGTCATCCAGTGATATATTGCATCCATCCAAAATATGATTATCACATATTCTCTCCATCTTAGCTAGATACTATTCCATACTTGAAGAACCTTTCATAGTTCTTTGAAATTCAATTTTTATAATAAGAGATCATGTCTTTGGTCTGTGAACCATAAAATTTAGAAACAAAATCCCATAATCTTTTGAAGGTTTCCTCCTCCATTACCCGAGCAATAATCTCATGACCAATTGAAGTATACAACTAGCCTAAAAAAAGTTGATAATTTAAAATTAACTAATCGTAAGTTAGATTTTCAATCATATTTTCTATTGATTCAGGAACAATTTTTGTTGGACAATATTGTCCAGCAAAAATAAAACCATATAACATGTATCATATTATAATAGGAAGAATAATTGTCTTTTGTAATAAATAGTTTGTCATGTCAAGTCAGATGTTATGAATACTACTGATTTGTTATCCGAGTTTTGTGAATATTTGCTGCACCAGGAGGAAGAAGAAATAAACTCATCGCCTATGTGCTGATGTTTGGTGAATCGCAGTAAGGCATAACATAACATGCTCTCATACCATCTAAAATGTAGAGAAAATTTAAAAATACTCTTTATAAAATATTTTTTATGTATTATTGCTTGTATATGTTATGATGGATACATGGTGTATTTATTTACACCCAATGAATTGTTACACGTTGTTAGTGAGTTATTGGCAGCCCACTAACTAGTTTATTGTTAAGTTGAAATTAGGGCTGTCAATTTCGGGTTTCGGGTCGTGTTCGTGTCGGGTTTGACCAATCCGAAATTTTAGAACATGTGACACGAACCCGACCCGAACTCGAAATTTGTGTTAGCTTCAAAGACCCTAACCCGAAATTTGTGTTAGGTTCAAAGACCCTAACCCGGCCTGTTAAAAACCTGTTGGACCCGAACCCGACCTGTTTAACACGAAATTGTATCCCACATGCAAAGTGGGCGCTCTACCATTTGAGCTACATCCTCTTTTGAAATTTTATTGGTCCACTATATTTATATAAAGTCAAGATACACTTACTTCATATATTTACACCGGCTTTACTATCACCGGTGAAGTTATCTTACCATAAAATATATGGTGATGATGGGTTTGCCATCTCACCTAAACATGAAAAAAATACATGAGATAAATTAAATAAATTTCACAAAATATCAAATAACCATTAAATTGTCACTTCTTAACAAATAACCACTAGAATTGTAAATCGATCCCACAAAACAAGATTGAATGCATTCAATATCTAGTAATAAATCTAGCAAACTCACACGAATCAGATAAAAAAAATTGTTAAAGAATAAATTATTTCCATTTTTTATTCTTAATATTATAATCTATATATACAGAAGATGAAAGATTCAAAACTGTATTAATATACGTGAAAGAAGAATAAAATCCAAAATTTTATAGCAAACATTTGAACCATCATTTGTCATCCCTCATATACTTATTTAAGTATACTATTTATTTTATATCGTTTAAATTTAAAATAAAATTATTTCATTAATAAAGTTTTATAAGTATTTTTGATGTTGTAATTTATAGGTTAATTTTTTTAAATAATATTATTTTATTAATAAAAGTTTATTAAGTGTTTTCAGTATTTTATTTTAGAGGTGTACAGGTCTTTTGGGTTTTACAGATTTGTTTCGGGTTTACATGTCTTTTCGGGTTTCACATGTCTTTTCGGGTCTACGGGTCTTTTCGAGTTTTACAGGTCAGTTTCGGATTTACGGGTCTTTTCGGGTTTTACAGGTCAGTTTCGGGTGACACGAACCCAACCCGAACCCGACCCGTTTTTTTTCGAGTCGGATTCGTGTCGTGTCTTAATTTCATCGGGTCTGAAATATCAGGTCGCTGATCCTAAAATTTCGGATCGTGTTCGTGTTCGGTTTACAAGTCGTGTCCAAAATTGACAACTCTAGTTGAAATGGTGTAAGTTAACGATTGACTTATTCAAAATATCTTTTGTTTCACTGTCTAATTTTATTTTTTTCACAACTCGATCGAGTTTTTTCTTTTCTTTCCATCTTTCCATTTTCTTGCGAATTGATTAAGTATATGAGAATACCGGTAAGTCTTTTTTTTTTCCTTTAATTAGTCACAAAAGTAAAATTATCGTATTTTATATCCGGATGGTAAAATTTTGTAAGACTGATTTAAATTTATTCTATGATGATGTATTTGTTTTTATTTTATCTTTTCATATGTTTCAACTAATGGTTAGGTCGGAAAGTTTGTTTGGGTTTTCATTGTTCTTTTTTCATTTAGAATATTTGATAGAAGTATTTTAATAGCATTTATTTTGAAACAAAAACTACTCGACAGAAAACGTGTTTTAGAAGTGTCGTTGACTCCTCAAACCCTCCCCCAATAAATAATAGCTTTGTGTTCTGCATCCAACAATAAATAACATGAAAACAGTCCATTTAATTCTAACAACTACCCAATAAACGAAAAGACATTATATTAACAGAGAGAAAAAGTTACATAGCAATGGCAGGTTTTTCTTCAAATGGATACTCAACAGCAACATGCTACACTCCTACTAAACCTCATTTCATCCAGCCTTGTCTTCATGGTTTCACCCATCAACTCGTAAGTATTTTATACTCTTTAAAGTTGTGATTGGTTCCTGTAAACTATTTTCCTTTTCATGTTTCGTTCTTACACTTCTCAGAGGATTCCTCATCTGTTCTTTAAGAACTACTTACTCGGATACAAATCTGAACACGTCACACTTCGATCAAGTCTTTCCCACAAAACCTGGAAGGTGAAAATCAGCGGTCTCGAATTAAGGAAGGGATGGAAAGAGTTTGTTGTTGCTCACGGCGTTCAATTTGGTGACGTTGTTGTGTTTAGACATGAAGGCAACATGGTGTTTTATGTCACGGTCTTTGATTCGACTGCATGCGAGAGGGAATATCCACCGTATATCGGTGTTGAAGAGGAGGATTCGAATAGTAATTCCCATGAAAAGCCTGAAAAAAGACCATCTTGCCGGCCAACAAAAACAGAAAAACCCAGCTCAAAAGATAAAGCCAGTTCTTCAAGACTTAAAGTGGCTTCTAGACATGAATGCTCAAGCTTTGTCCTAACAGTTAGAGCTTATCATCTCAGAAAAAAATTAGTGGTAAAATTTAAAGCTAAGTTTTAATGCTATATTATATATTTACATCCTACTGTCACAATTTTGATATCCCAATAAATATGTTTAATTTTTGTTTTAATTTTAATGGTAAAATAACTTTTATAAATATGTATTCAAATTATTTACTAATTTATGTAATTATGGAAACTTTTATTTTTGTTATGTACCGCAGCGCTTGCCTACTACATTTGTGAAAGAAAATGGATTGGAAAATTATGTTGGTGAGATAACATTAATAGACGACCATGGTGAAATTTCGTCTGCAAAACTAATCAAAGAAAAAGACCGCGACCGGTATTTGATTGGACGCGGTTGGGGACACTTTTGCATCCGAAATAGAGTGAAAGAAGGTGATTTGCTCAAAATTGGTGTAATTCAGCAGGAAAACAAAATCCTACTCAACGTCTCTAGTAAGTATTTATTTATACTTAATTTAAATTCAGCATTTGGTTGATATTTAGTAATTAAATTTTGTTTTTCAGGTTGTTATTAAGATGATCTATTAGCATGAGCGGTTCAGTTATGGTTTAAGGGATGCTTTTGTTTGTATTGTTTTGTTTCATGTTTATGAAAATAAATATAACCTGTTCAGTTGGGGTTTAAACTATGTAATGTTAGATTTTGATATTAGAATTTTATGATATTTATTTACAAATATTTGATTATTGATTTTATAATATTTTAGGATGGTATGGTTTTATCATTGGGGTTTAAACTATATAATGTTAGATTTTGATATTAGAATTTTATGATATTTATTTACAAATATTTGATTATTGATTTTATAATATTTTAGGATGGTATGGTTTTATCATTGACTGAACCTATTGAAACTGAGAAAAGATTATACTTATTCTTTTTTTTATTCCATCCTAATTTATTGTTAAAATTTATAACTTAATAATAAAAATTTAATAAAAATTTAATATTGAATGTTCGTGAGATGTTGAGTGCAATATTTTATTTTTATAATTATTTTTCAAAATCAACATAATTTTTATAATTTTATGGATGTAGATATATTTTAGTTCAACCATCTAAATATGGAGTTTTTAGTCATTGTTTATAACAAGAGTTGAGAAAAAGGAATATAAAATTTGCAATGAAATTTTAGGAGGTCAAACATGATAAACCAACCACGTTCAAGTTGTGAGATCCGTAGTTAAACTCTATGAGTTAGGTACGATTAAAATATAGTGAGTTGATAAAAATCATCTAAGAGAATGTTAAAAAATATTATGTTCGCAGAGAGAATTGTTATAATGCAACCAAAATCCTATTCGAATGAAGATGAAAAATGTCATGAGTATATAATTATTCTTGTGTTTTCTCTTTCTAAAAACTCTAAAGTACTTTCTCTCTCTAGAATTTCTCTCTAGTAATTTACCTAGGCAAATCAAAACCTTATCATTCACTTCTTTTGTATAAATTCAGTATGCCTTTCATTTCTTTCATTCTCATCACACAAACTTTTCTTAGAGAGAAGTCAGAGCTTTTAGCTACTCTCACCGTGTTCTTCACTTTTCTCAGTATTCTCATCAGAAAAACCAAATTTTCTGACCAATCTTCATCCTCTCCGAACAACCTTCATTTGGTTTATGAGAAAGAAACCAGAAACCAAAAAATCGAAGGCAATCCTACCAAAAACACGAGAATCTTCCGATTCTGAGAGCAATTTAATCTTCGGATCGTACGACTACTTCTGTATTACGCAAAGAGCTAAAGAATATAAGAAAGCAAGATTGATCTGAGGGGGTCCAGTTGGAACAACCACTGAAACAATCTATTATGGTAATTTTGATCCAACTAAAGTGCCTGTTCTTTCTCCTTCTCCCGTAGTCGAAGACCATTCCTCATTCAAAATCTTAGGGCCTAAAACACCTTGAGCCTCCTCATCTCAAAGTAAAATTTATCATCTGATTAGTGAAAAATCCCCTTTAAAGCCAAAGCCAAATATCCCCTCTTCGAATCACTCTTCAGTAACCAGAAAAAGAAGAACTTTCATCGCTATGGGAGATGAATAAAAAATTATCCGAAGTCCTTCCCTCCAAATCCAAATGTTGAAAATCCTCCTCAAAGAGAAGTAATTGAAGAAACTCCTCGAACAGGTAACCATGTACTAGAGGCTGTTAACCCAACATCTCAAAATCCTCGAGAAAAAAACATCAAAATCCAACGAAGTTGATTTAGAAGCTATGAAAACCGATCTCGAGGCTGAATCTGACGATGGGAACTCTGCAAATACCCATAAACCTCAAGAAGAAACAGACGCTTGCTTCATTTCCGAAAAAGAAAGAGCAACAATTGGATCATTGCACTGAAAAAAGGTCCAATACATCATTGCACTGAAAAAGGTCCGCTACATATACTATAAAGATAGGCAAGCTTCGGCTCTGAAAAAGCAATGGGGAATGGGAGATAACATAACGCTTCGACTACCCAAAGAAGGAGAAACTCCCTTAGATTGCAAAGATGACGAGCTAATAGTCTACCCTGAGATCATTAACTGGGTCTTCGATTTCCACTGTATCCTATGATCGTGAAATACTTCGAACTACTCACTTATGTCTTACTCAGGTGACACTGAATTAGTGGTTCACCCTTATATCAATGATTATGGCATTTCAACTGTCTCAGATTCCCATCAGCATCAAAGACTTCATCTCTTTGTCCAAATTATCAAAAGGTCCAAATCTTTCCTTTCACTACCTCATCCCGATGGATGATCTCAAGATCATCGACGATCTCTTAGAGGCTGACTAATTTTGAAAACAAAAATTCGTCTTTATATCATGAGCGTGGGAAATGGCAAAGCAATTTCCGAAGCCAATCTTTCAAATCTAACTCTCGTATGGAGAAGCAATGGTACGCCCCTCGAAATTTTAACTTTCTAAAATAACAGTTACGCTTTCTTTTTTTTCCTTTTTTCTTAATTTTCTAATTTTCTAATTATTTCAAAAATTTCAAAGCGTTACTCATCACGTTGTCCAGCTGCCAAGGTGATTTTCCAAAAGCTTGCCGCTTGGGCTGAGAAAGAATAGAATAACGCGTTTCATACTGCATTTCAGCCCATCAATTTCCTCCACTGTCATATGTTTCCAATCTTGGAAGGTGGTTTGCCTCCTCAAAATCTGATGTCAGTGCCGGATTCGAAGCTAGTCTGCCAAAAAATATCTCAACCCGATTGCAAAGTCTTCCTTGCAATTCGCAACAGATCAGAGAGCCATTTTCCCAAAAAGAAGAATGAAAAAGCTGTCAAAGAAAAGAAAGGAAAAAAGGCAGCTAGCACATCTAGTGCTAGCCCTTCAACGCCATCAAAGCCAAAGCCTCGAAAACAGAAAATTGTAGAACAACCTCTCTCACCCATCGAAGAAGGAAAAGATCAAGAACCATCCTCAAAGAAAGAAAGCTTCTATTGGTTCCCATGGAAAGAAAAAGAAGAAAATGAGAAGCAGTTGAAAACCAGGCTGTTGAAAACACTGCTGCAAATGACAAAGACGAAAACACTGCTGTTGAAAACCAACAAAACCCATAAAATTCTTGGATTGAAGAACAATCAAACAAAGACAACCCTGTTGTAGTTATCAAAGATAGCACTTCCAACGAAAATCAGGCTACTGCAAACTTTGATCCTGATATGTTTATTAATTTTGAGAACACTGAAACGCTTACTGGTGAAGAGGATCGTGTTCTTCAAGTCATCCAAAACCACATGTGTAACTTTAGGAGTCCCACACCAGTCGTAGCTCCTCCAGAAGTTACATGTTCTCATGATCGTATCACCCCACTGGATATGATTCAAGGTCTTAGCACATCGGAACTTCGTCATCCTCCTCCAAATCCTACAATCGTTGTCGCACTTCAACCATTTATCGATCTTGAAAATTCAGCAAAGACACTTGCTTCTCAAGTCGAAGCTTCTTAGAACCATATAAAGCAGTTGGCCAAAGATATGGTTTATTACAAAGAAGCTTACGAGGCTGATAAAAAATTTAGAGAAGATTTGCACGACAAGGTAGTTGATCAGTTTTATGTGTACGAAGATGCGAGATCCGAACTCATAAAATATGCTCTCTGCATGAAGAATCATCTGCGAATCACACACATAGTTGATACAGAATTGCTGACAAATTCTCATGAGATAGAGATGAATAAACTCAAGGCTGATCATGCTGCTGAACTAGACATTTAAAAATCCAACTCCACTAAGCTACAGAATTCTCTATCTCTTTATGAGACAAAAAATAAAGAGCTAACCGATGAGATCACTAAACTAAAGAGGGATTTCGAAGTGGAAAAAGCTGCTGTAGCTGCTGCCGAGGCTGAGCTTTCAAAAGATATGCATACTGCTATTAACGTCGGAAAAGAAGATGCAACCATTCTCCTTCGTTGAGAGCTTCACGCTGCTTATCTAAAAATCGACCTTATAAGTTTTTGAAATGACATTGCTGAAGAGAAACGCCCAAGTGAAGCTTTCGACCCTGTTCCTGGTTTATCATCCTCAGAAGATGAATCATCCGAGGAGGAAGAGTCCTCTAATTAATTTTATCACTTTTTTGTATTTATCAGATTAAGAAATTTCTTTTTCTACATCAACGAATTAATCTAAATGACAAACAGTTTCTGTATTTTATCATTCTCTTTGCATATTATTCGATGGTAAATTTTAAAAACAAAATAATTACAAAATGTAAACTTAACACCTTAAATACCTTAACGAAATTGCTGAATACAATAGCTCTTCGAAAAATTCTCAATGAGTTGTTAAGATTTGGTAGCTCTTCAAAAAATTCTTAGTGTGTTTTTAAGCGGTCACTTCGAATAAAAATGTAATGTGATTATTAAACGTGGTTGTTTCTTTGAAAAGTGTCATAAACACTTCAGAATATTCTACTCTTAACTAATCTCAAAGGTGATGAGTCTTTGATGATTTGTTAGGATAGTATTCAAACATATGTAAACAACTATTGGCCAAAAACGAATTTTATTTATATTATTGAATATGTACACGATGCCTCGTTAAAACCTTCATGGGCCAACATGATAGGAAAGTGTGTGCTATTCAAAACAAAAATTCCAAAGTACAAAAACATATCTACTCCCAATAAAGCTTCAAGTGTTGGATATTCCACGGATATTGAAGCATCCTCCCCTCGAAATCACAAAGACGATAAGACCCCGGCTTAATTCTTTCAACAACTGTATAAGGCCCTTCCCAGTTCAGAACCATTTTTCTTAGGTTCTTCTTCTTTGTGTGCAAACAAACTTTTCGCAACATCTTATCACCTTCTTTAAATTCTCTTCTCTTCAGCTTCGAATCATATCTATTTCTCATAAGAGTTTGATAATGAATTACATTCAGATGAGCTCGAACTCTTTTTTCCTCAATCAGATCCAAATTCGCCCTTCGAATTTCATCATTAGACATTTCAAAATATTGGGCTATTCTAAAAGATGACATCGTAGATTCTATGGGGCTGACTGCATCCATTCCATATGCCGAAGCAAAAAGAGTCTCTTTTGTAGCTTCTTGGAGTTTTTTTATAAGCCCAAAGTACCTCTTGCAAAAATTTGACCATTTTCATGTTGCACCCGTCAAATTCTTCTTGAAGCCATCTAAAATTGTTCTGTTTGTCACTTCCACTTGTCCATTGGCTTGGGGATGAAAATGCGTCAAAAAACATTGCTGAATTCCCTTAGAGGTACAAAATGAAGTCATCTCTCTATTATTAAACTAAGGGCCATTATCTGTTGTAATACTCCGAGGAACTCCAAAACGACAACAGATATTGTTCATAATAAATTTGATGACATCATTTGCCTTTGTTCCTGATAACGGTTTCATCTCTGCCCATTTTGTAAAAAAACCAACCGCTACAATTATCATCAGTCTTCCTCCAGAAGCCATCGGCAAAGGTCCCACCAGATTCATTCTGCATCTATCAAATGGTATTGCCTCTGATATTGACATAAGCGGTACTGCTGGTGTGTGAATAGCATTGGAAAATCTCTGAAAAGTATCACAACCTCGAACTAAATTCTTAGCATCATTCACGATTGTAGACCAATAGAACCCTGCAAGTAAAAATCGACGTGACAGATCTTTAAATCCGCAATGAGCTGACCCTTCACCATCATGCAACTCTGATAATACTTATTGTGATTCTTGTTTTCTTAAACATCGTAAAAATAGCCTGCTTAATGCCTTTTTAAATAAAATTCCATTCAGTACTATATATCTGAAGGCTTTACTTCTCAACTATTTGGCCTATTGTGAATCATCTGCTGATATTCCCTGAGTCAAAAATTAAGTATATATGATCGCATTCGCCTCAGATTTTAGCAGTCGTAAAATATTCATCTATACATTCACATTGGCTAGGTTGAGTAACAATTGATGGATTTTCTTGTAGCAAAATCCAAGGATATTCTTCCTTATAAGCAACGCTTGCTAAAGAATCAGCCACCATATTACTTCCTCGCCCAATATATTCTACAACAACGTTGTCAAACAGAAGCATTAAATTCCGAAGTTCCCGAAGATATAAAATCAAACGATCTTTTCTTGCTTCGAAAAATCTAGATACCTGATTTGCTTACAATTGAGAATCCGTTTCCAAGCGCACTGAAGTTGCCCCACATTTTTTTGCCAATCTCACACCTTCCAAAGCAACCTGATATTCAGCTTCATTGTTCAAAGCATGGAAACCAAATTTAATAGACTGAATCATGGTCTCTCTCGTTAGAGCTAATAACTAAACCCCAGCACTGCACCCTGAAACACAAGAGCCTCCATCTGTTCGGACAACCCACCTCGAATCAACAGGTACGACTTCTTTATTTTCTTCCTCCTCTGATCGGCTTGAGTAGAGTTCAACAAAAAAAATCTGACAATCTTTGCACCTTTATTGCTGTTCGAGGTGTAAACAAAATATCATAGTCCCCCAACTCCACTCACCCTTTGGTCATTCTTCCCAAAATATTAGGTCGTTGTAAAAAAAATTCAAAGGGAGTGAAGTTCGGACTTCAATAATATGAGCTTGAAAATATAGACGCATCTTCCTAGCAGCAATCACCAACGCTAATGCCAATTATTCTAATTCCATGTATCTCTTTTCTACTGCCACCAAACTTTTATTAATGTAATACACCGACTTCGGAACTCCTGAATCTTCACTGATTAACACTGCACTCAGTTCAAAATCTGATACCACGATGTACAAAAATAATTTCACCCCATTTCGAGGCTTTGACAAAATCTCTGGTGATGACAACAAATTTTTAATATTTGTGAAAGCTTCTTCACATTCCGATGTCCATTCAAACCTGTTGGGTCCTCGTAACACTTGAAAGAAAGGAAATGATTTATCACAGAATCTAGAGATAAATCGATTAAGTGCTGCTAACCATCCTGTCAGAATTTTCACTTCTTTGATAGAACGAGGATAATTCATTCTATTCAAAGCTTTCAATTGTTCTTGGTCAGCTTCTATTCTTTTTTCACTCATGATAAAACCCAAAAACTTCCCCGATCGAACTTCGAAGGTGCATTTCTCATGATTTAGTTTCAACCTGATTGCCCTTGAATTCAAAAAAGTTTCCTCTAAATCATCAAGAGGCACTTCATCCTTTGAGATTTTCACTACCATGCCATCCATATATACCTCCACATTTCTTCTTATCTGTATAGCAAAAGCTTTATTCATCAATCTCTGATAAATGGCTCTAGTATTTTTCAATCTGAAGGGCATCACCCTATAACAATGTAGGCTCCTATCATTTATAAAAGTTGTGCATTCTTGATCTTTTGGATCCATTTGGATCTGATTATATCCTGGAAAAACATCCATAAAAGTTAAAATTGTGTTGCGTGAAGTAGAGTCAATCAACTAATCTATTCGAGGAACCGGAAATAGATCTTTGGGACAAGCCCTATTCAAATCTGTAAAATCCACACACATTCTCCATTTCCCATTCTTCTTTTTTACTACCAATGGATTCGCCATCCAAAAAGGATATTATGACTCCCTTATATGTCTGACCTTAGATAACCGATCCACTTCAGCAACAATCTCTTATGCCTTTTCCGAGGAAAACGCTCTTTTTTTTAGTAACCGGTTTGACCTTCAGATCGATAGCCAAATTGTGAAGAATTACCTCAATGGGCACTCCTGTTACATCCTCTGTCCTCCAAGCGAAGACATCCAAGATTTTGGGATAAAAAATCCAACAATTGTTGACGTAGAAATGGGCTCAATAATGTTCTGATTCGAAGTACCTTCATTTCCGAAAAAGTAAACTCCTCTATCTCTTCATTGATTGTTAAAGACGTCGGGGTTTCCCTCAGATCGTCAACCTTTTCTTCCAAATACTAGGGTACCCCTCCTAATTCGTATTCACGCATCAAATCTCCACTGATGGACCCTTGGATACGAAGTGCCATGGCATACCATTCCCTGACAGCCTTCTGATCGCCTGGAACAACCCCAACTCTGTCTCCAACCACATACTTAAAGCACTGATGAACTGTAAACACCACCCCATACATCCTTGAAACACATGATCTTCCAAAAATACCACTATAACTTGTGGGACAGTCCACCACCACAAAGAGTACGTAGATCTTTTTCTTAAATGGTATTTTTCCAAAACTGACCTCACCCTCAAATTATCCAACAACCCGAGCTGTTAAACCCGTGAATGCAATAATCATTCGATCCGATTGAGAAATCTGAGGTGGATTCGTCATTCTATCATAGGTTGATTTAAAAAGAACATTAGCAGAACTGCCACTGTCAATCAGCACACGTCGAATATCGACGCCAGCCACCTCAACTCCAAGCATCATAGCATCTTCATATGGTCATGTAGTACCTCTCAGATCGTCCTCATCAAACAAAATGAAGGGAATATCTTTCTTACCATACAACTGCGTAGATATCTTCCCTTCAATTTGAGTTGTCAAGTTGACAACATGCCTCTTCGTTGAACTATCAGAGTTTCCAATCATTGAATCGCCTCCAAAAATAGCTAACGATTCAAAAAACTTGAATAGCTCCCGAATACGTGC
This sequence comes from Limnanthes douglasii subsp. nivea, assembly GCA_036936605.1. Taxonomy (NCBI): domain Eukaryota; kingdom Viridiplantae; phylum Streptophyta; class Magnoliopsida; order Brassicales; family Limnanthaceae; genus Limnanthes; species Limnanthes douglasii. The sequence goes on from JAUPFV010000003.1 coordinate 326,748,736, forward strand.
CTTTTCAACAAGCTCTTCGACTGTCATTAGAAGTAACATGTTCGAATATTTTTCAACATACTCAAAAGAAGCATCGAAAGGTTCATCCTGTGAATCCAAAATCATCAAATTCTCAGCTGGCGGTGCACCCTTGGAAGTTGATGCACCATTATTTTTCATTGCGCTTCCATGTGACTTCACATAAGTCAGGAGCTTTCCATTTTCAATCAAATATTGGAACTCTTTCTTCAGAGAAATACAGTCATTTGTACCATGCCCAATATCATCATGATATCTGCAAAACTTGTCATTCCTCTCCCTCTCTGGCTTACATATTGGGGCTGGCTTCCTAAAATTTACGAAGCTCTTGGTCGTATCCCAGATTACAGAAACATTCTCTGTCCGATCAGCATAGTATTCTGGTTTGACCCAGGTATTTGGTCTTGTCCTGTTGTAAGTGTTAGATGTAGCGTGATTTGAATAACCACCACTCGGAGGAGGAAAATTGCTGTTCTTTTACCTCGACTGCTGACTGTCATTGCCATTACCATTCAAGGACTGCCCCTGATTATTGGTTGCATGTCCCATATTTTTTGGAGTGCTAACTGGTCCGCCTCGGACTCTAGTTGACTATTCCACTTTGATCTGATCCTCAACTTGAGCAATCAAAGATCCAAAAGTCAAGGCCCTTCTCTTCGTCGTCTCATTAGCCAGATCCCTTGGCAATAACCCTTGGCGAAAAACTGTCATCGCCATATTTTTCTCACAGTTGTACAAACTAGTCTTGGTCAAAACAAATCTCTTTGTATAATCTTTCAACTTTTCTCCAGGTGCCTGGTTGCAATGAATAATGGTATCAATAATTTGTCTCATCTCTTTGGTTCCCACAAACTGCCTTTGAAATGCAGTATTAAAATCTATGAAATTTGAAATGGACCCCCTTGGAATCCGGTTATACCACCTAAGAGTTGTTCCTTTAAAAGTCTGAGAAAATGCACGACAGACCAGTCGGCCGTCATCTTCGAAGTTCATCATATAATTCTTGAATTGTTCGATGTGACCATCAAGATCTTGCATCCCATCGAACTTCTAAAACTTCGAAATGTCAAAACCCTTCGGAAGCGTCATTGAACGAATTTCATTTGTCAATGGAGAATTTCTTAAGTCAACTCGTTGAATGAACTAGTCATCTGTTCACATAGTAACATACAAATTCCGATCAGTTTCATCATACTGATTCGAGGGATTTCCTTCGTACCAAGTACAACGAGGTGCATTATGCTTCTTAGATTACTCGCCTTTTTGTGTCTCTTCGACTGATCTCTGTCTGATTTCTGTACCTCTTAAATCCTGAAGTTGAACTTTCTACCTCCTCGTCACTAGAGGTCACATATTTCTGTTTATATTTTTTCTCCTTGCGAGACGAATATCGCTCTTTTAAATACACAAAACGTGCTTTTTTGTGCTCAGATTTAGCTCGTCGATCATCAAAAGATCGATGTGATTGAGCTCCTACCTCAGTCATTTTTGTTTCCTGGCTAACCTCGGATCTAATCTTTGCCGAGTGAATCTCTTGCTCCATCCGCTCATACTTTTCATTCAATGCATTAATCTTATCCAAAAGCTGGTTCATTCGAACCTCAATATCAAATTGAGTTTCGATCGGAGATGATCCACTATGTCTACCTCCCTGTAAATCATGTTTAAAAGTCTCCATAGCTGATTAAATAGTAGTATTGTTCTCAGGATTCATCATAATGATTTTGAACGGAAAATACAACAAGATTGTATTAATTTCGAGTTGAATAGGTCACTGATTTCTTTTATTCAATTCTCTAGTGAAGTCGCCAATTTGATAAGTTATGATTTTGCCTTAGTAAATTGTTAAAACATAATTCTAGAGAGAGAAAGAGATATAGAGTTTTTAGAGAGAGAAATTACAAGTACAAATGAGTTTCAAAGTAAAAGTATTCAAGCCATTTATTAGAGTAGCCTTGCCTTTTATATAGAGGAGCCAAGACTTAGTTTCAAACTGAAATCTGTTACAAAAGAGGACTAATTGCTGATTAGTCCTTCAAAATTTTACACATAGTTACAAATACTCTCTAAAACTTACAACAGTTACAATTTAAGGATAAAACTTACATTACTTATAATTAAATCCTTAAATTTACATTATTTACAATTTAGTCCTTAAAATCATATTTTCATATCATTAATAAGATACAAGTTGAAGTCTTAAATACTACGATAAATTTCAGATGCTTTATGTTCTTGAGGTGCCGAACTAACTTTCCTTTTTCATCGAATAACTTGTAAGTTCCAAGTTTCACTTAAGCTTCGACCGTGAAATGGCCTTCCAAAGTTGTTTCCAGTTTATCGAGCCTTCTTTATTTCGTATGAAGGAAAACTAATTGTAAAACCTTTTCTCATGATTTAAAACTCCTGCATCGTACGTCAGAGTTATATCTATTATTTATTAATGTATGGTAATATTTTGACCAAATATGTTCTTTCACTCTTTTCTTCATCTACATCTAATTCAATATTTTAGAGTTGTGTATTATTAGTTTTATCATTTGTTGTGATTCTATAAGATGATAAAAATATTTTCGTTGGTACTGCTGTCTCCATTATATTAACCACGACAAATGGTGTTTCTTTTATTGTGGATTTAGGCGTAGTTTCGAATTACCATACATTTTTTTATAAAAAATCTAGTTAGGTTCCTGTAACACTTTCAAAAATTTCTTGATACCATCTATTAGTATCATATTGGTTACTTTAACTTGACCGTTAACTTGTAGGTATAAAAGGAAAGAAATAATTGTTTTATTACTTTGAGCGCATAACATTTTGAGTTTTTCATTCTTAAATTGGGTTACATTATCTGTTATAATGATCTTTGTAGTTTTAAACTTGTAAATATATTTACCTTTATGAAAGTGATAACTTTATCTGTCGTGATGTGTAGTTAGGATTGTCTTTCCACCTTTTTTATAAGTAATTTACGACAACCATTAGAAACTTTCTCCCTCGTGGAGCTTTTGGTAATAAACTTATAATATTCATAGCCCATCTATAAAATGGGATTGCTTTTGTGTAGCACTTTTGGGACTTGTATGATGTTGGAAAAGTGGTAGTATGTGTCATACATCTTTACATTTATCGTTACATATTTCATTATTGTTGGCCAACAAAAGTCATCGAGAAAAATATTTTGTTGTAGTGCCCGAAGTCCAAACAAATCTTATTAACTTCATCTTAATTTTTTTTTTGTTTTATCTTCAACGTGTATGTCGTTAACGAGGTATTTATTTATTAGAGTTCTCTAGTCTTATTCGTTATATAACCCTTATATTATCATTATTCACGTAGAAGTGAATGTTAGTAATAAAAATTTAGGTAAGTTAATATATGGATTTTATTGAAAGATACTCTGAGAGACAAAGATCCGCAAGCAGAAAATGAAAGCATATCAGCAACCTAGTTTACATCTCTTGGACTTGTTACAATTTCACATGCTCAAACTAAAATAATTGACATTAAAGCTCCTTATAGTATTAAACAATATTTTATAGACTTGTTACAATCTCTGGTTAGCAATTAATTGTGAATATCTAAGAAGATGAACGCTTCTAGTTCCAAACATATTTGGTATTCGTAGTTTTGCAATTGCGATTTCGTAATTGGCTTCATTGTTAAATGTTGGGAAATAATATTTGGGAAAGTGATTTAGGATATCACGTGTTGAAAATATGAGGGCTAAAATTCATGGTTAATCACCGAAGTTGGTCAATCGTTTCAAAAGAGGGAGTTATCTAATATTTGTATCAAAACGGTTACTTTATTGCACCAATGCTCACTATTGTTAGTTTTTTTTTCATACAAATACAATTTTTTTAACATTTGATACAAATACAATTTTTTTAACATTTGTTTTGGAAGAGTTAAAAAAAATACTATGGTGACCTTGTTGCTGCAAAATAATATACTTGCATTCTTTATCTTAACCGTAACCCAATAGAGAAATTAAAAGGTTAAAAAACTTTCCTATTATAAAAGACAATTTTGTATTAGAAGTAATAGAAAACGTGTAGGTCTTCCTCAAACTGACAGAAGGCAACTATACTACAAGTGAAGCAATATCAACCATAGCTTTATCCCCGTGGTCTTGTTTCCCATAATAAATACACTAACCTGAAAAGACTCTAAACTACTTCTATTTACTATCCTTTTAACTCTAACCACCACCACCACCAACAAATCAAAAAGAAAGCACTGCTCTTTTTGTGTTGTTAGATACGTTTGAACATAAGAAACATAGAAATGGGAGTTTTGTCTTCATCAAGAAGATGTTTTGCTCCCACTAAACCTCATTTCTTCCAGCCTTGTCTCCCTGGTTTCACTCACCAACTTGTAAGTCTTTAAAATCCACTTGAGACCTCCTATGTTTGAGTAGAGTCTTAAAATCTTAACGTTGTGTTCTACAGCAATGTTGGACTTCTAACTATATTCTCTATTTCTTGCATGTGTCATTGTTCCTTTTCAGAGGATTCCTGTTGTGTTCTTTAAGAACTACTTACTTGGAGACAAGTCACAAGACCTTACGCTTCAATCTAGTCTTTCCCACAAAACCAGGAAGGTCAAAATCAACGGTGGCAAATTAAGGAAAGGATGGAAAGAGTTTGCCGTTTCTCATGACATTCAACTTGGTGATGTTGTTGTGTTTAGATATGAAGGCAACATGGTGTTCTATGACCCGGTCTTTGATTCGACTGCATGCGAGAGAGTATATCCACCGTACATAGAAGAAGAGGATTCGAGTAGTGGCTCTGATGAAAAGGTTCATAAAGGACAATCCTGTGAACGAACATTTGCTAATGACAAAATTACTTTTTTTAGGGCAAATCTAACAGATTACTATCGGAAAAGAGATATGGTGGTAAGTTTGCATATTAAATTTTGGTATTAGAATTTAATATTATGATGTTATATATAAAGGTGAAACATTGGTTTTTATTAATTATATTATTGCAGCATGTACCCACAGGATTTGTGAGGTGTAACGGTCTAGCTAGGCGACGTTGTAATATAATTATAAAGGACGGTAAAAAAAGGTCTTGGCCTTTGGATTTAATGTACAAAGAATCATGAGGTCATGTTTTTATTGGAAATGGTCTCATAAAGCTATTGACAGCAAATGATATAAAGGGACAAGATTTATTTGGGTTTGAAATTATTCAAGCAGGGGACAAACCAATCCTTAACTTAATTTCAAGTAAGTTTTTTTCTTTAATATTTTGTTAAATATTATATAATATTATATAATATGACTCTTAATTAATTTGGTGGTTTTTATGTGTTAATAAACAAAAACAGAAAAATCATCCTCAAAAAATAGAGCGAGTTCTTCAAGACTTAAAGCGGTTTCAAGTAGGGTTTCAAGATTTGAATGCTCAAGCTTTGTAGTAAACGTTACTGCTTATCATATAAAGAAAAGAATAATGGTAAAATTTAAGGTTTATTTTTCATGTTCTATTATTTATTTACACCATCCTATTATCACAATCTTGATATCCGAGAATGTGTTCATAATTTTATGTTTGTTGTGTATCCTCAGCGCTTGCCTATAAATTTTGTGAAAGACAATGGATTGGAAATTAGTGTTGGTGAGATTAAATTAATGAACGACCATGGTAAAATTTCATCTGCAAAATTAAACAACGGACCCAACCACAAGGGCGAACGGTATTGGATTTGAGGCGGTTGGAAACACTTTTGCATTCAAAATAGAGTAAAGAAAGGTGATTCGCTCAAAATTGGAGTAATTTGGCATGGCAACAAGAAACCCTTATTCAAAATCTCTAGTAAGTATTAATAATATGTTGTTATTACATATTCTAAACTCAACATTTAGTTGTTTTCTTAGTGATTAAAATGAAATCAATTGTTTTCATTTCAGGTTGTTTTTAAACAAATAAGCATGATGATGAGTTGGTCAACTGTGGTTTAACTAACGTCTTTATTTGTATTGTTTTGTTGTAAACTTGTATTATGTTAAATAGACTAATGAAATTTCAGTAAACAACAATATGTTGATTTTGGTATTAGTAGAATTTTATGATATTAAATATTTATTGATGGTTAGTTTTCGGGTAGATACCAATAAATACAATGATCATTTTTCTTTTATAAAACACAAGAAGCAATATAATATTATTAATTAAAAGTTATTACTATTTTGTTAACTTACTAAAAACAACAAACAACAAAAATTTATTGGTCAATAGATATTAATTATTGCATTCATATTATCAAACGGCAATTAAAATGGAATTCTTCCTATTCTCGACCAATATTATGGAAAGTACAAGTAATATTTATGGATTATAGTGTTTATTAGTTTAGATTATTTATTGAATTACCTATTGGAACTGATATCTTTATAAATTTTACAAATAAATAAAGAGAAAATAAAGAAGAAGAAAGATTATCTTAATAAATGTTAACCAACAAAATGAGAGAAAAAAGAGAAGAATAAAAGATTATATTTATAAATGTTTAACAAAGAAAGGGAGAGAAAAAGCCACTAAGAAGCGGCTATAGTTTTTGTTTATTTAGAAAGCGTATTGATTACACAGATTATGTAGTCTTAAACACCAGGATACACACACAAATATGAAGCAAAAGTAATGAAGTGAATATGGAAAACAGAAACGTTACTATAAATTTGCTTAACATAAAGGAAATACAAACTGATACTTAAAGAAATAAACTGCCTAAAAACAAGAACTGCCTAAAATCGCAACTGCACTACCCCACGTTCTACCTAATAATAAAACTACTTAATTTATTTCAAACAATTTATTTAGATTATTTCCAACATACTCCCTCCTAATCTAAATACTTGTCTGCACCTCCTTCATTCCAAGTAGATCACGCATTTGTTCAAACTTCACTGCTGGCATTGACTTCGTTAGGATGTCAGGTCGTTGCTCCTGTGTGTTTATGTGTTTAATGATTACCTCCCTTTTTCAACACACTCACGAATAAAATGATAACGTATATTAATATGTTTACTACGCCCATGAAAGACCGGATTCTTCGCCAAATCAATCGCAGATTTATTGTCTATGTAAAGAACTACTGGGCGAGGTTTTGAGTTTGTCAACTGACCCAGTAAATTGCCCAGCAACACACCTTGATATGCCGCTGCAGTAGCAGCCATGAACTCCGCTTCACATGAAGATAACTCCACGCACCTCTGCTTTTGTGATACCCAGGCAATTAGACTTTCATTTAGATAGAAAGCCATCCCTCCAGTACTTCTTCTGTCCTCAATGTTACCTGCCAAGTCACTGTCGGAGTACCCTGCTAACATATAGTCTCCAGTTCCTTTGGTATAAATTAACCCATAGTGCAGTGTACCTTTGATGTAACGAAATATTCGCTGTACAGCTCCCATGTGCAGTATTGTAGGTCTCTCCATGTACCTGCTAACTACACCAACTGAGTGTGCAATATCAGGACGTGTATGGAATAAATACCTCAAACCTCCAACAAGACTCTTGAACTGTGTAGAGTTAACAGCCTTCCCCTTTTCGTCTTTCACAATCTGAATTTTGGGCTCCATGGGATATTGAACAGAGTTGCACTCACTAAGACCAGCCTTTTCCAATAATTGTTTTTGCGTAAGCACTTTGCTTCAACTTGATGCAACCATCCGTCTAACTCACTTCAATGCCCAAGTAGTAGGAGAGCTTTCCCATGTCGCTCATTTCAAACTCTGTCCCCATCTGTCTTTTGAACTTGATGATGTTGTCAACATTCGTTCCTGTAATCAATAAGTCATCGACATATACCCCAATGATCAGAATTTCACATCCTTCGCATTTGAAGTAAACAACATGTTCGTAGGGACACTTGGTGAAGCCTAGATCCTCCAAACATCTGTTCAACCTCGAATACCAGGCCCTTGGAGCCTGTCGCAAACCATAAAGAGCCTTCAAAAGCTTGTACACCATGCTTTCTTTACCCTCCTTCACAAAACCTTCAGGCTGCGTGACGAACACTGTTTTCTGCAATTCTCCGTTCAAAAACGCTGATTTGACGTCCAAATGATGGATCTCCCATTCATTCCTTGCTGCTAGAGCCAACAATAGTCTAACGGTCTCCATACGTGTAACTGGAGCGAATATTTCTTCGAAATCTATCCCAGCTTTTTGTACATATCCCTTGGCCATGAGACGAGCCTTGTATTTGATGATCTGGCCATCTGAATCTCGTTTGGTTTTATAAACCCATTTGAGGCCGATGGGTTTGTGTCCAGCTGGTAATGTCACCATCTCCCAGGTGTGGTTTGTTTCTATGGCATCGATCTCATCCTTCATGGCCATTTCCCATTTGTGTTCACCTGCTGCCTGAACATACGTCGTAGGCTCTTCCTCCGCAGTTCCCAACAAGAGTTCATGCTCCACCTCAATCTCGTCTGTTTGATCATACACATCACTCAACAGTCGAAAACATCGAGGCTCATTACTTGCACTACTCTGAGAGTCACCACCACTGCTACTTGACCTACTGCCTGAGAATCGCCACCATCACTTGTACTGTCCTGAGAATCGCCACCACTGCTATCTGTACGAACTGCACTGCTTGCAGATGTTGTCTCAGAATTACTCTCCCCCACATCTGCAAGTGGGGTGTTTCCTGTTGGTGTTGCATCGACAGTGATACTAACCACAGAGAAACTGCCTTGTTGCCCAACGTCGAAAGCGTCTTGATTTTTCCATACCCAGGCTCTGTCTCCCTCAAAAACTACGTCTCGACTCACAGAGATGTTGTTGTCTTCGGGATTATATAGACGACATCACTTAGTTCCTGGTTCTTGCCCCAAGTAAATCAACATTTTACTTCGGTCATCAAGCTTGTTAGTATAAATGTTTGGTACATTGGCATGTGCAATACAACCGAATATACGGAGATGTTCTATGTTTGGCTTGTCTCCTGTCCAGGCTTCATAAGGCGTCTTTGCTGTCAACGATCGAGTTGGAAGTTTGTTCAACACATAGACAGAATGACGTGCTGCCTCTCCCATAAATGTGTTAGAAGTCGTTTTTCTTTCAAGAAACTTCGAGTCATGGCTACAACCGTTCTGTTTCTCTGTTCGACAACTCCGTTCTGTTGCGGAGAATATAGGACGATGAGATGTCTGGTAATACGTGTGCTTTCACAATAGAAGTTGAACTTGTTTGAAGTGAGTTCACCCCCTCGATCAGTTCTGAAAGTCTTTATCTCCTTGCACGACTCCTTCGCAACAATTGCTCGAAACCTTTTGAACACCTCCAAAATTTCGTCTTTCCTCACCAAGAAATAAATCCACATCATCTTGCTGAAATCATCCACCAACAAAAAATAATAATTCTTTCCAGAGGCTGTAGATGGTTAGATTGGTCCGCACAAATCCCCGTAAACCAGTTGTAGCATCTGTGAAGCATGAAAATTTGTTTGACAAGGAAAAGCTTTCCTTGTTTGTTTTGACATCAAGCAGCCTGTACACACGGTTTTAGGATGAACAAGTTCTGGAAGGCCATACGCCATTCTATTTTTAGACATCAAGAACATAGCTTGGAAGTTAATATGTCCTAATCTCGAGTGCCAAAGCCACGATAATTCCTCAGTTTTCGAAAGTAGACATACAGCCTTGCTAGTTTCTATCACAATCTTATATAAACGATTTACTGATCGTTTAACATTCATTATGAGCCTCCCAGTCTCATTGTACACCCACAAATAATTACCATTCAATACAACTTTATTTCCACTCTCAGATAATTGACCAAGACTTATGATATTATTACAGAGAGTGGGAATGAAGTATACCTCACGAAAAAGTAATTCCTCTCCAGTTTGCCTTTGAATATAATAGATCCATTTCATTTGATTGCAACTGTTGAACCATCGCCAAATTTCACCAAACCTGTCACGCTTTCATCAAGCTCCCGGAACTTGGATCCATCCCCCGTCATGTGGTTGGTGGCACCGTTGTCCAGGTACCACACATTGGATACACCACGATTCTCTACAACGCTGCTAAGCTTTGGCACAATCTATCTTTCTGCTACAAGGAGGACGGGTTCATCATCTTGTATCTGAGTTAAGTTGACTTCTGGCTTCGATTCTTTGTCACGTCGTGGGGTCTACACTCAGATGCATAATGACCCATCAAACCACAGTTGAAGCATCGAACTTTAATCCTGTCTCATCCGCCTAGATTGCTGCCACTTCCTCTATTTCTCAGGCCTTGGGATTGCTCTGTCCCACCTTTCTTCTTTCTTATCCACTCTTCCCTTGTGAATAAAAGTTGTCCCATTAGTGTTTTCTCGTTTCAACCATTCCTCCTCTGTCAGGAGTAACTGTCCTCCAATGTTTTCAACCTGTCCATGAAGCCTTTCTTCGTGTGCTTTTAGAGATCCAATAATCTCTTCAACTGATATTTTCTCAAGATCACCAAACTGTTCGTTAGATGAAGTGATGTGCAAGAATCGTGATGGCATGGCTCTGAGGAATTTCTTGACAACGTAATGTTCCTCAATAGTTTCGCCAAGTGTTCGAATGTTAGTAACCAGAGTGCTCAACTTTATGGAGAAATCTTCTATGGACTCTGTTTGCTTCATGATTAAATTCTCAAACTCAGCTTTTAAAGTTTGAACCTTAGCCATCTTGACCTTGTCCGCTCCCAAACATATTGTTTGTATTGCCATCCATGCTTCCCTTGCTGTTTTTTTCCAGCAACGATGAGAAGAATATCTTCAGGAATGGCTTGATAAATTACAGCCATCGCCATCTTATCTACCTTGACGTCAATCGTGGCAATGGGGTCCTTCGGTTCAACAGCATCCCAAATCCCATGTACCTGCATAAACACGCGCATTTTCAACGACCAGGCCGTGTAGGTCAAAATTAATGTGCTTTCTTTCGCCTTTGTTGGTTCCATTGTGTCTGTTTTTCTCGCCTTACGTCTGGGTATTCACCACGCCTTTGCTCTGATACCAAATGTAGTGTTAAACACCAGGATACACACACAAATATGAAGCAAACATAATGAAGTGAATATGGAAAACAGAAACGTTACTATAAATTTGCTTAACAGAAAGGAAATACAAACTGATACTTAAAGAAATAAACTTCCTAAAAACAAGAACTGCCTAAAAACGCAACTGCACTACCCCACGTTCTACCTAATAACAAAACTACTTAATTTATTTCAAACAATTTATTTAGATTATTTCCAACAAATTATAGGTTATTATTTATATATTTATTTAGAAAACGTTTGGATTTCATAGAGTTTAGTATTTATAGATAAAATATATGAACTAATGGACATATTCCTAATATCTATAACATCGTCTCTCAAACCCACAATGCAACAGTAATAAACATTGAGAGTTTGTAAAAAAAAAATGAAACCGTGTTGATGACTGAGCCTTCGTGAACATGTCTGCAACTTGCAAAAGTAATGGAACATATGGAAGCGAGATGGTGCCGATCTGATGATGATGCTGAGTAAAGTGATAATAAATTTCAATGTGCTTTTTCCTCTAATGAAAAATAGAATTATTTGCAATCTGCATGGCGCTTTTGTTATCACAATGTAAGAAAGTGAGTTTCGTAATGTTAACCACCATATCTACAAGAAGTCATCGTAACCAAACAATCTCACATGTGGTCAATGCCATAACATGATACTCAAATTCAGTAGACGATCTAGAAACAACATCTTCTTTCCTCTTTTTCCATGAGATTAAAGAATCTCCAAGGGAAACAAAAAAATCAGTAGTAGATTTATGATCACGAGGATCGCTATCCCAATCAACATCACTATAGGCACGCAGTTCAAGTGAAGAGGGAGAATGAAATAAAATCCTCTGGAAATTAGTACCAGGAGATATCTCGGTATTCGAAGAAAAGCTCACCAATGGACAGAAGTAGGAGCAGTAACAAACTAACCACATGAATATCATAAGCTATATCTGGCTGAGTAACTATAAGATATATACCCTTCAAACTTTTTAGTCTCACTCACTCATCCTACAAGAAATTTCAAACCAAATAAAGCATAAAAAATTAATGCTTGAGATAATTTTACATATGGGTATATATACCCTTCTCTATTGCCCATTGGGTATATTTGCTTCGTTCGCTTTCAAATTTAACTTTTTATCTCTTCTTGAATCTTTTATCTTCTTGATTTTTGTTAGAGTAAAATTTAACCTTCTCTTACTTTATTATAAATAGGATATGGAAATATCAATCGAGAAGTGATCGCTTAGATAGTGAAAATAAAAGCAATAGGGCATCATTTGACGTACTATTTTTTGTCATTATGAGAAGGAAAAAATTAGTGAGATTACGCTCCCGATTCACCAACCCTGTTATGCCATAAAACCTATTGTGCAGAAGGAGCAGTCTCTTAATATTCATGTCCTACTAAAAGTTGTTTTTCATATTTATTCAACACTTGATGCTATGAGTATGTCTTCAATTGGAGATAGCAACCAACCTTGATTTTTCTAATAAACCTAAATTTTTGGATGCTTATTTAAATGAATTTCATATAAATAATATTGAGTATCATCAACAATACTATATTCATAATAGTAAACGTGTGAAAAAACTTGGAGATTAGGCCATTCCCAAAGACGTAGTTTTTTGCTTCATTGTTGTTAGAGAAACTTCATCTGACACTCGTAAAGATATAGTTGTATTATTTACCTACTTCCTTGATATAAGTATTCGATTTTCACTTAGTCCAAACTTATTAAAATTATTTGAGGTGATTATAATTCGTCTCAGCCAGATTGTAAACACTTCTTTAAGGTAATTACTTTCAGTCATTATCTTATCAGAAAGGGTTTATAGACACTTTTATGTGACTGATTTTATTACCACTGTGAAATTCTTTAGACGAAAGATGAATCCTTTATTTTACCTTTTAATGGATACATATTTAATAACTGTTCATGATCTTCCGATCTTTAACAAAATATTGAAAGATAATTTCCTTATGCAATCTTTACTATCTTGATTTTGCTATATTTTGATAATATTATAATTGTGATTGTTTTTGTGTGGTTTCATACGCTTTTTTCCTTGAAATTCCAACTGATAATAAGAGGGTTTAGTTTGTAAAAATATGTATGCTCTATTGGTGAAATAAACCTGAATTTTTGGATGTTTATTTAAATGAATTCCATATAAATAGTATTAAATATCATCAACAATACTATACTCATAATACTGAACGTGTAAAAAAGCTTGGAGATTAGGCTATTCCCAAAGACATAGTTTTTCGCTTTATTTTTGTTGGAGACACTTCACTTGACGCTCGTAAAGATAAAGTTGTATTATTTACCTACTTATTTGATATGGGTATTCGATTTTCACTTAGTCCAAACTTATTAAAATTATTTGAGGTGACTATGATTCGTCCCATATAGATTGTAACCAATTCTTTAAGGTAATTACTTTCAACCGTTATCTTGCGAGAAAGGGTTTATAGACACTTTTATGTGACTGATTTTATTAACTCGGTGAAAGTATTTAGTCAAATGACTAACTCTTTATTTTACATTTTAATGGATACATATCTAATAATTGTTCATCATCTCCCAAGCTTTAACCAAATATTGATGGATAATTTCCTTATGCAATTTTTACTATCTTGATTTTGCTATATCTCGATAATATTGTAATTGTGATTGTTTTTTAGTGGTTTCATACGTTTTTTTCTTGAAATTCCACCTAATGATAGGAGGGTTTAGTTTGCCAAAAATATGTATACTCTATTGGTGAAATAAGCTTCATTTTTTTCTCATTCCCACTGTTCCATTATGGTACCCGAAAAGTTTTTTCCGTAGCGGGTTATTGTTGAGTATTGAGGCGCGTGGTAACTTCTCTATTTGTGAATACTATGGGGAGAATAATATAGGGGAAAATTATCTAGAGAATAATAATTTGAAGAGATAGTATCCAGGGAAGAAGGTTTTGGATAAACAATTTCCAAGAAGAAGTTAAATATTAAGTAAAAAGATAAAGGTTGAGTGATTTGTTTTGTTTGTTCTAGGGCCACGAATGTTGAGGCTTCGTCTCATGCTGCATATAAATCTGTGTGATGGATGATCTTAAGTTGAGTAAGAAGAGAGATCCTCTTCCAGGTGTTGTCAAAAATAAATTCGAGGTTGAGGTAGATGGCATGCCTTTGATAAATCATCGAAATATTTCGACAACCAAATGTAGTGTTTCTGAAATTAATATTAGTACTGAATACAACTTTTTTTATTTTACCTTCGACTCTTATAGTTGTGCATCATGATACTTTTGAAATTCTAACTTATCTGGATCCTTAGCCTTTATTTGTTTTAACATTTATAACTTTTTTAAAGATATTAAGATCTTTACGAAGCAATGAGAATAGTTCTTTCGCCTTAGACGTCAAAAGACTAAATTTAAAAGTACTTCTAAATAACAAAATTGTTCACCCATAAATTGGCCCTTCTTGTTGATAATGAAACTGTTGTTAGAGCTCTTGAGAAGATTGCATGTGTGGCAAATGAATCTTTAGTCTATTTAACTAATTTAGTTAACCATATAATGATTAAAGAAACATTTCTCAAAGATGATATGGTTGTTGATACTAACGTTTGTGTTTTCCAAATATTTTCTTTTACGAATACAGTTGATAATAAAGACATGAGGACAGATCCATGTGATGGATTTTCTAACATGGATGCTTCTTTGACCGAGACATTTCCTTCCATAATATCATATTTTTTTTTGTTTAAAATTAATTTCTAAAAAAATAGTAACTCATTTTGCAGCTTTAGCCAACCAAAAAAACTCACAACCCATATTTTATTATCAGACTTAACTAAGAGACAATTAAGTTTAAGATTTGAGGTAAGATAAATATTCACTTTTTTTTTCTCTTTCAAATATTTTGCTTTATGTACAAAAGCTTATTTTACTCTGGATATTTGTTACATGATATTTACAGGATATTCTTGAAGTTATAGTTTTTATGTTAGGGTAATGCTTGAAAGTGTTGTTAAAACTTTGAAAAAATACGGAAATAAAAGCTGATATTCACACGAAGATTGATAGTGAGATGTAACGGAAAGATGATCTTGAAAATTTGCTGGAGAATACGAGATTTTTAGGATTTGAATTACAGGTCGGGACTGAAGCTAAGACTCTTGAAGGTGTGGTGCTAATCCTTATTTTGAAGGTGTGCTGCTAATCTTTATCTTGAAGGTGTTTCTAAACCTTCTCTGGAGGGTATTGTTAATAGACTCTTGAAGGTTATGATGGTATTATGTTCCTCAATAGGCTGAGGCTTTATTTGGTATACTTGTGTTGGTTTTGAACAATAACTCGTCCCTTGGCTATCAAATTTAGTGATAGATAGTCCATGGACTTTCAAAAGTCTTCTGAAAGTATTTGGACTATCGAGTTTGCATAAAGTTAGTTACCTGCATCTTATAATTAACGTAAATCTGCCACATGTCACTATACTCAGCTAGAACTTATATAATTAATGATCCCTCAACTTTAGGACAGTTAAAATGTAGTCAGCGATATAAGTTGACGTATATACCCTTTTATGAAGTCAAAGTGGCATGCAATATCCTAGCTTTATTATTAGTGTTGGTTATTATTATATACGTTGCATTTTTTTTTTAATTTTTTAATATAAAAATATTTTTTTATCTTTTCTTTCTCCCTCTATAGACTAAAAAGAATAAAAATTAAAATCATATTACTTGATTTTACTATATTTCTTTTTATTTTCTTCTTTGTCGCTTACATTTTATCTTATCATTGAAATTCGAGATATTTTTTATTTGATCGTTTCAAGATATCTATTATTTGACCATTCAAATTCACAAATTGTGTTTGTTTGATAGAAGTGATAAATTTAATTTGATCATGTTGTGAATAAGTCGAATAGTGCCTTGACATTGTACCATGTTTGACGGTATAGTTTTGTGTCTCTCATAGTGTCATTGTGCCGTGACTGTGTACCGTGTTCGGCGGTACAGTTTTGTGTCATTGAAAGTGAAGCTAAAATGGGTAATGTCATTTTTTGTCTCATGTATACGAGCCCATCACGAACATTATCTAGTAAGTCTATTTATTCCATATAAATAGATTATTAGGACTACACAAAAACACTATCTGAAATATGTAACCTTTTCTATCATAGTGAAACTCTTTTCTCTGGCGGCGCCCGTTGACGTAGACAATTGTCGAACCACGTTAAATCCTGTGTTTATTTAAGTCTTTATTTCGTATATTTTCTGTGATTGAGCCATTTTGTGATAATTGCATAGTGATTTAATAACAAAATTGGTATCAGAGCCATGTGGTGAAATTAGGGCTTTTACAATTAGGGTTTCACAATGGCGTCTACAGCAACGAAATACATGATTGAAAGATTTGATGGAGGATCCAGCTTTGCGTTGTGGAATATTAAACTGAAATCTTCATTGGTGCTGCAAGGGTTGTGGAAGGTTGTGGTGAATAAGTTACCACAAGAGATGAAAAAAGAGGAGAAACAAGATCTTCAAGGAAGGGCTATGTGCTAGATTTTAATGAGTGTGAAAGACAATGTGCTTTGCGAGATTAGTGGTGAGAAGACTGATGCATGTGTGTGGAAGAAGCTAGGAGATCTTTACTTAGAGAAATCAGTAGTAAACCGATTATACTTGGAAAAACGTTTGTATGATTTTAGATTGAAAGAAGGCATGTCCATAACAGAGCATTTAGATAATTTTAAATCAATTATAATGGACTTGGAGAACATAGATATCAATATTGAGGATGAGGATCAAGCTTTGTTTGTATTGAGATCGTTACCAGCCTCCTATGAAAACTTCGTAGATACCATTATGTATGGTAAGGATAATTTATCGATATCTGGTGTCAAAGAGGCACTGAAATCAAAGGAGATGAGACAGTTGCAGCCAGACAATCAAGCTGAAGTGAAATGTCTTATGACTAGAGGAAGGTCTAGAAGCAAAGCGAGTTCTTTAAGAAGGAAGAACTGGAGGTCCAAGTCAAAGGTAAAGCACTCAAACTGTTATGAACGCAGTGAGTTGGGTCTTTATAGGAGAGATTATCCGAAACTGAATGGTAAGAAGGGAAATCAAAAGGAAAATGCAGCAAACATTGTTGAAGGTATGAACGATTCCGACGATAGTGAAAACAGTGGTAGAGGAGATATATTTTCCGTGAGTTCAGACTTTGGGCAAAACTCTTGGGTACTCGATACTGGTGCTACATATCACATGTGTCAGTTCAAGCAGTGATTCTATACTTACAAGCCAATGCAGGGAACTGTCTATTTAGGGAATAATCATCCGTTGACTGTTGGTGGTATTCGTAACGTTAAAATCAGAATGTTTGATGGGGTTTTTAGAATCTTGACGTGCTAGCATGTTTCCGGGTTAAAGAGAAACTTTATTTATCTTGGGACTCTAGACTGTCGGGGTTACAAGTACCGTGCAGAAGACGGTGTAATTAAAGTGAAAAAAGCTCAATGGTATGTATAAAAGGCAATTTGCAGAAGGGTCTTTACATTCTCCAGGAGAGTGTTGTTATGGGTGATGCAGCAATAGCCTCATCAGGGAGTAATAGCCAAAGTAGGCAGGATCAAAATAAGTTGTGGCATTGGCGTCTTGGTCACATGAGTGACAGAGGATTAGCTGTTTTGGGAAAGAGAGATTTGTCGAAAGGATATAAAGCGGAATCATTGGAATTTTGTGAGCACTGTGTGTTTAATAAACAAACTAGAGTCAAATTCAGCAAATCGGATGTAAGAAAGACTAACGGAGCCAGATAGTACATGAGTTTGATTGATGATTATTCAAGTATGGTGTGGGTTTACTTTCTAAAAATGAAAGATGCGGCATATTCAACCTTTTTCAAATGGAAGATGATGATTGAGAAGCAAACAGAAAGAAAAATCAAACGTCTTAGGACATATAATGGGTTAGAATATTGCAATCGTGAGTTCAACGAATTCTGCAAAGCTGAAGGAATAGTGCGCCATTACACTTGTTCTAGAACACCACAACAAAATGGAGTCGCAGAAAGAATTAACAGAACGCTTTGTGACAAGGCACGAATTATGCTCTCGCATTCCGGTGTGGGAAAGGATTTTTGGGCTTAAGCTATCAATACAGCGTGTTACTTGATTACTCGGTCTCCATCAACAGCTATTGATTGTAAAACTCGTTTTGAGATTTGGTCTGGATCGTCGGCTGATTATGAACATTTGAGGGTGTTCGGTTGTCCTGCGTATGCTCATGTGAGAGATGGTACGCTTGAGCCGAGGGCAAAGAGGTGCATATTTCTAGGATATGCTACTGGAATGAAGTGATATAGGTTATGGTATACCTCTCCAAAGTCTCCATGTTTTCTCATCAGTATGGACGTTAGTTTTAATGAGTTTGCTTCGATAGATAGTAAGAAGAAAATAGGAGAAATGGTCGAATCAGGATCGGTTGTGAGTAAACAGGTGGAGCTTGAAGTAGAATTAGTTCCTAGCAGGTCCAATAATTCAAATGGTTCTAAGGTGGATCCAGAATCAGGAGGTGAAGCATCAGCATCAGATGATAGTGACGATAATGCACCCGAACCAGAACAACAACCTTATAGCATAGCATTGGGTAGAGAAAGAAGAGATATTGGACTTCCAAAAAGATATGTGAATCTAGTTGCATATTCTCTGTCAGTTGCAGAAGAAGTTGAGATGCATGAACCTAGTAGCTACAGAGAAGTTATAGCGAGTTCAGAGGCAGATCTTTGGATTGGTGCTATGAGGGAAGAGATTGAATCTCTTCGTAAGAATCAAACATGGAAGCTTGTTGACTTGCCTAAAGGAATGGGTGTTCAAGAAAGAGGAAGGTAATCCAGGGGTTGAGGCATCTCGATTCAAGGCATGACTGGTCGCTAAGGGTTTTACTCAAAAGGAAGGAATCGACTTCAATAAAGTGTTTTATCCAGTGTGAAGCATAGTTCAATTCGAGTTTTGTTACCCATAGTAGTTTTGCAAAATTTAGAGCTTGACAGTTGAATGTGAAGACTGTGTTTCTACATAGTGAATTAGAGGAGCAAATCTACATGAGACAACCAGAGGGATTTATCGAACCTAATATGGAGGACAAAGTTTGTCTGCTGAAAAAGTCACTGTATGGTTTGAAACAGACACCTAGGCAATATTACAAACGTTTTAATACATTCATCGTGTCAATAGGGTTCACGAGGAGTCCATATGATAGTTGTGTGTATCATCAAAATATGTCAGATGATTCTTATGTTTACTTGTTGTTGTATGTGGACGATATGTTTATTGCTGCTTGTAGTAAGTCACACATTGTGCAATTAAAGAAGCAGCTCAGTGCCGAGTTTGAGATGAAGGATTTGGGTTGAGAAAAGAAAATTATTCGTATGAAGATTATCAATAACATAAGTGTAGGATCATTACACTTGTCTCAACGAAGCTATATTGATAAAGTGTTACAACGATTCAACAAGTTTGATGTTAAAGTAGTTAGCATTCCGCTTACTACTCATTTCAAGTTGTATGCAGTAGGAGCGGCCAAGGACGATGTTGAGTTGGAACAAATGTCGAAGGTTCCATATGCAAGTGGAGTTGGTAGTATCATGTATGTTATGGTATGCACATGTCCTGATATTTCCCATGCGGTTAGTGTAATTAGCAGGCACATGGGATGTCTTGGGAAAGAACATTGGCAGGTAATGAAATGGATACTTCGATATCTTAAGAATACTGTGAACGTTAGCTTAACTTTTAACAAAACCAATATTGTTGAATCGCTGAATGATGTTGCGGGATCATTGGTTAGTTTTGTTGATTCTGATTTTACAGGTGATATGGATAAAAGAAGATCTCTGACAGGATATGTATTTACTCTAGTTGGGAGTGCAATCAGTTGGAAAGCACAGCTGCAAGCTACTGTATCTTTTTCTACAACAGAAGCAGAGTACATGGCGGTAACAGAAGCAGTTAAAGAGTTAATATGATTGCAAGGTTTGGTGGCAGATTTGGGCTTGGATATGACTACTACAAAAGTGTTTTGTGACAGTCAAAGCGTCATACACCTTATTGGGAACTAGATGTACCATGAGCTTACAAAGCACATAGATGTCAGGTATCATTTTATTAGTGATATAATATCAAAGGAAATTGTTTTTGTGAAGAAAGTGTCTACACACGATAATCCAGCAGATATAATGACCAAGGCAGTATCAGTTCGAAGGTTTCGGGAGACCCTAAACTGGATCGGTGTTCGCGGTATAGAGTGAATGCCTTCGGGGCATTTGGTGAGTCAGGAGAAAAGAAGTTTCTTTCTTGATAGTGAAGAAAGGATATTCGCTTCAAGGGGAAGATTTTTTTCTGAATGAGTTGAATAGTGTCTTGACAGTGTACCGTGTTCGGCGGTATAGTTTTGTGTCTCTCATAGTGTCATTGTGCCTTGACTATGTATCGTGTTCGGCGATACAGTTTTGTGTCACTGACAGTGAAGCTAAAATGGGTAATGTTATTTTTGGTCTCATGTATATGAGCCCATTAGGACCATTATCTAGTAAGTCTATTTATTTCATATATAAATAGATTACTAGGACTACACAAAAACACAATACGAAATCTGTAACATTTTCTATCATAGTGAAACTCTTTTCTCTGGCGGCGCCCGTGGACGTAGACAATTGTTGAACCACGTTAAATCTTGTGTTCATTTAAATCTTTCCTTCGTATATGTTCTGCCCTTGAGCCATTTTGTGATAATTGCATAGTGATTTAATAATAGGTCCAAGAAAAGAAAGATTACTAAAATTATTGGTGAGATTATCACCTCTATAAGTGCAGATTAGTATAAAACCAGGATGAATAAAATTAATAAACTTCATCAAAGATAGTTAGAAAGAGAACGCAACATAAACCTTGAAAATGGAGTTTGTTTTTAGATTCTTTATGAAAGGATTTGTTCGTTATTCGATTCATCTATTAGTTGATACGATACTAGAGTAAACTCTCACGTATTTTTTTTTTATTTTTTACAAATTATAATAAATAATAGATGTAGTTCTTTTTATTGAAAGTTTTTTTTCTAACGAGTTGTAACACTACTCTATTTACAATTAGTCTTTCGATACTATTTATAAATAAATTAAAATGAAAGTCAAAAAAATTAATATTTTATTAAAAAAATTACTAGATCCAAACTATCATGTTTCTAAACCAATTTTGAATTCGGCAACCAACTTTGAAGTGAGTGGGTAAAAAACAAATGAGTTTTTATTGTTTCTCTTAATCAAAGTTAATTAGAGTCCTAAATTTTAAATTTTAACTAGTAAAATATATGATTCAATTAAAATCTTTAAATATAGTATAGGTTGATTATTTGTGGGTCACTGATTAAATACTCGAAGTTTCTTCATTGCCATATATTCTCGTTTTCGATTTGAAACAAAAAAATTGTTGTTCATATACATATGATGGGGTTAAACCAACATTTGTTACGGTGGTTGTTACGGGGGCGTTTGCGATGGTTGAACAAAATATTGTTGCTGTTATTCCATAATGAAAATCAAGTAACGACCTTTTAAAATAACAGAGTTTTAGATCATGAAAGAGAAGAAAATACAGTGAAAAAAAAGTGAAGGAAGACGGAGAAGAAATTTTTTTTTATAATTTTATAAAAAAATAATTAATTAATAAGTTAATAGGTTGAAATAATTAATTGGTGCTACATCATATACAAATCCACCTAACACACTATTGTCAACAAGACATTTAGTCAACTTAACTAAGGAGAATAGGTTGCTAGGTGGGAGCATACGTTAACCACGAGATGTGGATGACTAATTTTACTCAAATTCGATAGTCTATAAACTCTCAGCGGACTTTTGAAAGTCCAAGGGTTATATGTTATTAAAATCGATAGTCCATGGACTAATTATTGTTCAAAGCCCACTCGTGTTAATTATTTGGATATTTTTTAAAGTTTTCCAAACATACTTAGGGTGCATGACTTTTGTTACGATTTATCCCTTTTTATTGGACCAATTGAAGCTTGTCTATTTTCTTAGGACGAATTTTTAAATCGCCTCACATTTATTTTGATTTTGGTAGACTTTTTAAAGTGTTAGGTGTTCCCGTTGTAATCATATTTCTATTGGCCTATTCGTCGTTGGCATTTAGAAATGTTTACTTTCTTTTTAAAATAAAAATGAATCTTGATGCTTTGGAAAGAAAAAAAGCATTTTATTAATTTCAAATGTCTAGTTAAATGTTCTCGCGCCACCAGGATAGGATAGTGTATATCAGTATATTTCAATAAACATGTTCTACATATAGTAGTAAGGTACGAGTTAAACTTTTAAAGATTACGATAAAGTTTCAGATGCTCTATATTTTTAGGAAGGGTCGGCTCATTGCGGGTACAAAACACTGACAATGATAATTCTCTAAGGTATTATTGGCCTACACTTATGACTGATGCCAAAAAGTTAATGAGAATGTGCAACACATGTCAAAGATTTGTTAATTCCATTCATATGTCAGTTGTACCACTCGAATCCAATTCCAAGGCTCTACCATTGGACTGATGGGTATAAATTTAGTTGGGCCTTCGTAGATGGCCTCGGAATGAAGACACGCAAAAGTAGTTACATGGATTACTTCTTTAAGTTGATAGAAGAAGAACCGCTGTCTAGAACCAGGGAAAATCATGTGATAAAGGTATTATGGGCATATAGAACCACACCATGTACGGAACTCAAGAATCAGCATATACACTGGTTTACGGGATGAATGTCATGACATTGTCTGAGATTATGTTTCTATCGTATCGCATTGAGAATTATTCCGAAGAGGATAATGATGAGGGAATGAGAGCCAAGCTTGATCTGATTAAAGAAAACAGAAGACGAGTTTAGCTAAACTCTTTTCATTATCAGACACTAATGAAGAGTAGATATGCATCTAAAGTCAGACAACGAGAGTTTAGTGTGGAAAACAAGATTCTGAGAAAAGTATTTTTACATAAGAAGGAAAAAAGGTTCGGAAGGTTGACACCAAACCAGGATGGCCTGTACACTATAACAGAAAGGGTAAAGCCCGAAACGTACTATTTAAGAGATAAAGAGAAAATACCACATAGAAATCCTTGAAATATAAGACCTCTAAAGGTACATCTAGAGTAAACACTATTATTTTGTATAGTTTTCTTCTTTGTTATATGTATTAATCGGTAGCGTACTCTTTCCTACCATGGTGGCACAATAAGGTGTTCACGACGTGCTTACATAGACAGTTTATCAATAATACACATATTTTAATATTTTGGATTTAGGGTTCAATAAACTTTAGTTCGCCAACACGTATATTTATATTTTGGACCTAAAAGATCTTCCAACATCAGCTCGTAAACACTTGTACTTTTATATTTTAGACCTAATGGATCTTCCAACTTTTGTTGGTCAATAATTATTTTTATATTTTAAAACTAAGGGGTCTTCCAGTGTCGGTTGGTCAACACTCGTATTTTTATATTTTGGATCTAAAGGGTCTTCCAACTTCAGTTGGTTAACACACGTATTTTAAAATTTTGGGCCTAAGTACTCTTCCAATTTCAGTTGGTTAACACGCATACTTTTAAATTTTGGGCCTAGGTGCTCTTCCAAATTTGGTTGGTCAACAGTATTTCAAACATCATGACATGATATATTTCTTTTATTAGAAACTCATAACTTTGAATTAAAAGGATTAAAACAAGAGTCTAAAATTAATGCTGAAGAAAAATACATACGTATATTCCGAATACAAAATAACTTGATTAAACAAGATATCTTTATAAAAGAAGAGAAGTTTTAAGACCGCTAGTCTGAAGCAGTAGAATCATTATCAATGGGTGTTTGTTTCGTACCCATTGACCCAATATTGCTTGCACTGTCTTTACATGAAACTCACTTCTAATATGAACAAAAACTTATGCCCGAGATCCTTCCATGGATGTCAAGAATCGGCGTAGCTTTGGCCCCAACAACTTGTGTATATAAAGTCTTCAGACAGTCCTCGGCATAAGATGACTAGCTGATCATCTGGGGTCGGGATAGGTACCAAGGATCGGAATTCACCCAAACACCTTGGTAGGTTGGTAAGAAAAATGTCAAGAGAACTCTAAACCTCGACTTCCAACCTGAACTCTTCCAAATACTTGTATATATCAAAATCTGATTGTTTATAATTAAGGACTCTATAAGTTTGATCATTTTCCTCTTCAGACTCATTGTTAACCTGTACTAATCCTACCTCCAAAGACACTAGCATCCGTTCTTGAGGGTCTAGCATAGTGTACTTCTCAAACATAGTTGGAATGATTGTCTGATCCTTAGTAGGAACTTCGGTTGTAAGATCAGTTACGAGCATCATTTTATTATTGTTGGGCACCGTTTTCTTGTCTCTTTCCCACCGGGATTCATTATTCTTGTTAGCCTCGATTTCTTTGGCTCTCTCCACTTTATCAAATCCAATCTCGACATACTTTTTCTTCACTCGATGATTGGGCGCTCTTTTCCGGGTAGGAAGTAAAATTCACGCATTGGAGGCCTCTAGCCTCGCTATTATGGGAGACGCGTCGGGATGAGTCATTAATTGATCCTCATTAATATTACCTTTGGATGAACACCATAGATGGTTGCAAACCAAATTCATCGTCGTAAAGCGTCTATAGAATTCATTAGCCCAGTTCTCCTGAGCCCAGTCGCTTAGAGCTGTGAAAGTCTTTTCTGTAGGTTTCAAACAATTCTTTCTCAAATCTTGTAGTTGTTCCTTTGGAACTGCCAAAAGAAAATACCAATGTTAAAATATGAAGTCATGAGAGAAAATACTAATGTCTACTTCATCGGGCGCTGCCTTGATTTATTCTTCTTTACGTGAGGCCAACCCTTTTCCCAAGAACCACTAACGAACAAAAAACGATGTTTCCAGGTTTTATCCGCTCTCAACAAATCATTTAAAAAAATTAGTCGTTCTAAAAGGTGACGTAAAATAAGAGAAGTGATGGACTCCTAGATAGTGTGGTAATGACTAAGAACTCTTCCATCAATATCGGAATTTAGGAAAGGAGTGAAGCTGTGAAGCCAAACATCAAAGTGAACCATATATTAGTGGTAGCCTGATTGGGGCACAATTCTACTAGTTCGAAATACCTTGCGACTGAGGGATCCAAAGGCAAGTAGAGCCCCCAATTCTGAACGTCGGGAAAGATTACCATCATCATTTTTCTGGTGGAAAAGGGTGTCTCTCCAATGGTAAGAAGACGTATAGTGACAAAGTTCAGAATCTCCAAGTGTGCCCTCAGCTACGAACATTCGTCCTCCGTATAGTAGAGGTACTTTCCGTAGTACAACCCAATGAGATGCTCTTATTCAAATCATCAGAGGTTACTCCCCAAAAATCTGATGTATTCGATGTTAGTACATCATTGGCTTTAGTTTTTTGTTGTGCCGGTTTGGTAGCATGTTCTTCACTTTTCTTGTGTCTCCCGACATCTTTTGCAGTTTTGTAACACCATCGTTAGCAATGACATCAGGATTGGGTTGTTGAGCTTCAAGGATTACTCGAATCCTCATTTGAACCCTTCGAATTCACCAATCCCTTGGGGATCATAACAATATTGGTGGTTATCCTCACAAAAGTAGTAGTGAATTTTATCTTCACATGTTGTGAGTTATCTTTGTTCGAAGACTAAGAAACAGATTCATCCATTGGCAGGTAATATGATTTCTGACGAGCCTCTTTAACACAAGTTTGAGAAACTGATGCGTATAACGGAATTAAAGGTGCAGAAAATGCGAGAGCCTTGTCGTTGTTCGATATATCGGGGTTTTGGGGGAAATCTTTGTTGTTTTGGGTAAGGACTGTGTCAGTTCGGAAGCGGATGGGAGAACCATTTTGAAGTGATTCTTGTTTGGGTGGAAGTTTTCGTAAGTAAAAACATGGTTGGTTGTTTTTTATGAATTATCGATTATGCACGCAGCTTGTTTTTCCTCGTTTGTAGCAGTTATAGAAAATCAGTTAAGGAGGTTGAACCTTGTTCTCATAAAGAGTGGTCCCTTCGGGGTAATGAACTTTATCTCTCTAGAAATCGGGGCAGCAGAGCGCTCTCTCTATAAATGTGTTGACGGTGTGTTGTGAGGCGATGAATGGTATTTATAACAAATGCTCCCACCCTCAACGGCCATCTGCATAAGGAAGCGTAAACGGTCGTACCGTGGGAAGGTCAAGAATCTCAATTCCAAATTTTTGAATAACTTAACCCGTATTTTTGGTGACACGTGTAAGAAAAGCAGCGACCAACATAATTCTAATTGGCCTAAGACGAGAAACTAATATTTTCGACCTTAAATATTGTGGAAACTAAGCACAAGCTAGGCGCAATATATTCCTTCTCGACAATCTGAATAGGTAGAATATTGATTTAGTTTGGTTTAACATAAATCTTGTAATATAAAACCAAACAATTATGCAACATGTAAAGCATGTGATGCAATAATGAATATATATTGATGAGTTATAATTCTTCTTTAGTAAATTGCTTAGGAAAGATTTCTAGAGAGAGAAAGAGCTAAAGAGTATTTAGGGAGAGAAACACAAGTACTAATCAGTTTTCAAGTAAAAGTGTTGAACCTCTTTATTGGAGGTGCTTTTCCCTTTATATAGAGGAGATAAGATTTATCCTCAAACTGAAATTTGTTACAATAAATGGACTAATTGCTATTTAGTCCTCAACAATTATGCATAGTTACAAATATCTCTTAAAACTTACATCATTCGCGAATTAAGGACAAAATCTACATCATTTACAATTAAATCCTTAAATTTACATTATTTACAATTTAGTCCTTAAACTCTATTTCCATATCATAAATGACATGATATTTGAAGAAAAGGATTCGAGTAGTAATTTCCATGAAAAGCCTGAAAAAGGACAATCTTGCCGGCCAACAAAAACAGAAAAACCCACCTCAAAAGATAAAGTTAGTTCTTCAAGACTTAAAGTGGTTTCAAGACATGAATGCTCAAGCTTTGTAGTAACAGTTACAGCATATCATCTGGGAAAAAAATTATTGGTAAAATTTACCGCTTAGTTTTCATGCTTTATTATTTATTTACATCCTACTGTCACAATTTGATATCTAAATGAAGATGTTCATAATATTTTAATTTGAATGGTAAAATAATATGTATTCAAATTATTTACTAATTTATGTAATTATGAACTCGTTTATTTTTGTTATGTACCACAACGCTTGCCTATTACATTTGTGAAAGAAAATGGATTAGAAAATTATATTGGTGGGATAAAATTAATAGACGACCATAGTGAAATTTCATCTGCAAAATTAATCCAAAAAAAAGACCGCGACTGGTATTTGATTGGACGCGGTTGGGGGCACTTTTGCATGTGAAATAAAGTGAAAGAAGGTGATTTGTTCAAAATTGGTGTAATTCAGCATGACAACAACAACAAAATCTTACTCAATGTCTCTAGTAAGTATGTTCTTGGTTTAAAATGCTGTAAATTGAATTTATAAAAAGTTATTTCTTTTTATTCTAATTTTAGCATTTTAGTTGATTTATTAAGATGAACTACTTGGAACAGATTAGCATACGTTGTTCGGTTGAGGTTTAAGGGACGTTTTTGTTTGTATTGTTGATTATCAGATAGGCTAAAGTATTTTCAGTGAAAATACTAGAATTTTATGATATTTATCTATAACTATTTATTAACTATTAATTTTGTAATATTTATCTATTATATCAAATTATTATTTATCATTATTTATTCAACTTAACCTTGAAAAGTGAGAAAAGTTTATAACAATTAAAGGTTCGTGGGAACATCGATAACCACGTGATTTTGAAAATAAAATATTCATAACCATTTGAATTTTTTTACATACCCATCATATCTTCGGTTTGTTGTTACGATTTGATTTGATTTTTTATATTATGTTTTTCGATTTGAGATTAGTTTTTTTTTTAATTTGATCAAGATTTTTCTGCAATTATGGATCGTTTGTTTTTTTTTCTTCATATGTATTTATCGATTGTATATCGATTCACAAGTGATTTTCTTTCATGGTTTTAAGTTATTTTTGTTGTTTTCAATGATTATATGATTGTTTTAGTTATGCTGATTCTTTGATTTCATGGCAACTATCTAAAGCGAGAAAACGAATTATGTTGTTTTTTGTTTACCTCGTTTGGTTGCGTAATTATGAATATTATGGTTGCATAATTAGACACTACTTCAGGGTGCAAAATTATGTACATTTTGGTTGCGTAATTAGACACTGCAGCGGGGTGGAAAATTATATACATTTTAGTTGCTTAATAACTAATTATTCTTTTATGTTTTAGGATGTGGAATTATGTTAAAATTTTGTAAGAAAATTATGTGAACTTGCATATTATTTTTTTATTTTGTGTTTTGTAGGTTTGCAACATCTTCGGTGGTTGTTTTTTTAACAAAATAATCATGATTTTGTCTTTCTACTTAGTAATTTTGAAAATTACAAAAGTATGAGTTGATTTCATAATAAACATGTGGGATTTGGTGGTAATGGGTCATTTTAAATTCACTTATTCGTTTCATAAATATAAGAACTGTTTTTTGTGGTGGGGAGATGATTTTGTATCGTTGGCTTTGGCTGGCCATAGTAAAGGTGGAAATATTGCTATTAAGACATGTTGATATAATGTCCTTACATAATATTGGTTTGATAGTTGAATATAATATATAAATTAAATAATGTAGTTTGTGTGTTCATTTTTTAACATAAGAAAAATAGCTTGCTACTAAAAGAGTCACTGAAATCAAAGAGGCACTGAAATCAAAGGAGATGAGACAGTTGCAGCCAGAAAATCAAGCTGAAGGGAAAGGTCTTATGACTAGAGGAAGATCTGGAACCAAAGCAAGTTCTTTAAAAAGTAAGAACTGGAGGTCCAAGTCAAAGGTAAAGCACTCAAACTGTTATGAATGCGGTGAGCTGGGTCATTATAGGAGAGATTATCCGAAACTGAATGGTAAGAAGGGAAATCAAAAGGAAAATGCAGCAAACATTGTTGAAGGTATGAACGATTCCGACGATAGTGAAAACAATGGTAGAGGAGATGTATTTTCCGTGAGTTCAGACTTTGGACAAAACTCTTGGGTACTCGATACTGGCGCTACATATCACATGTGTCAGTTCAAGCAGTGATTCCATACTTACAAGCCAATGCAGGGAACTATCTATTTAGGGAATAATCATTCGTTGACTGTTGGTGGTATTCGTAACGTTAAAATCTGAATTTTTGACGTGGTTGTTAGAATCTTGACGTGCTAGCATGGTTCCGGGTTAAAGAGAAACTTTATTTATCTCGGGACTCTAGACTGTCCGGGTTACAAGTACCGTGCAGAAGACGGTGTAATTAAAGTGACTAAAATCTCAATGGTATATATAAAAGGCAATTTACAGAAGGGGCTTTACATTCTCCAGGGGAGTGTTGTTATGGGTGATGCGACAGTAGCCTCATCAGGGAGTAATAGCCAAAGTAGGCAGGATCAAAATAAGTTGTGGCATTGGCGTCTTGGTCACATGAGTGATAGAGGATTAGCTGTTTTGGGAAAGATAGATTTGTTGAAAGGATATAAAGCGGAATCATTGGAATTTTGTGAGCACTGTGTTTAATAAAGAAACTAGAGTCAAATTCAGCAAATCAGATGTAAGAAAGACTAAAGGAACAGTGGACTACATTCACTCAGATCTTTGGGGTCCAAACAGAATTCCATCCAATAACAGAGCCAGATAGTACATGAGTTTGATTGATGATTATTCAAGTATGGTGTGGGTTTACTTTCTGAAAATGAAAGATAAGGCATATTCAACCTTTTTCAAATGGAAGATGATGATTGAGAAGCAAACAGAAAGAAAAATCAAACGTCTTAGGACAGATAATGGGTTAGAATATTGCAAGCGTGAGTTCAACGAATTATGCAAAGTTGAAGGAATACTGCGCCATCACACTTATTCTAGAACACCACAACAAAATGGAGTCGCAGAAAGAATGAACAGAACGCTTTGTGACAAGGCACGAATTATGCTCTCGCATTCCAGTGTGGGAAAGGATTTTTGGGATGAAGCTATCAATACAGCGTGTTACTTGGTTACTCGGTCTCCATCAACAGCTATTGATTGTAAAACTCGTTTTGAGATTTGGTCTGGATCGTCGGTTGATTATGAACATTTGAGGGTGTTTGGTTTTCCTGCGTATGCTCATGTGAGAGATGGTAAGCTTGAACCGAGCGCAAAGAGGTGCATATTTCTAGGATATGCTACTAGAATGAAGTGATATAGGTTATGGTGTACCTTCCAAAGTCTCTATGTTTTCTCATCAGTAGGGACGTTAGTTTTAATGAGTTTGTTTTGATAGATAGTCAGGAGAAAGTAGGAGAAATGGTCGAATCAGGATCGGTTGTGTGTAAACAGGTGGAGCTTGAAGTAGAATTAGTTCCTAGCAGGTCCAATAATTCAAGTGGTTCTGAGGTGGATCCAGAATCAAGAGGTGAAGCATCAGCATCAGATGATTGTGACGATAATGCGCCCGAACCAGAACAACAACCTTATAGCACATCATTTGGCAGAGAAAGAAGAGATATTGGACTTCCAAAAAGGTATGTGAATCTAGTTGCATATTCTCTGTCAGTTGCGGAAGAAGTTGAGATGCATGAACCTAGTAGCTACAGAGAAGTTATAGCGAGTTCAGAGGCAGATCTTTGGATTGGTGCTATGGGGGAAGCGATTGAATCTCTGCGTAAGAATCAAACATGGAAGCTTGTTGACTTGCCTAAAGAACAGAAGATAGTAGGCAGTAAATGGGTGTTCAAGAAAGAGGAAGGTAATTCAGGGGTTGAGGCATCTCGATTCAAGGCATGACTGGTCGCGAAGGGTTTTTACTCAAAGGGAAGGAATCGACTTCAATAAAGTGTTTTCTCCAGTATGAAGCATAGTTCGATTCGAGTTTTGTTAGCCCTAATAGTTTTGCAAGATTTAGAGCTTGATCAGTTGAATGTGAAGACTGTGTTTCTACATGGTGAATTAGAGGAGAAAATCTACATGAGACAACCAGAGGGATTTATCAAACCTAATATGGAGGACAAATTTTGTCTGCTGAAAAAGTCACTGTATGGTTTGAAACAGACACCTAGGCAATGTTACAAAACGTTTTGATACATTCATTATGCCAATAGGGTTCACGAGGAGTCCATATGATAGTTGTGTGTATCATCAAAAGATGTCAGATGATTCTTATGTTTACTTGTTGTTGTATGTGGACGATATGTTTATTGCTGCTTGTAGTATGTCACACATTGTGCAATTAAAGAAGCAGCTCAGTGCCGAGTTTGAGATGAAGGATCTGGGTTGAGCAAAGAAAATTCTTCGTATGAAGATTATCAAGAACAGAAGTGTAGGATCATTACACTTGTCTCAACGAAGCTATATTGAGAAAGTGTTACTACTATTCAACATGTTTGATGCTAAAGTAGTTAGCATTCCGTTTACTACTCATTTCAAGTTGTCTGCAGTAGGAGCGGCCAAGGACGATGTTGAGTTGGAACAAATGTTGAAGGTTCCATATGCAAGTGCAGTTGGTAGTATCATGTATGCTATGATATGCACATGTCCTGATATTTCACATGCGGTTAGTGTAATTAGCAGGCACATGGGATGTCTTTGGAAAGAACATTGGCAGGTAGTGAAATGGATACTTCGGTATCTTAAGAATACTGTGAACGTTGGCTTAACATTTAACAAAACTAATATTGTTGAATCGCTGAATGATGTTGCAGGATCATTGGTCAGTTTTGTTGATTCTGATTTTACAGGTGATATGGATAAAAGAAGATCTCTGACAGGATATGTATTTACTCTAGTTGGGAGTGCAATCAGTTGGAAAGCACAGCTGCAAGCTACTGTAGCTTTTTCTACAATAGAAGCAGAGTACATGGCGGTAACAGAAGCAGTTAAAGAGTTAATATGATTGCAAGGTTTGGTGGAAGATTTGGGCTTGGATATGACTACTACAAAAGTGTTTTGTGACAGTTAAAGCGTCACACACTTTATTGGGAACCAGATGTACCATGAGTTTACAAAGCACATAGATGTCAGGTATCATTTTATTAGTGATATAATATCAAAGGGAATTGTTGTTGTGAAGAAAGTGTCTACACACGATAATACAGCAGATATAATGACCAATGCAGTATCTGTTCGAAGGTTTCGGGAGTGCCTAAACTGGATCGGTGTTCGCGCTATAGAGTGAATGCGTTCGGGGCATTTGGTGAGTCAGGAGAAAAGAAGTTTCTTTCTTGATAGTGAAGAAATGATATTCACTTCAAGGGGAAGATTTTTTTTATGAATGAGTCGAATAGTGTCTTGACAGTGTACCATGTTCGGCGGTACAGTTTTGTGTCTCTCATAGTGTCATTGTGCCTTGACTATGTACCGTGTTCGGCTATACAGTTTTGCGTCACTGACAGTGAAGCTAAAATGGGTAATGTTATTTTTGGTCTCATGTATATGAGCCCATTAGGACCATTATTTAGTAAGTCTATTTATTTCATATATAAACAGATTACTAGGACTACACAAGAACACAATATGAAATCTGTAGCATTTTCTATCATAATGAAACTCTTTTCTCTGGCGCCGCCCGTGGACGTTAACAATTGTTGAACCACGTTAAATCTTGTGTTCATTTAAATCTTTCCTTCGTATATGTTCTGCCCTTGAGCCATTTTGTGATAATTGCATAGTGATTTAATAACAGGTCCAAAAAAAAAGATTACTAAAATTATTGGTGAGATTATCAACTCGGCACTATTTCTCTCTCTATCTCCTTTATAAGTGCAGATTAGTATAAAACCAGGATGAATAAAATCAATAAACTTCATTAAAGATAGTTAGAAAGAGAAAACAACATAAACCTTGAAAATGGAGTCTGTTTTTAGATTCTTTAGTATGAAAGGATTTTTTCGTTATCCAATTCATCTATTAGTTGATACGATACTAGAGTAAACTCTCACATGTTTTTTTTATTACAAATTATAATAAATAATAGACATAGTTCTTTTTATTGAAAGTTTTTTTTCTAATGAGTTTTAACACTACTTTATTTACAATTAGCCTTTCGATACTATTTATAAATAAACTAAAATGAAATTCAAAAAAATTAATATTTTATTAAAAAAATTACTAGATCCAAAGTATTATGTTTCTAAACCAATTTTGAATTCGGCAACCGACTTTGAAGTGAGTGGGTAAAAAACAAATGAGTTTTTATTGTTTCTCTTAATCAAAGTTAATTAGAGTCCTAAATTTTAAATTTTAACGAGTAAAATATATGATTCAATTAAAAAATTTAAATATAGTATAGGTTGATTATTTGTGGGTCACTGATTAAATATATTCGAAGTTTCTTCATTGCTCATATATTCTCGTTTTCGATTTGAAACAAAAAATTTGTTGTTCGTATACATATGATGGGGTTAAACCAACATTTGTTACGGTGGTTGTTGCGGGGCGTTTGCGATGGTTGAACAAAATATTGTTGCTGTTATTCCATAATGAAAATCAAGAATCGAGTTATAACGACCTTTTAGAATAATAGAGTTTTAGAAAATGAAAGACAAGAAAATACAGTGAAAAAAAAGTGAAAGAAGACGGAGAAGAAATTTTATTTTTATAATTTTATAAAAAAATAATTAATTAATAAGTTAATAGTTTGAAATAATTAATTGGTGCTACATCATATACAAATCCACCTAACACACACTATT
The DNA here is from genome assembly GCA_036936605.1 of Limnanthes douglasii subsp. nivea. Classification (NCBI taxonomy): domain Eukaryota; kingdom Viridiplantae; phylum Streptophyta; class Magnoliopsida; order Brassicales; family Limnanthaceae; genus Limnanthes; species Limnanthes douglasii. The sequence goes on from JAUPFV010000003.1 coordinate 326,782,701, forward strand.
GTCAACAAGACATTTAGTAACTAAGGAGAATAGGTTGCTAGGTGGGAGCATACGTTAACCAGGAGATGTGGATGACTAATTTTACTCAAACTCGATAGTCTATGAACTCTCAGCGAACTTTTGAAAGTCCAAGGGCTATATGTTATTAAAATCGATAGTCGATGGACTAATTATTGTTCAAAGCCCACTCGTGTTAATTATTTGGATATTTTTTAAAGTTTTCCAAACATACTTAGGGTGCATGACTTTTGTTTCGATTTATCCCTTTTTATTGGACCAATTGAAGCTTGTCTATTTTCTTAGGACGACTTTTTAAATCGCCTCACACTTATTTCGATTTTGGTAGACTTTTTAAAGTGTTAGGTGTTCCCGTTGTAATCATCTTTCTATTGGCCTATTAGTCGTTGGCATTTAGAAATGTTTACTTTCTTTTTAAAATAAAAATGAATCTTGATGCTTTGGAAAGAAAAAAACATTTTATTAATTTCAAATGTTTAGTTAAACGTTCTCGCGCCACCGGGATAGGATAGTGTATATCCGTATAGTTCAATAAACATGTTCTACATATAGTCGTAAGGTACGAGTTAAACTCTTAAAGATTACGATAAAGTTTTAGATGCTCTATGTTTTTAGGAAGGATCGGCTCATTGCGGGTACAAAACACTGACAATGACAATTCTCTAAGATGCCAAAAAGTTAATGAGAATGTGCAACACATGTCAAAGATTTGTTAATTCTATTCATATGTCCGTTGTACCACTCGAATCCAATTCCAAGGCTCTATCATTAGACCGATGGGTATAAATTTAGTTGGGCCTTCGTAGATGGCCTCGGAATGAAGACACGCAAAAGTAGTTACATGGATTATTTCTCTAAGTTGATCGAAGAAGAACTGTTATCTGGAACCGGGGCAAATAATGTGATAGAGGTATTATGGGCATATAGAACCACACTATTTACCGCAACTCAAGAATCAACATATACACTGGTTTACGGGATGAATGTCATGACATTGTTTGAGATTATGTTTCTATCGTATCGCATTGAGAATTATTCGGAAGAGGATAATGATGAGGGAATGAGAGCCAAGCTTGATTTGATTGAAGAAAACAGAAGACGGGTTTAGCTAAACTCTTTTCATTATCACACACTAATGAAGAGTAGATATGCATCCAAACTCAGACAACGAGAGTTTAGTGTGGAAAACAAGATTCTGAGAAAAGTATTTTTACATAAGAAGGAAAAAAGGTTCGGAAGGTTGACACCAAACCAGGATGGCCTGTACACTATAACTGAAAGGGTAAAGGCCGGAACGTACTGGTTAAGAGATAAAGAGAAAATACCACTTAGAAATCCTTGAAATATTAGACCTCTAAAGGTACATCTAGAGTAAACACTATTATTTTGTATAGTTTTCTTCTTTGTTATATGTATTAATCGGTAGCGTACTCTTTCCTACCATGGTGGCACAATAAGGTGTTCACGACGTGCTTACATAGACAGTTTATCAATAATACACATATTTTAATATTTTGGATTTAAGGGTTCAATAAACTTTAGTTCGCCAACACGTATATTTATATTTTGGACCTAAAAGATCTTCCAACGTCAGCTCGTAAGCCCTTGTACTTTTATATTTTGGACCTAATGGATCTTCCAACTTTTGTTGGTCAATAAGTATTTTTATATTTTAAAACTAAGGGGTCTTCCAATGTCGGTTGGTCAACACTCGTATTTTTTATATTTTGGATCTAAAGGGTCTTCCAACTTTAGTTGGTTAACACACGTATTTTAAAATTTTGGGCCTAAGTGCTCTTCCAATTTCAGTTGGTTAACACGCATACTTTTATTTTTTGGGCCTAGGTGCTCTTCCAAATTTGGTTGGTCAATAGTATTTTAAACATCATGACATGATATATCTTTTTTATTGGAAATTGATAACTTTGAATTAAAAGGATTAAAACAAGAGTCTAAAATTAATGCTGAAGAAAAATACATACGTATATTCCGAATACAAAATAACTTGATTAAACAAGATATCTTTATAAAAGAAAAGAAGTTTTAAGACCGCTAGTCTGATGCAGTAGAATCATTATCAATGGGTGTTTGTTTCGTACCCAGTGACCCAATATTGCTTGCACTGTCTTTACATGAAACTCACTTATAATATGACCAAAAACTTAAGCCCGAGATCCTTCCATGGATGTCAAGAATCAGCGTAGCTTTGGCCCCAACAACTTGTGTATATAAGGTCTCCAGACAGTCCTCGGCATAAGATTCTAACACGATTGCATTATCTTTCTCCAACTTCTTATATAGAGCATCAAAATCCTTTTGCTTCGTCTTTTTTGTTTTTAATTTTAAAAGCAGCCAATTCTTGAACAACCTTGTCCTTATTCTCCTTAGTTACTTTCACGTCAATTCTAGTTCTTCTTTTTCTCTTGAGAAACGTTCGACACGCTTGTTATTTTCTTGTCATGCTCTGGTATAACTTTTCAGCAATGCTTAAGTTCTTTTCGGTGGGATTATTCTTTCTCTTCGAGATCTCTTGAAGCAGAATGCTCCCATTCTTCAGCATAATTGACAAGATGGTATTGGTTCGAGGATAGTTGCTTAGCTTTCTCGAGTTTTTGTTCCTAGCCTTTGTGATTTTCTTCAAGTTACGCGATCCGCAGTTTCGCTTATGAGAGTTCTCTTTTCATTTTCTTCGCTTTGTCTCAAGCATGGCAAATGGAGCTACCAGGTATTACAGAGAGCAAGCGTGTGAGTCCAACTAGGTTAGCTGAAAGAATCTGGTTGCAACATAGTCAATCGATAAAGCTTGATCACTGAAACCTTCTGCATGGGGTTCTGAGAGGCTGGCTAGATGATCATCTGGGGTCGGGATATGTACCGAGGATCGGAATTCACCCAAACACCTTGGTAGGTTGGTAAGAAAAATGTCAACAGAACTCTAAACCTCGACATCCAACCTCAACTCTTCCAAATACTTGTATATATCAAAATCTGATTGTTTATAATTAAGGACTCTATAAGTTTGATCATTTTCCTCTTCAGATTCATTGTTAACCTGTACTAATCCTACCTCCAAAGACACTAGCATCCGTTCTTCAGGGTCTACCATAGTGTACTGCTTAAAGATAGTTGGAATGATGGTCTGATCCTTAGTAGGAACTTCGGTTGTAAGATCAGTTACGAGCATCATTTTATTCTTGTTGGGCACCGTTTTCTTGTTTCTCTCCCACATGGCTTCATTATTCTTGTTAGCCTCGATTTCTTTGGCTCTCTCCACTTTATTAAATCCAATCTCGACATACTTTTTCTTCACTCGATGATTAGGTGCTCTTTTCCGGGTATGAAGTAAAATTCACGCATTGGGGGCCTCTAGCCTCGCTATTATGGGAGACGCGTCGGGATGAGTCATTAATTGATCCTCATTAATATTGCCTTTGGATGAACACCATAGATGGTTGCAAACCAAATTCATCATCGTAAATCGTCTATAGAATTCATTAGCCCAGTTCTCCTGAGCCCAGTCGCTTAGAGCTGTGAAAGTCTTTTCTGTAGCTTTCAAACAATTCTTTCTCAAATCTTGTAGTTGTTCCTTTGGAACTGCCAAAAGAAAATACCAATGTTAAAATATGAAGTCATGAGAGAAAATACTAATGTCTACTTCATCGGGTGCCGCCTTGATTTATTCTTCTTTACGCGAGGCCAACCCTTTTCCCAAGCACCGCTAACGAACAAAAAACGATGTTTCCAGGTTTTATCCGCTCTCAACAAATCATTTAAAAAAATTAGTCGTTCTAAAAGGTGACGTAAAATAAGAGAAGTGATGGACTCCTAAATAGTGTGGTAATGACTAATAACTCTTCCATCAATATTGGAATTTAGGAAAGGAGTGAAGCTGTGAAACCAAACATCAAAGTGAAGCATATATTAGGGTTAGCCTGATTGGGGCACAATTCTACTAGTTTGAAATACCTTGCGATCGAGGGTTCCAAAGGCAAGCAGAGACCCCAATTCTAAACGTCGGGAAAGATTACCATCATCATTTTTCTGGTGGAAAATAGTGTCTCTCCAATGGTAAGAAGACGTATAGTGATAAAGTTCAGAATCCCCAAGTGTGCCCTCAGTTACGAACATTCGTCCTCCGTATAGTAGAGGTACTTCCCGTAATACAACCCAATGAGATGCTCTTATTCAAATCATCAGAGGTTACTCCCCAAAAATCTGATGTATTCGATGTTAGTACATCATTGGCTTTAGGTTTTTGTTGTGCCAGTTTGGTAGCAGGTTCTTCACTTTTCCTGTGTCTCCCGACATCTTTTGCAGTTTTCTAAAACCATTGTTAGCAATGACATCAGGATTGGGTTGTTGAGCTTCAAGGATTACTCGAATCCTCATTTGAACCCTTCGATTTAACCAATCCCTTGGGGATCATAACAATATTGGTGGTTATCCTCACAAAAGTAGTAGTGAATTTTATCTTCACATGTTGAGAGTTATCTTTGTTCGAAGACTGAGAAACAGATTCACCCATTGGCACGTAATATGAATTCTGGGTACAACAGAATTAAAGGTGGAGAAAATGCCAGAGCCTTATCGTTGTTCGATTTATCGGGGTTTTGGGGGAAATCTCTGTTGTTTGGGGTAAGGACTGCGTCAGTTCGGAAGCGGATGGGAGAACCATTTTGAAGTGATTCTTGTTTGGGTGGAAGTTTCCGTAAGTAAAAACATGGTTGGTTGTTTTTTATGAATTATCGATTATGCACGCAGCTCGTTTTTCCTCGTTCGTAGCAGTAATAGAAAATCAGTTAAGGGGGTTGAACCTTGTTCTCATAAAGAGTGGTCATTTCGGGGTAATTGGGTCAGTAATGAACTTTATCTCTCTAGAAATCGGGGCAGCAGAGCGCTCTCTCTCTATAAATGTGTTGACGGTGTGTTGTGAGGCGATGAATGGTATTTATAACAAATGCTCCCACCCTCAACGACCATCTGCATAAGGAAGCGTAAACGGTCGTACCGTGGGAAGGTCAAGAATCTCAATTCCAAATTTTTGAATAACTTAACCCGTATTTTTGGTGACACGTGTAAGAAAAGCAGCGACCAACATAATTCTAATTGGCCTAAGACGAGAAACTAAAATTTTCGACCTTAAATATTGTGGAAACTAAGCACAAGCTAGGCGCAATATATTCCTTCTCGACAATCTGAATAGGTAGAATATTGATTTAGTTTGGTTTAACATAAATCTTGTAATATAAAACCAAACAATTATGCAACATGGAAAGCATGTGATGCAATAATGAATATATATTGATGAGTTATAATTCTTCTTTAGTAAATTGCTTAGGAAAGATTTCTAAAGAGAGAAAGAGCTAAAGAGTATTTAGAGAGAGAAACACAAGTACTAATCAGTTTTCAAGTAAAAGTGTTGAACCTCTTTATTGGAGGTGCTTTTCCCTTTATATAGAGGAGCTAAGATTTATCCTCAAACTGAAATTTGTTACAATAAATGGACTAATTGCTATTTAGTCCTCAACAATTATGCATAGTTACAAATATCTCTTAAAACTTACATCATTCGCGAATTAAGGACAAAATCTACATCATTTACAATTAAATCCTTAAATTTACATTATTTACAATTTAGTCCTTAAACTCTATTTCCATATCATAAATGACATGATATTTGAAGAAAAGGATTCGAGTAGTAATTTCCATGAAAAGCCTGAAAAAGGACAATCTTGCCCGCCAACAAAAACAGAAAAACCCACCTCAAAAGATAAAGTTAGTTCTTCAAGACTTAAAGTGGTTTCAAGACATGAATGCTCAAGCTTTGTAGTAACAGTTACAGCATATCATCTTGGAAAAAAATTATTGGTAAAATTTACAGCTTAGTTTTCATGCTTTATTATTTATTTATATCCTACTGTCACAATTTGATATCTAAATGAAGATGTTCATAATATTTTAATTTGAATGGTAAAATAATATGTATTCAAATTATTTACTAATTTATGTAATTATGAACTCGATTATTTTTGTTATGTACCACAACGCTTGCCTATTTCATTTGTGAAAGAAAATGGATTAGAAAATTATGTTGGTGTGATAAAATTAATACACGACCATGGTGAAATTTCGTCTGCAAAGTTAATAAAAAAAAGACCACGACCAGTATTTGATTGGACGCGGTTGGAGGCACTTTTGCATCTGAAATAGAGTGAAGGAAGGTGATTTGCTCAAAATTGGTGTAATTCAGCATGGCAACAACAACAAAATCTTACTTTACTAGTTCTTGGTTTAAAATGCTGTAAATTGAATTTATAAAAAAAGTTATTTCTTTTTATTCTAATTTTAGCATTTTAGTTGATTTATTAGTAATAATTTTTTTTCAAGTTGTTATTAAGATGAACTACTTGGAACAGATTAGCATACATTGTTCGGTTGAGGTTTAAGGGACGTTTTTGTTTGTATTGTTGATTATCAAATAGGTAAATACTAGGATTTTATGATTTTTATCTATAACTATTTATTAACTATTAATTTTGTAATATTTATCTATTATATCAATTTATTATTTATAATTATTTATTCAACTTAACCTTGAATTTTTCACGTGAGAAAAGTTTATAACAATTAAATGTTCGAGGGAACATAGATAACCACGTGATTTTGAAAATAAAATATTCATAACCATTTGAATTTTTTTACATACCCATCATATCTTCGGTTTGTTGTTACGATTTGATTTGATTTTTTATATTATGTTTTTTGATTTGAGATTAGTTTTTTTTTTTAATTTGATCAAGATTTTTCTGCAATTGTGGATCGTTTGTTTTTTCTTTTCTTCATATGTATTTATCGATTGTATATCGATTCACAAGTGATTTTCTTTCATGATTTTGAGTTATTTTTGTTGTTTTCAATGATTATATGATTGTTTTAGTTATCCTGATTCTTTGATTTCATGACAACTATCTAAAGCGAGAAAACAGATTATGTTGTTTTTTGTCTTCCTCGTTTGGTTGCGTAATTATGAATATTATGGTTGCATAATTAGACACTACATGAGGGTGCAAAATTATGTACATTTTGGTTGCGTAATTAGACACTGCAGCGGGGTGGAAAATTATATACATTTTAGTTGCTTAATAACTAATTATTCTTTTATGTTTTACGATGTGGATTTATGTTAAAATTTTGTAAGAAAATTATGTGAACTTGCATATTATTTTTTATTTTGTGTTTTGTAGGTTTGCAACATCTTCGGTGGTTGTTTTTTAACAAAATAATCATGATTTTGTCTTTCTACTTAGTAATTTTGAAAGTTACAAAAGTATGAGTTGATTTCATAATAAACATGTGGGATTTGGTGGTCATGGGTCATTTTAAATTCACTTATTAGTTTCATAAATATAAGAACTGTTTTCTGTGTTGTGGAGATGATTTTGTATCGTTGGCTTTGGCTGGCCATTGTAAAGGTGGAAATATTGCTATTAAGACATGTTGATATAATGTCCTTACATAATATTGGTTTGATAGTTGAATATAATATATAAATTAAATAATGTAGTTTGGGTGTTCATTTTTTAACATAAGAAAAAATAGCTTGCTACTAAAAGTTAGGTTGATGATATTCAAGGTGTTGGGTATGTGCTACATCCCTGAGTCTTAATTTATCTCGAATTGTATTCGAACATGGATTTAATTAGAAATTAATTTATAATCAGACAGCAAAATTAAGTAGAGAAAAATTAAGTGTTCATTGCTCGATGAAAAAAGTGCAAAGGATGTCCATGGAGGCTTTATGCTTTAATTGACTAGTCAAATCTATATATGGTTATAAAAAAATATGTCGGTGATCATAAGTGTTATCCTGGCATTTAACAGGAAAAATAAAAAGCATTTGACATCGTATTTGATATCAAACAAGATAAGTGATGGTATTAGATCATGACGTGTTATAACTTCCCAAAATGTGTAAGCCCTTGTTAAATCCGATTATGGTTTAGAGGTTATTTTAAGACCTTAAAGATTATGGATGTCACAAGTCATTTTCTATTATAGTATGATGGTGGAAATTGTTTTTTAAACGATGTTTTTTTATAGATGGTACATTTTTTAGTATTGCAATAGCTAACAATGGTAAGGATAGTAATTTTTTTTAAACAAAAATTATGTTTACAAAATTCTTTTTGTTTGCGTAATTACGTGTTAACTTGTAACGTAATTAAGTACTAGTTGGTTGTGTGATTAGGTTTCTATTGCAAAATAAGTTCGATATTTTAAAAATAAAATATTTTTTATTGCGTAATTACGTATTATTTTTGTGTGCAAGTAAGTGCAAATGGGTTGTGAATTTATATTTTGGTTAAAAAATTAAAGAGTATATAGTTGGTTTTTAACTTAGTTTATCTCGTTCATACTTATTATCCTTTTATCTTTTGTAGGTCTTTTTTAATAGTATTTGTTGTTGTTGGGTCTAATTAAGGTTTTCTGATTTACTTGTTCATGAAATCACCTTTATATATGACTGTCACCTAGGTATCATAAAGGTTGTCTTAACGTTTTCTCTGATTTCTACCATTTATATTATCTTTATCATCTTATTCGGAATCTGAAGCATGCTTTGAGACATTCACCAAAGGATTTAAGGATGAAGATGGTCAATATTTGGAAATATTATGTTTATGTACCAAATGAAAGTTTATCAAATTAACACTTACATGAATTTCTTGAAGAAAGTGGTGAGAAAGAAGTTACCTTCATGGAAATATTTCCCCCGAAAAGTGCATGTGCGCGTATTTTTAGGTAAATGTTATAGTTATATGGCTTGCATTCAAATTAAATCTTTTAATAATCAAATTAAAGAATTATTAGCTTTCCTATTCAAAATTATTAGATAAAATGAAGGTTATGCTTACGACTCTAATGTCAGAGCTGGTGAGAATAAGTTTCAGACTTAGAGAGAGAAAGTATAACTAGTCTTTTAGATAGAAAAAGAATTTAAAAAGGGTCTTTGTCTTTAGAAAATATCATTTGAGTATACATTAGCCTTTGCCATTATTTATAGGCGTTCAAAACTTATAACAGAATCAGTCACAAATTTGAGATAATTACATATTAGGCCCTTGTTTTCATATAAGACCTTAAATTTATCCCTAATTTATATAAATTATCATACAAATATATTTATTACATATACGTCCTTCAATTTTCTATATCATTATCAGTAGCCCTCTAATTCTCATGAGAGACAATGAATGAGAACTATATGCCATCGAAAATTTGCTCATGTGGATAGAACATTTTCTCTGTCAAGATTCGATGTGCAACAAACATGTGATTTATAAATCATTTAGTTACATTTTATTTCCTCGAATGATCATCCAAGAAGTGTCTGCCTTGAAATTAATTAATCCTTTAGTCACACCTCGAATTGTTTCAAACGAGCTTCTAGAGTCAGTTTCCTCCCAATAGTCAGTAAAGTTCGAAGTGCAACTAAAACTCGTGATGATTAACTAAGTAATAGGCCTACCCCTAGGCCTGACACATAACATGTGTCAAGTTCCTTTTTCCAAGCAACCACTTCATATTCCAACCAATTGACTCCTCGACCTCTTCTATTTCTCAACGTTCCTTTTCCTAACCTATAAATACCTTTGTGAATTGGGATATCTTTAGGCCAGTTTAGATATATTTCCTAAATTGGGTTGGTTGCTATGATAAACGCCTGCTAGTAATTATCTAAAGAAATCGATTTTGAAAAAACAGATTATGTTTTGTTTTTCTCGTTTGGTTGCGTAATTATGAACATTATGGTTGCATGACTATACACTCATTCGGGGTGCAAAATTATATACATTTTGGATGTGTAATTAGACATTGCATCAGGGTGCAAAATTAAGTACATTTTGGTTGTGTATAACTACTTCTTCTTTTGTGTTTTAGGGTGTGAAATTTGGTTTGCTTTTATTTTTGGTTCAGGGTAGAATGGTAAAATGTCTAGAGATTGTTTTGATAATTTTGTGATGTTTTGTGTTTAGTGTGTGGAGTAGAGAGATAATTAAGTTATCTACTAATATTAAATTCGGACCACCCTCATTAATAACAGTGGTTAGGGTATTTATACCTTAATTACTGACTCGTGGGGTTACTGGGTCGGGTCATGAAACCGGGTCGAATTTAAAGACCCGTTAGTTATATAGTTTTAAGCTGATTAGCAACAAGCTTAGTCAAAAGTTAATATATTTGTCATGTTCGGATATTTAGTGGTGTGATATGGTCCGAATTGTCCCTGTTCGGAGAAGTGGTTTTACTCAAGGTATAGTAACCAAAAACTTTGAAGTTGTTAGTTGCCCCTTTTTAGGTCTTGCAAAAACCTTTGGAAGGGCTAAAATTCACAAAACTCTGATCTGGCTATGTTGTTCGAATTAAAGAATTTCTTTTCACAAGTGATCATGTTCGAATTTTATCAGAACTAATTTCCATTCTCAGAATTCTAAGAGTTTTTCTTGAATCGTGGGATACGTGTCAATATCTAGTTTGACCTCCCAGCTGTTTTTTCTCCTAGATTGTCGCACCCATTAGGTTTAAAAAGTTACATAGGTTTCAATTTTTCACACGTTGCGCAAGCTTTAATCATTGCAAAAATTCTATTCATCTTCTCTTTGGTAACTGCTATTTTTACAGTTATATATAAACCTTTCCATTGTTTCATTGTCTTCCACACTCAAATCTTTTAAGAGAGAAAACTCAGTTCACATTTAACTTGTTCTTGAGACATATATGTTCACAACCAGAAATACCTTAGTTAAAGGAGGTTGGTTGAACTTGTCTGAATTAGAGAGATAAACTTAATGTTTCCGGTCATCCGGCTTCTCCAAGAGAGAAAAGTAAGCATCCAAATCTGAACTCCGATCAGGGGTCATCTTCTTCAAGAAACCTGAGAACCAGAAAGCTTCCATTCACAACAGACCTTTCACCTCTCCCATTCGGTTCTTCAGTTAAAGAATATCAAAACCTTATTCCCAAAGAAAAAATCATCTATAATGTTAGGAAATCCTTACCTTTTATCGCACTGGGCTCAGACACAAAGAAATCAACAAAGAAGATAACTCCTCGCCGGATTACACGTCAATCAAAAACCAAATCCAGACCCATATCTTCAAAACCCTCCGGTTCAGAGGTAACAAAGGGTGTTTCACAAGCTAAATCTTCCGGACAACAGCCTCTACCAGATACCAGAATCTTGGAAGCGAAATCGACACAACCTTCTGAACAACCAACTTTACAACCATCATTAAAGGAGCCAGAGCAACCTTTTTAAAAAACAGCTGAACAACCTTCCACATAGATGGAAGAGAACATGGAGGACAGCATAAAGGAATCCCCTTTCGAGACTCAGACGTCCGTTCAAACATGGGATACAACCTCATATCTGAAAGGTAAAACCAAGGTGGGTATGAATCATCTGGATGCTCTTCCGGAGAGTTTAGAGGGCAAGGTAGGCCCCTGTTTTAAAACGTCTACTGTCCAGTACTTGTTGGCTTTGCAAAACATCAATTATGTCTATACCCACACAGTTGGGTTGAGTCAGATCCAAACTGAATGGGGGATCCCGGAGTCTGTAAAGGTGAGGATCCTTGTTACTTCGAAGACCCCTATGGACTGTAAGTTAAATGAGATGGTTGTCTATACCGAAGTACTAAATTGGGGACTTCGGTTCTCCTTAGACCCAGTGATTGTGAGATATTTTCATTTGATCAAGTTATGCCCCAGCCAGCTGAGTCCCAACGTTTGATATACTCTCCTACCCTGCATCATGGCGTCCAGGAGTTACAACATGGGGAATGATTTCATCTGTAGCAAGCTTATGCAAGAATAAATAAATTCCCTTCTATCATTACAACATGGGAAATTATTTCAAAGTGGTGGATAACCTACTGAAGTCCGAAAAGCCCTGGAGGACGTATATTATCTTTATCGATGGGACTTGGGAGAATGGAAAAATATCAAGGCTGACACGAACCCCAGCCTCTTGACCAGTAGATGGAAGAACACTGGTAAGTTCTTCTATCTTTTCCTTTTCATTTATTAAGTTGCAATTTTCTCATTTTGACTAACTGATATCTCTCTCCAATTCTACCGAATGAGTTCTTGGGCCACCTAGAGGCAGAGCAGAACACTTGTGCGAAGCTAAACACTTGGGCTTCGGATAACTGGGGGAACGTCTTCCATAATTGCTTCAAGTCAGGAAATTTCGTGAGGTCTCATATGTGGAACACCACAGGCAGAAGAGGCCTTTCATAGGAAGAGCTAACCACCCCTCCCCCTACTGTTGTGATCCTTAAGAGGATAAAAGTTAAAGATGTCAAGTTGTATTTGCCTTCTAGGGCCAAAACTCCTAGCAAAATGAAGAACAAGAAAAGGAAGGCCACAACACACTTAGCTCAAACAGCTACATAGTGGACTGGTTGGCACAATCAAGGTAGCATTGATGTGGCCTTGTTAAAGGCAGTGGAGGTTCAAACTGTAAAGGAAGCCGGAGGGTCAAAGAACCCACCAAGGCATTTTAAGAAAGACAAAAAGCGCAAAGCCAACAGTGATGAGAAAGCTGCCAAGAAAAAAAAGGTCACTATAGGGGCAGAGATAATTCTTCGCCCAACAGAAATTCCACCCCCAGCTCTTGCTGACCCTACCCTACAAGAGGAAATTCCAACAGATCTTCACTCCGGACACATTGCTGGTGGAGGCAATGATTAAGTGGACCTTGAAGCCTTTCAATACATTAGTATATACTTGAATGATCTGGAGAAAGATGATTTTGCAGGTCGTTATTGTCCCTTCAGCTCCTCCAACATAGTAACTTACAATAGGAAGTCCTACTCTATATCCGGAGAACAAGATACTTTGAGTCATGCCCTCCTCGGTTACATCCGACCAGTACTTGATCTGGCGAGGCAGGTAAAAACTCAAACTGACACCATTAATTCTCTAATTACTAATAAACAAACCTTGTCAGATAATATTTTAAGTGCTCAGCAAAGCATAGAGGTGCTGAAGAAGGAAAACGAAGATTTGGTAGCCAAGTTGATCGCATCGGAGGCGACCAATACTGAGCTCCAAAAAAATTACTCCATCTTGGAGACATCTTCCTCACAAAACCTCACATCTTTGAAGGAGCAACTGAACACTAAAAATGGTGATATCCAAACTTTATTTGATGAGAAGGCCAAGATAGAGAGCACTATTCAAGAGAAGATTAAAGAGAAAGAGGCCTTGGAACGCCAACAGAAGTATCGAAGCAGGTATAGAGAAGTATGCCAATGGGATAGTGGATTCCCTAAAGAAAAGAGATGATGGGATCAAATCTGACATGGTGTTGCTATTTCATGAGACCTTTCCTAAGACAATTATTGGTCCCTTATGAAAATATGTAGAGTATGAGGGCGTCTCATTCCATACTTTAGGCGATGGTGACAAGCGTAACTACTCCAGTGGAATAGACTCCACAACTGATGATGAAGAAGGAACATGTGAGAGTTCAGGTGCCAAACTCAAGAGTCCCAAGAAGGATTGTGCTGAATAAAAATCTGAAGGGAATAAGCCCTAAGGTTTTATTGTGTAACTTTTACTTTTGAAAAACTAAAGTCCTTAGATGGCCAAGGTATATTTTGTACTACTAGTCGGTTTGAGTCCGATCAGGTTTAATTTATTCAATTTCCCTTCTGTTTAATACTTTCTTTTAAATCTTTCATGGCTAATGTTTAAGTAGCTCCTAGAATTTTAGAAGTTTTGAATATTTTCGATCACACGTGTTCAACAGTTATGACCAAGTATTAAGCATATATGATCTACTCAAGAAAAATTGAGAGTCGGGGTATTGAATAAGTAATTTATAATTGAATTGAATTGAAGTAAAATCACACTGGAATTTTGAAGAAGACATCATGTATCATTGAAAAAAGTCGGACACCTTATTAAAACGTCCCCGCGCCATCAGGGTAGGAAAGAGTATGCCCTCTAATATTTACATTGGTATTTAACAAGTATATATTTACAGAAAAAACTTTATTCTAGATATAACCTAAGATGCTCAACATTCCATGGATGCTTTAAATCTCTTCCAACTTTATATTGAAGCCTATATGTCCTTGATTTAACCTTTTCACAAACCACACAAGGGCCTTTCCAGTTTGGAGCTAATTTACCGAACTGCTTTTCTTTAGTATGCAAAACGACTTTACTCAAAACTTTGTCTCCGATTTGAAAATATTTTCTATTGACTTTGGAAGCAAACCTGCTCCTCATCAAGCATTGGTAATGTGTTTTTCTCAAATGCGCTTTAACCCTTCTTTCCTCTATTAAGTCCAACTGACTCCTAACGAAGTAAAGGATCTATCCGGTCAGATACCGGACACACTAACAAGAAGAGTGCCTTGGCCTTCCAAGGACTTTAGTTTAGATAACATGAAAAGTGAAAAAATAATTCATAATTCAAGACTGAGCCTTTGAATATGGCTCAGCCTCATCCATCTTCTTCTTCCCCTTGGGATCGTTTTTTCACTTCGGAAGGGCCCTCCTCGGTATTTTCTTCTTCTTCATCAGAAGAGGAAGCGTTGGAGTAATTATGTAAGTCCCCATCGGCCATGGTGTGGTAGGGTAGATCTGGGTACTCTACATGAAGCCACAAGTCTCCCAGGTTCCTCTTCGGGAACTTCTCGTGGAAGAGCATGACCACGTCCGATCTCACCTTGGCATACATTCTTTCTTGAGTGTCGATCAAGTTTTTGGCATAAGCGTCGATCTTAGCTTGGATTTTGGCCTCCTGCTCCCTTAGGAGATCAGCTTTCTCCTCTTCAGCCTTGGACACTGTGTTCTCAAGCGCAATCTTGTCACTTATCAAGTTGTGAATAACTTCATCCTTGGCCTTGGTCTCCTCTTTTGAAGAGTTGAGATCTTTCTCTGCTCCGGACAACTTCTCCCGGAGATCCTTGATGGTGTCTTCTAGACTGGCAACTTTTGTGGTCCACCCCTCTTGGTTCTTCTTCAGCTCTTCGTTTTCCCCCTATAGAATGTTAGCATGTTGAGTAGCAGTAAGAAGGTCATCGGATAGCCTCTCCTTATCGGACTTGAGATCTTTGATAATGTCTGCCTGACTTCAAACTTGCTTCTCCAACACAAGCACCGACTCAACACTACTTAATAAAGATTGAGCTATAATGTCTATTTCACTTGAAACAGTAAAAGTCTTACCATTTAAGTGACTGTGTTTGAAGTACTCGGAGGGAGGTAAGGCCCAGCAAAATCGTCTCTGGGGAGGTTGATAAAGTACTCACCAAGCCCACCAAGACCAGTAATGTCTACCCCATCAATGCTAAGACGTCCCCCTTTGACCTGATCGGTATGAAAGTCACCAGGTATCTCCTCTGCTTGTGTTGGGTCAGTGGGATCAACATGGGGGAGAGGCTCCGGAGGCCGGAGAGAAAGTTCATCACCCTTAGAGGTCTTCTTCTTCTTGGCCTCCCTTTCCTTGCTTTCAGCTCCCCGTTTACGATCTCTTTTGGAAGCCCTTGGGGGTTTTGGGGAGTGAACTTCTTGCCTAACACTCTCATGCTCTACCACTTCCAAGAGAGCAGCATCAATCTGGCTTGGGTCTGGCCCCTCCGGATTTGTTAAAACAGCTTCCTCCACCTCAGCAGGGTCCGCTCCACCTACCACTTTCTTGCCCTTTTTCTTTTTGCCTTTCATCTTACTCGGGGCCTTGGCCCGGCCTGGCAAGTAAAGTGTCCCATCCGGTTCGTGTGTCCTCTTGAGCACTACATTCGGAGGGGGTTGAGTGGTGAGCTCTTCCCAAGTTAAGTCCCTTCGGCCAGTAGTGTTCCAGAGGTGATACCTTGCTAAGTTGCCCCCCGTGAAAGCATCGTGGAACCGGTTTCCCCACCTTTCAGCAGCCCAAGTGTTGATCTTCGTGCAAGTGATCTGCCCGGACTTTAGATAGTCATTGAAGTCCTTGGGAAGATCTGCTAATAAAAAGACAAAGACAATCAGTTTAAACAAATTTGATAAAAAAAGAGATAAAAATATAAAGTAGGAGCCTTACGATCACTCCTCCATCTGCTGGTGAGGAGACTTGGGTTGACGAAGAGAAATTGAGTCCTCCAATTCCTCTCTGACTCTAGCAGGTCATCCACTGCTTTGAAGTTATCCCCCATGTTGAAGTGCTAGAAGGGGATGTGGTGGTTTCTGCAGAGACTATCCACAGCAGCAAACTCCTCCATTGGTAGAGGGATCCCGGAGAGCCTAGAGGCCATAATGCAGAACATAAGGGTGTACCAAGCATTGGGACTCAGCTGGCTTGGACAGAGCTTTATCAGATGAAAGTACCTGGAAATCTCTGGGTCTAAGGGAAATCTGAGCCCCTAGTTAAACAACTCCGTGAAGATAATTATCTCGCTCACCTTGCAGTCCACGGGAGTTTCAGGGTTTATAGGGATTCTTATCTTCACGTTCTCCGAAATTCCCCACTTCGAACGCATCCGGCCCAGCTCAGATGTGTGGATGAAAGCATAGTTGATCTTTTGCAGGGCAAAAAGATACTTAACATTGACCTTGTGGAAACAAGGCCCCACTCTTCCTTCGAAACACTCTGGTAGATCTGGATGCCTCAAGCACAACTTTTCCTTGCCTTTATCTTTTTGGGCAGCAACAACACTGTCAGTCTGTCCGGAAGGTTCGGACTCAAATGGAGCCTCTTCGATAGAATCCTCCATTATTTCCTCCATGATTGAGGAAGGGTTTTCAGTCGCAGTGGTGAGAGGGAGGTTTGGATTTGGCTCAGGCTGACTTTCGGCCTGATGAGTTCCGGTACTCTCCTGATTTCTAGCCTCTGGCTGGGGCTCTGTTGTGGGCGTTTCTCTTAGAGGACTTGAGCCAGTGCCCTCCGGACCAGACAGCCTGTCCCTGGGTGCCCTAATGGGTACTTCTGACCCAGTACTACTATCCTTGGCACCTGATACAAGGATGCCCTTAGAAGCCTGCCCTTTGACCATCCGGCCTTTTCTCCGATCAAGTAGCTTGTGAGGAGAGGTTTCAGCATCAGATCCCATGGCTAAAAATGGGGATGGTTTTTTAAGGCTGGTGACTGTTACACCTGGTTCAACGACGGGTTCCGACTCTTGAACCGAAGAACCTGAGATGATAGGGGAAATACCGGATTGAAACAACCTCCTCGATTTGACACCCTTTGTGGAGGAAGAACCCTGGTCTGACTTTGTGGGTGAAGTTGCTGGTTTGTCGATGGGAGAAGCGGGTAAGCCTGCTGCAATGCGCCTTTCCCTTTCAACCTTTTGCGCTGTTTCTAATTCAGAGAGGTTGAGCCACCCGCCTTTGATTAGAGCGTTCCTAGCCGTGAACATAAACGACCAGAGTAAAAATTTGTTTTTGAGAGAAAAAGCTTTGAGGATTTGTAGAGTGAAAACGAACATGATAGTGAAACAGTAGAAAGTATTTCAATTTATAGTAAATCTAACAAAGGAGTCTTGATTCCTAGGAGAATTCGAAAAGATTAGTAATGATTAGAAGACGGCGCTAATGTCACCCTCATTAATGAGGAGGTTGCTTTTCGAAGAAAGTGGGTGCGAAATTCAAGGTGAAAAAACGGCTGAAACAACCAACCAAAAAGTGACACGTGTCCCATGAACTCTGGCAAAAAACCGTTTGGATTCACAGAGCTTTAGATGTGAATACTGCATTTCTTCACGGGGGTTTGGATGAGGAGATATATATGTATCAACCAGAAGGTTTCTTAAAATATGGGAAAGAAAACATGGTATGCAGACTTAAAAAAAGTTTGTATGGTTTAAATAGTGGTACAAGAAATTTGACGGTTTTATACACAAAGAGAGTTTTCAAAAGTGTAATGCGGACCATTGTTGCTATTTTAAAAGATGTAAGTCCAGTTATATCATTTTGTTACTCTATGTTAATGATATGTTAGTAGCATGTTCAGATATAAATTATATTAGAAGATTGAAGCTACAATTATCAAAAGAATTTGACATGAAAAACTTGGTCCGGCAAAGAAGATTCTTGGAATGCAAATCATAAGTGATAAGCATAGAAATGTTTTGCAGTTATCTAAGTCAGATTACATCGATCGTGTTTTGAAGAGATTTAACATGTGTGATGCAAAGCCAGTTAGTACACCATTGGCAAGTCACTTTCGTTTATCCAAGGATCAATCCCCTAAGACGGATGAAGAAAAATACTTCATGGCTAAGGTTCCTTACGCCTCAGTTATTGGAAGTTTGATGTATTCAATGGTCTGTATGAGACAAGAGATTAGTCATGTAGTGGGAGTTGTGAGTAGGTTTATGTCAAACCCAGGGAAAACTCATTGGGAAGCTGTCAAATGGATTTTGAGGTACCTACTGGGTACAACAGAAAAGTGTTTCTACTTTGGTAAGGGTGACTTAAAGGTACAAGGCTACATAGATGTAGATTTTGGAGGTGAAGTTGATCACCGGAAAAGCACCAACGTTTATATATTTACTGTCGGAACTACAGTTGTTAGTTGGATGTCAAAGATACAGAAAATTGTCACTATATCAACTACAGAGGCTGATTATGTAACAATGACCGAAGCCAGTAAAGATATGATATGGCTTCAAGGTTTGTTAATCGAGTTGGGATTCAAACAGAAGAACATCATTCTGCATAATGATAGTCAAAGTGCAATTCAATTGGCGAAGAATTCAACATTTCATTCGAGAACCAAGCACATCAGTATTAGTTATCATTTCATTAGATCTTTTTTGGAAGATGATGTGCTAATACTGGAAAAAATCCAAGGAAGCAATAATCTAGATTATATGTTGACAAAAACAATAGCCATTGAAAAACTGAAGTTATGTTCAACTTCAGTTGGCCTGCAAGAGTAACAAGACCAGAAAGATCTGCTGCATAGATCATAGTGTGAAGACAGGTTGAAACCAGTCTTCAAGTGGGAGATTTTTATTTTGACATAATAGTTCAGCCTTATTCAACATTCATGTTAACCGGTAGAAGAGATGCTAGATGAAAAGACAGTGAAGATGAGGAAAGTTCTAAACACAATAAAGAGAGCTGGAGTGAATTGAAAAGACATTGTAATTTTAGTGGGTCATAAATTACACATTAAGGACTGTAAATGTTTTTCATTTAAGTGTTACGGTCTCTGCAAAACTAACAGCTAGGGTTTTTGTGTATGCATCGAAAAACGGCAGAGTCACTGTGTCTTTCTAATAAAATCGATATGCAGTAGGTTCGGAGACGTAAGCATAATTTGCTGAACTCCGTTAGCAACTGTGTGTTTGATTTCACTTTTGTTTTGTGTTTCCTTTCTTTTGATTTGATTGCAGGAAAATCGTATATTTTCTCAGAAACCCTCTTACCTCAACCAAATTTAGAAGTGATTTGCCGGAAAATTAGCGTATTTCCCTTACAGAGGCCACTATTTAAAGTATTATTATTTCCTTTCAGAAGCTTCAGAATCTTTGCTTTAGTGGCCTAAACCTTGTTGATTTCCTGCATTTTAAGGTGTAGTAGATCTTCCAAGTACGGGCAAACTTCTATATTTTCCTGACTTGGCTCTCTGACCTATTCTCAACTTTTAACAACAACTTCGGCAGTGTCTTCAAAGAAATCAGTCTTATTACTACACCTATAGACTGTAACTACACGTTTAATACATCCTGAAATAGTGTCATTAATCCTTATATTTTCTTTTCCTGATTTTTTTATTTTCTTCTCTTTCGACTCCATTTTCGGTCTCTAGTTTTCCTCCAAATCGGCTCGTTATTCTGAAGAAAGTGGTTTACAGTGTAGTAGCCTTTGTTTTGAACCCTGATCGGCTCCATATTTTGAAGTAAAACAACTCGTTGGAAACAGTTGACTAATTTAGTAGACTCATATATATGTTTTTTTAATAACCTTAATTTTCAAATTTGGTTGAGTCTCCGTCGATTCACTTCCACTTCCTTTTAGAAAAAATCGAAACTATTTTTTAACAAATATGCTTCTGATTACTTTTTTTAACTATATATCCTTTCAAAACTTGTTCACATTAACAATAGAATAAAATTAGAAAAACTAGCAATATTGGCTCTCGGTGTAGACGACGAAGACCATTTCTTCATAAATTGTTTTGCCGGTTAGGAGCCATCCTTATAATCATCATATTTACCATAGATTGGATTGTCGAATACCGGTGGTGCAAATTTAGATATATCCTTATCATAGAATTCCTCTTACCATTTTGTGTATAATTGAATGGAAAAAGCTCCTTAAGCTAAATACTTCTATCAAAATTCTCATATCTCTAGTTTGAATCCTAATTCCTAGTGGTTTTGGGTATTTTTATCGTTGTCGGTATCTATATATAATGTTCAAACATCAAGTAGCATCGATTTTATTTAGCCAAACGTCCCCTGCTAATCCCCGTAGAGCAAACAGATTCGATTTGCTAAATAAAATAAAGTCATAAATAAAATAAATGCGCTTATTTATATATATATATATAATCCTTAATAAAATAAAATAATATTAAAAATAAATCAATCAAATTTGTATGCAATCATATTTGATTTGCTAAAAGAAATAAGTTTCCTAATATATATTTATATATATATATATATATATATATATATATATATATATAATAATAAAAATTAATATTCAAATATTGAGCATTTTTAGCTACATCAAAAAGTCTTAGTAAAATCAATGCCTAAGTGTTTGGTGTAAATCTTCTGTCACAAGCCTTCTCTTACAATGATCAATAAAATAATCAAGGTTATAATTTAATTTATAAACCTATTTTTAACCTACTAAATTCATATTAGCATAACAATGAATTAAAGAACAAGTATGATTATAAGAGCTCATATTCCACTTTTATAGTATGAGTCCAATTATGATCAATAGAAGTCTCTGTAAACTTTGTAGGTTCTTTATCTAGGTAATCCAATCTCATATAACCCAAACCCATTATTATGTAAAACACTTCTAATTCGTACATTTTATTACATCACCATTGTAAAATATATTATATTTTAGTAACTCATTCGTCCGACTTGCCCTTCAGATCAGTGGGTCCCTTAGTCTTTGTGAAGGTCCTTTGGAAGGACCTAAGTTTGGATTCACTTTGGATTGAACTTTAAACACTTAGCACTTTGAATTGAAATGCAAACACTTTGCCGTTTGGATTTACGTACAAACTCTTGACACTTCTGATTGAAATACAAACACTTGACACACATTTGAATCTATAATTCTACTTTTGTACATGTGTCATTGAATCATTCGACCTATGACTTATTTCATGAATAACACAGCTTGACAAGTTTTTTTTTTTTGTTTTTTAACTATTCCACTCCTTAAAAAGATAACCATTGGGAGAGACCTTTCCACTTCCTCATACGTGCATTTATTAGGGAAACATTTCCTCTACCCCACACCGCCATTCATTGTGCTTATGTTAAGTAGTTGTTGAGCTTCTCTACTAACCTTTATAAATAATTCTCCCCATTCTTAGTATCACTTTTTCCTAAAAAACTTCTAAAAATAGAAAGAGAAGCTCTGCGCTCCTACCACTACAAGCCTTAGTGTTTATTCCGATAACCACCACAACATACTTCTCATACAACCGTTGAAGCTTTTTTTTTAGTTGTATGTTTTGTGCTGCCAATGCCCTAACTTATTGATTATGTATGTATGATAAAGCTAAAGCATAGAGACCAACCAGAAGAACATTTGGGCTCCAAGAAACAAAAGTTCCAACAGCCATTGGCTATAACTTTGATTACAAAGGAAAATATTCCTACAAGAGGCACTCTATTCAAGTTGATTCTCCATCATCTTCTACTCAGTCTTCATCAGAGAAAGCTCTGGATCATAAGCTAGTCCATTCCCAAGGAAATACTAGCAACAAAGGCCAATATTGCTTTATTTTTATGGGAGGTTCTAATACGGAAGACATATCACGTGTGAAGAAATCCAAAGTCGTTTCGGTAAAAATAAAACACAACTCTGGTTCTCCTATTACGAAAGACCAAACCAAACATAATTTTGCAAGTATCGATGTCCCTTCAGAGATTTCAGTTAGGGTGATGTCAGCGTTATTGAAAAGGTTGACATCGCTCATTGGATACAAAAAGAGGGGTCACAAAGCAGACTACTAATTTTTAGAAGAAGTCCAATGCAACTAGTGAGTGAAGCCAGAGAGCATAGTGACGTTGATAAAGAAGTATAACAAGTAGGTGACATTGAATGGAAATATTCAGATGCTAAAAGATGCAAACCAAGAAAGACAAAAATGATTTATGCTCAAAAAGAGTTAGTTGTATACCTTGACGTGCTAAATTAGGGGCTCCGGTTTCCGCTATTTATGGAACTAGTTGGGTACATTGATATGGTCAACCCTTTTCTAAGTCAAGCTAGCCAAAAGACCCGGTTCACTTTGATTTCATGTATAATGGCATACAACCTATTATAATAAAAATGACGATCGAGCAATTCGTAGGTATAACCGCGCTATCTAGGTACCCTCAAATCCGTTTTACTTTATCACTCACGAATATGAGTAAAACATAATAAATGACTTACTGGAAGCAGACAAATCATGGAATTTTTAGTTTTTCTTCATAACCGTTTGCTTCAAAAACGATAAAAAAAATCACTATGAAAAGTAATCCAAGCAAAATTTGAGGTTTTTGCGCAACATAGGTAATTTTTCCATTTTTAATCATTTCATTAGTTTCAATTGTCCTTTAACATTAAGTTTTTTTCTTCTATTCTTTGTGTAGCTAATTGAAGTTTCATCAACAACATTTGGAAGCTACCAAAGAGACTTTCATAAAACTACACCGGTGGGCTGCCAAAAAGTGGTCTAATGGATTCAGTAAGTTCTTAACACCGAACAAACTATTTCTTAGTCACTTTCGGCATATCCAACCGAAGATCCAATTATCATGGGAGGAATTTACAACTTCTGTAGGTGCATTAACAATTCTAAACCAAATAGGAGCTAGAAATGGCAAGGAATTTCTTCCAGACGGAGTTACTATTTGCAGTTTGGTGACCATGTTTGAAAATACACACTCGTGGGTACCTGCATTAAACAATTAAGAAACATTTAGGAGAATGGTCTATTATATGAAAAGTCGTATGTTTAACAAACCGAAACTAGCATGGTCTAATATAAAAGAGCTTGCACGGTTTAATAAACAAAGAAATATCATGTTAACTATACATCACAACTCTCATTGTTGTCAACGCTAGAAGTCATATGGTCGTCAAAAAAACACTATTTGTCGTAAACACTAGGATATAAAAGAATCGCATTGTATATTACATATGAATAATATCGTAAATTACAAAAGAATCTAATGGTGAACCACAACTAGTCCAAACTAAACTCACATGTTCATGTGCACATGAATATTATAAGCACATGTACAAATATCACTTCTTCTTCCAATAAACTCGCTCGTTAACAACACATGCTTGAAAACTCTAAAATCTATTCTATATATTATTCGACACCCCAAACAAATATAATAACTAAATCAAATAAATAATACAACTAGTTTATAACTTATTACAAAAGAAAAACACAGGAAAACGTACTATTATACATTTTGTTTCTAATCAAAAAATCGAACGAAACCAAAAATAGAGAGAGCTCGTGTAAAACAACTCACCTGACTGATAAAACAACCGGTAAAAGAGAAAGCTAGTACGAACCACTTTTTGGTTATGGTTGTATGCTCATATGAAATAACTCAAAATCGAGAAACTCTAAAAAGCTATTAAGTTTACATAACAACTGTTCATGCTTGATTTTTTCGTTTATGGAAAGAGAAACCTAATTTGCACGTCGATGGATTTATTTCGATGATACATGTCGCTTTGATTACCCTAAGTCGATGGACTGAATGAGATAATGGGGTTTTTTCAGTAGGGTAAACTATGGCATCAACAAATAGAGATCTAAAAAGCTAGTAAGTCTACAAAACATTGGTTCCAGGTATCTTTGATGATATTTCCTACTTTTTATTTTTCTAGATCTATAAATAGAGATTTTGTTTGTTTTATTCGGACAACAAACTTTGAATGTTTACCCCTTACTTCATTAGTTCATAATTTACTCTACTAAAAATTGAAGGTTTTTTTTGGAAATTCAACCGAATTTAATTTTATAATTTAAATTGAAGGAGATTATATATTAAGTATAAAATTATTCATTTGAAAAATTATAAATTTTATATAAGTATATATTAAGTAATAATTATAAATTATTCAACAACATCCCAATGTTGCTGCAACTAATCAATTCTCCAAGCCGTATCTAGTCCATCTTCAGACCCCTTTGCCGACTAATAATCTATCCAAGCATATCGAACCACCAACATTTATGAATAACAAGATGAACCTTATCACCACCCCATCCAAAGCTTTCATTTCCCTCCAATTAATCTACCCATCACCTGCAACCAATAAACTTCCATTTAAACTCCCTTTTGATCTTCGAAATAACCCAATGTATGAACATCAAACTTGCATCAAAACCAATCCAAACCAGACCCCATGGAAACTTTATTCTGAAATTACCAATCCAAATCCATTTATCAAGAAACTTATCCACGAAAAAAATGATATAAAAATTCACAAAGATTATACATCTATAGATTTCCAAAAATCAAACAAGGTAATTCTTGAATCTCAGGCGAAGATAACACTAATTGGGAAATTATAGTCTGGCAGACCTCAAATGTTTGAGAATCAAAACAAAATTTGACTCTCTTAAATTCAAAGGATCAGTTAGCCTTGCTCTATGGGATCCAAGATATCTTATGATTGAATTAGAGTGTTAAAAAGATATAAAATATATTTAGAAAAGAGTAATTTGGACTATTGACACACATAAAACGAGGTTCCTCTAGTGGACTCCTAATTTTCATCATCGAAGAGAATCAACAATTACTCATGTCTTTATCACCTTTCACAACATGACTACCTACCTATATAACCCATACTCAATCAATCAATTATCTAAAACTATTGGTAATCCAATTGACACATGGGTGCCCTCCAAAAAGCAGGCAATGTACAAATGTTGCAAGGCTTGGATGGAAATAGATCTTTCAAAACTACTTCAAAAAACAATCTATGATTAGTTTGATAATGAGAAAGGTTTTTTTATCAAGACTTTAAAGGAGAAGCCTCATTATTGTTCAGAATTCTATCATATGGGTTATAATTCAAAAGTTTGCAAAAAACTTAATCAAGAGCCTATCAAGCTTTCAGGATCCTCCAATCTTTCTCTTTCAAACACAAGCCTACAGAAACCTGGATCCCCAAGCTTAACCTTATCTGAAAACCTGAAAAGCCATCAAATCTCAATTTAATCATACTCAAGATCATTATGATCATCACTCTCAACCCAACTCATCCATCCTTATATAGCCGGACACAAACTCTAAACCATTTATAAGTCCCTCAGTAGAACCTAACAACAGAGCGAACCCTATACTATCATCATCCCATCCTCTCATACTGTCATCCATGAAGCTGAAATCCAAGAAGCTCTGCATGCGGTGGAAATGAGAGCTAAACTATCATTAACATGTCACACTGATCATGACCAATTCACCACCAATTCTTCTAAATCTTACTTTATTGGCAGCATGGCTTCCTCTCTAACAAATCGTACAACAGAAGAATAATTAATCAACATCACTTCAATGAAAGATGAAAATCAATCCAAAAGTGTTATGAAAAACTCAAGAAAACTTATCAAATTTTGCAGTTCATCAACTATAGCCACAACCAAAGCAATGCAAACTAGACGGTCTACGAGATCTCAAACTGGCTATCTCAAATGACTCTAACAATCCTCTGCTGGAATATTCGTGGAATAGGATACAAAGCAAAAATAAGAAGACTCAAATCAATCACAAGATTAGAATATATTGACTTCTTAACTATACAAGAACCTCTGATAGACAAAGACAACCTACAACAAACTGCATAATTTTTGGGATTTCACCATCATATGCACAACAGCTCAAACAAAATATAGGCTTTCTAGAACAACAACTAAACAGTTCAGACTCTTCTTGACTATAACCAAATTATTCACTTAAATGTGCAATACTCATCTTTTGAGAAAGAATTCATCATCTACATAATTTATGCTAAGTACATTCGAGACCTAAGATCCATTTTTTTGGGACAAAATCAGAGATGTTTCATATTCAAACAAATAATAGATACTTATGGGTGACTTCGACTCAATTGTTGAACCTTCAAAACAAATCTCTTGTTCTAGTACTTGCTTACGTAGTATTGATGATTTTAACAATCTTATTTCTTTTTGTAACTTAACTGATGCATGGTACGTAAGCTCTAAATTCACCTAGAGTAACTCCCACAAATGGAAGGGACTAGACAAAGTTTTACTCAATGCTCTTTGGTTAAATTACTTTACTTCTACATCAGTTACACATATGGCCAAGACACGATCAGATCATTCTTCTCTTTGTATCAAACTATCCACCAATAAAAATCAAGTCAAATCTAACTTCAAATTTTAGAATATGTGGATTCAACATCCAAACTTCTACTAAACTATCAAGACCAGGTTGGAAATAGATATATCAGGATTTCTTATTCAAAGATTTTGGCTATAACTAAAGAGGCTAAAATCTACTCTCACATTTTGGAACAGAGATACTTTTGCTAATATCTTTAACTCTGTTTCATAATCTGAGGAAAATGTTAAATTTTAAGAAACCATCTATAAAAACTCTCCAATAATGGAGAACAAGAGCAAACTAGATTCTGCAAATGTTCAACACTTACAGTACATTTCCAGAGAAGATATAAATTGGCTCAAAAGTGTAACACACACTAGACAATATATAGAGACAAAACTACAGAGGCCTTTCATTCATATGTAAAGAGAAAAGGAATAAAAATTGCACTAACAGAATACAAGTCAACAATGTCTGGACTCAAGACCCTTAGGAAATCTAATCAGCAACTATATCCTTTTTTAAAGCTCTGTTAACAGACAATAGTTTCTCTCCTGAAAAAACTAGTATTCAAATTATTATTTCTAAAATTCTTACAAGTGAAGATTACTACTTATTATTAATTTCACCTTCTGATCACTAGGTATATTTAACTCTATGAATGCCTTAAAATCAACAACATTGCTGGTGTTGATGGGTTCAACATCAAATTCTACCAGAATTGCTGGACTACTATATATAGTAATCTTTGCTCAACTATTAGAGCATTTTTTAATGGTGCCTATGTTCTAAATGGGGTCTATGCTACTGCTATGTTTCTAATACCTAAAAAAGAAGACCCCAAAACATGGAACAACTATAGACCTAAGTCTATGTAATGTATTTAACATGATTCTTTTTAGAATCATAAATGATAGACTTTCAAACCATTTACCCAAGCTCATGTCTTTTGAGCAAAGTGGATTTGTAAAGAGTATATGTATTTAGTAAAATATCCTACTCACTAAATAACTAGCCTTCAACATAAACAAGAAAAGTAGAATAGGAAAGTTAATCATTAAACTAGATTTATCTAAGGAATTTGATATAGTATATTTTTCATTTGTTAGGAAAATCTCAATTTCATTTGGTTTTAACTGCAGGTTCACTATCTTTATCATGAAATCTATAAAAAATGTTGGATTTTCAATCATTCTTAACGGTGAAGCAAAATGATTCGTCAAAGTTTCTAATGCAATTAGACAAGGGGATCCTCTCTTCCATAGTCTATTCATTTTAGCCCAAGAATTTATAATAAGAGGGTTGAATAATCTATATCAAGATCACCATAGTTTAAGATATAAAATCCCTAATAATGATACTATCTCATGCTTATCTTTTGCTGACGACACTATTATTTTTACTAATGGATCAAAATCCAGTATTTACCTTCTTAACAGATTCCTAAGTAAGTTTCAAGATCAGACTGTGAAACTTATCAACAAAGAGAAATCAATCTTCATTCTACCTAACTCATCTCCAACAAACAGAGCAAACTACATCCAACA
The DNA here is from genome assembly GCA_036936605.1 of Limnanthes douglasii subsp. nivea. Taxonomy (NCBI): domain Eukaryota; kingdom Viridiplantae; phylum Streptophyta; class Magnoliopsida; order Brassicales; family Limnanthaceae; genus Limnanthes; species Limnanthes douglasii. The sequence goes on from JAUPFV010000003.1 coordinate 326,810,836, forward strand.
TATTATGGGTTATAAGCAATGCTATTTTCTAATGATATTTCTTGAAGCTATCGTTCATAATAGATCCACTTGGTGGATCACACCTTGCTCTCATTTGGTAGAAGGCTCACTCTAATCCAATCAATTCTGCTTGCCTTCCCAAATTATCATCTTCAACACACTCTTCTTCCAAGATATATTATCGAAAGAATATAAATAATTTGTAGTATATATTTGTCAGAATCTTCTGACAATCATATGGCTATCTCCTGGGCTAACTAGAACAAGTTTTGTCTTCCCTACAAAGAAGAAGGACTTATATTAGAAGAATTAAAGATATCCAACTCACTTACTATTTCAAAATTTGGAAACAATTCAGAGAAAAATCAAGCTTATGGTTTAAAGTTATGCATAATATTTATTGATCTTCAGCTCATCCAATGCAGGTGAAATTATCATTCAAAAGATCTCAAATTTGGAAGATGATTCATTATATAAAAAACACTACATAATCTTTCATTTTCTAGTCAATTGGTGAAGTAAACTATGATTTTTGGTTTGATCGTTGGTGTCATTCCAAACCCTTAATTGATCTCAGCAACACTAATGATACGTCATGGTACATTCAAACTAAAGTCAACTCCTATTGGATAAACAACAAATGATATCTAGACAGAGTTTTGGCTTCTGTTACCTCAATCGATATTAACATAATATCTAGACTACCAATCAAGCCTCACATCCCAGAAAAGATCCAATGGACACCTAGTGAATCAGGGGACTTTTATTTCAAAGATACATGGAATACACTAAGGCTCAAAGGAACTACATCACTGTTATATTCAAGCATCTGGAACAGAGTCACCATTGTAAAATTTTCCTTCTTCTTATGGAGATTTCTCCATAACTGGGTATATGTTGACACCGCCCTAAAGTCCAGAAACATAACTTTAGTTTCCAAGTGCCAAAATTATGGAAACATTGAATCTATTCAACACTAGTTTGTTCAATGCAGCCTAGCTTGGATTGTATGGCTACACTTCAGCAATTTGTTCAAAGTCATGATTGGCAATCATATGACTCTTCTCATATTGTCAGTCTCTGGATATGGTTTGTTCCTACCAAGGTTCATACAAGAACTACTCTCCCTTCAGTTATATGCTAGACTCTATGGCAGCACGAAAACAAGAAAATATTCAACCAACAAGAAACTTCCCCCAAAGATGTTATTGCTCACATAAAAAATTACATTCTAAATTTAGATTCGGGAGATTTCCTCAAAATAAAGTTCTGGAAAAATGATTCTAATAAGGCATACGACTTTGAATGTTTTCAACACCTTAAAGAGACAAGAAATGTGAAACAATTCAATGGCTCCCTCCAAAGCTGTCAAATATTGATGTTCTTTTAATTATGATCTTAACTAACAAATCCCTTTGGTTTTTTTCCTACTCTACAATGCTTCAGGAACCTACTCACTCCAAACATGACTACTTCACACATTAACATAGAACAAAACTCTCCCGCAGACTAGCTGACTCGATGGACCAACAAATGCAAATACAACATTGATCTTCCTACATATCAAATACCTAATCAGCTCAAAGCCATTATATTAATTGATAGCCTACATACTAACTCTATCAGAGAATATTTGTGATCCCCAATTCTTCTACTCTTCAAAATACTATAATAAAATAATAGTACAAGTATGTAATGAAAGGATCTAACTCACCTCATTATAAAAAACTCAACACATTTTGCAAGGATAAAAACAACCGAGGGGACAAGATTTCAATAATCAGAGCAATGGAAGGAGCAAAGATTATAATCATAATTTTCTCCAAAAACTATGCTGATTGCAATTTGTGTTTAGACAGCTCTTGAAAATTCTCGATTGCCGGATGAACTGAATAAGATTGTTATACCTATCTTTTACAGTGTAGATCTAAGAAATGTACAAAATCATAAGGGGGATTTTTGACCTGCATTCGATAGACTCCTGAATAATTACAGGAGCAAGGAGGCGGGATGGAAAAAGTGATCTGAAAGATGTAGGCGGTATATCTGGTTTTGATTCATCGAATTTTAGGTAAAAGTTTATAAACTCTAAGTTTGTAGAAAACATTTCTCTTCCTTTTCTGTTACTAATTGCTTTGTAGATCATGCGCCATTCTCGTAGACACAATTGTAGATAATGTCTTGGGAAATTTGACCGACGGTTGTTCTTTTAATTCCAATTATTATTATCACGATGTGTTCTTCAGTTTTAGAGGTGAGACTCGCTACCACTTCGTCAGCCATCTAGTCAAGGCTTTGCGAGATAGGAATATCCAGTCATTCTTCGATGAAGAACTCAACAGAGGAGACAAGATATCCTTAAGACTCAATAGATCAAACAAGCGATCTAAGATTTGAGTAATAATTTTCTCGGAAAATTATGCTAGTTCCAAATGGTGCTTAGATGAGCTCGTGAAGATTCTAGCGTGCATGGACAAACGGAATCAGATCGTTATACCCGTGTTTTATAAAGTAGATCCCGCAAATGTACAAAATCAAAAGTGTGATTTCGGAACTGCATTTCATATACTCGTGAAGAATCACCAGAGCGAGGAGGCCAGATGGAGAAGTGTTCTGAACATGTCGGCAGCATACATGGTATTAATTCATCGAACTGTGGGTAAGTTTTTGAATTCAGAGCTGATACAAAGTCTTTCTCTTATTCTCTATTTCTAAATACCTTTTGATTCCCCTTGCTTTGTAGATCAGGGGCCATTCTCATAGATAAAATTGTATTTACGGTAGATGAAATTTTACATCAATTCATACTCTCTATTCAAATAGAATATCTCTGATTTTATCCAATTGAACTTTTTGGAGAACCCCAAAAATATTTCAATAAGAAATTGTTTATAAGACTTCAAAGATTATCCGGAATCAAAATACTGTTTTTTACAAATTATTGAAATATTCTGGTCTTGTTGATGAAGATAGAGATGACGAACGGAGGAGAATCAGCAAAGGAGATGACAAGCAAATTCGCTAAACTTGACAAGTTTAAAGGATATTATTTCAGACACTTGTAGAAAAAGATGCATTTTCTGTTGACTACCCTCAAGGTTGTGTATGTCCTGAGTACCCCATGTCCCGAGATCATGGAGAATGAAACACTGGAACAAACAAGGAGGCGCAACAGGTGGGAGAATGATGACTACATATGTCGTGACCACATATTAAATGGTATATCTAATACTTTGTTTGATATATACCAAAATGTCAAATCTGCAAAAGAGTTATGGGATTCTATTGAATCAAAATACATGGCAGAAGATGCTTCTAGTAGGAAGTTCCTGGTTAGTAATTACATAAATTACAAAATGGTTGAATCTAGACCTATAATGGAACAATATAATGAACTACTAAGATTTCTAGAATAATTCATCCAAAACAACATGAAAATGGACGAATGTATTTTGGTGTCTTCGATTTTGTATAAATTTCCTCCTTCATGGAAGGATTTTAAACACACACTGAAACACACCAAAGAAGAAATAAATTTAGTCGAACTTGGTAGTCATTTCAAGATTGAAGAGTCTCTAAGTGCTCAAGATAAAATAAGTAATCCTAAGGGTAAAAACAAAATGGGAAATTTATCTGTAAATATGGCTGAAATCAGTGGATTCTTTAAGAATGGAAATACAAATAAGGGGAATAAACGAAAGTTTAAAGGCAATAATAAAAACAACAATTTTTCCAGCAAAAAACCTAAAATGGCATGCTGAAAAGCAACAAGGTTAGAATTTAATTATGAATTTTAATTCTGGTCAGAATTATATATCTCTAATATCTGAGGCATTTTATGTACAGGATGACGATGTTGCTGGTTGGATTGATTCAGGGGTAATAAGTCATGTATGTAAGGATCTTCGATGGTTCAAAAACTTTCAATCAATTGAAGATGGATCTTCACTTAAGATGGGAAATGTTGCAACAGAACCAATTAAAGGACTAGGAAATGTTAAATTACTATTTACTTCTGGAAAATACATATTATTAAACAATATATTGTATGTTCCTCGGATTCGAAAGAATCTTTTGTCTGGTGTTGTTTTAAACAATTGTGGTTTCAAACAAGTGTACGAAAGTGGCAACTATATATTGTCAAAACATGGTGTTTTTATAGGATTCAGATATTTGTGTAATGGTATGTTTATGTTAAATATTAATATTTCGTTCCAAAATGATTCTGTTTGTATGACTTTTACTAGTATTTGTAGAAATTTGAATAAAACAGAATTATGGCACGCTAGATTAGGACATGTTCATTATGGAAGAATAAATGACATGTCAAAAATGAGCCTTATTCATCCTGTTGATGCAAACAATGAAAAATGTAAAACTTGCATGTTAACTAAGATAATTATAAAACATTTCAATAATGTTAACCAAGTTTCCAAAATATTGGAACTAGTACACAATGACTTATGTAATTTCCATGCTACACATTCGTTAGGAAATAAAAAGTATGTTATTACTTTTATTGATGATGCATCTAGATCTTGTTACATTTATTTATTGCATGCTAAAAATGAAGCTCTTGATAAGTTTAAAATATATAAGGAAGAAGTAGAGCTACATAAGAATGATTTGATTAAAAATCTATGTACGGATAGAGGAGGTGAATATTATGATCTTATATATTTTCAGTTTACAGGTATAATTTATCAAACCACGGCTCCTTATACACCACAACAAAATGGTATAGCTGAGAGGAAGAATAGAACTTTGAAAGAAATGGTCAATTCCATGTTGTCATATTCGGGTTTGAGTGAAGGATTTTGGGGTGAGGCTATGTTAACAACCTGTTATTTATTGAATCGTGTTCCTACTAAAAGGAATAAGATGACCCCGTATGAGCTTTGATTTAAGAAGCCTCCAACACTGATTATCTGAGAGTTTAGGGTTGTAGAGTAGTTGTAAGACTCACTGAACCTACAAGGAAAAATTTGGATGAAAGAGGTATAGATTGTATCTTCATTGGGTATGCTGAGCATTCCATTGCATATAGGTTCTATGTGTTAGAATCCGATGACTATGTGTCGGTGAACACAGTTATCGAGTTATGAGATGCAATAATTGATGAAGAGAGATTTACTTCTATACCTAGGCATAGAGATTTGATTCCAAACTCTTTAAATATGAACTCAAGTGAAATTGAAAATATATCAAGTAGTACCAATTGTGTACCTGAACCTTCTGAACCAAGGAGAAGTACTAGAGCCAGAAAAGTTAAGTCATTCGGATCTGATTTTCAACTTTATTTAGTTGAAGGGTCAAAAGATACGATTGACTATCAATATTTATATTGTTTTGTTATGGAAGATGATCCAAAGACTTTTAGTGATGCCATGGTATCAAGGGATGTTTCATTTTGGAAAGAAGCTATCCATGATGAGATAGAGTCTATGATACATAACAATACATGGGAATTGGCTGATTTACCTACTGGGTGCAAATAATTGGGAAATAGATAGATCTTTAAACAAAAAATGAAAGTAGATGGTACTATTGAAAGGTATGAAGCTAGATTGGTTATACAGGGATTTAAACAAAGAGAAGGAATTGACTTATTTGATACTTATGATCCAGTTGCTAGGATTTCCACCATTAGATTATTGATTGCACTTGCATCTGTATACAATCTTGTAATTCATCAAATGGATGTCAAAACTGCATTCTTGAATGGTGATTTGGATGAGGAGATTTATATGAAACAATTGGAAGGGTTTGTCATGTCTGGTCGTGAAAACAATGTATGCAAGTTGAAAAAAACTTTGTATGGTTTGAAACAAGCAACAAAAGATTGGCATAAAAAATTTGATAATATTATATTGTCTAATGGATTTATTCTTAATCAAGCAGACAAGTGTGTATATAGTAAATTTTATTACTTCGGGTAAAGGAGTTTTGATTTGTCTATATGTGGATTATATGTTGATATTTGGTACTGACCAAAATCAGGTTGATGAAACGAAGAAATTCTTATCATCTAATTTTGAGATGAAGGATTTGAGGGAACCTGAAATGATTCTTGGTATAAGAATCAAGCGAAAGAACAATAGTATATCGATTTCTCAATCTCACTATATTGAGAAGATATTAAATAAATTTAATTTTAAAGATTGTTCTCATGTTAGCACACCTATAGATCCTAGTCTTAAGCTTCTAAAGGTATTGCTATATCTCAACTTGAATACTCGAGAGCCATCAGGTATCTTATGTATGCCAGTACTAGCACTAGGCCAGATATTGCCTTTGCTGTTGGAAAACTTAGTAGGTATACTAGCACTCCTAGTTCGCATCATTGGCAAGCTTTAAATAGAGTATTCAAGTATTTGAGAGGAACCATGAATAATGGTTTAACTTATACCGGATTTCTTTCTGTACTAAAGGATATTCAGACGCAAGTTACATTTCCAATATGGAAGATCATTCTTCTACAAGTGGATGGGTATTTCTACTTGGGGGAGGTGATATCTCTTGGGCTTCTAAGAAACAAACTTGTATTACTGATTCAACAATGGAATCAGAGTTTGTGGCATTAGCAGCAGCGAGTAAAGAATCCGAGTGGCTAAGAAATTTAATGTATGAAATTTCGTTGTGTCCCAAACCGATATCACATATATCTATCAGATGTGATAGTGATGCTGCCTTGGCTAATGTCTATTCACAAGTTTACAAAGGCAGGTCTAGACACTTAGGTGTGAGACACAGTATGATTCGTGAGCGCATCACGCATGATTTTATTTCAGTAGATTTTGTGAGAACTCAATATAATTTAGCCGATCATTGAACCAAAGGGTTAAGTAGAGATCTAGTGCACAAATCGGCTATAAGGATGGGATTAAATTCCATCTAAAATCTCTCATGTTGAGATACTAAATTCCCATCTATTATGACATTAGGTGTTGAATTCAATGTGGAAAGCTTAACATCTAGAGACTGGAACACATTTGTATATCATCCCAAGGTATGTGTTCAGACCTGCAAGTTGTGAAGGTTAAATATTATCTTCTTAATAGCCTTTTGGAAAATTGCATATACAGGTGCAAGAAGAAAAAAACTACCTATTTGAGCATGAAGTTTAGCCGCTTCAAGAAGCTATGACTTGGCTTTGATATGGTTAAGAAGGATAATGACACAAGGCTAGTAAAAATAGTGTCAAATAAGAACAAGTGAATATGTAAATTTATGTGTATATTATTTTTATGTATTCATTGTGAATATAAAAGGTTCAATCCTTAGTGATACCTTGATATTCCAATATTTGGAATGTGTATTATACTAATATGAAATTCAATCGTTACGATATTTCATTTATACATAAATTTGTTAATTGTTGTGATTGTGTTTAGTTGATCATGAATTACACTAAAATGGGGGAAGATTGTTAGATATTTTAGTGTAATTGGATTGACTAGTCGACCAATTTAATCATGATAAATTATCAAACAAGTCGTAGAGTGCGGAGTGCACGCTTGTTAGATTATATCATGATTAACAAGATGAAGGGGCGTAGCCCTTTGTGGGGTTTAAATAGCAGAGGTCCTTGCGGGGTTACTTTTATTTTGGTTAAATCAACTATTATTGCAAGTAAACAAAATTTCGAAATTGGAAATTTGACTGTTTTATTCAAATTTCAAATTTGAAGCCGTTTTATTACAAATCCCGTTTAAAGACCTTAACTACCCTAACTACCAAATTAGTTGAATTGATAAAAGATGGGTTCTGTTGAAAAAGGACATTAACATCAATTCATACTCTCTATTCGAATAGAATATCTCTGATTTTTATCCAATTGAAATTTTTCGAGAACCCCAAAAATATTTCAATAAGAAATTGTTTACAGGACTTCATAGATTATACGAAATCACCACACTGTTTTCTACATGAGTTTGTTACTACCTTGTCCAATTCATAACAAATTTGGATGAGTTGCAAGTAAACCTAGTAACTTCAATTTCAATCTTGAGTTAAAAGACTTGGCCAAAACTTGACCCAAGATATAATAGAATCATCTTTACTAAGACAAGTCACAAACCTTAGCCGAATAACCCATGTTCTGACACTCTAACTCATTTGCCACCATCATCTTTCTTTTGTTACTATCGATTCAAAGTATCTAGGAGTTGTTTAATTTCAACACTCACTCGAGACTTATTTTTAACATTCCTCCCTCAAACGAATGAGAGAAATCACAAGTCCGAGTTTGTCTTTCAAAATTAAGAATCGAACTTGAAAGGTTTGGTAAGTAGATCAGTTGTTTGATCATGAGATAGAATCTACTAGATATCCAGTAACCTTCGAACCACCTAATCCTTCACAAAATATAAATGTAGCTTGATATGTTTAGTTCGTCCGTGAAATAGAGGATTAGAATCTATAAAACTAACTCCAAAATTATCACACCAGATAAACAAAAGTAGATGAATAAAGGTCGATGAATAAGAATCCCGATTTCCGTAAAACATAACGCAACCATATCAATTATGCAGACAAATTTAATAAATCTCGCTATTCATTCATGCAACCACGTTATGTTTCTTGGAAGATAATTAAATTAGAAAATATCAAAAGGAAACAATATAGTCACTGACTGACTGAACGACGACCATCTAAGAAAAAAGTTAAGTCAACATCATTAAACACAATGAGTTGACGATCTAGGGTCGGTTCGATGTGAGGCCCAAAAAAATTGTTCAAATAAGTACCTTTTAATTCTTTTAACATAATATCAATCTAAATTTGTAGGACATTTCATCTTCTTCACAACAAACACGATATTTGCACGAGTATGTAAAAGATATTTTAATGACGCTAAAATATTTATTTACCTTGTACGACACAGAAGGGGTTCTCAAGTAGAATGAGAAATCAAAGGATTAACACACATTCGAGTGGAGCAGTAGTTTGCAGTGGAGATATCTTCCTTGACTAGTAAGTCATTAACATACTTAGTTTGAGTTTAAAAAAATCAAATGTCATAGCGATCGACTTCAATACATATGAATAGTCGTAGATAGCCCATATCTTTGAGAGAAAATATAGAATTTAGTTGTTGTATAAAACTATGCATATATGAAGGTATATTGTGAGTGAAAATTATATCATCCACGTAGAATAATAGAATAATGATCATTTCCATTTCTTTGGGCGACTTCTTAAGGACTTTTAACTCAATCGCAGTTTCATCATTGTCATGGAACTGCTGCATCTCCGAGTTTGTTGCCTCTCTACTAGCAACCAACGTTAATTTACCATCTTCCCCGATGATGAGCTCTTGAATGCACCACATCCTGACTATAGATAGTTTAGCTCTTTAAACAACAAGTGAAATTCTAAAACCCACACAGAATACACAGTAGCAGATAACACCGTCATCAGATTTATAGGCCACCTTCATACACGACTCTAAAGAGTTGCTGTTATTTCCCTAACTCGGCAAAATATCAAAATATGTAAGAGGAATATCGATAACATCAAATTTATAGTAAAACTTCAACTCAATAAACCTTATCTTATGAGAATACATCCATCTCAGGTCAACTTGGCCATACTCTAGTGTACTCTAGTATTCCCATTTCCCAAATGAAAATATAAAGAAGTTTTTCCAATTATGATTTACAGTGGCGAGGTTGACAATTATATTCACACTTCAAATTGTCACATAATAAAATGGAGAGTTAAAAAATTTCATCACATCCACGTTTGATACCAAGTCTTCCAAGTGTACAAGGTTATCTAGAAGTCATGAACTAAGAATTATGATAAGTGTCTTGTATCATCAGTTAATAGTCAGATGGGTAGGACAAATACGCATATATCTAAAAAACCTTTTACATAATTTTTGTAACAGATAAACGCAAACAGTAATGAAACACAATGGTGAAGAAATAAATCTAATCTAGTCTAGTTTTGTGGAGTATTTCACCAAAATCAAAAACCCGAGTAATGACCTCACTAGGAATCCCATAATCAATACTAAATTGTTGATGTTTCTCTTTAATCATATGTTCATGCGAATCAACTAACTAACCAAAGTATTGGTCCAAAAACTATTTTTTCTCTTTAAATTCTCTAGAGGACGATGAGTGTTGACTCTTTTAGCACCCTTCACCCTCATGGTATCCATCGTTGTGTAAAAATATTAAAAAACATTGTATCAATCAAAATTGATCAATAGCCCGCGTGGCTGTGTTTCAAATCTCAACCAATGGTCTGAAAAACGTGTTTTAGTTTTTAAGAAGTATGCATTCACTCTGAAAAATGAACTATAACATGCGAACCCCCAACTCCCAACATAGGTTATTTTTTCTAAACAATACAAAGTTTAGCTAATTACTGCACTATCACCACCAAACATTTGCAGATACTTATGAGGAAGACCGATGAGTTACTCAACTAACGAATCATTTGCAATCAACAACGAACTGGGTGCAATTGGATACTAAAAAAAGCAAAACTAACTAACATCAAATCTTTAAAAATAGAGGTAAATGCTGACCATATCAACACGCAGAAGACACGCACGTGCTCTGACCATATCAACATCAACTTGTGGGTTGCGACGTCTTCAATGACATATGGCAGACCCCTTATACATTGACACAACCCTGTCATATTTATATGTTATTTTATATTATAATCACTCGACCACTCGCTTTATCTCATCATATTTTCTTCTATTTACAATTCTCCAACCAATTTTTTTAAATAATTACTTCAAGGATCAAGGATGACTCATATATTATACATGTAGTATATACTATTTATGCTGAGGAGTTATGGTCATACAAAGGACTAAGAAAAAATTAAGTGATAGATAAAACACGAGACAAATATTCTAAGTATGAGGACACTGTATAGAAGTAAATGATAATAAAGATACACACAAAGACGAATGTGATGAGAAACACGAAGATGGAGAGGAAAACAAAACGGATACACGCAAGACAAAGGGAAAAGATTAATATTTGATGGGAGTTATAAATTAGACAATGGTAACGATTAATACGAGATGAGTTCAACCAACCAACATAGACGAGGAAAAAGACGAGTACATGAGGCCAACAGACAGAACACTCGGGCGGTTGAGATGAGATAATGTGTGTCGACATAATGATGAGTAACGTGTTTGAATATTTGTTACAAGTCATGATTAGCATTTAAAGAAGTTTGACTTGTTCAAATGTATAATCAATAGATATTCAATACGAAGAGAGAAAATAGCTTGTAAATGATATAAAAGAAGGGAAGAATCCCGGCTATAGAATTTTGGACTAAATTTGATATAAAAAATATATTATTTTATTCACAAAGGCCTACTTCTTTCCTAAATCTATATTGGTCATCTTGCCATTACGTTAGAAGAGGAAACCCCTTAACAATATTGAAACTATTCCAAATGGTTCTCCAAATCTTTGACTCTATCGGACTTGTAAGTTTTATAAAGATCGAAATTCCTTAGTAGCTTCCCTTATACAAAATTAATTCCTTAGTAGCTCCCCTTATACAAAATTAATTCCTTACTAGCTCTACTGAAACATTGCATCAAACCAATATAAGATAATCAGATATTCCCTTCATCTTAACTAGATATTCTTCCATACTTGAAAAACGTTCATGGTTCTTGGGAATTTACCTTTATTATAGGTGATTCCAGCTTTCCATTCTGAGAGAGGAAGTTTGGAGACAGACTCCCATAGTTTTTTGGAGGTTTGTTCATTTATAACCTGAGTAGCAATCTCGTGGCTGATTGTAGTATACAACCAACCTAAAAGGAGTTGATCCTTTCAGATCTAGTCATCATTAATAAAGATGTGATTTATCTGAACCGTATCTGGCTAGGTAGAATATTGAGTTAGTTTAAATTATACAAAATCTTGTAATATAAAACCCAACAAATGTGTAATAATGAGGGCATGTGATGCAATAATAAATTTACACGTGTGAGATTAGTAGAATAATAAGGTGGAATAACCATAAATGGTTCAACCATGTGGTTTTTTGGCTCACCATAATTATTACATAAAGCGACATTCCTTTTTTGGGAAATGTGAACAATTATTACTTTCTTACCACTTTTGGAATATTCTCTCTCTACCTTCTGTGTTTATCTCTCTAAAACTAGTACCAAAGATATTTAGAAGTTATATCCACCTTGGATATTTCTGGAACCATCATTTGCGAACACTATAGGAGAAGTTTAGTACCTGGATTCATTTTACGAAACCATCATTTCAGTTGCAAACCTTTTAGTAGAGATGAACGTAGATGTGCAAGAGGAACCTGTTGTTGGGGTAGGGAGTTTGGTGATATTACATTGTGCATGACACAAGACTGTATAGACAAATGCGGTACATTGTCACGATATTACACCACTACACCGTGTGATGCTTCTAAAAATTTCTTAGAAAGATTACGTGTCTAAAATATGTTTGGAGGTGATTATCTAGAAAGAGGAACACGAGAAAACTAGAGAGAAGTTGACAAAAAAATAGTAATAAAGTAATCATTGTTCACCCTCTCCCAAAAAGGGAGTGTCTCTTTATATAGTGGTCCAAACAACCACATGATTAACCCATTTAAGGTCATTCCACCCCATTATTTTACCAAAATTAACCAAAATTATCATTTATTACAGAAAATACCCTAAATGTTAAACATTTGTTCGGTTTTTTGTACACCACTTTTATAAAGCTAAATTACCTCCATACTTAACTAATCTGACTAGGAATTTGGAAAACTCTCACTCTTATTAGTAGCCCCCTAGTCCTTACGAATATATCTGATTGAGGACTAAATTTGGAAGACGTCTCATAGACATCCGCCCTATTCTACCTTATGCCCTTCATCGGATCGATGGCATCATCAATCGAATTCCTGAATCAGTAATTATGTATCGCATGCTTTGTTTGAATCCACGTATCAGTCAATTACAAAGACTCACACACATGCCTTCAAGAATGACCCATGAATCATTTGATGTGTTTGAAAAATCTTGCGCTTCACGATACACGTGCTCTTCAAATGATTGGTGAGAGAGCTACATTACTTTTCATCTCTCCTAAGAATCATTAGTTAAAATATACTTTTCGTTTTCTTGGGCCTTCATGTCCTTTGGGAGCCCAAATATTTGCCTATAAATACTCAACCGCTTTTCATAATTTGGAGTTGTTTGTTCCAAAATCTTAGAGTGAGAGAGGGAAATCTTGTAAAAAGATAGAGAGTTGCTTGTGAGTTCTTAAAATATCCCTCCAAGTATTCTCTTCCACTAATTTCATTCTTCACGTGTTTCATATTCATGCCTAAAATATTTACTGCTCTAGACTCACTTTCCATAAAAACAAAAAACCGAAGACAGAAAAGTTGTTGTTAGACAATGAGCCATGATCGTTAAAAATTATTTAAACCATGTATTATGGTCTGTGGTTTCTAACCAAGAAACAATTTAGAGCAACAAAAACTATGAGTACCCGAAATACATTTACCTCTACTACCACTTAGCTCATCGGTCAAACGTTTCTGATACATGACAAAGGTGACCTTGGTACTATAAAGAAATTGTGCCCGACTCATCATTTATTCTGATGGGTGAAAAATGGAAAGACTTGAGAAAGAAAAGAACGATGATTTGAAGATATAATAGTCACTAAAACCTCTACCGAAGAGGTACGTCAAAGTTAAAAATATATCAAATATTCATACTCCTCAAAATACGTAAAATGCTCAGCAAGTGGTCCTTTGGTCGGTACTTTTGGATGATGTGGCGACTAGTGTAGCATCTGCAGACATGCGGCCTCTCGATCTGGTTAGGGAAATGCAGAAAAGACATTTGGTTGATGAGCCAGAAAAAAACCATAATTAGGTTGTTGTTGAAGCTAACCAAAATAAAGACCCAACCACCGCTTCGTCTTCCCAAATCGAAAGTTATAAGGGAAGGAAATATTGGGAGGAATAAGTAAAAGTAGATGAATAAATGAATTAATTTTATGTATTAAAATACTGAGTGTAACCAACAATTACATAACATTGTTAGGAATAGTAAAATGATGCGGTGTAAAGTATCACATAAGATGGGATAATTATGTAATTCATGGATTTACTATTCGTACTATATAAAAGACCATCCCTTTTTGAAAAGGAGGCCAAATGATGAATCAATCATAACCTCGTTGTTCTATTTGTCTCTTTTGCTCTCTACATATCATTTTTCTCCTTGTAAAATACCTCATACGAACATTGTTGTGACAGATAACCCCCTACGAACATTGTTGTGACAGATAACCCCACCGAACATTTATGTGACAGATAAACCCATACGAACATTTTTGTGACAGATTACCCCATAAGAAAATTACTCTGACAGATAACCCCACTAACAAAATCTCTGGAACCATCATTGACGCCGTCTGTGGGAAAATGATTGGTACCCGGAATCATTTTTCCAAAACCATAAATCTTATATTCAAACGCTTTGAGAATAGTGAAAACATAAATGTTAGGAGGGCTAGAGTCAAGTACAAAGAATCATGATATCGGAGATCCATTTGGAGATCTTCCTATCGAGTATAAAATTGTTTTTACAAGTGAAATAATAATGACCGATATACCGAGGAGATGCTAGAAGAATCTACTTTAGTAGCTCGGAGGAAAGAATTTTCGGAAGACATTGGAAGATTGAATGCTAAGAAGGAAGCAAAAATGAGTTCACAAAGGCTCAAATATCACATCTGCAAAGAGAAGATAACGAAAAAATATCACATGGAAAATTCTCTTCGAATAGAGGAAAGACATCAAAGAAAAATTCATTACTTTTTGAAGAAAATGGTGAACTTTAAACGTTGTTATGAATCAACTGAGTCTAGCGATTATTCATCATATGATTCAGATGAATCTTTATCCTCAGAAAGGGATACTCGACATCCAAAAATTTACATGAATAGAGATTTGATAAGGCAAAGAGATGGTCGTCGGATATCTCATCAAGTTAGGGGTTCGACAACTTGCATAATTTTATCTTTTAGACCGGAAGGGTCTTCCAACAAATATTGGTCTACAATTTTTATTATTTGGACCGGAAGGGTCTTCCAACAAATGTTGGTCTACATTTTTTATCTTTTGGACTGGAAAGGTCATCCAACAGATGTTGGTTAACAATTTTTATCTTTTAGATCAGAAGGGTCTTCCAATAAATGTTGGTTAATAATTTTTATCTTTTTTACCAATGAGGTCTGTTATAATAAAAAGTTGAGGAATAAAAAGTTTTTTATACGAAAAAGTTTGGAGGAGAAATTCGGTAATCTTTTATAAAAATTGAAAGATAACAAGTTTTGGATACAAACAAGTTTGGGGATAAATTTTGTAATATTTTATAAAAATTGAAAGATAACAAATATTTGATACGAAAATGTTTGGCAGAGAAATTTGGTGATTCTCTTATAAAAAGTTGAGGAATAACAAGTTTTTGATACAAAAACGTTGGAGGATAAATTTGGTTATCGTTTGTAAAACGTTGACGAATAACAAGTTATTTATACGAAAACGTTTGGAGAATAAATTTGGAGATCTTTTATAAAAAGTGAAAGATAACAATTTTTTACATCAAAATGTTTGGAAAAGTTTGGAAGTTTTTCATAATAAAAGGTAAGGGGTAATAATGTATTGATAAGAAAATGTTTGGTAAAGAAATTCAGAGACCTTTTATTACAAGAGTTGATGTTTAATAACCTTTTAACATGAAAAGTTTAAAATACATGTGTGTCGAGAAGTGTAAAAGTTTTATGACACACCTTTTCATCTACAAATAATTTTGGAAGGTATGTTGGGGTATGTCAGGAAGCAATCGACACGTGTATCAAATGACATTACCAATCTAAAAAAATTCTAACACATAGATAGGATGTCGCATATGCACCACCTATAAAAAACTACCCCAATATGTGGCCTAAAATAAATAACGCATGAGTATGAAGTCACCGTTACTTGTGGTGAGGTCATGAACCCGATGAAATGTCTGTGGAATAATAATCTAGGGAATGTTTTGGCAGAATAATATGGGAAGGTCCCACAAGTATTGGGGGTACTGATATGGGAAGAAAATATTGGGAAAAATAAGTAAAATTAGATGAATAAATGAATTAATTTAATGTAATAAAATATTTAGTGTAAATCCAACAAATATGTAATATGGATGGGGCATTGTGTAATAACTAGCATTCATGGTTAGGATTAGTAAAATGATAGGGTGTAAAGTATCACATAAAAGGGTGTAATTATGTGATTCATGGACTTACCACTTGTACTATAACATAGACCATCTCTTTTTGGGAAGGAGGCCAAATTATGAATCAATCATTAACTCATTATTATATTTGTATTTTTCTCTCTACTCATCATATTTCTCTCTCTAAAATATCCCATACAAACATTATTGTGACAGATAACCCCATATGAATATTGTTGTGACAAATAACCTTATACGAATATTGATTTGACAGATAAACCCATACGGAAATTGATGTGACATATAACCCCACTTAGAAACCTTTGGAACCATCAAGAAGTACAGCTCAAACTAGGGCACAATCCCCGCAATGTAAAGTTAATGTGGGTACTCGTACAAAAACGAAAAAATCAGAATCGAAAAAGATGAAGGATGACATCGAACTGCCCTCGAATATCGAGGCTATCCTTAGGAATAACCTTTTAGAGGTTAAAAATAAGGATATTATAGCCTTGTACAAGAATAATATCGGTACTACCACGCCTCTGAGGAGGTAAAGCTTCGAAATTGATGGAGAATCCCAACCTGAATAGCGATTCGATTTCCCAATACCGGGAAGACTCCGTAATCTGTTTGGAACAATGAACTAATCGTCTACCTGGAAATTTTTAACTAGGGTCTTCTGTTCCTCTCGATCCTACTTTCGTTAGATTTTTTGAACTGGTGGACCTCTCTCTCACTCAAGCATGTTGAACACATTGTTCATACTGATGACCTGCGTAATGAAGGTTAAAGTATACATGATTGGTTTTTCGATGGGCCATTCGTTGGATTACCTAAGGTTGTGAAGAACCCTCAATATCATTTTTACTCTTTGAATTTAGAGATTAAATTTAAGATAGTGAACGATTTCTTTCAAGCCAATAAAAAATTGAAGCAGCAGTTTTTCTTCATTTGACGGTTGGGAGCCTGGGTCTGTGACATCGACTAAAAGACCGCATTATCTTTCGCTAAAATAGACTAGCAAATCTACGTTCTTACTCGGGTTATTTTTCAATTTTATATTCGCTTCCTTTTAAAAGTTATTTTTTGTTGAGGGTAACACATAATATAGGTATCTAGGGCGTTCGAGGAACATTTGGACGAAGCGGGTCGATTATTTACTCACATGAGTAATTCGGCCAAAACTTCATGTTTCAACAAATTTCATCGTTGTTTTACTCCGCCCAACCTCACCAAAATCCATATTTGGAGGGTTGACTTATCAAAATCTGTAAAGATAGAGGAACTTATGGTGCCTCCACTAGAAGACGATGTGTTTAAACGGCTAAAACTACTTTAATTGCATGTGAGAGCCAGGACCAAATCCCAAACAATTATATGAGTTAAGCAAACAACCCATTGAAGATGGAAACGAGAAGGTTATTATCACAGAAGAGGGTGCCTCCAAGAGGTCGTTAAAAGGGGGTCCCTCCTTAAACACTTGCAAACGCCGTGTCGTTGATGAAAATGTTAAAAAGGTGTTGGAAAATATAGGTCATTTAGATAACAAAACAATAGAGCATGATCCTCCTTTTCTTGAAAAATTTATCGTAATTGATCCAGATTTCCCTCATGTATCAAACGAGGAACTTGCCAAGTCAGATGACTTTTTCTGGATGTCCAAAAAAGACCAACAAGACGAAACCCAACTTACCCAGCAGTTCGATACCCTCTCTCCATCTAAAGAGTTTGATCTCTATATAGATTAATTTCTATCCCTTTAGCATCATGAAATTTTTAAGCTTTTCTTAAAAGAAGGCAAGACCTTATTCATTCGAAAAAGTTGTTACAAAGAAGAATTCTTGAGGAAGAGGTCCAAGATGAAAACATTGGACGATAAAGTTTTTTATCTTAATGAGCGACTTAAACGGATCAAGTAGGGGGAGAAACAGTTCAAGGTGGAGGAGGATGTGTTCGATTGTAAGCGAGAGCATGGCTTAGTGCTAGACGTACAGAAGAAGACACTCATCAGTACCCTTGCCGAAAGGGTGGTCAAAGAATTGGAAAAAGCTAAGGGTCATGTTAAGTTTGATACGAAGGCCGCTCTCGATGCGTATGCTGCTTATTGCGTTTCTAAACTGGCTGCCAGCAACGGTAATGTCAAATCCTTTATATTGTTGGAAATACACGAGCACTTTTCTGACTTGAACTTATGCATCTTCTGGGAGCTTATGCTTGAGAAGTATCGCCCAAAGGTATTTCATTGGAAGATAATGATGAGTCATCTGGGACTTTTGATGGTCGGAAAGCTCTTCATCTGAATTGCAGAAGATGAATCTGACGGTGCTCCTTCTGAGTAAGAAACATGGATGGTTTCCTGACTTTATTTTTTGTAAAACTTTGTTATGCCCTTGGCATTGTTGTGAAGTCTTCATGTTGTCAAGCCATTTTATATGTCTATATTTATCAATGAAACTCCTTCTCTTCATATTATCTTGAGTTAACAATGTTTTAAAAAAAATTGAGATTGAGAATAAATGGTCGTTAGGTAGAGTGGAACTGGAATTGGTGTGTTTGATAGGGCCTTAAGAAAAGATAAAAAGAACACCAAATGTTTTTCAGAAATAGATAGTTAGGTACCTTACGAAAGAGAGTTTCAAAAGGAGATTTATTGTGAAGAATAGGTGTTGGAAGTTTATTTATTAGGTAGACACAAGTTTCAAAAGCCTCAACTCCGAATGTTTAGGGTAGATACGCTTGAGCTAAGAGTGTCAGTCCAGCTTTAACCACATGCCTTTATAGACCTCTCAAACTGAGTTTCAACTAGAAAGTTAAAGGTTTGAACACTTCCAACACTTGACCTTGATCTCTGATGGGATATATCCAGGTATATCTATAAAATTCATCAAGGAATAACAAATAGTATTTAGAACCCCAAGTAGATTGAATAAGTGTAGGCCCCCAAACATTAGTGTGGATCATATCAATGGCATTTTTAGCATGAGAAACAGATATATAAAAATACAGACTGTGAGATTTGCCTAATTTGCAAGCCTCACAGAAGCTGATGTTATTTCTTAAAACAGAGTGCAGCTTACATGACCTAAAAATATCAGCTAAAACACTTTGAGATGGATGACCAAGCTTCCTATATCATCCATCTATTATAGACTCAAATACAACAGTAGTTAAATGACTAGAAATACTTAGATTTAAGCCAGAGACATTAGTTTGTGGACTGTGAGGAAAAGGAGGAGTTAATTATGACTTAGAAAGAGTATACACCTTGTAAAGCCCATCTTCAGACCTCCCTCTGAGCAGTATACTCCATGTTTCCTTATCCTTCAGAAGGCGGGTACCTTTGTGAAACTCAACAAACACGCTGTTGTAATTAGTCAATTGAAAATAGATAACAAATTCTTATTAATTCTAAGAACATATAGAATAGGTCTTAACCAAATAGGCTGCCTAGTTAAAGAATTTAATGTGGTTTGGCCAATATAAGAGATTGGGAGTCTCTCACCACTACCAACAAGTATGTGTTTGTGATCTGAATACTCAGATTTCTTAGCCATTTGACTAGTACTTCCTGTCACATGATGACTAGCACCACTATCTGCATACCAAACTGCTTCACCTGTTGTGTCTTGTGTGGCGAGCAGAGCATTCTGATCTCCTTCAGATTTGGACTTCTCTGAAGGTGTTGAACCCATCACTGAGGGATCATTCAGATAATAGCAAATTGTGGCAGAATCACAACACCTGCTGCAAATCTGGCATGTTGGTTTATTCTATGAAAACCTTTCACATCGACCTCTGTAGAATTTAATCCTTCCCCTAGCATTGTAATTAGAGGTATAGTTAGATGTTCATTTGTATCTTTTGTTTGACCCTATTTATGGCCGAAGAACCCTCTCTGATTAAAGTTAGAAGATTGTTGTTTGAAGTCACTTCTGTTTGTGAAGTTTGCATTCGAAATATTGATATTGGATACTAAGTTCTGCAAACCACTGAGTTGCTCAAGCCTACATTCAAAGGTGAGTAAGCTCGTTTGCAAGTCAAGCCAACCCAACCCTTCCTTATCTGCTAGGCTGACAACAAAAGGTTTATATTCTGAATCAAGTCCTGCAAGTACTTGTGTTAACAAGTCATCCATAGAAGTAAGGCAACCAACTAGGATTAGATTATCATATATCGGTTTCATTTTGTTTAGATACTCAATCATTGAAGATACCTGTTTACAAGTTCTTTCGAACTCAACCTTGTAGTATGTAATTCTGGCTTTAGTCTGTAAGCCAGACAACTCGCCAGCAGCTTCCCAAAGAGCCTCAGCAGACTCTTTTTCCATCAGCTAAACTTCTATCTCAGGGCTCATGGTGGTGTACAACCACCCAATCAAAAGTTGATTCTTACCAACCTAGTCTTCAAACTCTCATTTGTCAGAAACATTTCCCTCAGTATCGATGACATACCTAGGAGGAGATATCTTCTCTCGTGTGATGAAACCCCCTAGTTTATTACCTTTAATATTAGGTAATACCATTTCTTCCATAACAGATAATTATTTATGTCAAGACGAATATTTTTAACATTGCTGATTGAATGTAGGTGCAAGTTTTTTTGAAAACATAGATGAGTTGTTTGGAAAGATGGATCCATTGGAGTTTGAGCTACAAGATGGAGAATTTATTTGAATTTTCCATTGAAGGCTTGGACAAAGCTATGATACCAAGATAAATTTAGGAGAGAAAGATGTAATTTTTATTCACTGAATTAATTGATTCTGTACAGCCACGTTCCTTACTATACACATAAACTGTTTTGTAACAACTTAGAGAATATTCTTACGTAATTTTGTAACTCAATTTTATCCTATATAAGTATTGTTTGGTTATAGGAATAGAGTAGTCCAGTTGTAGAGGCTGAATAATTGACTTGAACCCTGATGGAAACACTAACAAGCTTCGGGGTTAGGCCTTAAGTAGTGACCTGATTCAACACCAAGACTATAGACTAGAAACACAGTCCATTATAATGTTTTGAGTTTAACCCTAAGTGAGGAGCTCAGGTCAGTAATGTCATCGACTAGCTCCTCACTTTACTTATTGTTGTCTTCCATGGTGATCCCTTGTACAACCTTACATCTGATATCTAGTAAACATTTATTTATACTTACTCTAAAGTCAACATTTGGTAGATTTTTTAGTAACTAATATTTTTTCTAAGTTGTTATTAAGATGATCTATCTTAACATTTGGGGCTAAAGTGATGTTTTTGTTTTTATTGTTTTGTTTCATGATTTATTAATTATCAGACTAACATTACATAGGGTAATGTATTTTACCCTATGATTTTGGTATTATAATTTTATGGTATTTATCTACAAATATTGATTACTAATTCTAAAATATTTATAGATTCTATGGTTTTATTAGTTAGGAATATTCATTGAACTAAAAAAAATATTATATTTAGAATTCTTTTTATTCCATCATAATTTATTGTTAAAATTTATAAATTAATAACATAAACTTAATAAAAAAAATTCATATAGTATCTTAGTGTGATATCAAGTGTAATATTTTTATTTTTATAACTATTTATAAAAACCAACATGATTTTTATAATTTTGTGTATGTAGATAATTTTTGGTTCAACCATTTAAATTCAGAGTTTTTTAGACATTTTTTATAGCAAGTAGAAATCGAATAGACCTATACCACACAAGAATAAGGCATATAAAATCTGCAATGAAATTTAAGATGTTAAACATAATAAACCAACCACGATCAAGTTGTGAGATCCGTACTTATAAGAATAGAGTGAGTGGATGAAAGTCATGTAAGAGAAGGTTGAAAAATATTTTGTTCGCGGAGAGAGTTATTATAATGCAACCAAAGTCCTATATGGTTAAAGATGTAAAATATCATGAATATAAATATCTGAATACATCTCCACTTGTATGATGTATTTTGGAAGTGGACCAAAAATAATTTGGTGCATCTCTTTGGCCAAAAAGGGTAATGGCATACTAGTAGGGAGATTGAATTTGTATATATATATATATATATATATATATATATATATATATATATATATATATATTATCGATGTAAGTCCATTGTTATGGATGTTCTTGGCATTAGTAAGAAGAGAGATCCTCTTCCAAGTGTTTCCACAGATGAAGACGAGGTTGTGGTAGATGACATGTCATTGATTAAACATCGAAACACTTCGATAATCAAAGGTAGTGTTTTCGAAATTATTAATGTTACTACTAAACGTATTTTTTTATTTTACCTTCGGCTCTTATAATTGTGTATTATGATAATTTTTGAAATTGTATCTTATCTGGACCCCTATTATTTATCTGTTTTAAAGCCTATTATTGAGATAAATGCCTCAAAATACCGGCTCTTGCATATACTTCTTTTAGGTGTCATGCTACTAATTTAATTTGTTTGTGTGACGGCATGACTCGAAAAGAGCTGGTAGTTTTGGGTGTGGTTACTTTACACCCCATAAAATGATTTTTTATATCAGAAAGTAATATTTAGAAAAAAAAACTTTATGATTTTGTAGGAAATGGAAAATAAACTCCTTTTTAAGTTAACCTTCAGCCCAATTTTCTTTTGCTATTAAAGAGAAGGAATTTAGTGAGGGTATTAAAATGGTCAAAAGACTAACTCTAAAGGTACTTTTAAATCACATAATCCTTCACCTATGAAAATGGTCATTCTTGTTGATAATAAAAATGTTGCTAGACCTCTTGAGAATACTAGAGGTGTGGCAACAGAATCTTTATACTTGTTAACTAATGCAGTTGGTCATTCGGTGTTTAAAGAAACATATTCTAAATAATCAGTTGAGCAACTCACTGGTTTGATATATGAATACGAGACTTTTGATATATGAATTACAGATAAAGATTGAAGCCGAGACTCTTGAATTGTTGTTAAACCTTATATTTAAAAGTGAATGTATTGCTGATATACTTTTGGAAGTTTTACTGGTATTATGTTTTTAAGAGAAATTAATCGAAAGATTTAGAATATAGTGACCGATATCTTGACTCTTATCCTTTGTCAGGATATACGAAATGAAGTGTTTATATTTTTTACTTGTTTGAGGTATATTAAAAAGAAGAACATAATGAATAATTAGAAGTTATGGATTAAGATGTTCTCGAAGATAATATCATTAAAAAAGTAATAATGGAACTAGTAATGTTCAAACTGGTGATGTTAGGACTAATGATGATAATGTTGAAGTTGTTTACGCAAAAGTGGTTAATACTTCAAAATTGGTTATATTCTAACCAAATATGTAATCTATTCCGTAATAATATTTAGCTTTAGGCCTCTTTTGATTGTTTTGCGCGAAGGTATTTTTCTACCAATACTATTATATTTCAGAGTATTCTTATAATTTTGTTCAATGAGTCTTTTGTTTATTTTCTAAATATTTTGTTGATATGTTTTATGTTTTTCTATTAATTGATCAATCTTAATAGGCTCAGACTTTATTTGGTATACTCATTTTCTTTTGTTATTTTCAAAGTTTTTCAAGCATACTTAGGGTGCATGACTTTTATTAGGGTTTATCTTTTTTTAATGAAGTAAACTTGCCTATTATCTTAGGACTACTTTTTTAATCATCCGACACTTATTTTGGAAAACTTTACAAAGTTTTGGGTGTTCATGTTGTAATCATATTTTTATTGGCCTATTAGCCTTTATCGCTTTGAAGTGTGTACTTTCTTTTTAAAAGAAAAATGAAACTTGATATTTTGGAAATAAAAAAAAATTTATGAATATAAATGTCTCCTTAAAACCTTCTCGCGCCACCGAGATAGCAAAATATACATTATAGTTCCATAAATATGTTCTACACATAGTAATAAGATACGAGTTGAAGTCTTAAAATCTATGATAAATTTTCAAGATGATATATTTTATTGGGGTGACGAACTTAGTTTCTTTTTTCATTCAATAACTTATAAGTTCATGGTTTTGCTTTAGTTTCGACCGTGAAACGGCCTTCCAAAGTGTGTTCCAGTTTGTCGAGCCTTGTTTATTTTGTATGAATAAAAATTAATTGTAAAACCTTTCCCATCATTTAAAACTCCCACGTTAGAGTTATATCTATTATTTGTTAATGCATGGTAATATGTTTACCAAATATATGCTTTCACTCTTCTACTTTAATTATACTTAACTCAATATTTCAGACTTTTATATTATTTGTTTCATCAGTTGTTGCTATTCTATAAGATGATAAACATATTTTAGTTGGTACTACTGCCTCCATTCTATTAACCACGATAAATGATGTTTCTTTTATTGTGGATTTAGGTGTAGTTTTGAATTACCATACGATTTTTTTGTAAAAACTCTAGCTAGGTTCCCGTAACTCTTTCCAAAATTTCTTGATACCATCTATTATTTTCATGTTGGTTACTTTTACTTCACCATTAACTTGTGGATGGACAATGAAAGAAAATAATTACATTATTCCTTTGAGCGCATAACATTTTGAGTTTTTCATTCATGAATTTGGTTCCATTATCTATTATAATTACCTTTGGAATTTTAAACCCGTAAATATATTTACCTTTAGGAAAATGATAACTTTATTTCCCGTGATGTTTACTAAAGGTTGTAATTCCACCTTTTTAAAGTAATTTATGATAACCATTATAAATTTTCTCCCTCGTGGAGCTTTTGGTAATGAACTTATAATATTCATACCCTATTTATAAAATTGGATAACTTTTTGTAACATTTTTGAGACTTGTATGAAGTTGGAATAGTTAGTATGTGCATATTGTTTTACATGTTTCTTTAGGTACTCCATTTTTGTTGGCCAATAACAGTCATGGAGAAGAATTCACCGTTGTAGCCCCTTATAACCGTAGTGAGCACGTATTGGCTTAGTTAACCATCTTTTTTACAATATGCCCAAAGTCTAAACAAATCTTGCTCACTTCATCTTCATTTTTCTCTTCTTATTTTATCTTCGACAAGTATGCCTTTAACGAGGCACTTATTTATTAGATTTCTTCAGTCTTATTCTTCATATTCCCCTTATATTATCATTATTCATGTAGAAGTGAATACTAGTAATAAAAATTTAGGTAATGTAATATATGAATTTTATTGAAGGATTACTCTTAAAGACAAAGATCTGCAAGCCGAAAATGCAAGCACATCAAAAACCAAGTTTTCAGCTTTTGGACTTGTTCTAATTTCACAGGCTCAAACTAAGAAATTGGACGTTGAAGCTCTATATATTATTGAACGATGTTTTTTAGATTTGTACCAATTTCTAGTTAGAAATTTCTACTTTTAAGCCTTGATTGTTACTTTGTAGCTCACTTCTGACCTTCCCTGTAATTTCAAACTACTCTTTTATACGTATTGTTCTATGTAATTAAAATTTTGTTAAGAAATATGCCAAGGAATAGGATCTTAATTTTGTTTGTGGCTCAAAATGAATATTGAAATCATATATTTATACCGACCAATTGGTGAGTCTTCATGATACAGATGGATTTTGCATTACATTTATTAAAGGGAATAGAGTTTGTCTACTACACTATTAACATGGAGATAATGCCTCATTTTTATGGTTGTAACTATCAATGCCAAAGAAACGTTTTACGTGTAAGTATCTAATTTCAGTGTAAGTATCTAATTTCAGCTAGTAATAGAGATTTACTTACATAGTATATCACTTCAGATTTCTCTTCATTCCTTTCTTATCATTATTTGCGTCGAACAAGTAATTCAAGACTATAAGGTACAAATATAAAGATTCTTATGGTTGAGCTTTTGTTAAAATTTCCAAAGAAGGCAAGAACTAATTTATGTTGTTGAATGTTTCATCACATCTTGGTGTTCACTCAAACTTTCATACTCCTCTCAGCACTTCGTCACATGTTGGTGTCCGCTCAAAATTCAGTAAGAATTTTACTTCTTTTGTATTCCTTGTAGGCTTCATTGTTGCTTTTGTGTGAGATCTACTTTGATTTCTTTCTTGCTCACCATCTAGTCCGGTAATTTGTCAAACTTTACACCAAATGTGCACTCTTATAGATTTAACTTAACATTGCTAGATACGTACACCATCTCCTGCATATGAACAAACAAATACCTCAAATCTATACATCGCTAGACATGCTTAACTGAACCCAGCGACATTGCGATTCTAGAGTACAAAACCAACTACCCAGTACCATCGGCATTCTCCAAAAGCATTATCGACACTATCATAACCAATCCGATACTAACCAGCCATGTTTAACTACTAACAATGAGACGCGATGTCAGGAACACAACAAAAACGCAAAAACGTCGCCGGAGAACGGAGAACTGTCCAATACAGTACTCAAATACAGTGACTACTCCGGCGACGTTAATACAGTCGACTGTTAAACATACAGAGCCACATTGAAACGTCCGGCGAAAACAAAGGTTACGTCAAACATACCTGTCGACAGTAACGACACCGACGACTCGACGACGGCTTCCTTCTTTACCTCTTGATCGGTGCCGGGGAAAATGTTATCGTCGCCGGAACGGTTACAAGACGTTGTGTTCAAGTTTGTGTTTTGGGTTCACTTTATTTTTTTGTGACGTTGTGTTCAAGTTTTTGTTTTGGGTTCACTCTATTTTTTGTGTTTCTCTTTCCTCAAAATTATAAATGTGAAAATGGAGAGAATTGAAACCCAAAAGTCAAGATTAGAAGGTGAAAAAAGTGGA
The DNA here is from genome assembly GCA_036936605.1 of Limnanthes douglasii subsp. nivea. Taxonomy (NCBI): domain Eukaryota; kingdom Viridiplantae; phylum Streptophyta; class Magnoliopsida; order Brassicales; family Limnanthaceae; genus Limnanthes; species Limnanthes douglasii. The sequence continues at coordinate 326,837,845 of JAUPFV010000003.1, forward strand.
TCTCAACCAAAAAATCCCCTTTTATACCCTAGAGGCTATTTTGGTCCAAAATATGGCTTTAGATATTTTATGAAACTAGTCTAAATATAGGTACCATTTTGATATTTCAAAGTTGAGTAGGTATTTATAGGTAATTTCGACTTTTTTTAAACATATGTTTTATATTTTTTGAATTATGAAATAAAGCCGTAAATGTTATTTAAGGGCTTCTACAAGTGACGAAAATAATATAAGTATGCCAGTTACAGTTTGTATCTATGTATGCCAGTTACAGTTTCAGGAAACTAATATATACTACAATTCGAAATATTTGGTAACATAACTCTCGAGCAACTGATGTAACGCCACGAGATGGTCACAACATGGTTTATCGGCCGGTTGTGTACAGCCAATGAGTTGTCGACAGCTCTAAGTAAGTGTGCTTGCTTGCAGCTTTGAACTTCGTTGACATAATCCCAACAGTCTGGGCCGCAACAATGAAAATAGTGTTAATCCTAATACTCTCATAAAAGGTTTCTAGAGCTGTCAATTTTGGACACGACCTGTAAACCCAACACAAGCACGACCCGAAATTTTAGCGTTAGAGACCCGATATTTCAGACCTAAAGAAATTAAGACACGACACGAACCCGACTCGAAAAAAAACGAGTCGGGTTCGGGTTGGGTTCGTGTCACCCGGAACTGACCTGTAAAACCCGAAAAGACCTGTAAATCCGAAACTGACATGTAAAACCCGAAAAGACCCGTAAACCCGAAAAGACAGATGAAACCCGAAACAGACATGTAAAACCCAAAAGACATGTACACTTGTAAAATAAAATACTGAAAACACTTAATAAAATAATATTATTTTAAAATTCTGATTTCTAAATTAGAATACCAAAAATATTTATAAAACTTTATTAATGAAATAATTTTATTTTTGATTTAAAATATATAAAATAAATAGTATACTTAAATAAGTATATGAGGGAGGATAAATGATGGTTCACATGTTTGCTATAAAGTTTTGAATTTTATTCTTCTTTCACGTATAGTAATAAAGTTTTGAATCTTTCATCTCCTGTGTATATAGATTATAATATTAAGAATAAAAAATGGAAATAATTTATTATTTAACAGTTTTTTTATCTGATTCGTGTGAGTTTGCTAGATTTATTAATAGATATTAAATGCATTTAATCTTGTTTTGTGGGATGAATCGATTTACAATTCTAGTGGTTATTTGATAAGAAGTGACAACTTAGTGGTTATTTGATATTTTAAGAAATTTATTTAATTTATCTCATGTATTTTTTTCATGTTTAGATGAGATGGCAAACCCATCATCACCATATATTTTACGGTAAGATAACTTCACCGGTGATAGTAAAGCCGGTGTAAATATATGAAGTAAGCGTATCTTGTCTTTGAACCTGACACGAATTTCGGGTTCAGGTCGGGTTCGTGCCACAGGTTCTAAAATTTTGGGTTGGTCAAACCTGACACGAACACGACCCGAAACCCGAAATTGACAGCCCTAAAGGTTTCCGCTCTATTTTGGTTTGGTATTGTACCAAGTGATAAGACAGGTTGCATTATATATAGATTGTATTTAATGTATAAGGTAATATGGATAGGTTAAAGTAGTAAAGAATACCATAGCAATGGGCTGAAGCAGAAATGAAAACTGGCGGGGCAGAACCATATTAGAAATTAGTGTTCTAAAATGAGGGTGCCGTATGAACAGCGTCGAAGCTTTTCGGCGGTCCTTCATACTTCTAGTGATACATCTTGACGCGCACTTTTATTTTTTTTCTAAATTTATAAAAAAAGAAATTGAAACAAAATTATTTGTATATAAAAACCTAATAATTTTACTAGTTTTTAAAATCAACAACACAATCATTTAATATAGACTATCTCCAACGATCCACCATTTAATAAAAACCATACGTCTCCTAATAAGTAAAAACCACCACTCACCTAATAGTACCAGATGTTAAAATAGTAAAACCCACCGTCATACCAAGATGTAGGAGCTAAGGGGCTCCCGCGCCCCTAGCCCTTTAGTGGATCCCCCGGTTGGTATCTATCTAAAAAAGTAAAGCGAAAAATATCTATCTAAATAAGTAAAGTGAAAAATATAAATGATGGATGATTTTTAGATGATTTTGTCCGAGATAAAAGTTATACCCGGCTGGCTGTCAACGGTTCTGGAAGACCGAAAACCGAAACCGAATCGATAAGAACCGGACTGAACCTTAGCGTTCTGGTTTGCGGTTCCATTTAAAAAAAAAAACGAAACCGATAAAGAACTGAAGTAACAAAACCGGTTTGGAACCGAAACGTTGAAACCAACGAACTGGTAGAACTGATTAGGAACTGAATAGATAGAATCGAACATATAAAATTGGTAAACCAAAACCAGTAGAACCGATAAAGGAATCCAACCAATAAAATCGTTAGAACCGATTAATTTATTATTATTATTAATTTTCTTATACATTATATTGTCAAAATTAATAATTAATTGTCCATTTTTAATAAAAATCGAAGATTAACTTCTAAAATTTGATTTTTATATTGTTTATTTAATTAAAAAAGTTAAAAATTAAATTATATTTAAATTTAATTTTTTTAAATGGACCAAAACGAACGAAAATCGGACCAATAACATACCAACCCGAAACCGGAACCGAACCGAGAACTTAGCGGTCTGCTCCGGTCCGGTTCAAAAATATAGAACCGAAAGTTTAACGGTCCGGTCCGGTTCCGGCAACCCCGGACCGATAAACACCCCCTAGTTATACCGATAATAATTTTGAAAACCAGCCCGGAAGACAGACATGTATTAGAAGTAAAAGAAAACGTGTAGGTCTTCCTCAAACTGACAGAAGGCAACTATACCACTAGTGAACCAATATGAACAATACCTTTATTCCCGTGGTCTTGTTTCCCAAATTAAATACACTGACGTGAAAAGACTCTAAACTACTTCCATTTACTATCCTTTTAACTCTAACCACCACCACCAACAAATCAAAAACACATTTTTATATTTACAGATAAACATCTAAAAGAGAGAAAAAGATAGCACTGGTCTTTTTGTGTTGTTAGATAGTACTTCTGAACATAAGAATCATAGCAATGGGAGTTTTGTCTTCTTCAAGAACATGTTTTGCTCCCACTAAACCTCAATTCTTCCAGCCTTGTCTCCCTGGCTTCACCCACCAACTTGTAAGTCTTTAGAATCCATTTGAGACCTCCTATATTTGAGTAGTGTCTTAAAATCTTAACTTTGTTATCATTACTGCTTGCTCCTTGAATGGAGTTCTACGGCTATGTTCGACTTCTAACTATATTCTCTATTTCTTGCATATGCCATTGTTCCTTCTCAGAGGATTCCTGTTGTGTTCTTTAATAGCTACTTACTCGGAGACAAGTCTCCAGAGGTTACGCTTCGATCTAGTCTTTCTCACAAAATCTGGAAGGTCAAAATCAAGAGTCGCAAATTAAGGAAGGGATGGAAAGAGTTTGTCATTGCTCATGGCATTCAACTTGGTGATGTTGTTGTGTTTAGATATGAAGGAAACATGGTGTTCCATGTCACGGTCTTTGATTCGACTGCATGCGAGAGAGTATATCCACCGTACACCGAAGAAGAGGATTCGAGCAGTCACTCTGATGAAAAGGCTCATAAAGGACAATCCTGTGAACGAACATTTGCTAATGACAAAATTACTTTTTTTAGGGCAAATCTAACAGATTACTATCGGAAAAGAGATATGGTGGTAAGTTTGCATATTAAACTTTGGTATTAGAATTTAATATTACGATGTTACATATAAAGGTGAAACATTGGTTTTTATTAATTATATCATTGCAGCATGTACCCACAGGATTTGTGAGGTCTAACGGTCTAGCTAGGCGACGATGTAATATAACTATAAAGGACGGTAAAAAAAGATCTTGGGCATTGGATTTAACATACAATGAATCATCAGGTCATGTTTTTATAGGAAATGGTCTCATAACGCTATTGACAGCAAATGATATAAATGGAAAAGATTTATTTGGATTTGAAATTATTCAAGCAGGGGACAAACCAATCCTTAACTTAATTTCAAGTAAGTTTTTTTCTTTAATAATTTGTTAAATATATACATAATATTATATAATATGTCCCTTAATTAATTTGGTGGTTTTTATGTGTTAATAAACAAAAACAGAAAAATCATCCTAAAAAATAGAGCGAGTTCTTCAAGACTTAAAGCGGTTTCAAGTAGGGTTTCAAGACTTGAATGCTCAAGCTTTGTAGTAAACGTTACTGTTTATCATATAAAGAAAAGAATAATGGTAAAATTTAGGGTTTATTTTTCATGTTCTATTATTTATTTACACCATCCTATTATCACAATCTTGATATCCGAGAATGTGTTCATAATTTTAGGTTTGTTGTGTATCCTCAGCGCTTGCCTATAAATTTTGTGAAAGACAATGGATTGGAAATTAGTGTTGGTGAGATTAAATTAATGAACGACCATGGTAAAATTTCGTCTGCAAAATTAAACAACGGACCCAACCACAAGGGCGAACGGTATTGAATTTGAGGCGGTTGGAAACACTTTTGCATTCAAAATAGAGTAAAGAAAGGTGATTCGCTCAAAATTGGAGTAATTTGGCATGACAACAACAAACCCTTATTCAAAATCTCTAGTAAGTATTAATAATATGTTGTTATTACATATTCTAAACTCAACATTTAGTTGTTTTCTTTGTGATTAAAATGAAATCAATTGTTTTCATTTCAGGTGGTTTTTAAACAAATAAGCATGATGATGAGTTGGTCAACTGTGGTTTAACTAACGTCTTTATTTGTATTGTTTTGTTGTAAACTTGTATTATGTTAAATAGACTAATGAAATTTCAGTGAACAACAATATGTTGATTTTGGTATTAGTAGAATTTTATGATATTAAATATTTATTGATGGTTAGTTTTGGGGTAGATACCAATAAATACAATGATCATTTTTCTTTTATAAAACACAAGAAGCAATATAATATTATTGATTAAAAGTTATTACTATTTTGTTAACTTACTAAAAACAACAAACAATAAAAATTTATTGGTCAATAGATATTAATTATTGCATTCATATTATCAAACGGAAATTAAAATGGAATTCTTCCTATTCTCGACCAATATTGTGGAAAGTACAAGTAATATTTATGGATTATAGTGTTTATTAGTTTAGATTATTTATTGAATTACCTATTGGAACTGGTATCTTATAAATTTTACAAATAAATAAAGAGAAAATAAAGAAGAAGAAAGATTATCTTAATAAATGTTAACCAACAAAATGAGAGAAAAAAGAGAAGAAGAAAATATTATATTTATAAATGTTTAACAAACAAAGGGAGAGAAAAAGCCGCTAAGAAGCGGCTATAGTTTTTGTTTATTTAGAAAGCGTATTGATTACACAGATTATGTAGTCTTAAACACCAGGATACACACATAAATATGAAGCAAAAGTAATGAAGTGAATATGGAAAACAGAAACGTTACTATAAATTTGCTTAACATAAAGGAAATACAAACTGATAGTTAAAGAAATAAACTGCATAAAAACAAAAACTGCCTAAAATCGCAACTGCACTACCCCACGTTCTACCTAATAATAAAACTACTTAATTTATTTCAAACAATTTATTTAGATTATTTCCAACATACTCCCCCCTAATCTAAATACTTGTCTGCACCTCCTTCATTCCAAGTAGATCACGCATTTGTTCAAACTTCACTGCTGACATTGACTTCGTTAGGATGTCAGCTCGTTGCTCCTGTGTGTTTATGTGTTTAATGATTACCTCCCCTCTTTCAACACACTCACGAATAAAATGATAACGTATATTAATATGTTTACTACGCCCATGAAAGACCGGATTCTTCGCCAAATCAATCGCAGATTTATTGTCTATGTAAAGAACTACTGGGCGAGGTTTTGAGTTTGTCAACTGACCCAGTAAATTGCCCAGCAACACACCTTGACATGCCGCTGCAGTAGCAGCCATGAACTCCGCTTCACATGAGGATAACGCCACGCACCTCTGCTTTTGTGATACCCAGGCAATTAGACTTTCATTTAGATAGAAAGCCATCCCTCCAGTACTTCTTCTGTCCTCAATGTTACCTGCCAAGTCACTGTCGGAGTACCCTGCTAACATATAGTCTCCAGTTCCTTTGGTATAAATTAACCCATAGTGCAGTGTACCTTTGATGTAACGAAATATTCGCTTTACAGCTCCCATGTGCAGTACTGTAGGTCTCTCCATGTACCTGCTAAGTACACCAACTGAGTGTGCAATATCAGGACGTGTATGGAATAAATACCTCAAACCTCCAACAAGACTCTTGAATTGTGTAGAGTTAACAGCCTTCCCCTTTTCGTCTTTCACAATCTGAATTTCGGGCTCCATGGGATATCGAACAGAGTTGCACTCACTAAGACCAGCCTTTTCCAATAATTCTTTTTGCGTAAGCACTTTGCTTCAACTTGATGCAACCATCCGTCTAACTCACTTCAATACCCAAGTAGTAGGAGAGCTTTCCCATGTCGCTCATTTCAAACTCTGTCCCCATTTGTCTTTTGAACTTGATGATGTTGTCAACATTCGTTCCTGTAATCAATAAGTCATTGACATATACCCCGATGATTAGAATTTCACATCCTTCGCGTTTGAAGTAAACAACATGTTCGTAGGGACGCTTGGTGAAGCCTAGATCCTCCAAACATCTGTTCAACCTCGAATACCAGGCCCTTGGACCCTGTCGCAAACCATAAAGAGCCTTCAAAAGCTTGTACACCATGCTTTCTTTACCCTCCTTCACAAAACCTTCAGGCTGCGTGACGAACACTGTTTTCTGCAATTCTCCGTTCAAAAACGCTGATTTGACGTCCAAATGATAGACCTCCTATTCATTCCTTGCTGCTAGAGCCAACAATAGTCTAACGGTCTCCATACGTGTAACTAGAGTGAATATTTCTTCGAAATCTATCCCAGCTTTTTGTACATATCCCTTGGCCATGAGACGAGCCTTGTATTTGATGATCTGGCCATCTGAATCTCGTTTGGTTTTATAAACCCATTTGAGGCCGATGGGTTTGTGTCCAGCTGGTAATGTCACCAACTCCCAGGTGTGGTTTTTTTCTATGGCATCGATCTCATCCTTCATGGATATTTCCCATTTGTGTTCACTTACTGCCTGAACATACGTCGTAGGTTCTTCCGCCGCAGTTCCCAACAAGAGTTCATGCTCCACCTCAATCTCGTCTGTTTGATCATACACATCACTCAACAGTCGAAAACATCAAGGCTCACTACTTGCACTACTCTGAGAGTCACCACCACTGCTACTTGACCTACTGCCTGAGAATCGCCACCATCACTTGTACTGTCCTGAGAATCGCCACCACTGCTATCTGTACGAACTGCACTGCTTGCAGATGTTGTCTCAGAATTACTCTCCCCCACATCTGCAAGTGGGGTGTTTCCTGTTGGTGTTGCATCGACAGTGATACTAACCACAGAGAAACTGCCTTGTTTCCCAACGTCGAAAGCGTCTTGATTTTTCCATACCCAGGCTCTGTCTCCCTCAAAAACTACGTCTCTACTCACAGAGCTGTTGTTGTCTTCGGGATTATATAGACGACATCACTTAGTTCCTGGTTCTTGCCCCAAGTAAATCAACATTTTACTTCGGTCATCAAGCTTGTTAGTATAAATGTTTGGTACATTGGCATGTGCAATACAACCGAATATACGGAGATGTTCTATGTCTGGCTTGTTTCCTGTCCAGGCTTCATAAGGCGTCTTTGCTGTCAACGATCGAGTTGGGAGTCTGTTCAACACATAGACAGAATGACGTGCTGCCTCTCCCCATAAATGTGTTGGAAGTCGTTTTTCTTTCAAGAAACTTCGAGTCATGGCTACAACCGTTCTGTTTCTCTGTTCGACAACTCCGTTCTGTTGCGGAGAATATAGGACGATGAGATGTCTGGTAATACCTGTGCTTTCACAATAGAAGTTGAACTTGTTTGAAGTGAGTTCACCCCCTCGATCAGTTCTGAAAGTCTTTATCTCCTTGCACGACTCCTTCGCAACAATTGCTCGAAACCTTTTGAAAACCTCCAAAATTTCGTCTTTCCTCACCAAGAAATAAATCCACATCATCTTGCTGAAATCATCCACCAACAAAAAAAATAATTCTTTCCAGAGGCTGTAGATGGCTAGATTGGTCCGCACAAATCCCCGTAAACCAGTTGTAGCATCTGTGAAGCATGAAAATTTGTTTGACAAGGAAAAGCTTTCCTTGTTTGTTTCAACATCAAGCAGCATGTACACACGGTTTTAGGATGAACAAGTTCTGGAAGGCCATACGCCATTCTATTTTTAGACATCAAGAACATAGCTTGGAAGTTAACATGTCCTAATCTCGAGTGCCAAAGCCACGATAATTCCTCAGTTTTCGAAAGTAGACATACAGCCTTGCTAGTTTCTATCACAATCTTATATAAACGATTTACTGATCGTTTAACATTCATTATGAGCCTCCCAGTCTCATTGTACACCCACAAATAATTACCATTCAATACAACTTTATTTCCACTCTCAGATAATTGACCAAGACTTATGATATTATTACAGAGAGTGGGAATGAAGTATACCTCACGAAAAAGTAATTCCTCTCCAGTTTTCCTTTGAATATAATAGATCCATTTCATTTGATTGCAACTGTTGAACCATCGCCAAATTTCACCAAACCTGTCACACTTTCATCAAGCTCCCGGAACTTGGATACATCCCCCGTCATGTGGTTGGTGGCACCGTTGTCCAGGTACCACACATTGGATACACCACGATTCTCTACAACGCTGCTAAGCTTTGGCACAATCTATCTTTCTACTACAAGGAGTACGGGTTCATCATCTTGTATCTGAGTTAAGTTGACTTCTGGCTTTGATTCTTTGTCACGTCGTGGGGTCTACACTCAGATGCATAATGACCCATCAAACCACAATTGAAGCATCGAACTTTAATCCTGTCTCATCCGTCTAGATTGCTGCCACTTCCTCTATTTCTCAGGCCTTGGGATTGCTCTGTCCCACCTTTCTTCTTTCTTATCCACTCTTCCCTTGTGAATAAAAGTTGTCCCATTAGCGTTTTCTCGTTTCAACCATTCCTCCTCTGTCAGGAGTAACTGTCCTCCAATGTTTTCAACCTGTCCACGAAGCCTTTCTTCGTGTGCTTTTAGAGATCCAATAATCTCTTCAACTGATATTTTCTCTAGATCACCAAACTGTTCGTTAGATGAAGTGATGTGCAAGAATCGTGATGGCATGGCCCTGAGGAATTTCTTGACAACGTAATGTTCCTCAATAGTTTCGCCAAGTGTTCGAATGTTAGTAACCAGAGTGCTCAACTTTATGGAGAAATCTTCTATGGACTCTGTTTCCTTCATGATTAAATTCTCAAACTCAGCTTTTAAATTTTGAACCTTAGCCATCTTGACCTTGTCCGCTCCCAAACATATTGTTTGTATTGCCATCCATGCTTCCCTTGCTGTCTTTTTTTCAGCAACGATGAGAAGAATATCTTCAGGAATGGCTTGATAAATTACAGCCATCGCCATCTTATCTACCTTGACGTCAATCGTGGCAATGGGGTCCTTCGGTTCAACAGCATCCCAAATCCCATGTGCCTGCATAAACACGCGCATTTTCAATGACCAGGCCGTGTAGGTCAAACTTAATGTGCTTTCTTTCGCCTTTGCTGGTTTCATTGTGTCTGTTTTTCTCGCCTTACGTCTGGGCATTCACCACGCCTTTGATCTGATACCAAATGTAGTGTTAAACACCAGGATACACACACAAATATGAAGCAAAAGTAATGAAGTGAATATGGAAAACAGAAACGTTACTATAAATTTGCTTAACAGAAAGGAAATACAAACTGATACTTAAAGAAATAAACTTCCTAAAAACAAGAACTGCCTAAAAACGCAACTGCACTACCCCACGTTCTACCTAATAACAAAACTACATAATTTATTTCAAACAATTTATTTAGATTATTTCCAACAAATTATAGGTTATTATTTATATATTTATTTAGAAAACGTTTGGATTTCATAGAGTTTAGTATTTATAGATAAAATATATGAACTAATGGACATATGCCTAATATCTATAACATCGTCTCTCAAACCCACAATGCAACAGTAATAAACATTGAGAGTTTGTAAAAAAAAATGAAACCGTGTTGATGACTGAGCCTTCGTGAACATGTCTGCAACTTGCAAAAGTAATGGAACATATGGAAGCGAGATGGTGCCGATCTGATGATGATGCTGAGTAAAGTGATAATAAATTTCAATGTGCTTTTTCCTCTGATGAAAAACAGAATTATTTGCAATCTGCATGGCGCTTTTGTTATCACAATGCAAGAAAGTGAGTTTTGTAATGTTAACCACCATATCTACAAGAAGTCATCGTAACCAAACAATCTCACATGTGGTCAATGCCATAACATGATACTCAAATTAAGTAGACGATCTAGAAACAACATCTTCTTTCCTCTTTTTCCATGAGATTAAAGAATCTCCAAGGGAAACAAAAAAACCAGTAGTAGATTTATGATCACGAGGATCGTTATCCCAATAAACATCACTATAGGCACGCAGTTCAAGTGAAGAGGGAGAATGAAATAAAATGCTCTGGAAATTAGTACCAGGAGATATCTCGGTATTCGAAGAAAAGCTCACCAATGGACAGAAGTAGGAGCAGTAACAAACTAACCACATGAATATCATAAGCTATATCTGGCTGAGTAACTATAAGATATATACCCTTCAAACTTTTTAGTCTCACTCACTCATCCTACAAGAAATTTCAAACCAAATAAAGCATAAAAAATTAATGCTTGAGATAATTTTACATATGGGTATATATACCCTTCTTTATTGCCCGTTGGGTATATTTGCTTCGTTCGCTTTCAAATTTAACTTTTTATCTCGTCTTGAATCTTTTATCTTCTTGATTTTTGTTAGAATAAAATTTAACCTTCTCTTACTTTATTATAAATAGGATATGGAAATATCAATCGAGAAGTGATCGCTTAGATAGTGAAAATAAAAGCGATAGGGCATCATTTGTCATTATGAGAAGGAAAAAATTAGTGAGATTACGCTCCCGATTCACCAACCCTGTTATGCCATAAAACCTATTGTGCAGAAGGAGCAGTCTCTTAATATTCATGTCCTACTAAAAGTTGTTTTTCATATTTATTCAACACTTGATGCTATGAGTATGTCTTCAATTGGAGATAGTAACCAACCTTGATTTTTCTAATAAACCTAAATTTTTGGATGCTTATTTAAATGAATTTCGTATAAATAATATTGAGTATCATCAACAATACTATATTCATAATAGTAAACGTGTGAAAAAACTTGGAGATTAGGCCATTCCCAAAGACGTAGTTTTTTGCTTCATTGTTGTTGGAGAAACTTCATCTGACACTCGTAAAGATAAAGTTGTATTATTTACCTACTTCCTTGATATAAGTATTCGATTTTCACTTAGTCCAAACTTATTAAAATTATTTGAGATGATTATAATTCGTCTCAGCCAGATTATAACCACTTCTTTAAGGTAATTACTTTCAGTCATTATCTTGTCAGAAAGGGTTTATAGACACTTTTATGTGACTGATTTTATTACCACTGTGAAATTCTTTAGACGAAAGATGAATCCTTTATTTTACCTTTTAATGGATACATATTTAATAATTGTTCATGATCTTCCAATCTTTAACAAAATATTGAAAGATAATTTCCTTATGCAATCTTTACTATCTTGATTTTGCTATATTTTGATAATATTATAATTGTGATTGTTTTTGTGTGGTTTCATACGCTTTTTTCCTTGAAATTCCAACTGATAATAAGAGGGTTTAGTTTGTAAAAATATGTATGCTCTATTGGTGAAATAAACCTGAATTTTTTTATGCTTATTTAAATGAATTCCATATAAATAGTATTAAATATCATCAACAATACTATACTCATAATACTGAACGTATAAAAAAGCTTGGAGATTAGGCTATTCCCAAAGACATAGTTTTTCGCTTTATTTTTGTTGGAGACACTTCACTTGACGCTCGTAAAGATAAAGTTGTATTATTTACCTACTTATTTGATATGGGTATTCGATTTTCACTTAGTCCAAACTTATTATAATTATTTGAGGTGACTATGATTCGTCCCATATAGATTGTAACCAATTCTTTAAGGTAATTACTTTCAACCGTTATCTGGCGAGAAAGGGTTTATAGACACTTTTATGTGACTGATTTTATTAACTCGGTGAAAGTATTTAGTCAAATGACTAACTCTTTATTTTACATTTTAATGGATACATATCTAATAATTGTTCATCATCTCCCAAGCTTTAACCAAATATTGATGGATAATATCCTTATGTAATTTTTACTATCTTGATTTTGCTATATCTCGATAATATTATAATTGTTCATCATATCCCAAGCTTCATTTTTTTCTCATTCCCACTGTTCCATTATGGTACCCGAAAAGTTTTTTCCGTAGCGGGTTATTGTTGAGTATTGAGGCGCGTGGTAACTTCTCTATTTGTGAATACTATGGGGAGAATAATATGGGGGAAAATTATCTAGAGAATAATAATTTGAAGAGATAGTATCCAGGGAAGAAGGTTTTGGATAAACAATTTCCAAGAAGAAGCTAAATATTAAGTAAAAAGATAAATGTTGAGTGATTTGTTTTGTTTGTTCTAGGGCCACGAATGTTGAGGCTTCGTCTCATGCTGCATATAAATCTGTGTGATGGATGATCTTAAGTTGAGTAAGAAGAGAGATCCTCTTCCAGGTGTTGTCAAAAATAAATTCGAGGTTGAGGTAGATGGCATGCCTTTGATAAATCATCGAAATATTTCGACAACCAAATGTAGTGTTTCTGAAATTAATATTACTACTGAATACAATTTTTTTTATTTTACCTTCGACTCTTATAGTTGTGCATCATGATACTTTGAAATTCCATTTTATCTGGATCCCTAGCCTTTATTTGTTTTAACATTTATAACCTTTTTAAAGATATTAAGATGTTTACGAAGCAATGAGAATAGTTCTTTCGCCTTAGATGTCAAAAGACTTTAAGATGTTCGTTTTGAACCATAACTCGTCCCTTGGCTATCAAATTTAGTGATAGATAGTCCATGGACTTTCAAAAGTCTTCTGAAAGTATTTGGACTATCGAGTTTGCATAAAGTTAGTTACCTGCATCTTATAATTAACGTAAATCTGCCGCATGTCACTATACTCAGCTACAACTTATATAACTAATGATCCCTCAACTTTAGGACAAAGTTAAAATGTAGTCAGCGATATAAGTTGACGTATATACCCTTTTATGAAGTCAAAGTGGCATGCAATATCCTAGCTTTATTATTAGTGTTGATTATTATTATATACGTTGCATTTTGTTTTTAATTTTTTAATATAAAAATATTTTTTTATCTTTTCTTTCTCCCTCTATAGACTAAAAAGAATAAAAATTAAAATCATATTACTTGATTTTACTATATTTCTTTTTATTTTCTTCTTTGTCGCTTACATTTTATCTTATCATTGAAATTCGAGATATTTTTTATTTGATCGTTTCAAGATATCTATTATTTGACCATTCAAATTCACAAATTGTGTTTGTTTGATAGAAGTGATAAATTTAATTTGATCATATTGTGAATGAGTCGAATAGTGCCTTGACATTGTACCATGTTTGACGGTATAGTTTTGTGTCTCTCATAGTGTCATTGTGCCGTGACTGTGTACCGTGTTCGGCGGTACAGTTTTGTGTCATTGAAAGTGAAGCTAAAATGGGTAATGTCATTTTTGGTCTCATGTATACGAGCCCATCACGAACATTATATAGTAAGTCTATTTATTCCATATAAATAGATTACTAGGACTACACAAAAACACTATCTGAAATATGTAACTTTTTCTATCATAGTGAAACTCTTTTCTCTGGCGGCGCCCGTTGACGTAGACAATTGTCGAACCACGTTAAATCCTGTGTTTATTTAAGTCTTTCTTTCGTATATTTTCTGTGCTTGAGCCATTTTGTGATAATTGCATAGTGATTTAATAACAAAATTGGTATCAGAGCCATGTGGTGAAATTAGGGCTTTTACAATTAGGGTTTCACAATGGCGTCTACAGCAACAAAATACATGATTGAAAGATTTGATGGAGGATCCAGCTTTGCGTTGTGGAATATTAAACTGAAATATTCATTGGTGCTGCAAGGGTTGTGGAAGGTTGTGGTGAATAAGTTACCAGAAGAGATGAAAGAAGAGGAGAAACGAGATCTTCAAGGAAGGGCTTTGTGCTAGATTTTAATGAGTGTGAAAGACAATGTGCTTCGCGAGATTAGTGGTTAGAAGACTGATGCATGTGTGTGGAAGAAGCTAGGAGATCTTTACTTAGAGAAATCAGTAGTAAACCGATTATACTTGGAAAAACGTTTGTATGATTTTAGATTGAAAGAAGGCATGTCCATAACTGAGCATTTAGATAATTTTAAATCAATTATAATGGACTTGGAGAACATAGATATCAATATTGAGGATGAGGATCAAGCTTTGTTTGTATTGAGATCGTTACCAGCCTCCTATGAAAACTTCGTAGATACCATTATGTATGGTAAGGATAATTTATCGATATCTGGTGTCAAAGAGGCACTGAAATCAAAGAAGATGAGACAGTTGCAGCCAGACAATCAAGCTGAAGGGAAAGGTCTTATGACTAGAGGAAGGTCTAGAAGCAAAGCGAGTTCTTTAAGAACGAAAAACTGGAGGTCCAAGTCAAAGGTAAAGCACTCAAACTGTTATGAATGCGGTGAGTTGGGTCATTATAGGAGAGATTATCCGAAACTGAATGGTAAGAAGGGAAATCAAAAGGAAAATGCAGCAAACATTGTTGAAGATATGAACGATTCCGACGATAGTGAAAACAGTGGTAGAGGAGATGTATTTTCCGTGAGTTCAGACTTTGGGCAAAACTCTTGGGTACCCGATACTGGTGCTACATATCACATGTGTCAGTTCAAGCAGTGATTCTATACTTACAAGCCAATGCAGGGAACTGTCTATTTAGGGAATAATCATCCGTTGACTGTTGGTGGTATTCGTAACGTTAAAATCAGAATGTTTGACGGGGTTTTTAGAATCTTGACGTGCTAGCATGTTTCCGGGTTAAAGATAAACTTTATTTATCTTGGGACTCTAGACTGTCGGGGTTACAAGTACCGTGCAGAAGACGGTGTAATTAAAGTGACAAAAAGCTCAATGGTATGTATAAAAGACAATTTGCAGAAGGGTCTTTACATTCTCCAGGAGAGTGTTGTTATGGGTGATGCGGCAGTAGCCTCATTAGGGAGTAATAGCCAAAGTAGGCAGGATCAAAATAAGTTGTGGCATTGGCGTCTTGGTCACATGAGTGACAGAGGATTAGCTGTTTTGGGAAAAGAGATTTGTTGAAAGGATATAAAGCGGAATCATTGGAATTTTGTGAGCACTGTATGTTTAATAAACAAACTAGAGTCAAATTCAGCAAATCGGATGTAAGAAAGACTAAAGGAACAGTCGACTACATTCACTCAGATCTTTGGGGTCCAAACAGAATTTCATCCAATAACGGAGCCAGATAGTACATTAGTTTGATTGATGATTATTCAAGTATGGTGTGGGTTTACTTTCTAAAAATGAAAGATGCGGCATATTCAACCTTTTTCAAATGGAAGATGATGATTGGGAAGCAAACAGAAAGAAAAATCAAACGTCTTAGGACATATAATGGGTTAGAATATTGCAATCGTGAGTTCAACGAATTCTGCAAAGCTGAAGGAATAGTGCGCCATTACACTTGTTCTAGAACACCACAACAAAATGGAGTTGCAGAAAGAATGAACAGAACGCTTTGTGACAAGGCACGAATTATGCTCTCGCATTCCGGTGTGGGAAAGGATTTTTGGGCTTAAGCTATCAATACAACGTGTTACTTGGTTACTCGGTCTCCATTAACAGCTATTGATTGTAAAACTCGTTTTGAGATTTGGTCTGGATCGTCGGCTGATTATGAACATTTGAGGGTGTTCGGTTGTCCTGCGTATGCTCATGTGAGAGATGGTACGCTTGAGCCGAGGGCAAAGAGGTGCATATTTCTAGGATATGCTACTGGAATGAAGTGATATAGGTTATGGTATACCTCTCCAAAGTCTCCATGTTTTCTCATCAGTATGGATGTTAGTTTTAATGAGTTTGCTTCGATAGATAGAAAGAATAAAGTAGGAGAAATGGTCGAATCAGGATCGGTTGTGAGTAAACAGGTGGAGCTTGAAGTAGAATTAGTTCCTAGCAGGTCCAATAATTCAAATGGTTCTAAGGTGGATCCAGAATCAGGAGGTGAAGCATCAGCATCAGATGATAGTGATGAAAATTCACCCGAACCAGAACAACAACCTTATAGCATAGCATTGGGTAGAGAAAGAAGAGATATTGGACTTCCAAAAAGATATGTGAATCTAGTTGCATATTCTCTGTCAGTTGCAGAAGAAGTTGAGATGCATGAACCTAGTAGCTACAGAGAAGTTATAGTGAGTTCAGAGGCAGATCTTTGGATTGGTGCTATGAGGGAAGAGATTGAATCTCTTCGTAAGAATCAAACATGGAAGCTTGTTGACTTGCCTAAAGGAATGGGTGTTCAAGAAAGAGGAAGGTAATCCAGGGGTTGAGGCATCTCGATTCAAGGCATGACTGGTCGCTAAGGGTTTTACTCAAAAGGAAGGAATCGACTTCAATAAAGTGTTTTATCCAGTGTGAAGCATAGTTCAATTCCAGTTTTGTTAGCCATAGTAGTTTTGCAAAATTTAGAGCTTGACAGTTGAATGTGAAGACTGTTTTTCTACATGGTGAATTAGAGGAGCAAATCTACATGAGACAACCAGAGGGATTTATCGAACCTAATATGGAGGACAAAGTTTGTCTGCTGAAAAAGTCATTGTATGGTTTGAAACAGACACCTAGGCAATATTACAAACGTTTTAATACATTCATCGTGTCAATAGGGTTCACGAGGAGTCCATATGATAGTTGTGTGTATCATCAAAATATGTCAGATGATTCTTATGTTTACTTGTTGTTGTATGTGGACGACATGTTTATTGTTGCTTGTAGTACGTCACACATTGTGCAATTAAAGAAGCAGCTCAGTGCCGAGTTTGAGATGAAGGATTTGGGTTGAGAAAAGAAAATTCTTCGTATGAAGATTATCAATAACATAAGTGTCGGATCATTACACTTGTCTCAACGAAGCTATATTGAGAAAGTGTTACAACGATTCAACAAGTTTGATGTTAAAGTAGTTAGCATTCCGTTTACTACTCATTTCAAGTTGTATGCAGTAGGAGCGGCCAAGGACGATGTTGAGTTGGAACAAATGTCGAAGGTTCCATATGAAAGTGTAGTTGGTAGTATCATGTATGCTATGGTATGCACATGTCCTGATATTTCACATGCGGTTAGTGTAATTAGCAGGCACATGGGATGTCTTGGGAAAGAAGATTGGCAGGTAGTGAAATGGATACTTCGATATCTTAAGAATACTGTGAACGTTAGCTTAACTTTTAACAAAACCAATATTGTTGAATCATTGAATGATGTTGCGGGATCATTGGTTAATTTTGTTGATTCTGATTTTACAGGTGATATGGATAAAAGAAGATCTCTGACAGGATATGTATTTACTCTAGCTGGGAGTGCAATCAGTTGGAAAGCACAACTGCAAGCTACTGTATCTTTTTCTACAACAGAAGCAGAGTACATGGCGGTAACAGAAGCAGTTAAAGAGTTAATATGATTGCAAGGTTTGGTGGCAGATTTGGGCTTGGATATGACTACTACAAAAGTGTTTTGTGACAGTCAAAGCGTCATACACCTTATTGGGAACCAGATGTACCATGAGCTTACAAAGCACATAGATGTCAGGTATCATTTTATTAGTGATATAATATCAAAGGGAATTGTTTTTGTGAAGAAAGTGTCTACACACGATAATCCAGCAGATATAATGACCAAGGCAGTATCAGTTCGAAGGTTTCGGGAGACCCTAAACTGGATCGGTGTTTGCGGTATAGAGTGAATGCCTTCGGGGAATTTGGTGAGTCAGGATAAAAGAAGTTTCTTTCTTGATAGTGAAGAAAGGATATTCGCTTCAAGGGGAAGATTTTTTTGTGAATGAGTTGAATAGTGTCTTGACAGTGTACCGTGTTCGGCGGTACAGTTTTGTGTCTCTCATAGTGTCATTGTGCCTTGACTATGTACCGTGTTCGGCGATACAGTTTTGTGTCACTGACAGTGAAGCTAAAATGGGTAATGTTATTTTTGGTCTCATGTATATGAGCCCATTAGGACCATTATCTAGTAAGTCTATTTATTTCATATATAAATAGATTACTAGGACTACACAAAAACACAATACGAAATCTGTAACATTTTCTATCATAGTGAAACTCTTTTCTCTGGCAGCGCCCATGGACGTAGACAATTGTTGAACCACGTTAAATCTTGTGTTCATTTAAATCTTTCCTTCGTATATGTTCTGCCCTTGAGCCATTTTGTGATAATTGCATAGTGATTTAATAACAGGTCCAAGAAAAGAAAGATTACTAAAATTATTGGTGAGATTATCAACTCGGCACTATTTCTCTCTCTATCTCCTCTATAAGTGCAGATTAGTATAAAACCAGGATGAATAAAATTAATAAACTTCATCAAAGATAGTTAGAAAGAGAACGCAACATAAACCTTGAAAATGGAGTTTGTTTTTAGATTCTTTATGAAAGGATTTGTTCGTTATTCGATTCATCTATTAGTTGATACGATACTAGAGTAAACTCTCACGTATTTTTTTTTTACAAATTATAATAAATAATAGATGTAGTTCTTTTTATTGAAAGTTTTTTTTCTAACGAGTTGTAACACTACTCTATTTACAATTAGTCTTTCGATACTATTTATAAATAAACTAAAATGAAATTCAAAAAAATTAATATTTTATTAAAAAAATTACTAGATCCAAACTATCATGTTTCTAAACCAATTTTGAATTCGGCAACCAACTTTGAAGTGAGTGGGTAAAAAACAAATGAGTTTTTATTGTTTCTCTTAATCAAAGTTAATTAGAGTCCTAAATTTTAAATTTTAACTAGTAAAATATATGATTCAATTAAAATCTTTAAATATAGTATAGGTTGATTATTTGTGGTTCACTGATTAAATATTCGAAGTTTCTTCATTTCCATATATTCTCGTTTTCGATTTGAAACAAAAAATTTGTTGTTCGTATACATATGATGGGGTTAAACCAACATTTGTTACGGTGGTTGTTGCGGGGGCGTTTGCGATGGTTGAACAAAATATTGTTGCTGTTATTCCATAATGAAAATCAAGAATCGAGTTATAACGACCTTTTAAAATAACAGAGTTTTAGAAAATGAAAGACAAGAAAATACAGTGAAAAAAAAGTGAAGGAAGACGGAGAAGAAATTTTTTTTTTTATAATTTTATAAAAAAATAATTAATTAATAAGTGAATAGGTTGAAATAATTAATTGGTGCTACATCATATACAAATCCACCTAACACACACTATTGTCAACAAGACATTTAGTCAACTTAACTAAGGAGAATAGGTTGCTAGGTGGGAGCATACGTTAACCACGAGATGTGGATGACTAATTTTACTCAAACTCGATAGTCTATGAACTCTCAGCGGACTTTTGAAAGTCCAAAGGCTATATGTTATTAAAATCGATAGTCCATGGACTAATTATTGTTCAAAGCCCACTCGTGTTAATTATTTGGATATTTTTTAAAGTTTTCCAAACATACTTAGGGTGCATGACTTTTGTTACGATTTATCCCTTTTTATTGGAACAATTGAAGCTTGTCTATTTTCTTAGGACGACTTTTTAAATCGCCTCACATTTATTTCGATTTTGGTAGACTTTTTAAAGTGTTAGGTGTTCCCGTTGTAATCATATTTCTATTGGCCTATTCGTCGTTGGCATTTAGAATTGTTTACTTTCTTTTTAAAATAAAAATGAATCTTGATGCTTTGGAAAGAAAAAAAGCATTTTATTAATTTCAAATGTCTAGTTAAATGTTCTCGCGCCACCAGGATAGGATAGTGTATATCAGTATATTTCAATAAACATGTTCTACATATAGTAGTAAGGTACGAGTTAAACTCTTAAAGATTACGATAAAGTTTCAGATGCTCTATATTTTTAGGAAGGGTCGGCTCATTGCGGGTACAAAACACTGACAATGATAATTCTCTAAGGTATTATTGGCCTACACTTATGACTGATGCCAAAAAGTTAATGAGAATGTGCAACACATGTCAAAGATTTGTTAATTCCATTCATATGTCAGTTGTACCACTCGAATCCAATTCCAAGGCTCTACCATTGGACTGATGGGTATAAATTTAGTTGGGCCTTCGTAGATGGCCTCGGAATGAAGACACGCAAAAGTAGTTACATGGATTACTTCTTTAAGTTGATAGAAGAAGAACCGTTGTCTAGAACCAGGGAAAATCATGTGATAAAGGTATTATGGGCATATAGAACCACACCATGTACCGCAACTCAAGAATCAGCATATACACTGGTTTACGGGATGAATGTCATGACATTGTCTGAGATTATATTTCTATCGTATCGCATTGAGAATTATTCCGAAGAGGATAATGATGAGGGAATGAGAGCCAAGCTTGATCTGATTGAAGAAAACAGAAGACGAGTTTAGTTAAACTCTTTTCATTATCAGACACTAATGAAGAGTAGATATGCATCTAAAGTCAGACAACGAGAGTTTAGTGTGGAAAACAAGATTCTGAGAAAAGTATTTTTACATAAGAAGGAAAAAAGGTTCGGAAGCTTGACACCAAACCAGGATGGCCTGTACACTATAACTGAAAGGGTAAAGCCCGAAACGTACTATTTAAGAGATAAAGAGAAAATACCACTTAGAAATCCTTGAAATATTAGACCTCTAAAGGTACATCTAGAGTAAACACTATTATTTTGTGTAGTTTTCTTCTTTGTTATATGTATTAATCGGTAGCGTACTCTTTCCTACCATGGTGGCACAATAAGGTGTTCACGACGTGCTTACATAGACAGTTTATCAATAATACACATATTTTAATATTTTGGATTTAAAGGTTCAATAAACTTTAGTTCGCCAACATGTATATTTATATTTTGGACCTAAAAGATCTTCCAACGTCAGCTCGTAAACACTTGTACTTTTATATTTTGGACCTAATGGATCTTCCAACTTTTGTTGGTCAATAAGTATTTTTATATTTTAAAACTAAGGGGTCTTCCAGTGTCGGTTGGTCAACAGTCGTATTTTTATATTTTGGATCTAAAGGGTCTTCCAACTTCAGTTGGTTAACACACGTATTTTAAAATTTTGGGCCTAAGTACTCTTCCAATTTCAGTTGGTTAACACGCATACTTTTAAATTTTGGGCCTAGGTGCTCTTCCAAATTTGGTTGGTCAACAGTATTTCAAACATCATGACATGATATATCTTTTTTATTAGAAACTCATAACTTTGAATTAAAAGGATTAAAACAAGAGTCTAAAATTAATGCTGAAGAAAAATACATACGAATATTCCGAATACAAAATAGCTTGATTAAACAAGATATCTTTATAAAAGAAGAGAAGTTTTAAGACCGCTAGTCTGAAGCAGTAGAATCATTATCAATGGGTGTTTGTTTCGTACCCAGTGACCCAATATTGCTTGCACTGTCTTTACATGAAACTCACTTCTAATATGACCAAAAAATTATGCCCGAGATCCTTCCATGGATGTCAAGAATCGGCGTAGCTTTGGCCCCAACAACTTGTGTATATAAGGTCTTCAGACAGTCCTCGGCATAAGATGACTAGCTGATCATCTGGGGTCCGGATAGGTACCAAGGATCGGAATTCACCCAAACACCTTGGTAGGTTGGTAAGAAAAATGTCAAGAGAACTCTAAACCTCGACATCCAACCTCAACTCTTCCAAATACTTGTATATATCAAAATCTGATTGTTTATAATTAAGGACTCTATAAGTTTGATCATTTTCCTCTTCAGACTCATTGTTAACCTGTACTAATCCTACTTCCAAAGACACTAGCATCCGTTCTTCAGGGTCTAGCATAGTGTACTTCTCAAACATAGTTGGAATGATGGTCTGATCCTTAGTAGGAACTTCGGTTGTAAGATCAGTTACGAGAATCATTTTATTATTGTTGGGCACCGTTTTCTTGTCTCTTTCCCACCGGGATTCATTATTCTTGTTAGCCTCGATTTCTTTGGCTCTCTCCACTTTATCAAATCCAATCTCGACATACTTTTTCTTCACTCGATGATTGGGCGCTCTTTTATGGGTAGGAAGTAAAATTCACGCATTGGGGGCCTCTAGCCTCGCTATTATGGGAGACGCGTCGGGATGAGTCATTAATTGATCCTTATTAATATTGCCTTTGGATGAACACCATAGATGGTTGCAAACCAAATTCATCGTCGTAAAGCGTCTATAGAATTCATTAGCCCAGTTCTCCTGAGCCCAGTCGCTTAGAGCTTTGAAAGTCTTTTCTGTAGGTCTCAAACAATTCTTTCTCAAATCTTGTAGTTGTTCCTTTGGAACTGCCAAAAGAAAATACCAATGTTAAAATATGAAGTCATGAGAGAAAATACTAATGTCTACTTCATCGGGCGCCGCCTTGATTTATTCTTCTTTACGTGAGGCCAACCCTTTTCCCAAGCACCGCTAACGAACAAAAAACGATGTTTCCAGGTTTTATCCGCTCTCAACAAATCATTTAAAAAAATTAGTCGTTCTAAAAGGTGATGTAAAATAAGAGAAGTGATGGACTCCTAGATAGTATGGTAATGACTAAGAACTCTTCCATCAATATCGGAATTTAGGAAAGGAGTGAAGCTGTGAAGCCAAACATCAAAGTGAACCATATATTAGTGGTAGCCTGATTGGGGCACAATTCTACTAGTTCGAAATACCTTGCGAATGAGGGATCCAAAGGCAAGCAGAGCCCCCAATTCTGAACGTCGGGAAAGATTACCATCATCATTTTTCTGGTGGAAAAGGGTGTCTCTCCAATGGTAAGAAGACGTATAGTGACAAAGTTCAGAATCCCCAAGTGTGCCCTCAGCTACGAACATTCGTCCTCCGTATAGTAGAGGTACTTTCCGTAGTACAACCCAATGAGATGCTTTTATTCAAATCATCAGAGGTTACTCCCCAAAAATCTGATGTATTCGATGTTAGTACATCATTGGCTTTAGTTTTTTGTTGTGCCAGTTTGGTAGCATGTTCTTCACTTTTCCTGTGTCTCCCGGCATCTTTTGCAGTTTTCTAACACCATTGTTAGCAATGACATCAGGATTGAGTTGTTGAGCTTCAAGGATTACTCGAATCCTCATTTGAACCCTTCGAATTCACCAATCCCTTGGGGATCATAACAATATTGGTGGTTATCCTCACAAAAGTAGTAGTGAATTTTATCTTCACATGTTGTGAGTTATCTTTGTTCGAAGACTAAGAAACAGATTCATCCATTGGCAGGTAATATGATTTCTGACGAGCCTCTTTAACACAAGCTTGAGAAACTGTTGCGTATAACGGAATTAAAGGTGGAGAAAATGCGAGAGCCTTGTCGTTGTTCGATATATCGGGGTTTTGGGGGAAATCTCTGTTGTTTTGGGTAAGGACTGCGTCAGTTCGGAAGCGGATGGGAGAACCATTTTGAAGTGATTCTTGTTTGGGTGGAAGTTTTCGTAAGTAAAAACATGGTTGGTTGTTTTTTATGAATTATCGATTATGCACGCAACTTGTTTTTCCTCGTTTGTAGCAGTTATAGAAAATCAGTTAAGGAGGTTGAACCTTGTTCTCATAAAGAGTGGTCCCTTCGGGGTAATGAACTTTATCTCTC
This sequence comes from Limnanthes douglasii subsp. nivea, assembly GCA_036936605.1. Lineage (NCBI taxonomy): Eukaryota > Viridiplantae > Streptophyta > Magnoliopsida > Brassicales > Limnanthaceae > Limnanthes > Limnanthes douglasii. Next base: position 326,862,004 of record JAUPFV010000003.1, read on the forward strand.
TAGAAATCGGGGCGGCGGAGCGCTCTCTCTCTATAAATGTGTTGACGATGTGTTATGAGGCGATGAATGGTATTTATAACAAATGCTCCCACCCTCAACGGTCATCTGCATAAGGAAGCGTAAACGATCGTATCGTGGGAAGGTCAAGAATCTCAATTCGAAATTTTTGAATAACTTAGCCCGTATGTTTTGGTGACACGTGTAAGAAAAGCAGTGACCAACATAATTCTAATTGGCCTAAGACGATAAACTAATATTTTCGACCTTAAATATTGTGGAAACTAAGCACAAACTAGGCGCAGTACATTCCTTCTGGACAATCTCAATAGGTAGAATATTAATTTAGTTTGGTTTAACATAAATCTTGTAATATAAAACCAAACAATTATGCAACATGGAAAGCATGTGATGCAATAATGAATATATATTGATGAGTTATAATTCTTCTTTAGTAAATTGCTTAGGAAAGATTTCTAGAGAGAGAAACAGCTAAAGAGTATTTAGAGAGAGAAACACAAGTACTAATCAGTTTTCAAGTAAAAGTGTTGAACCTCTTTATTGGAGGTGCTTTTCCCTTTATATAGAGGAGCTAAGATTTATCCTCAAACTGAAATTTGTTACAATAAATGGACTAATTGCTATTTAGTCCTCAACAATTATGCATAGTTACAAATATCTCCTAAAACTTACATCAGTCGCGAATTAAGGACAAAATCTACATCATTTACAATTAAATCCTTAAATTTACATTATTTACAATTTAGTCCTTAAACTCTATTTCCATATCATAAATGACATGATATTTGAAGAGGAGGATTCGAGTAGTAATTTCCACGAAAAGCCTGAAAAAGGACAATCTTGCCGGCCAACAAAAACAGAAAAACCCACCTCAAAAGATAAAGTTAGTTCTTCAAGACTTAAAGTGGTTTCAAGACATGAATGCTCAAGCTTTGTAGTAACAGTTACCGAATATCGTCTGAGAAAAAAATAATTAGTAAAATTTACAGCTTAGTTTTCATGTTTTATTATTTATTTACATCATACTGTCACAATTTGATATCTAAATGAAGATGTTCATAATAATAGTAAAATAATATGTATTCAAATTATTTACTAATTTATGTAATTATGAACTCGTTTATTTTTGTTATGTACCACCACGCTTGCCTATTACATTTGTGAAAGAAAATGGATTAGAAAATTATGTTGGTGGGATAAAATTAATAGACGACCATAGTGAAATTTCATCTGCAAAATTAATCCAAAAAAAAGACCGCGACCGGTATTTGATTGGACGCAGTTGGAGGCACTTTTGCATGTGAAATAAAGTGAAAGATGGTGATTTGCTCAAAATTGGTGTAATTCAGCCTGACAACAACAACAAAATCTTACTCAATGTCTCTAGTAAGTATGTTCTTGGTTTAAGATGCTGTAAATTGAATTTATAAAAAGTTATTTCTTTTTATTCTAATTTTAGCATTTTAGTTGATTTATTAGTAATAATTTTTTTTTCATGTTGTTATTAAGATGAACTACTTGGAACAGATTAGCATACGTTGTTCGGTTGAGGTTTAAGGGACGTTTTTGTTTGTATTGTTGATTATCAGATAGGTTAAAGTATTTTCAGTGAAAATACTAGAATTTTATGATATTTATCTATAACTATTTATTAACTATTAATTTTGTAATATTTATCTATTATATCAAATTATTATTTATAATTATTTATTCAACTTAACATTGAAAAGTGAGAAAAGTTTATAACAATTAAAGGTTCGTGGGAACATCGATAACCACGTGATTTTGAAAATAAAATATTCATAACCATTTGAATTTTTTTACATACCCATCATATCTTCGGTTTGTTGTTACAATTTGATTTGATTTTTTATATTATGTTTTTCGATTTGAGATTAGTTTTTTTTTTCATTTGATCAAGATTTTTCTGCAATTATGGATCGTTTGTTTTTTATTTTCTTCATATGTATTTATCGATTGTATATCGATTCACAAGTGATTTTCTTTCATGGTTTTAAGTTATTTTTGTTGTTTTCAATGATTATATGATTGTTTTAGTTATGCTGATTCTTTGATTTCATGGAAACTATCTAAAGCGAGAAAACGGATTATGTTGTTTTTTGTTTTCCTCGTTTGGTTGCGTAATTATGAATATTATGGTTGCATAATTAGACACTACTTCAGGGTGCAAAATTATGTACATTTTGGTTGCGTAATTAGACACTGCAGCGGGGTGGAAAATTATATACATTTTAGTTGCTTAATAACTAATTATTCTTTTATGTTTTAGGATGTGGAATTATGTTAAAATTTCGTAAGAAAATTATGTGAACTTGCATATTATTTTTTATTTTGTGTTTTGTAGGTTTGCAACATCTTCGGTGGTTGTTTTTTTAACAAAATAATCATGATTTTGTCTTTCTACTTAGTAATTTTGAAAATTACAAAAGTATGAGTTGATTTCATAATAAACATGTGGGATTTGGTGGTAATGGGTCATTTTAAATTCACTTATTCGTTTCATAAATATAAGAACTGTTTTTTGTGGTGGGGAGATGATTTTGTATCGTTGGCTTTGGCTGGCCATAGTAAAGGTGGAAATATTGCTATTAAGACATGTTGATATAATGTCCTTACATAATATTGGTTTGATAGTTGAATATAATATATAAATTAAATAATGTAGTTTGGGTGTTCATTTTTTAACATAAGAAAAAATAGCTTGCTACTAAAAGAGGCACTGAAATCAAAGGAGATGAGACAGTTGCAGCCAGAAAATCAAGCTGAAGAGAAAGGTCTTATGACTAGAGGAAGATCTGGAACCAAAGCAAGTTCTTTAAAAATGAAGAACTGGAGGTCCAAGTCAAAGGTAAAGCACTCAAACTGTTATGAATGCGGTGAGCTGGGTCATTATAGGAGAGATTATCCGAAACTGAATGGTAAGAAGGGAAATCAAAAGGAAAATGCAGCAAACATTGTTGAAGGTATGAATGATTCCGACGATAGTGAAAACAGTGGTAGAGGAGATGTATTTTCCGTGAGTTCAAACTTTGAGCAAAACTCTTGGGTACTCGATACTGGCGCTACATATCACATGTGTCAGTTCAAGCAGTGATTCCATACTTACAAGCCAATGCAGGGAACTATCTATTTAGGGAATAATCATTCGTTGACTGTTGGTGGTATTCGTAACGTTAAAATCAGAATTTTTGACGTGGTTGTTAGAATCTTGACGTGCTAGCATGGTTCCGGGTTAAAGAGAAACTTTATTTATCTCGGGACTCTAGACTGTCGGGGTTACAAGTACCGTGCAGAAGACGGTGTAATTAAAGTGACTAAAAGCTCAATGGTATATATAAAAGGCAATTTACAGAAGGGGCTTTACATTCTCCAGGGGAGTGTTGTTATGGGTGATGCGACAGTAGCCTCATCAGGGAGTAATAGCCAAAGTAGGCAGGATCAAAATAAGTTATGGCATTGGTGTCTTGGTCACATGAGTGATAGAGGATTAGCTGTTTTGGGAAAGAGAGATTTGTTGAAAGGATATAAAGCGGAATCATTGGAATTTTGTGAGCACTGTGTTTAATAAAGAAACTAGAGTCAAATTCAGCAAATCGGATGTAAGAAAGGCTAAAGGAACAGTGGACTACCTTTACTCAGATCTTTGGGGTCCAAACAGAATTCCATCCAATAACGGAGCCATATAGTACATGAGTTTGATTGATGATTATTCAAGTATGGTGTGGGTTTACTTTCTGAAAATGAAAGATAACGCATATTCAACCTTTTTCAAATGGAAGATGATGATTGAGAAGCAAACAGAAAGAAAAATCAAACGTCTTAGGACAGATAATGGGTTAGAATATTGCAAGCGTGAGTTCAACGAATTATGAAAAGCTGAAGGAATAGTGCGGCATCACACTTGTTCTAGAACACCACAACAAAATGGAGTCGCAGAAAGAATGAACAGAACGCTTTGTGAAAAGGCACGAATTATGCTCTCGCATTCCAGTGTGGGAAATGATTTTTAGGCTGAAGCTATCAATACAGCGTGTTACTTGGTTACTCGGTCTCCATCAACAGCTATTGATTGTAAAACTCGTTTTGAGATTTGGTCTGGATCGTCGGCTGATTATGAACATTTGAGGGTGTTCGGTTGTCCTGTGTATGCTCATGTGAGAGATGGTAAGCTTGAGCCGAGCGCAAATAGGTGCATATTTCTAGGATATGCTACTAGAATGAAGTGATATAGGTTATGGTGTACCTCTCCAAAGTCTCTATGTTTTCTCATCAGTAGGGACGTTAGTTTTAATGAGTTTGTTTCGATAGATAGTCAGGAGAAAGTAGGAGAAATGGTCGAATCAGGATCGGTTGTGAGTAAACAGGTGGAGCTTGAAGTAGAATTAGTTCCTAGCAGGTCCAATAATTCAAGTGGTTCTAAGGTGGATCCAGAATCAAGAGGTGAAGCATCAGCATCAGATGATTGTGACGATAATGCGCCCGAACTAGAACAACAACCTTATAGCATAGCATTTGGCAGAGAAAGAAGAGATATTGGACTTCCAAAAAGGTATGTGAATCTAGTTGCATATTCTCTGTCAGTTGCAGAAGAAGTTGAGATGCATGAACCTAGTAGCTACAAAGAAGTTATAGCGAGTTCAGAGGCAGATCTTTGGATTGGTGCTATGGGGGAAGCGATTGAATCTCTGCGTAAGAATCAAACATGGAAGCTTGTTGACTTGCCTAAAGAAAAGAAGATAGTAGGCAGTAAATGGGTGTTCAAGAAAGAGGAAGGTAATTCAGGGGTTGAGGCATCTCGATTCAAGGCATGACTGGTCGCTAAGGGTTTTACTCAAAGGGAAGGAATCGACTTCAATAAATTGTTTTCTCCAGTGTGAAGCATAGTTCGATTCGAGTTTTGTTAGCCCTAGTAGTTTTGCAAGATTTAGAGCTTGATCAGTTGAATGTGAAGACTGTGTTTCTACATGGTGAATTAGAGGAGAAAATCTACATGAGACAACCAGAGGGATTAATCGAACCTAATATGGAGGACAAAGTTTGTCTGCTGAAAAAGTCATTGTATGGTTTGAAACAGACACCTAGGAAATGTTACAAAACGTTTTGATACATTCATTATGTCAATAGGGTTCACGAGGAGTCCATATGATAGTTGTGTGTATCATCAAAAGATGTCAGATGATTCTTATGTTTACTTGTTGTTGTATGTCGACGATTTGTTTATTGCTGCTTGTAGTATGTCACACATTGTGCAATTAAAGAAGCAGCTCAGTGCCGAAATTGAGATGAAGGATCTGGGTTGAGCAAAGAAAATTCTTCGTATGAAGATTATCAGGAACAGAAGTGTAGGATCATTACACTTGTCTCAACGAAGCGATATTGAGAAAGTGTTACAACGATTCAACATGTTTGATGCTAAAGTAGTTAGCATTCCGTTTACTACTCATTTCAAGTTGTCTGCAGTAGCAGCGGCCAAGGACGATGTTGAGTTGGAACAAATGTCGAAGGTTCCATATGCAAGTGCAGTTGGTAGTATCATGTATGCTATGATATGCACATGTCCTGATATTTCACATGCGGTTAGTGTAATTAGCAGGCACATGGGATGTCTTGGGAAAGAACATTGGCAGGTAGTGAAATGGATACTTCGGTATCTTAAGAATAATGTGAACGTTGGCTTAACTTTTAACAAAACCAATATTGTTGAATCGCTGAATGATGTTGCGGGATCATTGGTCAGTTTTGTTGATTCTGATTTTACAGGTGATATGGATAAAAGAAGATCTCTGACAGGATATGTATTTACTCTAGCTGGGAGTGCAATCAGTTGGAAAGCACAGCTGCAAGCTACTGTATCTTTTTCTACAAGAGAAGCAAAGTACATGGCGGTAACAGAAGCAGTTAAAGAGTTAATATGATTGCAAGGTTTGGTGGAAGATTTGGGCTTGGATATGACTACTACAAAAGTGTTTTGTGACAGTTAAAGCGTCATACACTTTATTGGGAACCAGATGTACCATGAGTTTACAAAGCACATAGATGTCAGGTATCATTTTATTAGTGATATAATATCAAAGGGAATTGTTGTTGTGAAGAAAGTGTCTACACACGATAATCCAGCAGATATAATGACCAAGGCAGTATCTGTTCGAAGGTTTCGGGAGTGCCTAAACTGGATCGGTGTTCGTGCTATAGAGTGAATGCGTTCGGGGCATTTGGTGAGTCAGGAGAAAAGAAGTTTCTTTCTTGATAGTGAAGAAATGATATTCACTTCAAGGGGAAGATTTTTTTGTGAATGAGTCGAATAGTGTCTTGACAGTGTACCGTGTTCGGCGGTACAGTTTTGTGTCTCTCATAGTGTCATTGTGCCTTGACTATGTACCGTGTTCGGCTATACAGTTTTGCGTCACTGACAGTGAAGCTAAAATGGGTAATGTTATTTTTGGTCTCATGTATATGAGCCCATTAGGACCATTATCTAGTAAGTCTATTTATTTCATATATAAATAGATTACTAGGACTACACAAAAACACAATATGAAATCTGTAGCATTTTCTATCATAATGAAACTCTTTTCTCTGGCGGCGCCCGTGGACGTTAACAATTGTTGAACCACGTTAAATCTTGTGTTCATTTAAATCTTTCCTTCGTATATGTTCTGCCCTTGAGCCATTTTGTGATAATTGCATAGTGATTTAATAACAGGTCCAAAAAAAAAGATTACTAAAATTATTGGTGAGATTATCAACTCGGCACTATTTCTCTCTCTATCTCCTTTATAAGTGCAGATTAGTATAAAACCAGGATGAATAAAATCAATAAACTTCATTAAAGATAGTTAGAAAGAGAAAGCAACATAAACATTGAAAATGGAGTTTGTTTTTAGATTCTTTAGTATGAAAGGATTTTTTCGTATCCGATTCATCTATTAGTTGATAAGATACTAGAGTAAACTCTCACATATTTTTTTATTACAGATTATAATAAATAAAAGACATAGTTCTTTTTATTGAAAGTTTTTTTCTAATCAGTTTTAACACTACTTTATTTACAATTAGCCTTTCGATACTATTTATAAATAAACTAAAATGAAATTCAAAAAAATTAATATTTTATTAAAAAAATTACTAGATCCAAAGTATTATGTTTCTAAACCAATTTTGAATTCGGCAACCGACTTTGAAGTGAGTGGGTAAAAAACAAATGAGTTCTTATTGTTTCTCTTAATCAAAGTTAATTAGAGTCCTAAATTTTAAATTTTAACGAGTGAAATATATGATTCAATTAAAAAATTTAAATATAGTATAGGTTGATTATTTGTGGGTCACTGATTAAATATATTCGAAGTTTCTTCATTGCTCATATATTCTCGTTTTCGATTTGAAACAAAAAATTTGTTGTTCGTATACATATGATGGGGTTAAACCAACATTTGTTACGGTGGTTGTTGCGGGGCGTTTACGATGGTTGAACAAAATATTGTTGCTGTTATTCCATAATGAAAATCAAGAATCGAGTTATAACAACCTTTTAGAATAATAGAGTTTTAGAAAATGAAAGACAAGAAAATACAGTGAAAAAAAAGTGAAAGAAGACGGTGAAGAAATTTTATTTTTATAATTTTATAAAAAAATAATTAATTACTAAGTTAATAGGTTGAAATAATTAATTGGTGCTACATCATATACAAATCCACCTAACACACACTATTGTCAACAAGACATTTAGTACCTAAGGAGAATAGGTTGCTAGGTGGGAGCATACGTTAACCAGCAGATGTGGATGACTAATTTTACTCAAACTCGATAGTTTATGAACTCTCAGCGGACTTTTGAAAGTCCAAGGGCTATATGTTATTAAAATCGGTAGTCCATGGACTAATTATTGTTCAAAGCCCACTCGTGTTAATTATTTGGATATTTTTTAAAGTTTTCCAAACATACTTAGGGTGCATGACTTTTGTTTCGATTTATCCCTTTTTATTGGACCAATTGAAGCTTGTCCATTTTCTTAGGACGACTTTTTAAATCGCCTCACACTTATTTCGATTTTGGTAGACTTTTTAAAGTGTTAGGTGTTCCCGTTGTAATCATCTTTCTATTGGCCTATTAGTCGTTGGCATTTAGAAATGTTTACTTTCTTTTTAAAATAAAAATGAATCTTGATGCTTTGGAAAGAAAAAAACATTTTATTAATTTCAAATGTCTAGTTAAACGTTCTTGCGCCACCGGGATAGGATAGTGTATATCCGTATAGTTCAATAAACATGTTCTACATATAGTCGTAAGGTACGAGTTAAACTCTTAAAGATTACGATAAAGTTTTAGATGCTCTATGTTTTTAGGAAGGGTCGGCTCATTGCGGGTACAAAACACTGACAATGACAATTCTCTAAGGTATTATTGGCCTACACTTATGACTGATGCCAAAAAGTTAATGAGAATGTGCAACACATGTCAAAGATTTGTTAATTCCATTCATATGTCCGTTGTACCACTCGAATCCAATTCCAAGGCTCTATCATTAGACCGATGGGTATAAATTTAGTTGGGCCTTCGTAGATGGCCTCGGAATGAAGACACGCAAAAGTAGTTACATGGATTATTTCTCTAAGTTGATCGAAGAAGAACTGTTGTCTGGAACCAGGGCAAATAATGTGATAAAGGTATTATGGGCATATAGAACCACACTATGTACCGCAACTCAAGAATCAACAGATACACTAGTTTACGGGATGAATGTCATGACATTGTCTGAGATTATGTTTCTATCGTATCGCATTGAGAATTATTCGGAAGAGGATAATGATGAGGGAATGAGAGCCAAGCTTGATTTGATTGAAGAAAACAGAAGACGAGTTTAGCTAAACTCTTTTCATTATCACACACTAATGAAGAGTAGATATGCATCCAAAGTCAGACAACGAGAGTTTAGTGTGGAAATCAAGATTCTGAGAAAAGTATTTTTACATAAGAAGGAAAAAAGGTTCGGAAGGTTGACACCAAACCAGGATGGCCTGTACACTATAACTGAAAGGGTAAAGGCCGGAACATACTGGTTAAGAGATAAAGAGAAAATACCACTTAGAAATCCTTGAAATATTAGACCTCTAAAGGTACATCTAGAGTAAACACTATTATTTTGTATAGTTTTCTTCTTTGTTATATGTATTAATCGGTAGCGTACTCTTTCCTACCATTGTGGCACAATAAGGTGTTCACGACGTGCTTACATAGACAGTTTATCAATAATACACATATTTTAATATTTTGGATTTAAGGGTTCAATAAACTTTAGTTCGCCAACACGTATATTTATATTTTGGACCTAAAAGATCTTCCAACATCAGCTCGTAAACACTTGTACTTTTATATTTTGGACCTAATGGATCTTCCAACTTTTGTTGGTCAACAAGTATTTTTATATTTTAAAACTAAGGGGTCTTCCAATGTCGGTTGGTCAACACTCGTATTTTTATATTTTGGATCTAAAGGGTCTTCCAACTTTAGTTGGTTAACACATGTATTTTAAAATTTTGGGCCTAAGTGCTCTTCCAATTTCAGTTGGTTAACACGCATACTTTTATTTTTTGGGCCTAGGTGCTCTTCCAAATTTGGTTGGTCAACAGTATTTCAAACATCATGACATGATATATCTTTTTTATTGGAAACTGATAACTTTGAATTAAAAGGATTAAAACAAGAGTCTAAAATTAATGATGAAGAAAAATACATACGAATATTCCGAATACAAAATAACTTGATTAAACAAGATATCTTTATAAAAGAAGAGAAGTTTTAAGACCGCTAGTCTGATGCAGTAGAATCATTATCAATGGGTGTTTGTTTCGTACCCAGTGACCCAATATTGCTTGCACTATCTTTACATGAAACTCACTTCTAATATGACCAAAAACTTAAGCCCGAGATCCTTCCATGGATGTCAAGAATCAGCGTAGCTTTGGCCCCAACAACTTGTGTATATAAGGTCTCCAGACAGTCCTCGGCATAAGATTCTAACACAATTTCATTATCTTTCTCCAACTTCTTATATAGAGCATCAAAATCCTTTTGCTTCGTCTTTTATGTTTTATATTTAAAAGCAGCCAATTCTTGAACAACCTTGTCCTTATTCTCCTTAGCTACTTTCACGTCAATTCTAGTTCTTCTTTTTCTCTTGAGAAAAGTTCGACACGCTTGTTATTTACTTGTCATGCTCTGGTATAACTTTTTAGCAATGCTTAAGTTATTTTCGGTGGGATTATTCTTTCTCTTCGAGATCTCTTGAAGCAGAATGCTCCCATTCTTCAGCATAATTGACAAGATGGTATTGGTTCGAGGATAGTTGCTTAGCTTTCTCGAGTTTTTGTTCCTAGCCTTTGTGATTTTCTTCAAGTTACGCGATCCATAGTTTCGCTTAGGAGAGTTCTCTTTTCATTTTCTTTGCTTTGTCTCAAGCATGGCAAATGGAGCTACCAGGTATTACAGAGAGCAAGCGTGTGAGTCCAACTAGGTTAGCTGAAAGAATCTGGTTGCAACATAGTCAATCGATAAAGCTTGATCACTGAAACCTTCTGCATGGGGTTCTGAGAGGCTGGCTAGCTGATCATCTAGGGTCGGGATAGGTACCGAGGATAGGAATTCACCCAAACACCTTGATAGGTTGGTAAGAAAAATGTCAACAGAACTCTAAACCTCGACATTCAACCTCAACTCTTCCAAATACTTGTATATATCAAAATCTGATTGTTTATAATTAAGGACTCTATAACTTTGATCATTTTCCTCTTCAGATTCATTGTTAACCTGTACTAATCCTACCTCCAAAGACACTAGCATCCGTTCTTCAGGGTCTAGCATAGTGTACTGCTTAAAGATAGTTGGAATGATGGTCTGATCCT